>JBBGZY010001122.1:985000-2185000 GCA_037952925.1 Lithobates clamitans
TGCACGATATACGTCACTAGGCCGACGATTCGAATACCAGCGTCCGCAAGTTCTTGTCTCGCAAATTCCCGCATTTGCAATTTCCGTGCTCAGAGGTTTGAAGCCCGTGTTACCGATTCGTAGTTCGTACCACGCGTCTGGCTCGGCTGTCGCAGGTAGGGTCCCGTCGGACTTTTGTTTTCACGCATTGTTAGATATCATGTCACTAAACCGTGATATCAAACTCACGAATCAGTCGTAAATTTCACAACGTACCGCAATGCATACCACTCGCACCATCGTTATGTTACCATTTCTCATTATTTGAATAAACCACCACGACGTAGACGTCGCTTCATTTCAGGCATGTCTAAATTGTTACCACGCATCAGTAAGACAACCGTTGTGATTCGCAATTCGCAATTTCTTATCGATGTCAGTTCGATACCAAGTCATTCCTCATTTCAGAACATTCCTAAACATTTCTAACGTTTCAAACTTCGAATCATTTCATTAATTTCAGCCATGTACCGTGCTCCAATTCGAATCCAGTCGCATCTAAAGATGCACCGATTCGCTCCGGTGTGCCCCAGTAGCTACGGCCTCATTTCAGTACATGCTCCAGAGTCACGTTCATTGTCAGTCGCTCGTTGCGACTCACCGATTCGTACCTCTGTCATGGTTATCATTTCACTGCCACGTATCACGCTCTGATACGAATTCAGTCGCATGGAAATGCACCGATTCTTCTCGGCGTGCCCCAGGTATTTGCCACATTTCAGTACATGCTGCAGAGTCCGATTCGCAGTCAGCTGCAACAGCGGCATGATCGATTCGCACCTCTGTCATGGCAAACAAACTGTTACACCTGCACTTATCGCGCTCCGGTTCGAATCCAGTCACATCTTCGATGCACCGATTCGTTACGGCGTGCCCCAGGGCTCGGCCTCATTTCTGAACATGCTCCAGAGTCCGGTTCGTTGTCAGTCGCAGTTTGCGGCTCACCGATTCGTGCCTCTGTCATGGGAAATCATTTCACTGTCACGTATCACGTTCCGATTCGAATCCAGTCGCATCCATGATGCAACGATTCGTTCCGGTGTGCCTCAGCTATTTTCGGACACATTTCAGTACATGCTCCAGAGTCCGGTTCGTTGTCAGTCGCAGTCGCGACATGATCGACTCATGCCTCTGTCATGGCACGTGCCTCTACCATGACAAATCATTTCATTCATTTCATCATTTCACTCATTTCACTGTCACGTACCGCGCTCCGATTCAAATCCAGTAGCATCCGAGATGCACCGATTCATCCCGGCGCGCCCCAGTTGTCTTGGCCTTATTTCGTTCGTACTCCATAGTGCGACTCGTCATTTGTCGCAGTCGAAAAAAAAAATATACAAAAAACAAAAATAAAAAAAAAACATAAATAAAGTAGTATAAATAAATAAATAAAACGTTTCGGCCTCAGCCAACACCTGCATCAGAACTTGGTTAGCTATCAGTCACAGTCGCGGCATAACCAATTCGTGCCTCTGTCAGGGCAAACATTTCACTGTTACATACCGCACTCCAATTCAAATCCAGTCGCATCCGTGATGCACCGATTCGTTCCGACATGCACTAGCGTTTTTCATTTGCCTCATTTCAGTACATGCTCCAGAGTCTGGGTCACTGTCAGTCGCAGCTGCTGCACGACCGATTCGTGCCTCTGTCATGGCAAAATGTTTTCATTCATTTCACTCTAAGGCAAACATTTCATTCATTTCGGTGTCGCATGCCGCGCCCTGATTCAAGTTTAGGGCATCCGTCAGGCATCGATTCATCCCGGCAAGCCCCAGTTAGCTTGGCCTCATTGGCGCAGTCATGGCACACCGATTCGTGCCTCTGTCATGGCATAAACATTTCACTCATTTTTATTTAATGTCATGCACCTGTCGCTTAAACATGTTACAATTTACCTTTCAAGTCAGGTAGTCAAACCCTTCACCTGTTGTCATCTGTCATTTTCCTCTAGGTCAGTCAAGTATAAAAAAAAAAAAAAAAAAAAAGAGGGGCCACACCCCGTCTTCCTTCGAAGCTCAGTCCTGGTCCCGATTCATTCGTTGAAACCTTCGCCTCACTACTATTCCCACTCATAGTCACAGCACACATCCAAGCATAACTTCTTGCAATTGTTGCAAGTACGCATCCAAACATAACTTCTTGCATTTCGTTGCAAGCACACATCGAAACATAACTTCTTGCAATTGTTGCAAGCACACATCCCATCATAACTTCTTGCAATCGTTGCAAGTACGCATCCAAACAGAACTTCTTGCAATCATTACAAGCACACATCCAAGCACAATTTCTTGCAATCGTTGCAAACACGTATCCAATCATAAACTTCTGGCAAACGTTGCATGCATGCATTCAAGCATAACTTCTTGCAATCATAGCAAGTACGCATCCAATTACAACTTCTTGCAATCATTGCAAGCACACATCCAAGCTTAACTCTTGCAGTCTTGCAAGCACATGCAGCAATACGAACTTTTCACAGTAACTACAAACACATCTCCAGCGACAGGAACTCCCTCGCAATCGTTGCAAGCACACATTCAAGCACAACTCTTACAATCATGACAAGACACGCATCTTAGCATAACTTCTTGCAAACGTTGCAAGCATGCATCCAAGCATAACTTCTTGCAATCATTGCAAGCACGCATCCAGTCACAACTTCTTGCAATTGTTGCAGGGACACATCCAAGCATAACTTCTTGCAATCATTGCAAGCACGCATCCAAACATAACTTTTTGTAATCATTGCAAACACGCATCCAAGTATAACTCATTGCAGTCTGTGCAAGCACATGCAGTAATACGGGCTTCTCGCAGTCACTGCAAACACATCTCCATTGACACAAACTCCCTGGCAGTTGTTGCAAGCACGTATTAAGGCACAACTCTTGCAATCATTGCAGGGCTCGCATCTTAGCATGACTTCTTGCAATCAGTACAAACACATTTCCAGTGGCACACAATCAGTCACACATCATTCTTCAGTGGCACTTAATCGGCCAGTTGTCTACAGTGGCATCTTCATACGAGCCACTCATCAATTTCTGTATCATTTCTCGCTTAGGTCAGTTGAGTTCAGGTTCCAACCCGCACCAGGTATCGTATTGCCACACACAGCTGGCTCCTCATAACACTATCAGGCTATACCTAGCCAGCATCCAGCATTTCTTGTCCTTACAGGACCCCAGAGAGTCATCCGTGTTTATGGCTCATACAGTAGGATTCTTTCTACGTGGCGTCCAGAAGCATCAGCCCATAGCTAACGGCAAACGCTTGCCCATCACAACGGCCATCTTTAGGGACATGTCAAAACCTCAGACATTCCCCAGTCTAGTCATACAAGCAGCCATCTACCTGGCCCTCTGTGGTTTTCTACGGCCTAACAAATTCACTTTTACTGGCACAGGCAGCCAGGTACTATGTAGACACCACTTGACTCACTGGTAATACCATTATGTCCTTCAGCTTGTAGTCTCTAAAACTCAACAACCCGAACCGAGGTCTACAATAACCTCTTCCGAATTAACAAACTCCACGCGGGCCAGCCTCCCCCTTGACAAGCTGACCCTCATCAGGCCAGTTCCCCAAGACTTCACCCATACACGGGTGTGTACTAAGAAGTAGCTGCAGTCTTTTCTGAGAATGCGGACCTATCAATGTCGGAAGGTCCCGTACTACGTGGATCGGTGTATCAATGATTATACCATCTACGTTGCCCTTGTCACCCCAGGTAGTGACAGATACCACAGCCGCCACAGGCATCGCTGCAATTTTTGGCCACCATTGGTTTACAAGTACATGGCCCCCAGAGACACTCCTAAACCCCTGGTTTACTCGGACTTCCTCCCTCTCCAAGCTAAACCTGGTCATGGCAGCCGCCCAACTCTAGGGTCTTATCTGGACAGGACAGCCATTTACTTAGCCTACCACGGGTTCTGGCGGCCCAGTGAGTTCCCCCGCAGCAATCCCGCAGGCCAAGTTCTGTGTAGTTGGCTCGCTGCCAACACCGTTTCATCCTCCACCTTGCAGTGTCTAAAACCCAGCAATCAAGCTCCAGGATAGACATCCATCTCTATAAAATAAACAACGTCCGGTGTCCAGTAACCATACTCGACCGCATACTGTCACTCCTACCGGAACACTCAAACTCTAGTCCCCTATCACCTTTTCGGGCAACCCTCGAGTGCCTGCCAGTTCATCAAACACCTGGGGGTTCTTCTACGCTGCCTAGACCTCGACCCCAGTCAGTACTCTGGTCACTCTTTAGTATTGGGGCAGCCTTGGCAGCATTTCGACATGGGTCCCAGACCACGTCATTAAGAGACTTAGCAGGTGAAACTCTGCCTACCTCGCCCGGTACGTCCCCACTCCTTAGGTGGAAATGACACAAGCATTCACCAAACTTGCTCAATAAATAAAGCTAAAACTAATAAAACTACACCCCTACCTGAATGTTTTTGCTCCCTTATTTTGGCATACCGACCAGCAGACCAAGGCACGCTTTCAGGTCCATTTCATATGGTAAGTCCACACTTCCAGGTCTATTTCTGATGGTAAGTCTTATGTTAACTACAAATGTTATCTATGTCCATATCGGACATAGGGCTCCAACCATAAGTAGGAAGGCCAGTATGGTGGCCTGAATTTATGGGAGGAGCCTGGGGGGTATTTAAGCAGCCCACTCACCTGTGGTGCTTGTCGGCTTCCTGTGCGCGATACCCACCCTCCCATTCCCATTTCAAGGCATTCATTTCATTCATTCATTTCTCTCTACAGAATAATAATTTCTTAAACGAGGGTATGCCCCCTTATTTTGGCATACCGACCAGCAGACCAAGGCACACTTTCAGGTCCATTTCATATGGTAAGTCCACACTTCCAGGTCTATTTCCGATGGTAAGTCTTATGTTCACTACAAATGTTATCTGTGTCCATATCGGACATAGGGCTCCAACTATAAATGTATATAGATATATATCTATGTATATAGATATATATCTATATCTATATCTATATCTATATATATATATATATATATATATATATATATATATATATATATATATATATATATATATATACAGAGAGAGAGAGAGAGAGAGAGAGACATATACAGTTGCAATAAAAAGTATGTGAACCCTTTTGGAATGTTATGGATTTCTGCACAAATTGGTCATAAAATGTGATCTGATCTTCATCTAAGTCACAACAATAGACAATCACAGTCTGCCTAAACTAATAACACAAAAAATTAAATGTTACCATGTTTTTTTAGTGAACACAACATGTAAACATTCACAGTGCAGGTGGAAAAATTATGTGAACCCTTGGATTTAATAACTGGTTGAACCTCCTTTGACAGCAATAACTTCAACCAAACGTTTCCTGTAGTGTTTTACATATCATAGATTTGCTAACAGGGATGTTAGCATATGCCAGAAACTTTTGTAAGTCTTTAGCTGACACTCTAGGATTTTTCTTCACCTCATTGAGCAGTCTGCGCTGTGCTCTTGCAGTCATCTTTACAGGACGCCCACTCCTAGGGAGAGTAGCAGCAGTACCAATAAAAACATGGTAACATTTCATTCTTTGTGTGTAATTAGTTTAAGCAGACTGATTGTCTATTGTTGTGACTTAGATGAAGATCAGATCACATTTTATGACCAATTTGTGCAGAAATCCATATCATTCCAAAAGGGTTCACATACTTTTTATTGCAACTGTGTATCTAGATAGATAGATAGATAGATAGATAGATAGATAGATAGATAGATAGATAGATAGATAGATAGATAGATAGATAGATAGATAGATAGATAGATAGATAGATATGTATGTATACATATATATCTATAATATCTATAGATATATATATATATATCTATAATATCTATAGATATATATATATATATATATATATATATATATATATATATATATATATATATATATATATATATATATATATATATCAAATATACTGCCTGTACTGACTGAATATAAAGTTTACACTGTATATATAGGCTATGCTGAATGCAGAGTACAGGTGGTCCCCTAGTAACAAACATCCGACTTACAAACGACACCAACTTACAAACAGAGGGAGACAACTGGAAGTGAGAGGAAATCTACCCCTAGGAAGGGAAATTCACTCCTGTAATGCCCCGTAGACACGGTCGGACATTGATCGGGCATTCTGACAACAAAATCTATGGATTTTTTCAGACGAATGTTGGCTCAAACTTGTCTTGCATACACACGGTCACACAAAGTTGTCGGAAAATCCGATCATTCTGAACGTGGTGACGTAAAACACGTACATCGGGTCTATAAACAGGGCAGTAGCCGATAGCTTTTGTCTCTTAATTTAGACTGAGCATGCGTGGCACTTTGTGCGTCGGATTTGTGTACACACGATCGGAATTTCCGACAACGGATTTTGTCATCTGAAAATTTTTTAGCCTACTCTCAAACTTTGTGTGTCAGAAATTCCGATGGAAAATGTGTGATGGAGCCCACACACAGTCGGAATTTCCGACAACAAGGTCCTATCACACATTTTCTGTCGGAAAATCCGACCGTGTGTTATTATGGGAACAAGGTGTCTCCACTGATGCTTTATCACCAAGGCTTGTTTCCACAACAACCCAAAATTTTCAAAATCCAATTGTAATTGGGATAGAAAGTGAGGTGAAATCTTCTGAACAGGTGCACAGACAGCAAAACAAATGTTACATGGGTGTTAACCCTTCCCTATGCTATCCAAAAAGCTTAAAAATAATTTTTTTTGGCTGGAGCAACACTTAAAAAATGTACCTGTTCCGACTTGCAAACAGATTCAACTTAGGAACAAACCTACAGACCCTATCTTGTTTGTAACCTGGGGACCGCATATATATATATATATATATATATATATATATATATATATATATATATATATATATATGGGACAACGTGTTATACTGGTGACTAGTCCTTTGCACTCTGCCTCTGCTATGGACATAGCTTCCATTGTTCAGCTCTTCATCAACGGTGCAATGGCACACTGGGGTTAATTTACTAAAACTGTAAAGTGCAAAATCTGGTGCAGCTGTGCATGGTAGCCAATCAGCGTCAGCTTGTTCAATTAAGCTTTGAAAAAAAAATCTGGAAGCTGATTGGTTTCTATGCAGAGCTGCACCAGATTTTGCACACTTAAATTTTAGTAAACCCTAATGCCCCATACACACGATCGGACATTGATCAGACATTCCGACAACAAAATCCATGTATTTTTTCCGACGGATGTTGGCTCAAACTTGTTTTGCATACACACGGCCGCACAAAGTTGTCGGAATTTCCGATCGCCAAGAACGCGGTCACGTACACCACGTACGATGAGACTATAAAAGGGCAGTTCAGAACCAAGCGTGACACCCTTTGGGCTCCTTTTGCTAATCTCGTGTTAGTAAAGGTTTGGTGAGAGACGAGTCGCACTTTTTCAGACTCGTGGTTTTCAGATCATTTTCTGCTGTTCAGTTTGTGCTTGTGGGTTTGTATCTGGTCTTCAGTGCGTGCAGTGAGTTCGTATTTGATTATTCAGTGCGTTCTTGTCTGCTCGTTGCTGTTTTTCAGGTCGCTTTTCACAGGCCTTGCTGTTCTTCAGTGCGTTCTGTTACTTCGTTCTGAGCAGCCGACCATTTTCTAGCCATGTTGCGTATACATACTCCTCATAGAGTTTGTGCTGTGCGGGGGCTTGGTTTTGGGGTCCTTACCTTGACATAAGTCCAGTCCATGAACAGGGTGGGGAAAAGTTCATGGACCAAGAATTGGTTGCTCCAGCATGACCAGTTCTGTCATATGCCTTTGCTCCATGAGATCCGTGAGAATAATCCTGATGATTTCAGGAACTTTCTCAGGATGATCGACCCCGTATTTCACCGTTTGTTGGCTTTGCTGACCCCCTATATCAGCAGGCAGAATACCTGCATGAGGCAAGCCATCACTCCGGAGCAGAGGCTAGTCGCCACCCAGCGGTACTTGGCGACGGGGAGAAGCCTGCAGGACCTCAATTCTCGACAGGCATCTCCCCCCAGGCTCTGGGGATCATTATCCCGGAGACCTGTTCTGCCATCATTCAGGTCCTGCAGAAGGAGTATATTAAGGTAAGATTGCTATCCTTTAACATTACATTTTATTGTATTTAATGTTTACTAAAGTATTGTATTTCTTTCCTCATTCCCTAATTACCATGATTGTAATATGCTATAAATGTCCCCTTTGTCCTCATGCATGCTGGGTTTTTAGGTAATTTTTTTTTTTGTCCTTCATACATATTTGCCTTCACTTACCTCCCCAGCATGCTCTCCTGGCCCTATATTCACCTTGTGTAGTCACGTAACAATGTATTTTGTCAGCTCCATAGTATTGCTTTACCCTTAACAACCCCTAAAATGTGTACAAATTTGATTTGTGCTTTAAATTCAGGCAGAGTGGCAAAGACTTTTTTTTGGTGTCCCAAAATAATTTGGAACCCTCCCTCCCCCCCAACTGCTAACTGAGCTGATACCAATCCTCTATCTATCCTTAATCCTCTATCTGCTGACTTTGCCAAACTCATACACACTATACCCACCTCTTTTGTGGTCAAATTTATGGATGAATTCCCCAAAGCATGTAGTGCAAGGGCCTGCCTGAATATTTTTAAATGGTACTGTTTGAAGTTTTTGTATCCTATTATTATCTTGATAGGTAACAGCAGAATGTAAAAATGTGCTAAAATGTGTACAGTGTGTATTTATATCTTTGTATTATGACACTTCTTACCTGTCCAGTGGGCTGCCAATAGTGTAAAGTAAGGAGGGGCTGGCCAAAGTAAGACACATTATTAAGGCATTCATCTCTCAATGAAGTGGAGAGGGTTACCTGTCCAAAACATCTCCCCCCCATAAAATTTTACAAATGGCCCATGAGAGGGGGGGGGGGAATCTGATAGGTGGACCTTATACCTTGGTCTTTAAATACTCCCTAAAATAAATTTTATACTGCTGTTGGCCAAGAATGTTTGTGTCTAATCTGCTTTCCATGTTTATGTGCAAAATGATTAATTTATTTTTCTTGTTTGACTCCACAGTTTCCTTCCAACCCACAGGAATGGCAGACTGTGGCCTTCCACTTTGCCCATTGGTGGGACTTTCCTAACTGCGGAGGGGCAATTGATGGGAAACACGTCCACATCGTCCCACCACCCAACTCGGGGTCATACTATTACAACTACAAGGGGTTCAATAGTATTGTGATGTTTGGCGGTTGTGTCGGCTACTTATGAGTTCCTGTATGTGGACGTGGGGAAGAATGGCCGAATGTCCGATGGTGAAGTCATCGCCCAGACGGAGTTCTACAGGCGTCTCCAGAATGGCAGCTTGGACTTGCCACCTCAAGAAGACAACGCGGAAGGACTCCCATTCGTCTTCATTGCGGATGAAGCGTTTGCGCTGGGGGACCATCTTATGCGGCCATTCCCTATGAGGACCCTCACCCCGGACCAGAGGGTTTTTAATTACCGCCTATTTCTTACACCCATACACATGGCGGAGTATAAACTGAATCATATCATCCTGGCGTGCTGTATTCTCCACAACTTTTTAAGGCAAAATTCTGCCAACTATGCTGCCTCAGTTGGGCCTGAGGCCGGAATTCATGTAAATGAACCAACCCTGACGGTGCTTGAAAGTGGCCGTCCTGGCTTGCCCCCCCTAAGTGCCCGCGAGGTTTGTCTTAGATACCTTGATTACTTTACGGGTAGGGGGGCCATCAATATGCCAGACAATGTCTGAGACATTTTTACAATTAAAAAATCATTTTAACTACTAAAATCTTTGGTGACATTTACTGCTTGTGTTTCTTTTAGCTGACCCTGACAGAAATGTGAGGAGTCCTGAAAATGGCATGATTGTGTAACATTAAAAAGCACTGTTGGGTGTTATTTACTAAAGGAAAATACACTTTGCACTACAAGTGCACTTGAGACTGCACTGAAACTGCACTTGTAGTGCAAAGTGGATTTGCCCTTAGAAAATAACCCTGATTGTCACTGAAAAAAACTATTTTACCACAACAAAATTTTAGGAGCATTGAAACAATAATCCACACATTCTTGAGTATCAATCTTTTTAATACCAGCACAATCACATGTACATTTCTAAAAGGTTTTTTAAAACAAACCAACATGTTTGTTGTATAACAATTTTTTCGGTCACATTAATAAAAAATGAAATGTCCATTTAAGGTAAAACAGGCATGTTTCAAGCACACAAGAAATACACAAATCTGGAACTTACAAAGTTCAACTTATATAGAAATTGAAGGCAATATCAGACAATTTGTTTGTGAGGAGGCAGGTACATTTCAAAAATACAATGTGAAATTAACAAGAGACACCAACACCAAGCAATCTCCTTGAGATTAAATAATACTTAATAATAATGGTGTTGTGGTAACTTGACACACAAAACACACCCCAAAATATTTTGGAGTTTCAAAAAAAAAAAAAATCAAAAAAAAATTTGAATCAGATGTGACAAATACAAATATTATATTGATGACGATAAATAATAAAGAAAGAAGTTTATGAGAACTCTGTGTGAATATCAGCAGCAAAACTACTTCATTCTTCTAGCATTATAAAGAAGAAGAGAGTGCACTGCATTAAACTATTTAAAACATTGCAACCTGACGAAAGCTAATTTTACCAGACCGAGCTGTTCCTTCTCGGAATTTATTCTGAGCATGCGTGGCCACACACGGTCGGAATTTACGCGATCGGATTTCGTTGTCGGAAAATTTTATAGCCTGATCTCAAACTTTGTGTGTCAGAAAATCCAATGGAAAAAGTCAGATGGAGCCCACACATGGTCGGAATTTCCGACAACACGCTCCGATCGCACATTTTCCGTCGGGAAATCCGACCGTGTGTACAGGGCATAAGGCTTACTAACAAGCCACCAAGTAGCCCCAAGAAAGATTTGTCATCCTTTTTCCTCCCTTGATCTAAGTACAAAGCACACGCTAACTATATTGTGGTACCTCAACAAATCTCACCGTAACAGAGTTACGTTGAATAATTTTCACTACACAGTGGAAGATTTTCTTCTATTATTTAAGAAATATGTTCCCAGTCAGGGCTGACATCATAGATATGTACCTCTAAGTAGAAATGTAGATGCACTAAGTATTACACTCTGATAGAACTGTCACATAAACAAAATGGATTGGATTTGTAAGAACAAGAGGTAGAGACTATAAATCTAGCTACACAAGGTCTTGAAGATAAACAGAATAAAAATAATGTTTTTAGGTTCATAATAATAATAGTGACACATTTTATGATGCTCCTGTATTTGAAATAATTGCATACTGCTGTTTTCCAAGTACACAGAATGGAAGCATACTGACTAATATATTACAGAAGTTTCTAGGATGTGTGCAAAATATGAAAATATTTTTATTCTTTTTCTTACCTGTGTTTGTTCCAAACCTACATGAACAAATGTATTCTGCAGATGATGACATTTAGCAAATAAATTCAACCCCGAAAATAGCAAATCAGTACATAAGTGATAATCAGCAAGTAGGCCAGTTCTGAAATTTTCTCCTACATGTAAAATTCATATTTTTTTGCTAGAAAATTGCATATAACCCCCAAACATTATATACTTTTTTTTAGCAAAGACCCTAGAGAATACAATGGCAGTTGTTGCAACTTTTTATCTTGCACAGTATTTGCGCAGCAATTTTTTAAACAAAAAAACAGTTTCATGCTTTAAAAAACAAAGAATTAAAGTTAGGCCAATTTTTTTGCATAAGATGAAGTTACGATGAGTAAATAGATACCTAACATGTCACGCTTCAAAATTGCACACGCTTGTGGAATGGCGCCAAACTTCAGTACTTAAAAATCTCCATAGGCGACGCTTTGAATTTTTTGACTGATTACATGTTTTGAGTTACAGAGGAGGTGTAGGGCTAGAATTATTGCTCTCGCTCTAACGTTCATGGCGATACCTCACATGTGTGGTTTGAACACTGTTTTCATATGTGGGCAGGACTTGCGTATGCGTTCGGGGACAGGGGCGCTTTACATTTTTTATTTTTATTTTATATTGTTATTTTTACATTTATTTTTTTAGTTTTACACTTTTATTCCTATTACAAGGACCCCATATCTCACAGTGAGATATGGGGTCAGTAAGACCCCACATCTCACCTCTAGGCTGGGAAGCCTGAAAAAAAAAAAAGATCCTGGCTTCTCAGCTGAGGTGGCGCCATTTGTTTGAATGCAGAGGCCGGGTGTGACGTCATAACATCGCACCCGGCCTCCGAACGATCATAGAGACTCTGGCGACCATCTGGTGTGCTGGGAATCTCTATGGTAAACATCTGGGGCCAACGGATCTGTTCTCCGACTCACCGATGGAAGCAGTGAGTCGGTAGAAGCACTGGAGGGTGGCGGGAGGGGGGATGTCGCCTCTCGCTGCCCGTAAGAATGATCAAGTGGTGGAACAGCCGCTATGATTGTTCTGATGGTGTAGGGAATCACCGGCTAAAAAAGACAATATCTGAATGATGCCTGTAGCTGCAGGCATCATTCAGATATCCCCGCTCAAAGTCAAGGACGTCATATGATGTACCTTGGGCGGGAAGTGGTTAAACAAAACTGTATTTTAAAGGCAGTTTGTCCCTTGTAAAATAACACTGGACACGCATCATTTGACTGGCTAAGATTGTTCTGCCGACTCTTCAAGGTTCCAGCCTAATGTTAAAAATAGATAATACTTTATTTGTGGGTGTGGACATGTTTAATATTTGCTTTTCGGCTAGGCACAGAGCATTACCAGGAGTTCTCACAGTGTTTTCTTTATTGCATTTAAGTGAGTTATATATCATTTTTACATATGTCATTAAAACTTTTGATTTACAACTGATGATTGATAGCAGCATGGATTAAAAAGAAAAACAAGTGTGATTTTTGATGTTGTTTCATTGTGTTTTACAGCACAGTGATATAGTTCAACGGCTTTGCTTTAACCACCTCCCTATTTCTGTACTGTAAAAAGCAAGGATGTGGATATTTATTTCTGGAGTGATTTTTTTTTTTTTTTAATTTTTTTTTTTACTTTCAGGCCCCTTTCACACATGCCTTAGGTTTGTTTCATCAGTTCAGTCATGTTTTTTCAAAGAAAAAACGGATCAGTTTACATCAGTTTTTCATCAGTTTACATCAGTTTTTCATCAGTTTTACACTTCTTTACATCCACTTAACCACTTGAGTCAGATTTTTGCTTTACATTAGAGCTGCACGATTCTGGATAAAATGAGAATCAAAATTTTTTTGCTTAGAATAAAGATCACGATTCTCGCGGCGTAACATCATATTTCACATTAAAAAAAAACCTGGGCTAACTTTACTGTTTAGTTTTTTAATTCATGAAAGTGCATTTTTTTTCCCAAAAATTGTGTTGGAAAGACTGCTGCACAAATACCGTGTGGCATAAAATATTGCAACAACCGCCATTTTATTCTCTAGGGTATCTCCTAAAAAAAATCTATATATGTTTAAGGGTTCTAAGTAATTTTTCTAGCAAAAAATACTGATTTTAACCGCTTCAGCTGCGGACCATTTTACATCCTTCCTGATCAGAGCACTTTTTATGATTCGGCACTGCATCGCTTTAACTGACAATTGCGTGGTCGTGCGACATTGCACCCAAACAAAATTGACGTCCTTTTTTTCTCACAAATAGAGCTTTCTTTTGGTGGTATGTGATTACTTCTGCAGTTTTTATTATTTGCGCTATAAACAAAAAAAATAGTGACAATTTTGAAAAAAAACGCATTATTTTTTACTTTTTGCTATAATAAATATCCCCCAAAATATATAAAAAAACAATTTATTTTCTCAGTTTAGGCTGATGTGTATTCCACGTATTTTTGGTAAAAAAATGGCAATAAGCGTGTATTGATTGGCTTGCGCAAAAGTTATAGCGTCTACAAAATAGGGGATTGTTTTATGGCATTTTTATTTATTTTTTTTTTATTAGTAATGCCGGCGATCTGCGATTTTTATTGGGACTGCGACATTATGGCGGACACATCGGACAATTTTGAAACTATTTTGGGACCATTGTCATTTACACAGCGATCAGTGCTATAAAAATGCATTGATTACTGTGTAAAAGGCAGTGAAGGGGTTAACCACTAGGGGGCAATGAAGGGGTTAAGTGTGTCCTAGGGAGTGATTCTAACTGTGGGGGGGTGGGCTTCAAGTCACATGACAGCGATCACCACTCCCGATGACAGGGAGTGGTGATCTCTGTCATGACACTAGCCAGAACGGGGAAGTGCCTTGTTTACATAAGCACTTCACCGTTCTCAGGCTCCGTGACACAATCGCCAGGAGACCGGAGGACATCGAGTCCGCCAGTCCCGCGGGCACGGTCACGCTCTACGTGGCAGCGTGCACACGCCTGCTATCCCCGGCTCTTAAAGGGGACGTACAGGTACGCCCATTTGCCCACTGCTGCCATAGTGCCGACGTATATTGGCATGCAGCGGTTTGCAAGTGGTTAACTTGTAACCAAGAAATGTCAGAAAAAGGTTTTGTCTTTAAGTGGTAAACCACCCTCCTCTACAGACCAAAGCTCATTCCTTTGATCTAAGAACGAAGGAGGAAACATTGTATCTCTTCATTATCTCTCTGCGCTGAGGCACAAACTGCCCTCACCCCCAAATGACAGCTCCAAAACCTAAGAAAAAAAAACTGGCAATTACATTTAAAAGCTGACAGTGAGTCAGTGCCAGCAAGTGAGGGAGCGTGTCTGTACAGACTGCCCCCTGACTGTATATACTGCTATACTGCTCTCCTGCCTTTCTCTGCCACCTCCACCCCCCCCCCCCACAGTGACTGGTTGACCATTTGTCAGTTTACATACATTTTTCGTCCGATCCGGTTTTTTGACGGATGAAAAATAGGGCTTTCTTCCGTTAAAAAAATAAAATAGATGTTGACGGAAGCAGATGAAAATGGATAAAAATAGATGATCATCCATTGTCGTCTGTTTTTCTTTTGGAATGCATTGATGTCTGTTTTTTATCCATCAACACTCTACATCTATTTTTCTGATGAGTTTTTCTTTATGGGCTCATTTGCACCAAGGTAGAGGCGATAATGCAATGTACAGTAATGCTCAGTATGTGTGTGTTGCTGTTTATTTCTAATGGCACCCCAGTGCATATACTGTTTATAGTTAAAAAAAAACAAAAAACTGCACTATAGGGCATCACATCTCACGGATGTGAATGCTCTGTGTGTTGTGGTGTGCTCAATAATACAGGAGCTATTTTGTGAATTGAGGTACATTGTGGATTGTTTTAAGGCAACACAGGTCAATGCACAAGAAAAATGTGGACTAGCATGCTAATGTACACACATTATGGTGTAAATGATCCCCTAAAGACTCGTTCACACGTGTGTTAATACCCTGTGTTTTTATGCGGCATTTAAGCAGTGTTTTTAAAGCCTCATAACCACTCTTCAGTGAATGTCATGAATATTAGAATGGGCACCTCACACTGCTGTTCATAAAGGAGGGGTAGCATTGTGTTGTATTGTGTTAACAATTAAGCAGTATGTCACTTTTTTGAGGCTTCAACACTTGTCAGCCAGCTCCATTATTATAATGGCAGTGCTCTGTAACCACACCTATAGCATTTATGGCTTGTTCATGACACATTTTTAAGGCGTTAGCTGGGTGCTGGGGGAGAGGCAGTGGGGGTTCCTGTATCCCAAAATACACTGGGTTATAATAGAGAACTGGAACAGAGCAGCTCCAGCCACTTCCTGTTTGTACAGAGCAGCTCTGTGGTAACACCATTTGCATCTATGTGCAGGCAAAAGCATCAGCCAGCCAGCAAGACTGACATTGTCAGGCAGGAGCAGAGACATTGAACATTATTGCCAGTGACAAATCTTTTTGTGTCAGCGAAGATGAGCAGGACCAAGCCAAGTGTCAAAGAGATCAAAGGATATGAATCCATCTTGCAGAGAACTCAAAAAAATGCCTGTCATCACACCACAACCTAACCACTCTTCAACGTAGATAATTTTCTTTACATTACATTTCCTTTAAAAGAGAAGTTCAGCATTTTTTTTACAAGAATCATACTTATAAATATAAGAAAGTGAACCATAAATAAACACACATATCCTCTTTCCCTCAGCACTCAAAGAATACTCAAAGAAGGTAAAAGACCCATTGGCTGCTGCTATCAAATACAACAATATAATAATAAAATGCTGGAACCTCCAAAGGAAATGCTCGCATTAGCAGCACTGAAATTAAATAAAGTTCAATAATGTCCTTGGGTATAAACTTTTTATAACAACCACAATGTCCTTAGCGATGAAACACAGAAAAGGTGAGTGATAAATTAGAATGGCGGATAATCCAGGAAGTCAATGTTGTAAAGTGATCCTCCCGTCACCACACCTCGTGCAGCACCGCTCCCTTAGGATATTTAACTCACCAAAATTCAAATGAAAGAAATCCTTCAGATAAATTAAGATATCATATCTTATTCTCCCATCAGTGGATCATGGTAAGGACTACCTCTTAAGCTCCAAGATTTAAAACACTGGTACAGATTCCGAAACTCATCAACGATGATACCAAAGGAAAGGAATGATCACATAGCATAATTCCATTTAAAATATTTATTACCCATAAAAAAACCCTTGCATAATGCATTTACAAACTGAAGAAAAAACAGTAGCATGTAACAGATAAACGTCTGTTAGCGTATGTCACTCTCACCGCTCATCTAGATTAAAAGATGGCGGTGATACCCGGGTTGAGTTCCACGCTTGACAGACGAGCAGAGTAGCAGAATCATACTTACCTAGGTAGATGCAGAATCTGTCCAATACCGGCTCTAAGACTAAGAACCGAGCGATCAAACACTGCCGATTGTTCAGTTCTCAGTGCTTCGTGAGCAGAGAGCTAGTGACTGTCAGTTACTTGCTCTTTGCTCTGCTCTGCCCCCCCCATGCTCACTGGAGAGCTGGGCTGTGGAGGGGAGGGGGGCAGCTGGCTCAGGCTCTCGGCGGCTCGCTAAGAGGCTAAGCCAGGTGCCGTTTCAGGGTTGTGGGTGGATCCCAACCATATCGCAACCAGGCTTCTGTCTGCTGTCTGCTGAAAACATGTCACAGAAGTGCAGAACAAACTCCACTCCTGTGATCCACAGAAGTACAGCCAATTGAGCTTTGACTGTACTTTTCCTTTAAGCACATCCTCTTTGAAAAACAACACATTCATGGGCATTTAACAAGCATTGATGCATTTTCAATATTCAAAAACATGTCATAAATTCTAGAGTTAACAAGCATTGCTCTGTTGTTCATAATCAACATAGGTGTAAATGAGCCCTGTGTGGCATGTTAATCCTATAGTTCCAGGCAAGCAATTGCCTATTCAACTGCTTGAAGCATGCATCTGTTGATGGAGATAAAGTGATTAATTGAAACTCAAGAACAGAAACACAATATATTATAGCTTACCAGTGATTAGATATGTGGCTGCTTTCTTTTTCTTTTTCATTTTTTTTACTTTTATTTTCACCTGGTTTTCTGGCCAGTAACAGACTTCTTGTCCTTGGGTGACAATGCTAAGCGTACAGCATCTATAGAGATAAAGCATCACCCTAGGACAAGAAGTGTTTCAGAACTCCCCGTTTCCGCTTCTCCTTAACATGGGGTTCCAGAACATTAGTTCACAGAAAGTACTGGTAGCAATGCTAACTGATAAGAATGTAGCAGGAGCATACAGCACAGGATGGTATCAGCTCACAAGAATTCTGGCAGGATCAACAGGTGTAGTTTGCACTTATCAAACAGATATAACAAAGTTCAAAATACTGTATAGAGTTTAAGGGTCCATTTGCACTTTAATTTTGAGATGCATTGCAGTAACATGCATGTTAACTTACGGGTTACTGCAACACACTTTACATGTGTCAGTACATTGTGATTTGTTGTGAATGGCACCCCGATGCACTTAAACATTGTACATGGGCACTAAACTGCAGTGACACCTGTAGTGTGAATGTAAAAAATAAATGTAGTGCAACCCTTCTAGTTAAAACTAAGCATATCTACTCTTTTAATGGCACTGCAGCATCATCTAGTCATGTACATTCGTTCAGCACCCAGTTAGTTCCAACACTATGAAAAATGAAGGTGTGATTGCAATCTGACTGTATTGATGTTCATTCTACCAAAAACATTCATCATTAATGGATACTTAAAAGCCATAGAAACATGCCCTATATGCATCGATTTGGTGTAAGATTTATACAATAAATTAATCACACTGCTAGCTAACTGTTTTTAAATTGATAATAAATACTCCTGTCTGCAACTTGAAATATCATATTCTTTATTCTGTTTGCATTTAAATCCATGTCGTTCCATAGACGCAGCTTGATTTTTCATGCAGAAGTATTACAACCACTTAGAATTCTGAACACAGGTGGGCTTTATTTTATTTATTCTTTGTTTTGCTGAAGCAATTTGTCGGTTGTTGATCCTGGGCATGTTTCTGTAGTGGAAACAATTATATAATCAACAATGCAGCTTATTTTAACTTTTTTTTTTTATCAACACCATTATGTTCTTATTAACCCTTCAATCTTTCCTCTATCAGTCTTTATGCACTGTATAAAAGGTGCATAAATGTGTATGTACGTATGCATATTTGTATGTGTATATGTGACTATTGACAGTGATGCATGGCCTAAGGTATTTACCCAATCAGTTAGACTAGTGGGCAGCATACCTTAAAAAGTGCAGCAATAAGCAAGAAGAGAGCACTTGATTTATTTGCACAGCATTCGTACATCAATATAGCTGAACCCCAAGTATAATTTATCACTCAGTATCAGCTCCAAAACATATGGAGTGCTGGAAAGAAATGCTGAAATGGTTTTTATAAAATAGTTTGATATATTTGGATCAATATAAGCCTGTGGCAAGCAGTGGAAACATGTTATTTCATCTTTTGAATAGTTGACACTAATTCTTGATGGGAATATTGTAAGGTTATATTAGACATGGACAAATACAAGAGAAACAGTTGTACCATGCAGAAAGAAAATTGCTATGTATTTGCACTATGATTTCTGTATGTAATGTAAACAATAACAGCACTATTTCATTTTTGTACATTTATGATTATATTATAGCTGAACAGTAAAACATTAAAATACACACAATATTAGCACAAATGTATAGCAAACACAATTCTGTTAGAAATTCACTCAAATTAATGTAGTACGCACAAACTTCTAGTTTCATGCTTCATAGAGGAGATAAACGAATGGATGTTCACTCATCTCCTGCTGAAATTTAGGATAAAAATTTCCAGTTACTTTTTACCCAGTGACAGTTGGGCTCTGGACAAATGCAGATGGGAATCTAACTAGCAGGGACACAGTTAGCAATAAAAACCTCACATGGGGTTCTATTGCTTCCCTGCTTATGCCGCATACACACGATCGGAATTTGGGCTCCTTCTGCTAATCTCGTGTTTATCTCGTCTTACCAGATCGAGCGCTTTCGTCTCATACTTAGTTCTGAGCATGCATGTTTTTTTGCGCGTCAGAATTACATACAGACGAACGGAATTTCTGATAGGAACTTTTTCCAACGGAAAAATAGAGAACCTGCTCTCAATCTTTTTTTAAGCAGAAATTCCGCCAGCAAAAGTCCGATACACACGGTCATACACACGGTCAGAATTTCCGACCAAAGGCTCACATCGGACTTTTGCTGGCAGAATTTCCGATCGTGTGTACGGGGCATTAGACTGACACTTAAAGCAGAACTTTTCTCATCACAGCAACATTTTGTTTATTTGTTTCTCACCCTCCCTCTTACAAAAATGGGAAATAATTTCAGTACAATTTGTGTTCAATCTTAGTTTATTAAGGTTTTCAATAACAAAAGAGTGGACAAATACATAAAAGGTACAGGTGTATCGTACAGGATAGCAAAAACATATAAAATAAAAGTATATATATAAAAAAACAAAACAAAACCATACGCACCATAAAAACACAGGTGCACTAGACACTCCGACCCCCCTCATACAGAACATAAGACACATAATGCTGGGACCAAAGATATTATGGATGGATGAGAATTACAGAAGCTGTTGAAAGTGCCAAATGCCACCAACCACTATAGTTCTAACATACCAGAAACTGGCTGTATTTGTGCGCTTGCACAGAAAATCCCCCACGCAGATGTGCCGCCAACCTCTGCCAGGTCCCAAATACCACACCTGCACATGCACCAGATTTTGAAAGATGTCATTGCGAAAGAGGAAATGGGGGGTGGATTGTTGCGGCGGTTAAGTTCTGGTTTAAAGAACCCTTTTGGGTGGGGTATTACACACACTCCCAATGGCAGCAGTCAATAGGGGTGTGTGTAAATCTGACAAGCTGACTGTTGGTTATCATATGGAAGCAAATTTCTGACTGTGCAGCTGCTGGATCGCTACCACACACCCGGTAACTGCTGATCCCCCCATGTGTGCCCGTCATGGTATCCAGGCTCAATTATGGGTGAGACATCTGGTATTTTAGACCCCCAATGTCCTGTTAAAGAGAGCCTGTCACCAAAATGCTTCACATTGGGAATTTTTATACTGAGTGATGAAACCTATAAAAAGTTTTAGCGACACCCAAGCACCTAAATTCCCCTCCTCAAAAATGTTTTAATCTCCTCTATCCCCCCCCCCCCACACACACACATTTAAATGTAAAAGCATGGGTCAGGTGTGCCTATGAATGAAAAAAAAAAGTGCTGTAAGTGTTACATATTGCTGTTCACACTGGAGTGAGAGCAGTATTTCTAGATCCATTTTTCATGGTTAAGGCTAAACTGATGACCTCTAGGTGCTATTAAAGCATTACCTATGAAAAATATAGGGTACCAACATTTGTCACTGTTTCATGGACACTTGCAATTTTAAGGCTTGACGAGTTGGGTATCTATTTACTATTTATATTTTTTACCAAAATTTAATTTAAACGTGTGCAAAAAAAATGCAAAAACAGCTCTGGCAGAGAAATTAATTAGTTTGTTCAGTCCAAGTTGGTCCAAATGAACTATTCACTGCACTAACAGGTGATGTCCGAGAAAATCTAAGCTTCTCCCTATAAGCATATAATTTCTTTACGCTTAAAAGCACAAAAAGCTCTCTTATATAATGCCGGGAAAGCGCGCCTTTATTTCTCTCCAAGTAACACAAACAGACATTGGTATCACTTCAAGCTCAGTGTAAAATCCTGAACAGGGAGCCAAGTGGCTTTTATTTATACTAAACACATGGATAACAAAAGAGGCTGCTGACTTCAGAATCAGCCAATCAGACATTTGTATTCATTCAAAAGAGCCAATGACACACATGCATATAATCAAATATAAATGCAGTAGTGACGTGTGCAGACGGTGGTGTGCAAAACCATGCGGCAAGCACATGGCTTTGAACACAACCGTGTGCACACTCCCACTGCTACCAGTGATGCGAACTGTACTATACCATGGCCCAGTGGGCTATAATATTGTATGGTTATACTATGGTTCCCAAAGTACGCAAACTTGTTTACTTAGGAGTTGAAATGTGGTCGCCATGGAGTGGCCAGGTCCTTGGAGAGACATAAACAGACATCCTTAAAAAAGCAAACAGATCCGCCGTGTCCACGGGAAGGTTTCCACATCCAATGGTCTTCCACCAGCATCTGTATGTGCGAATCCCCTCAAATGAGAGTATTGCAGCAAAACTGACACTGGGGGGCATCTGACAACATACATAAATAAAATTTTCCACAACAGTGATGATCCCATCCAACCTTTACAAAGCCCCAGTACTGGTTACATCATCCCTCTATATGGTATATATGACCATGGTCAGCACACTGTGGCCCTAATGTAGGCTCCATGGAACAGAACCCCATGAATGGCCTCAATTGACGCATTAAAGAGAACTCTTATTAATAAGGCTAATCTCCACATTACATAGTTACATAGTAGGTGAGGTTGAAAAAAGACACAAGTCCATCAAGTCCAATCTATGTGTGTGATTATGTGTCAGTGTTACATTGTATATCCCTGTCTGTTGCGTTCATTCAGGTGATTATCTAATAGTTTCTTAAAGCCATCAATGCTCCCCGCTGAGACCACCGCCTGTGGAAGGGAATTCCACATCCTTGCCGCTCTTACAGTAAAGAACCCTCTACGTAGTTTAAGGTTAAACCTCTTTTCTTCTAATTGTAATGAGTGGCCACTAGTCTTATTAAACTCTCTTCTGCGAAAAAGTTTTATCCCTATTGTGGGGTCACCAGTACAGTATTTGTAAATTGAAATCATATCCCCTCTCAAGCGTCTCTTCTCCAGAGAGAATAAGTTCAGTGCTCGCAACCTTTCCTCATAACTAAGATCCTCCAGACCCTTTATTAGCTTTGTTGCCCTTCTTTGTACTCGCTCCATTTCCAGTACATCCTTCCTGAGGACTGGTGCCCAGAACTGGACAGCATACTCCAGGTGCAGCCGGACCAGAGCCTTGTAGAGTGGGAGAATTATCGTTTTATCTCTGCCGTTGATCCCCTTTTAATGCATGCCAATATTCTGTTTGCTTTGTTAGCAGCAGCTTGGCATTGCATGCCATTGCTGAGCCTATCATCTACTAGGACCCCCAGGTCCTTTTCCATCATAGATTCCCCCAGAAGTCCTCCCCCCAGTGTATAGATTGCATTCATATTTTTGCCACCCAAATGCATTATTTTACATTTTTCTACATTGAACCTGCTACATTATTGTTCATTTAACCACTTCAGCCCCGGAAGGATTTGCCTCCTTAATGACCAGGCCATTTTTTGCTATACGGAACTACATCGCTTTAACTGACAATTGGGCGGTCGTGCAAAGTTGTACCCAAACAAAATTGATGTCCTTTTTTCCCACAAATAGAGCAGCCTTTTGGTGGTATTTGATCACCGCTGCATTTTTTTGGGGTTTTTTTGCACTATAAACAAAGAGCGACAATTTTGAAAAAAAACATTTTTTTTTTAACTTTTTGCTATAATACATATCCCAAAAAATACAGAGAGAAAAACAAATGTATTCATCAGTTTAGGCCAATTCATATTCTTATACATATTTTTGGTAAAAAAAAAATCGCAATAGGCATATATTGATTGGTTTGCGCAAAAGTTATCACGTCCACAAACTGCGGGATAGATTTAGGGACTTTTTTTAATTGTTTTTACTACTAATGGCGAGCTGCGATTTTTAACGGGACTGCAACATTGCGGCAAACAAATCTGAACCCAAAATAAACTTTTTGGGGACCAGCGACATTATTACATTTATCAGTGCTAAAAACTTGGGTCTATGACAGACAGACTTTGGCCCCGACTCTTGCACACTCACACTTACACTTTCCTAATTTAATATATTTATATGACACTTTCGTTTTCACGAATGCACTTGATGTTACATTTTCCATAGAAGGTGTTATTGAACTGTTTAGCACTGTCTCTATAGTTTCTTTTTTTTTTTTCTGTCTTATATAAGTTTAATGTATTACTACATTTACTGATTTACCTAAGCCACGTGACATAACATAAGCTGTGATGTTTATTGTTTTATAGCTGTGATAAATAATGCTTAAATAATGATTTATACTGTTTATTAATTTAAAGCAGTATTGAACCCAAAACCAAAAAAGTTTTATATTGCAGCTCATTGGAAGTGGTGGCTGTATCAGTGTTCTTTCCCTCTGTTTTCACCTGGCGATATGGCCAGTAACACACCTTCTCTATTAGTGAGAACTCTGGAGGAACGCGATAACGAGGCACAGCAGGCAGCATCATTGTTATTTTGGTGGGATGTATTAGAAGATTATTAGAATGTATTAGAAGATTTAAAATCATTAACAAATTGAAGCCGAACTCCAGCTCACACTTTTTTAATCAGTTACAGCAAACATTTTTTTTTCCTTTTTGGGATAAGGTTTTGTGTGAATAAAAAAAAAAAAACTGATCATATTATTCACCCCTGTCAGGGTTAAGTGGTTTGCCTCATCTATCCAAACTGATACATTCTGCTGGAGAGTTTGTGCTGTGAAAAACAACAGACCTGCTGTCTGGATTACCAGATGAAGATAGAATAAAAAAAGCTTAAAGTGGTTCTAAAGCCTAAATGTTTACCTTAATGCATACATTGCAGTAAGGTAAATGTTTAGACGCTGATTTTGCCCCCTCACCACCCCTAATACCTGAGCCCTCATTTAATCCAGCGCCATGCTCACCTGCAGCTCTTCTCTCCCCTCACTTCCGGGTCTCACTGGCATTGATTGGGCATCGGGAGCTCCCAGTGCTGTTAATCAAAGCCAGTGGCAGCCAGTGGCAGCCATGGGAGGCAGCCATGGGAGGCAGGTTACTATGGAGCACTGGACAGAGAGGAGCAGCGAGCAGTGCCGGTGTGTACCTGAGAAGAGGACATTCAGGTCAGCTCTGTGCCATTCTATGGCACAGAGTAGGTAAGTATAGAGATGTTTGTTATTTAAAAAAAAGCTCCTTTACAACCACTTTAAAAAAGAAAACGAATGCAGCCAGCACATCTAAGAATTGGTAAGCTGCAATATAGGGATGAGCTGAACATCCCCCAGTTCGGTTTGCAGCAGCACATGTGAACAGGCAAAAAAAATGTGTTTGAACATGCAAACATCGCTTAAAGTCTATGGTACACGAATGTGAAAAATCAAAAGTGCTAATTTGAAAGGCTTATATGCAAGTTATTGCCATAAAAAGTGTTTGGGGACCTGGGTCCTGCCCCAGGGGACATGTATCAATGCAAAATAAACTTTTAAAAATGTTTATTTTTTCGGGAGCAGTGATTTTAATAATGCTTAGGCCTCATGAACACCCTGCGAAGGCAGGATGAGTTCTGCAACCTTACCCTTGTAACGTGGATCAAGAAGGGTTGCCAGCCAGTAATGATCCCTCTCCTTGATACCACGAATCCTAGGATCCTTTTGCAGGCTTTGCAGAATCAGGGAGGCCATGCAGCGTGAGTTTGCAGAGGCATTCGATTATTAGTCCTCTGGGTCACTAAGGATCACATGATCCGTAACTACCTCCTCCCAGCCACGTACAACTCCTTAGGTTTCTCGGGACTGAAAACCATCCCTTGAAGACTGCTGCAGAGTGTTATCCTCTACATCCATGCTGACACAATTCTCCTCCTGCTCCTCTTCTTCCTGTCTGTATGTTTGGCGGGCCCACAGTAATGCTATCAGGAAAAAGGGGGCCTTGAGAGGTAAGTAAGTCCTCCTCTTCCTCCTGCTGTCCTGCCTCAAGTGCCCTGTCCATGATTCCACAAAGCGTGTGCTCCAATAGGAAGACTAGAGGGACAGTGTCACTGATGCATGCATTGTCGCTGTTCACCATCCTTGTGGCCTCCTCAAACGGTGACAGGACAGTGCATGCATCCTTGATCAGTAGCCACTGGTGTATCAAAAAGAAGCCAAGCTCCCCTGATCCTGTCCTGCTGCCATACTCGCACAGGTACTCCTTGATGGCCCTATACTGTATGTGCAGCCACTGCAGCATTGCCAACGTTGAATTCCACCTGGTGGGCATGTCACAAATGAGGTGGTTGGTGGGCAAGTTGCATTCCCTTTGAGTGTCAGCCAGCCGAGCACTGGCATTGTACGACCGGCGGAAATGACCACAGACTTTTCTGGCCTGCCTCAGGAGATCCTGTAAGCCTGGGTGCCTGCTCAAGAACCACTGCACCACCAAATTCGGGATGTGTGCCAAACATGGAACATGGGTCATGTCCCTGGCGGAGGGTGAAGAGAAGGTTGGTGCCATTGTCGCATACAACCATTGCTGGCATAAGCTGGTGTGGCATCAACCACCTCTGCGCCTGCCCCTGCAGAGCTGACAGAATCTCTGCCCCAGTGTGGCTCCTGTCCCCTAGGCTGCTTGCGTAGCTCCTTGAACGCTTACAGAGCACCGCTGGTTCAGAGGACAAATCTGCAGAAGAAGCCGTAGAGGAAGAAGAGGAGGGGGTGCAGGAGAGAGCTGTGGCAGAATCGCCACTAGCATTTTGGAGGCATGGCGGGACAAGCTCCAACAACCCTGAACCCTGTCATGCATCCTTCCCAGCTGCCAGCAGAGTTTCCCAGTGTGCCTGTGAAGGAAAGGTAACTTCCCTGCCCATGCCTGCTGAACCATGAGTCAGCGGTAATATAAACCTTACTGCTGACCGCCCTGTCCAATAAGTCCAAAACATTGCCTTCCACATGCCGGTAGAGAGCTGGAATGGCCTTCCGTGAAAAGAAATGGCGTTTTGGAACCTGCCACTGAGGTAAAGCACTTTCCACAAATTCACGAAAGGGGGCAGAGTCTACCAGATGAAAAGGCAGCAGTTGCAGTGCTAGAAGTTTGGCCAAGCTAGCATTTAGACTCTGAGCAGGTGGAATGACCTGATTTCTTTTTACAGTTCAGCAACTGGGATAGGGAAATTTGCCTGCTAAAATCAGATGGTGGTGTACTGCTAGTAGATTGGCTGTAAGTACTTGGGACACATATTGCTATACATATATATTATACTATACTATATACTATATTCATTCCTCTCAGTGCAGATTTTTGAGAGGACTGGAGGTATAGTAGGGTTGGAGAGCCCATCTGAGGAGCAAGGAGAAGTCAGCTTTTTTCTTTGATGTGGGTCTTTCAAGTGCTGTTGCCAACGGACTGCATGTCAGGTCGTCATATGTCTGGTCAAGCATGTGGAGCCCAAATGGCTGCTGTTCTGGCCACGCTTGATCCGCTTCAGACATAGGTTGCAAACAGCAATGGTGCGATCTGCTGTACACCTATTGAAACAGGCCCACACCAAGGAACTTTTAAAAGTCAGTGGGGAGTCAGCAGCGCCCTGCACCTGCGGAGCTCTGCGGTGTGATACAATAGGGTGGCTGCCCTTAAGCTTCCCCCTAGAGGACATCCTGCCTCATTGGAGTTGTCCCTCCTACTCCTCTTATCTTCTCTGACACCCAAGTACAGTCAGTGACCTCATCATCCCCTCCCTCCTCATCACTGGAGCAAACGTGGCAGTATGCTGCAGCTGGAGGAACATGACTGCCAGTTCTTCTTGTCCTTCTTGCACTCCCTCTCTCTAGGCTCACATTACTCCCTTCCTCAACCTGGGAACCAAAATCGGAGCCTTCAAATCACTGCGCATCCTCCAGCGTGCAGGATGGTGGGGCTACGGAAGGAGCGACTGTGGACAAGGAGGCGGTAGAATAGGCCGCTTTGGCAGCTTCTTTGGAAGGCAAACTACTCTGAGCCTGGATGACAGAGGATGAGGACGGCTTTGTTATCCACTCCACAAACTCTTCTGCGTGTTGGGGCTCAATAATATGGCCAACAGCAGAAAAAAAGAAAAGTGTGCCCCACGGCCACCGGCAGAGGATGCACCATGTCCATGACCACAACTGTTGACTGTAGACACAGAGACTGCTTGCCCTCCTTTAGTGGCCTATGAGCGTCTGCATCTCCTTGGTGGCCTTCCGGACATGATGTATTTTTTGTTTTGCAACACCACACTACACTGTATTGGATAATGTGTACACCGCCTAAAGTGTATTAGAAACTGTACACACTGTATTAGATACTGTGTACACCGCCTGCACTGTATTAGCAACTGTACAATGGCTGCACTGTATTGTATGCTGTGTACACCACCAGAAGTGTCGTAGAAACTGTACACACTGTATTCAATACTGTGTACACTACCAGAAAAGTAGTACAAACTGTACTACGGCTGCACTGTACACCAGAAGTGTAGTAGAAACTGCACACACTGTATTAGATACTGTGTACACCACCAGAAAAGTAGTAGAAACTGTACTACGGCTGTACTGTATTGTGTACTGTGTACACCACCAGAAGTGTAGTAGAAACTGTACACACTGTATTAGATACTGTGTACACCACCTCCACTGTATTAGCAATTGTACAATGGCTGCACTGTATTGTATACTGTGTACACCACCAGAAGTGTAGTAGAAACTGTACACACTGTATTAGATACTGTGTACATCGCCTGCACTGTATTAAAAACTGTACTACGGCTGTGCTGTGTTGCGTATTGTGTACACCACTAGAAGTGTAGTAGAAACTGTATATACACTGTATTAGATACTGTGTACATCACCTGCACTTTAGTAGAAACTGTACTACAGCTGCACTGTATTGTGTACTCCACCAGAAATGTAGTAGAACCTGTACTACAGCTGCACTGTATTGAGTACTGTGTACACCAGCAGAAGTGTAGTAGAAACTGTACACACTGTATTCAATACTGTGCACACCACCAGAAAAGTAGTAGAAACTGTACTACGGCTGCACTGTATTGTGTACTGTGTACACCACCAGAAGTGTAATAGAAAGTGAACACACTGTATTAGATACTGTGTACACCACCTGCACTGTATTAGCAATTGTACAATGGCTGCACTGTATTGTATACTGTGTACACCACCAGAAGGGTAGTAGAAACTGTACACACTGTATTAGATACTGTGTACACCGCCTGCACTTTAGTAGAAACTGTACTACAGCTGCACTGTATTGTGTACACCACCAGAAGTGTAGTAGAAACTGTACTACAGCTGCACTGTATTGAGTACTGTGTACACCACCAGAAGTGTCGTAGAACGTAGAAACTGTACACACTGTATTCAATACTGTGCACACCACCAGAAAAGTCATAGAAACTGTACTACAGCGGCACTGTATTGTGTACTGTGTACACCACCAGAAGTGTAGTAAAAACTGTACACACTGTATTAGATACTGTGTACACCACCAGAAAAGTAGAAGAAATTGTACTTGGGCTGTACTGTATTGTGTATTGTGTACATCACCAGAAGTGTAGTAGAAACTGTACACACTGTATTAGATACTGTGTACATCGCCTGCACTGTATTAAAAACTGTACCATGGCTGTACTGTATTGCGTACTGTGTACACCACTAGAAGTGTAGTAGAAACTGTACACACTATTAAATACTGCGTACACCACCTGCGCTGTATTAGCAACTGTACAATGGCTGCTCTGTATTGTATACTGTGTACACCACCAGAAGTGTAGTAGAAACTGTACACACTGTATTAGATACTGCGTACACCACCAGAAAAGTAGTAGAAACTGTACTACGACTGCACTGTATTGTCTACTGTGTACACCACCAGACGTGTAGTAAAAACTGTACACACTGTATTAGATACTGTGTACACCTCCTGAACTGTATTAGAAACTGTACTACAGCTGCACTGTATTATGTTAAACAAGGCTAAGGATAAATCCAAGGAAAAAAACAAGCTTAACTTACCGACCAGCCCGCAGACAACCAAGTAAACCTGTCTAATGCCCCGTACACACGGTCGGATTTTCAGACGGAAAATGTGTGATAGGACCTTGTTGTCGGAAATTCCGACCATGTGCAGGCTCCATCACACATTTTCCATCGGATTTTCCGAGAGAGCAGGCTATAAAATTTTCCGACAACAAAATCCGTTGTCGGAATTTCCGATCGTGTGTACACAAATCCGACGCACAAAGTGCCACGCATGCTCAGAATAAATAAAGAGATGAAAGCTATTGGCTACTGCCCCGTTTATAGTCCCGACATACGTGTTTTACGTCACCGTGTTCAGAATGATCAAATTTTCTGACAACTTTGTGTGACCGTGTGTATGCAAGACAAGTTTGAGCCAACATCCATCGGAAAAAATCCTAGGATTTTGTTGTCGGAATGTCCGATCAATGTTCAACCCGTGTGTACGTGGCATAACAGCATGCGATAAAAACAGGGGTTTAGTTTGCACACATTTGCAAATGCATGGATAAGCCACAGAGCCTCGTCAAGGCACCCTGGTATCTGTGGTACCTAACACTAACTTTTAAGTGTCCCCACAGTGGAGGCACATGTATTCTGATGGATAGGTGTGAGCAGGTGGACTGAAGGGGAGCCACCCCTTCTTAAAGGTACAGGGGCACACTGAACACCCAGCATATAGCACATTGGCTGCAATCGTGTCAGTGCGTTGCCTGACCATAAAACAACAGTGATACAGAAAGGGTACACCACTTGCCCCCATCTATAGCTGGATATCAGTAAGAAGCATTGGAGGGCTAACAGTTATAAGCAAGCTTGTCCTGTGGTCTGATGAGACCAAGATAAACTCATTTGTTCAGATGGTGTGAATCGTGTGTGGCAGGAACCAGGTGAGGAATACAAAGACAAGTGTGTCTTGCCTACAGTCAAGCATGGTGGTGGGAGTGTCATGGTCTGTGGCTGCATGAGTGCTGCTGTCATTGGGGAGCTACAGTTCATTGAGGGAACCATGAATGCCAACATGTACTGTGACATACTGAAGCCGAGCATGATCTCCCCCCTTCGGAGACTGGGCCGCAAGGCAGTATTCCAACAGGTCAGGTGCATGCTTTGGCCAATCATCATACAACAATGCACTGCGATTTCGCAGTGCATTATGGGGCACATTTCACGGCGCTAAAATTTTCCGTGAACGCCCCATAATGTTCGCTGAACGGGCGAACACCCAATGTTCGACCCGAACATCAAGCTTATCCCTACTGCAATATAATAAATGTATTCTTTTGGGTTTAATACTGCTTTAATTTACTCAATTTATGCTGCATATGTGTGTATGTGAGGATATCTCTCAGATGGGTTAGTACCAGGAAGAAAACCTATAACCATAACTTATACAGGCCCCCTGACCTGAGATTGAAGCCTTGTCGATTCTTGTCAGTATGCCCACAGTGTTACACTGACTGCATTATATAATGCAGAATACCTTGATGGGCTAATAGTGCTGGCTCTCTGTTTCTCTCAGTTCTAATCCTGGTGTGCAGATAGTTGCAAGAATAGAATATAAGTTAATTCAAAGACAAATACTAGCTGTATTTAAAATGTATTGTAATAATTGTATTTATTATTGTGTTAGGCAGGGTTCACACTGCAATTCGCTCCACAGCCGCTCCCTTATGCTGGGTATTTCATTTGTTTTCCATTTGTACATTATCGCTGAGCGTGCTGTAAATAATATATGCATGGCTATTGATCTGACAGAAATTGGGTAGGATGACATGTTAATGCTATGAATAGCTTGTTCAATATTTGGTATCACAAAGACCCCAGTCACTCTAGATATTCGTTTAAATACAGTCAGGTCAATAAATATTGGGACATCGACACAATTCTAATCTTTTTGGCTCTATACACCACCACAATGGATTTTAAATGAAACAAACAAGATGTGCTTTAACTGCAGACTTTCAGCTTTAATTTAAGGGGATTTATATCCAAATCAGGTGAACGGTGTAGGAATTACAACAGTTTGTATATGTGCCTCCCACTTTTTAAGGGACCAAAAGTAATGGGACAGATTACCAATCATCCATCAAACTTTCACTTTTTAATACTTGGTTGCAAATCCTTTGCAGTCAATTACAGCCTGAAGTCTGGAATGCATAGACATCACCAAATGCTGGGTTTCATCCCTGGTGATGCTCTGCCAGGCCTCTACTGCAACTGTCTTCAGTTCCTGCTTGTTCTTGGAGCATTTTCCCTTCAGTTTTGTCTTCAGCAAGTGAAATGCATGCTCAATCAGATTCAGGTCAGGTGATTGACTTGGCCATTGCATAACATTCCACTTCTTTCCCTTAAAAAAACTATTTGTTTGCTTTCTCAGTATGCTTCGGATCATTGTCCATCTGTGAAGCACTGTCCAATGAGTTCTGAAGCATTTTGCTGAATATGAGCAGATAATTTTGCCCAAAACACTTCAGAATTCATCCTGCTGCTTTTGTCAGCAGTCACATAATCAATAAATACAAGAGAACCAGTTCCATTGGCAGCCATACATGCCCACACCATGACACTACCACCACCATGCTTCACTGATGAGGTGGTATGCTTTGGATCACGAGCAGTTCCTTTCCTTCTCCATTCTCTTCTCTTCCCATCACTCTGGTACAAGTTGATCTTGGTCTAATCTGTATATAGGATGTTGTTCCAGAACTGTGAAGGCTTTTTTAGATGTTGTTTGGCAAACTCTAATCTGGCCTTCCTGTTTTTGAGGCTCACCAATGGTTTACATCTTATGGTGAACCCTCTGTATTCACTCTGGTGAAGTCTTCTCTTGATTGTTGACTTTGGCACACATACACCTACCTCCTGGAGAGTGTTCTTGATCTGGCCAACTGTTGTGAAGGGTGCTTTCTTCACCAGGGAAAGAATTCTTTGGTCATCCACCACAGTTGTTTTCCGTGGTCTTCTGGGTCTTTTGGTGTTGCTGAGCTCACCGGTGCATTCTTTCTTTTTAAGGATGTTCCAAACAGTTGATTTGGCCACACCTAATGTTTTTGCTATCTCTCTGATGGGTTTGTTTTGTTTTTTCAGCCTAATGATGGCTTGCTTCACTGATAGTGATAGCTCTTTGGATCTCATATTGAGAGTTGACAGCAACAGATTCCAAATGCAAATAGCACACTTGAAATGAACTCTGGACCTTTTATCTGCTCCTTGTAAATGGGATATTGAGGGAATAACACACACCTGGCCATGGAAGAGCTGAGCAGCCAATTGTCCCATTACTTTTGGTCCCTTAAAAAGTGGGAGGCACATGTACAAACTGTTGTAATTCCTACACGTTCACCTGATTTGAATGTTATTACCCTCAAATTAAAGCTGAAAGTCTGCAGTTAAAGCACATCTTGTTCGTTTCATTTCAAATCCATTGTGGTGGTGTATAGAGCCAAAAAGATTAGAATTGTGTTGATGTCCCAATATTTATGGACCTGACTGTATCTCTGACCAGAAGCTGCGGAGATGGAGGCACGCTCAAACCATGTGCGTTAGGGTTCCTACTTGTCCGCATTCTCTCCAACAAAGGTTTGAGTTCGTTTTGGAAAATTTTGCCACTATGTATAGGGTATAATGCCATCTTAGGAGGAATTTTTGTGCCATTTCCTAATAGAACATCAGCAAAATTGGTGGTTGCTTCTAATTACTTTTAGCCACTGTTGATTGAAGAATATTTTAACTAGTTCTTGCTCCCATTTAAGTAAAGGGTTGGCTTGGTAAAGGTAATTTTATGGTAGAATATATTATATATCATAAAGAATGATAAATACTTGTGCGCACACCAAAAAGATGACTAAAAAGAGGTTTACGAATGTAGCTGCCAACATAAGGGTGTTCTCACACCAATCAAGGACAAATAAAACAATAAAAATATGCGGCGCTTACTAAATAAATGAAACACTAAGAAAAAGCCAAATAAAATATGTAAAACTATCAACCATACCAGGAGATTACAAGACAGGAACTCCAAGTAATAATTGTGTCAATACGGCCATGATCGGGAAGCCGAATGCAGCCGAACGAGTAATGAGATTGGCCTTAAAGTTTGAGGTGCGTTAGGCTCCTTACCTGATTTAGGCAGGGTTACAATTGTAGCTGTAAGCATTTCAGGTGGAAAACTAGCTTTGGACAATGCGGCATCAAAGACCTGTAGTAGGACCTGTAGTATTTTTGAGATTGTAAAGTGATTCATAATAGTCACTAAATCTGTCTGCAATTTCTTGGCTTGATGACTTTATTCCCTGTTTTGGGGTTATGGATATAGAGGATTTTTTGTTTAATAACTTTTTCTTTTAATCGAGTGGCTAATAATTTCCCGGCTTTATTCCCACATCGGTATTATTGGGCTTTTAAGGAACAAAGATGGCTATCATGTTGGGATATTAGAAGAGTGCGTAAGTCCTGTCTAGCAAGAAAACGTTTGCTCATGGACTGTTTGTGTAGTATTTCGTTTGTTAATGCTTTCTAGATGTTGTATATTTGATAACAGATCGTTGAGCCGCCTTGTCCTTTACCTTTTTTATTTTTGCACTTAATTGTATGAGTAGTCCCCTGATGTAAACCTTATGAGAGTGTGAAGGGATCATCGACCGAAGGGGCATTAAGGTTAAAAAATTCTTTGTGGGCTTTGTGAATTTGTTTTCTCTGGTTGAGAGGGTGTAGATATCATTGCGCCATCTGTATGGCAGGAAAAAATTGTAATAGTATATTTCCTGTTGGAGAGGTGGTTGTAGCTGAAGCTTCAATAGGGAAGGATTGAATTGCCAGAAAGAGGAGATCGCGATTAGTCGAACGTCAAGAAATGGAAGTCTGTAATTGAAAATCTTTACAGGAAATGAATGTTAATAAAACCAAAAACAAAAATAAAAAAAACACAAGATAAAAATAAACAATTCTATTCAGAATCTGTGCGGATAAACAACCTCCAGAACTTTTGGGGTCAAAGGAAATGCAATGTGGCTAGCTCCTTGGCCATCAGAGAGTGAGATTTTATATTTGATAAGTACACAGGTTCAGCCCGCTTTTACATACGAATTATCCCGAGTAGAGAGAAGTGAGCTGGACACACTTTCCTCTTCCGTACCTTGCGGCTCTATGTTTTGCCAATCTGGCAGGAGGCGGAGGCCTTCTTGTACAGTAGTGATCATATAGGTGGGGCCATTTTTTGTCACTAGTAGGGGTACAGCCAGCGATATGTGATACGGTGGTTATTCAGCTGTTTCGTGATGGTAGCAAGTTGCCTGCGCTGTTGTAAAGTGAAGGCAGATAGGTCAGTGAAGAATGACAGGTCTTGCATACTTTGGGGTAAAATGTCACGGTATCTTGTAGCTGACATGAACTGATCCTTTATGTGGTAGAAATGAATTCTAACAATAATATCCCTGGGTAGGTGGTATGGTATGTGCTTTGGTCTTGGCGGTCTATGCATGCGATCTATGAGGAGATCTTCCAATGTTGCATCAGGGAGTGCATCTTTCATGATATTGGTAAAATAGTCGTTCAGGTCAGGAGGTTTGATAGTTTCCAGGATCTTGATGTTATTACGTCCTGATCTGTCCTTTAAGTCCACCATTTTAGTTTTCATCCTCATGAGCTCATCATCTCTGTCATTGTGAGCATCAACTAAGTTATAAATTAGATGCAAATTCCTCTTTTATTTACTGCAGAAACTTCTGATTTAAATTGTGCCAGTGCTAGAATGTCTGTATGAAGGGTAGAACGCAGTGACACTAACATATCCTTCAATGTGGTGTCCATAACTGGCTGGTTTGTGTGGGTAATTCAGATATGGAGTCTTGTAACTCCCCGGTATCAGCTAATGAGGAATCAAAGCAGCTTACCTCCAGGTGCATCTCTGGAGAGGTGTTCTTTAGCTTGCTTTTCGCTGGGCTGGAGGAGGATGATGATGGCTGAGAGTGTCCTCCCTGACCCTGCTTGCTTCTGTGCACTGGGACCTGCTTGTGAGCTGAGCTGTGCTGCGGGTAAGAGGAGAGCCATGTGTGGATCCAGCAGGGCCACCGGTGCCATTTTGGCTGTTAGAATGGCAGGGCTTCAGTCTGACATTTTTCCCAACTTCGTAGTCTTTTCTCTTCCTGGATGTCATCGGGATGTGTGCCTGCTGTGTTGGAGCCTGATGGTGGCTCAATCTGAGGCTCTGTGTTGCTCTGTTAGTCCCTGATAGCCCACGGTGGAGAGGAGCTGTTTCAGTATGCAGCCATTCACTCTGCTGGCTAGCCACGCCCCCAAACTATACTAGCACATTTAAAAACACTAACTAATTAAAGCCAAATTTCACTACAGTTACACAAGCAGTTACACAAACAGTTTTTGTTTTCCTTTTGGGATAAAGGTTTTACATGAATAAATAAAAGATGATCATTGTAAGCACGCATGTTTATTGGTGAATTGTTTGTCTCAACACTCTGCTGCATTTGCAGGAGAGTTTGTTCTGTGAAAAACAGACTTACTGGATAGATTGCCAGATGTAAATAAAAGAAAAAAAAGCCTAAAAAACAAATTCAGCCATCACATCTAAGAATTGGTAAGCTGCAGTATAATACATGTTTGCTATTGGGTTTAATACCCATTTAACCATAATGATACAGGTTAACATACAGTACATGTATACATTTAAATTAATTTATTATTAGTTATGGAAACCATTATTAACCCCTTTGTGACTGGAGTTTTTTTAAGCTTAAATGCCCAGACCAAGTTTAGCAGTTTGTGTATGTGTCAATTAACTTGACAATACCTTTGACTAATTTTTCTGTTAGGGGGTCTGAGAACTAAGAGCATACACAGTTGCAAGGTTAATTACCATTCTTCTGGCAAGGGACAATTTACATTTGCACTTAAAGCTGAAGTAAGGCCTTAATACTCACCTGTCCAGTGGTCCTATGCCGACACTGGCATCTTCTTTTGAGTGCCAGTCTTCGGGCCTCTTCATGGGCCGGCGGGGGATGATGTCACTCCTGCACATGCGTAGGAGTCTGTCATCCCGACACTCAGAGACCAGCTTGACACTGTAAGCTGCAGTTTATTACCTCTCATTTCAAGGTTAACACCACTTTGGCAGTTCTGCTTCAGTCGAATCTACTTTTCCTTTTAATTGCAGTGTTGCAGGATATGAATCGCAGCAAGAAATAAAAACTAACACAAAAGAACAGATAATAGTGTAAAATCAATTATTAATCACAGATGTGATCAAACAAAAATATCATCCACATGAACGATGTGCAACTAAGCACCATGTGTTGAGCATACACAGCATAAAGCAAATTTCAGCTCCCCACTGACATTCTTTCTGCTGATCTTCTGGTTATTTTTTTGACGTACAGCAAGTTTTAGCTCTGTATGAGAGCTCCAACTCCTTTGTGACATCACCAGGTTCCATCATATGTTTTGCCTATACAGGCTTTTTCCTTTGTGCTGCACCTTGTGACTTGGCTATTGTATGACCAAAAGACTGAATCAATTTCTAGTCTGTGTGCTATATGTGCACTACAATTATTTAGCCCATTTAAACCTTCATGCATTCTATGCATGAAGGTAAAAATCCTTCTCTGTGCAGCAATCCCCCCAGCCCCCCTAATACTTACCTAAGCCTGGATCTTCCTCTAGCATTTTGCACGATAGCCTTCGCTCTCCAGGGACTCTTCCTCATTGGCTGAGACAGCAGGAAGAGCCATTGGCTCCCACTGTTGTCAATCACAGCCAGTGAGCCAATGAGGAATGCACCTTCTTGGGTGCCCCCAGAGCAAGCTGCTTGCTCTGGGGGCACTCGGCAGGAAGGAGGGGCCAGGAGCGCCAGCGGGGGGACCTGAGAAGAGGAGGATCTGGGCTGCTCTGTGCAAAACCACTGCACAGAGCAGGCAAGTATGACATGTTTATTATTTTAAGGGAAAAATCCAAATCTTTGTTATCACTAATCACTATCACTAAATAGTTTATTGTTTGTGAAGGTTCTCATTTATCCAAGTTATGGTTTATCTAGTAGTGGTTAGTCACATTCAACTGGACTTGTTTTGTAATTGTAAAGACATTTGATAGCTTATCCAAGCCACCTTTTCAGTTCTACTGATTATCAGAAAAATACTCCAACATTTATGGTATATCCACACAGGCAACACTGACATGTTTATCCCATCCCCATGGAAAGGCAGATGTTGTTCTCCAATCTATTCACTACCATATATCCCAATCTATTCACTACCATATATTGCAAAAGGTGGCAGGTGTGAAAATTGTGGAACCACCCTATTCTAGTGACTTTATCCAATCCTTGGTGTCAAGAAGGCTTCATATGTGTTAATCCCTTAATTTACATGGCTGAAGGCGTTGTCAAAAACACGGGGGTAAAGACTGGGAACTGAGGCTCTCCTGAGACGTCGCTCACCACATATTATATACCAAGCTAAGCAGGAAGGAGAGACACCAGAAGTATCAAATACATTCATACTCCTCCGGTGTCATCTGACTATTGAATCTTTACATTCAACATCCCCATATTTTTCAACACATATATATTTAAATCCATTGAGAAAAGAATAAAAAAATAGTTTATGCCTTTTCATTCTTACCGAACAACAAATAATTTAATATTAACTTCCTATTTTCAATAAATAAATTCATCAAGACATAAACATAATTGTGTTACTAATCAATATTTAATAAACACATATGGATTATTATATTTGATAAAAAAAAATTGCATAAAAAAATACAATAAATTAAAAATAAATATAAAATTCAATAATACAAGGCTTACAATTTCAATAAACAAGTGTACCCCAATCTATTCACTACCATATATTGCAAAATTACAGAAATATGTAAAATTATGCAAAAATGCGAAATATGTAAATTATGTCTGCTCTGCCCGACAGCCAAAAAACTGAGCATTCATATACTGCGCTCATCTATGTTGTTATATTTGTCACGTGCCTTTCCGAGGCTGAGATGCTGAGAGCGGCTCCCCTTGTAGCTAAGCGCATTATACCCCTGGAGGTGGTACAGAGGGTATAGGGCACAAAGAAGCACGAGTCACCAGCAGGATTTGCAGGACTTGAGTGATGATCACTGGGAAACCACTTGAAGGAGAAGCAGGAATAAATCCTGAGAGGGTTGTAACTCTGTGCAGTGTTTTAGTGCTTATGACAAGTTTAGCAAGAAGCCCAGCTGAGGCTCTAACCTGGATGATCAAGCTGGTAACTGCTGCCGAAGAGTCCATGGAGAAAGCCAGAGTTAAGCACAGGTAAGGTAGAAGCAAGTCTGTAATACTAGCCAGGGTCATGCACAGGTAATCAGACAGGATAAGAGGTCCTTGAGGCAAGCCGGGGTCATGCATAGGTAATCGGGCAGATGAAGCAATGGGAAAGTCCTTAATACAAGCCAGGGTCATAAATGGAGAGCAGGCAGTGTAGGCAGAGTCTTTAAAGCAAGCCGAGGTCAAAGTACAGGAGAGAGATCAGGGCAGGTCAGGGCTAATCCAGGTCACAACAGGAAACACTTGGAAAGAGGATACAGATGTAGTAACACAGGGAAGATGAAAGACAATCCAGCAATTTAGCCTGAACATGAGCAGTCTTTTATAGGCCAGCAGAGGGATTCCTTAATTCACGCTATGCGTACGCCACCACACATGCGCCTGTGCTGTCCCGTTCCGGTGCGCATGCGCTGGAGTGCCATTCTACCGCACATGCGCAGGAAAATGCCAATAACAGCAATTGAGGTTTCTGGCATTTCTCTGACAATAATATAACCAAAATTTCTTAACCACTTAAGGACCACCCGCCGTTGTTATATGGCAGCTGTTTGAAGGAGGATATTGTTGTTATGGCAGCAGCTAGCTGCCATAACTCTGGTATCTCCGTCTTCAGCAGGCGGTCCGTTACACAATAAAAGTGGTCCCTGCAGTGGATTCGCCGCAAAATCACTTTTATCGGTGGCGGGAGAGGGGCCCCCCTCCTGCCATGATCCGGTGCCCTTCGCCACTTACTGGAGCCATCGGCAGTGGCAGAGGTGATCGTGTCCTTTCGGTAGCTGGGTATGGAGATGAGTGAGGGGAAGATGGCCCCCACCCGTCTCCATACAATTTCTGGGCGGAAGCGATGTCAAAGCGTCACTTCTGCCCACAGCTCTTAAAGGGCAATTTTTTTTAAATATTTTTTTAATTACAATTTTTTTTTATTGCATTTTAGTCTAAATATGAGATCTGAGGTCTTTTTGACCCCAGATCACATATTTAGGAGGTCCTGTCATGTTTTTTTCTATTACAAGGGATGTTTACATTCCTTGTGATAGGAATAAAAGTGATTTAAAAAAAAATGTAAAAATAAAAAATAAAAGGTAAAATAAATAATAATTAAAAAAAAAAAATTAAACGCGCCCCGTTCCGTTGAGCTCGCGTGCAGAAGCGACCGCATATGAAAATGGTGTTCAAACCACACATGTGAGGTATCGCTACGATCGGTAGAGTGAGATCAATAATTCTATCCCTAGACCTCCTCTGTAACTTAAAACATACAACCTGTAGAAATTTTTAAACATCGCCCATGGAGATTTTTGAGGGTAAAAGTTTGTCGCCATTTAACGAGCGCAATTTTGAAGCATGATATGTTGGGTATCAATTTACTCGGTGTAACATTATCCTTCACAATAAAAAAAAAAAAAAAATTGGGCTAACTTTACTGTTGTCTTATTTTTTTATTCAAAAAAAGTGTATTTTTTCCAAAAAAAGTGCGCTTGTAAAACCACTGCGCAAATACGGTGTAACAGAAAGTATTGCAATGACCGCCATTTTATTCTCTAGGGTGTTAGAAAAAAATATATATGATGTTTGGGGTTTCTAAGTAATTTTCTAGCAAAAAAAATGTTTTTAACTGTTGTAAACAACAAATATCAGAAAGAGGCTTGGTCCTTAAGTGGTTAAAGTTTTATATGAAGGATATACCATATCCAAAAAAAGTAGGGGGCATTCAGCCAACCCAAAGAAAAACTTTTAGGATTCTTATTCACTACATATGCCTACCTGGGTAGCTACAAATCATGTTTATTATTAATAAAACCGTTTATATCCCAGTCCATGTTGAGTCCTAGGGACTGTATAGCCTCATACACACAATAGGACTTTCTACAAACTTTCTCATGGATTTTTGTACAAAGGGCGTTGGCCAAAAGTTTGTATTGCATACACACGGCAGAACTTTTTCAGCCAACTTTCACCAAATCACGTTGTTTTTCAGCTCTTTACCACCACCCTTTGGTCAACTTCTGTATTGTCTGATATTGTGTCAATCTCGCCACTTTTATCGGCGAGATTGACACCTTGCGAGCCGTGTTCACACTGGTGCGGGAATCCACCTTGGTATGAATCATGAGGGGAAACTCCACGCCAAATTTTAAATAAAAAACCGGCATGGGTTCCCCTCCAGGGGCATACCAGGCCCTTAGGTCTGGTATGGATTTTAAGGGGAACCCCCTACGCCAAAGAAACGGCATGGGGGTCCCCCCAAAATCCATACCAGACCCTTATCCTGAGCACGCAGCCTGGCCAGTCAGGAAAGGGGGTGGGGATGAGGGAGCGCCCCCCTCCTGAACCATACCAGGCCACATGCCCTCAACATGGGGGGTGGGTGCTTTGGGGGAGGGGAGCGCCCTGTTGCCCCCACCCCAAAGCACCTTGTCCCCATGTTGATGAGGACAAGGGCCTCTTCCCGACAACCCTGGCCATTGGTTGTCGGGGTCTGCGGGTGAGGGGCTTATCGGAATCTGGGAGCCCCCTTTTATAAGGGGGCCCCCAGATCCCAGCCCCCCACCCTATGTGAATGAGTATGGGGTACATTGTACCCCTATCCATTCACCTAGGGAAAAAGTGTCAATAGAAAAACACTACACAGATTTTTAAAGTAATGTAAAAATGACTCCGGGGGTCTTCTTCCGACTTCGGGGGTCTCTCCGGCCTCTTCTCCCGATGTCCGGTTGTTCTCCGCTCTCTCCGGCCTCTTCTCCCGGTGTCCAGTTCTTCTCCGCTCTCTCCGGCCTCTTCTCCCGGTGTCCGGTTCTTCTCCTGGTGTCCGGTTCTTCTGCCGGGCTCCTCCGCTATCTTCTGCACTTTTGACCCTCTCTTGCTAGCGGTCTTCTCCTTCGTCTTGTTCCCTCTTCTCTTCTTCCGATGTTGACACGACGCTCTCTCCCACTGTAATCCTGGTACGGTTCAGGAGGGGGGGGCGCTCGCTCGTCTCCACCCCCTTTCCTGACCGGCCGGGCTGTGTGCTCAGATAAGGGTCTGGTATGGATTTTGGGGGGACCCCCACGCCATTTTTTTGGCGTAGGGGGTTCCCCTTAAAATCTATACCAGACATAAGGGCCTGGTATGATCCTAGAGGGGAATTCCCTCTTGCATTCACCGCAATAGGAAAATTTATTTTTCCTATTGCAGCCAGCTCGTGATGTACAGTACCCTGTCGCCGAGAACCAGCGCAGTGGGAATTTGTGTACACACGATCGGACTTTGCTCCATCGGACTTTTGTTGCCGGAAAGTTTGTGCGTTTGCACAGCCAACAAAAGTCTGATGGAAAAAGAAAAATTTTGTCCGATAGAGTGTACACACTGTCGGATGTTGCTCCAAAACAGCTAATTTGCATGTTTGTTGTCAAAAAGTCTGATAGTGTGTACGGGCCTTAAGACTGGAGGTCAAAAATCCATCGGGTTTCTCAACATTGCTACCCCTCCAATTGGGAGTATATTTCAATGGCAATAATTGTAATAAGGAGGGATTTCTCCCATGATGTTCCTGGAAGTGTCTGGACACAATGTGTCCAACAAAAACCCTTACGAATATGAGCTAAATGTTCTCCAATTCTTACATTCAATGCCCGCGTGGTTCTCCCCACATATTGGAAATTACACAGACAAATCAGCAACTAAATGACACCTATCGTCCCACAGGTAATGAAATCTTTGATATCATACACCTTGGACGTGGGATTGGAAGAGAAGGATGACATTCTGATGGTCCTAGAGTTTTTACAAACTTTTACATGGAAAAAATCCTTTTAAATTACCAAACATACTAGCTCTAGGAGGAGGGGGGTTAACTGCACTGGGTGCCAAGGCATCATTAAGGGTATTACTTTTTTTAAAAATCTGGCTTGTAGTGAAAAGTCCTCTATTTCAGAACAATTTCTCTTATACGTTAAAATTGTCCTTTAGGTATGGCCTTAAGCCAACTCGGATGGTGACAACTTTCAAGTGGAATATACCTGTTTTGGTTAGTAGATTTTTGAGTTTTGGTCAGTAATTTACCTTGCTCTTAAAATATAACCAAATCCAAAAAACACACTGATACACTATATTCATAAGTGAATCTGATACCACATTGATTGGAATTCAGGTACATCATGAAATTATGTACTGATTCTACGTCTCCCCTCCATAAAAAGAAGGCGTCATCTATGTAGCAACGCCAGAAAAGGAGACGAGAATCACCACAGGAAAATAAAAAATAATTTTCCCACAGGGCCATAAATAAATTGGAGGGGAATGTTATCTACAATCTACTGGCATAGCAATGGGGGGGCTAAATTTGCCCCCAGCGTAGCCAATTTACTATTGCTACCCTTATTGAGGCTGTATGCTTGTCGGAAAGAGGGGACGTCTGCCAGCCTTTTCAACCTTTTGATCCCAGGAAATCTCTGATGCTTTAGTCCAAAGTCTAATTTCCAGGGGCTACAAACAGGAGTTCTGGACTCATCCCTGATTTATGATCTGATATTTACATCTCACCCCATGACAGGTGGATCTTCTTGCCACTGTTCAGCAGCTCCTCTTGCAAGGTGTCGGACTTTCACGTACCTGGCTGATGAGCCCAATGGAGCAGAGGAAGGTTTCCCTTTCGTGTCTAACTCGTGGCCCCTGGTAGAGTGAACAGGAGTCATGGGAGTGCAGAGTGGTATGAGAGCCTGGCGGGCCAGTAGTAGGAAGGACGGCTCTGGATCCTGGATACAGCGGAGATGATGACCAACTTGAACAGCAACAAGTAGGCAGGTGCACAGGCAGATGATGCTGAGCAGGAGCAGGGCATACAGATCGGGTCACATGCAGGGTCGGCAGCAGGCGGGCAATGAGGTACCAGAGGAGCAGACAGGTTCAGAGTCAAAGACAGGCTGAGGTCAGGTGCAGGCAGAAGACAAGGAGAATCCAAAGGGCAAGCCGGTTCATCAGGAGATCAAACATACAAGACAGGTAAACAGGAGCAAGGGTCACAGGTAGCTGCAGATCAGACAGCACCGGTCTGAAGTGCACTTCCAGTTTAAATAGGCTGATTGGCGCCGAGAACCAGCATGCCCCATGCATCAGCGCGCACTAACGCCCACCGGCACACAGAGGCGTGCGCCAGAGCAGGGAGCACTGAGTCTTCCATGGGGACTTTCCTGACAGTGCCCCCTCCTAAAGGGCAGCCTCCGGATGCCCAGTTGGGCCAGTCTTGTAGCATGGGATCTCTTGAAGGACTGTATAAGCTTGTCAGCATGTATATTGCTCTCGCGCTCTTAGGAATTGTTTTCCGGTCCATTCCCTTTCCATTTTATCAGGTACTGGATCTGGTTGTACCTTTTTCTACAATCCAAAATTGTTTCCACTTCATATTCCTCCTCGTTGGTAACTATTACAGGTTCTGGTGGACCAGTACTTCGGCCAGCAAAGGGGTTAGGAACAACAGGTTTTAATAGTGTCACATGGAAGATCGGGTGGACCTTAAGCGTATCAGGTAACTCAAGTTCATAAGTTACATCATTAATCTTTCTTTTTACAGAAAAAGGCCCCACGAACTTAGTCCCCAGTTTCCTTGGAGGGCAAGCCATTTTTAAGTTAGCTCTGGATAACCATACCTGGTTGCCAGGTTCCAGAATAGGCTCTCCTTGTTTGTTCCTGTCAAACTTTTTTTGTTATATTCCTGTGTCCTGGCCATGGTTTCCTGTAGTAGTTTATTGTTTGTAAGCAAAAAGTCCATTGTCTCGGAGACCGCTGAAAACGCACATTCTGTTATAGTACTGGGCAGGAAGGACGGGTGAAAGCCGTACTTAGCAAAAAATGGAGTCTGCTTGATGGCAGAATGAAGGGAGTTATTTATTGTAGGCAAACTCAGCAATAGGCAGTAGAGAGACCCAGTTATTCTGTGAGAAGGAATAGAAGCAGCGGAGATATTGCTCTAAGGTTTGATTGGTTCTTCTCTTACCATCTCTAGGGATGGTAAGCAGAAGAAAAAGCCAACTCGTTCTCAAGGGAACCACATAGAGCCTTCCAAAACCTGGAGGTGAACTGGACAGCTCGGTCAGACACAATGCTGGCTGGGACTCCATGTAGCCTCACTATTTCTTTAATAAAGATTTTCGCAGTCTCTATGGCCGGGGGTGTTCCTTTCATAAACCATCTTGTGCCCTCACACTCGTTTCAGAAGACAGGGCCAACTCAGCAGAAGCTTATTTAATTCGAGATATGAGGTCTCCTTGAAGCAACAGGAAGTTCCCTGAAGGGAGGATGGTATCTCGGAGTGCGACTCTCTCAGGGTCATTGAACATGCGGAAGAGTGCATCTTGTTTAATATTTTTTGACCCTGGTGTTTTGGATCAGAACAAAAGTCTGATATTATTATATCTACCCCTGATCAGATTGAATATAAAGCATGTATGCTCTGAAGTGATTATGCTGACACCCAGTTCAGAATAAAAACTCTCTGTTTTAATATTTCCCCTTTTCAGGACTTGTATACAATTTAGTTAAACATTTAAGATACGTCAGATAAGACTGGCACGTGCAAACCACAAAACAACCACAAATATATAAATACATATAGTGACAAAATATTGGCTTTAGCTGGGTCGCCTATATAAGGAAGTAGCTTTGTTCTTGTAATGTTTCTTGCTTCTTTTAAACCGTTAGTGTTATCTTGTTGTATTTTGAATGTATTCTCGGAAGCAGGCGCAAACTTCTGTTAACTGTTGCAGTCCAGTTCCTAAGCAAGGGAAGGGTGAGCTTTGCAAAATATGTGAATATGTTTTAAGGCTGATAAACTGAAGCTGATATGTCAGGCATATAAAACATGTACTCATATATACATTGGAATAGACATTTCATGATTCCTTAATCACATCCATTACAGTTCCCCCTTGAAACTGTCTAATTCAATACTGTCCCCCATACTAAAGGTCCTACTCACCTGGCCCATTCTCAGCAACTCTTTTGGGCTCTATATAGAGAAGAGCAGATACTAATTCACTACCCCCCACTATACAGCTTAGAGAGGGGCAAACAGGTGCTGTCTGTCCCTGTAATCCTATGGTGTTGCACCTCGGGGGGAAAGTGACTGTAACAGAGCGTAACACATAATCATCATCAAGTCTTACATAATCATCATCATCATCTGGTATTTCTTGGTTCACAAACATGGGAGTAGATTAATCAACAGCTTTTTCTATACACTTTTTAAAGCAGGGAAGAATACAGCAGACCATGACAGCTAGGGTCACTAAAATGATCAAAATAGCTATTCCAATCTGTGTTAAAATTCCCTGCCATCCCCCCTTGATCCAGGTGAAGTACTGATCCCAGGGTTTGAAGAGCCCTGAATTCTTTATTTCCTTGGACAAATCCTTAAGTTTCTGCATGACTAAAGTCACTTTACCATTTGGGCCTGTGTTATCTGAGATATAAGTACAGCATGCACTCGTTCCAGGTAACTTCTTACACACCCCCCCCCCCCTTTTCAGCTAGGACCATATCTAAGGCCATACGGTTTTGGAAAGTCATGTGTGAAGCGGCTTCTAGCTGCTCGGCTAAACCTCGGAGTGCATCTGTAGTGTAACTGACAAACCTTTGTTGATTATAGTAGATGTAATTTATCCAGTCTACATTCTTGTTTACAGTGATGATGGGGATCAGGGACTCGAATCCTGCTACTTGGTCTCTTGCTTTGAACTCATCTGGGACCCCTCTAGGGACCCCTATGGCATCTATGTATACATGAGGGTTAAAGCTTCCTGCTGGGGCACTCCTACGCCTCCTGTTAGGCCTGGGTGCGTATCTGGTTTTGGGTTTTCTGAGAGAATATGCACAGGCATTATGGCCTTGGCCAGTGCATATTCTCCTATCTACTGTCCTGTCAATCTGCTTCTAATTTTCATGCCTCCGCAGATCCAGTACACGTCTCCCAAAGACTGGACTTGACTTTGCACCAGATATGCAGAGGCCTCACTATAAGATTCACAGTAACCCATAGTGAAATTCTCAAGAGGTTCCCCCCCGTGATATCTTCCATAACATGTGTAAGTGCCAGGGTATATAGTGATACCTTCTCCTGGCTTGGAGGTCTTGGTGACTATGGGATATCCCTTCTTCCAATGTTCACACAGGGAGTGGTTAGTGGTTGTGTTGGTAAATAGGCTGAGGAAACATGTCACATGTTCTGGGTTATGTTTAGTGGTACCGTTCCCAAATGTGGTCTAGCCCCCCACCCACATAGCAATTGGTCTTATCGTGTTTCCCTGCACTGTACCTCATCCACTCGAGCCACAAGTTGACATCTGAGAACCTGGTTTCTGCAGCCATAGTATCCTCAAAGGTAGGGTCTGCTATGGCTACCGTGTCCTTTAATGTCTGTATATGGGGCCTCAGGGGGTTTGAGCTAGATGTAGATTGGGGAACTCCCCACTCTGGGTTATTGAACATATCTTTCAGTTGGAAAGGTTTTCTAAAACCGGGATACCCACTCCCCCACCATAGGCCCAGAACATAGGTCCCACTGTCTCCTGGGCTAGGATTCTCAATGGTCAACCTGAACTCTTTGGTGAAATACTGATCCATGTGTTTGTTGATTGTCATTCTATCTGAGAGTGACTTCCCCAGGTACCTTTTTTAAAAGGCACCTGGAAAGATAAGCCTATGACTCTAGCAAATATATACTGCTCCAAGAGGGTGACCTTTCTAAAAGAGACGTTCCTGAAACTTGCCTCCTTTCAAACAGGCCTACTGATACTGGGGGGTGACTTTAACATACCCCTGGACCCCCTATTAGATACCTCTACAGGCACTTCCTCCCTTCCGTTTTCAGCACTGCTACAAGTGAAGCTTCAACTGGCCTCTCTTACACTACACGATACCTGGTGCACTCTTAACCCTAGATAGAGAGATTAAACATTCTTCTCATCGCCCCACAATTGATACTCAATGCTGGACTACCTCTTCATTCAAGAATCTGACCTGACCTATCTTGCAGACACAACCATTGAAAATATGGCCCTCTCTGACCATCACCCGATTACCCTGACTCTGCGATTTCCACAAAGAGTGGAGTCCACCAAGACATGGAGACTGGATGCCTCCATTCTGGCGGACCTTGGAGACCTGGCAAACATCAAACAGGTTCTTATTGACTATTTCCACCAGCATGACACACATGAGGTGTCTCCCATGGTTCAATGGGAGGCGCATAAATGCGTAATACGAGGACACCTTCTTGCTATAGCTGCTAGGAAAAAGAAAATACATCAAGCTCTGATCATCTCTCTATCCAAAAAAATAGCTAGGCTGGAAGCCCACCATAAATGCTCTCAGGCCCTCCAAGTAGCTAAGGAACTAGCAGACACTCAAGCTCAGTTAGTGGAGGAACTGTTTAAGAAAGGACAAGGCCCTAGCACGCTATCTCATAAACTGTTTTATGAACAGGGCAATAAGCCAGGTAAGCTATTAGCCAGACTTACACAGAAGTGCACACAGACCCACACAGTGCATTATCTGACCAATACGTCGAGAACAGTTTACTCCAAAAGCGAGGAGATTGCACACCAGTTTCTTCGTTTTTACAGTGAACTTTACAATCTTAAAGTGGCGGGTCGGGTCTAAAACCCTACTAATGTTGAAACACGCTCATGGCTGATAAAGTACTTCCTTCACAAATATGGCCCTAAATCTCTCTCAGAGGCTGATAGGAGCGTGTTAGAAGTACCTTTGTCTTATGAAGTGTGGACCAATGCCCTAAAAGCCATGAAACCTGGCAAATACCTGGGACCAGATGGCTTCTCGGCGCAATATTATAAAAGTTTTGCAGACCTTTTATCCCCACTTTTCCTTAAAGCATTTAATACCCTGGCCACCACCTCCTGCCCCTCAGAGACCCTACGAGAAGCCTACATTTCCATAATTCACAAAGAAAATAAAGATCCAACCAATGTGGCCAATTACCGGCCGATTTCACATTTAAACATGGATGTCAAACTCTTCTCTAAAATCCTGGCCATGTGCCTGGCATTTCACTTACCAGCCTGGATAGGCTTAGACCAAGTGGGTTTTGTCCCTGGCAGGGAAGCCAGGGACAACACCATCAAAGCCCTCAATCTCCATCACTGGCTCACCTCCTCTCAACAAGAGGGATTTTTTCTGACAATGGATTCGGAGAAGGCGTTTGATCGAGTGGCCTGGGACTACATGGAAGAAACCCTGTTGGCTCTTGGTTTAGGGAGCGATATGCGTGCCTTTAATGGCTCCCTCTATGTAAATCCAAGGGCTAGGGTCAGAGTCAACGGCCACTTATCGAACGCCTTCCCCATCCATAACGGCACTAGGCAGGGGTGTCCTCTTTCACCCATACTATATATCCTGACCTTAGAACCCTTACTGCGTTGTATCCGAGAGAATCCAAATGTAAAGGGAATTACAGTCCACCAAAATGAATACAAAATTGCAGCTTTCGCGGACGACATCCTGCTCTTTCTTTCCTCACCTCTGACATCCCTACCTAACCTTTTGACTATCTTAGACCTCTTCCAGCGTATCTCGAATTTAAAAATCAATCTGTCCAAATCGTTCGCACTAAATATCTCATTACCAAATGAACTGGTGCAACAATGCCAAACGAACTTCCCATTTAAATGGGAAAAAGAGGCCATCACCTATTTAGGCATCCAGCTACCAGTTAATCTAAAAACACTGTATACTATAAATTTCCTATCAGAGCTAAAACTCATACAACGAGATCTTATGAAGTGGAACGTGCCCAGCCTTTCATGGTTTGGACGGGCCTCTGTCTTAAAGATGACAGTCTTACCTCTCCTACTCTACAAAATGCAGACCGTCCCGATACACTTACCACCCGCCTTTTTCACAGCATACAGGAAGATATGTAGATCCTTTATATGGGGTGCAAAATCAGCATGTATCGGATGGGCAAAGCTAGTTCTGCCCAAAGACAAGGGTGAATTGGATGGACAGCGCTATTACTGTGCTGTCCATTTGACCAGGGTAGTGGACTGGAAAGTCCACGCTCGTTGCAAAAACTGGGTGAACCTTGAGAAACAAATTGCAGAAACCGAACTGGGCTCGATACCTTGGGTCTCTAAACAAGCAGTACCACCTAAGCTCCACACACACCCCCTGACTGGAGCTACGCTCCAAGCTTGCGATAGGGCATGGAAAGCCCATGCATTGTCAGCAATGGAGCGCCCAATTACCCCCATTAGAGACAGCCCAGACTTCCCTCCAGGCCTGCCAAAATCCTATCTTCAAAAGGAATGGCCCTATGCACAGATGCAGGCTAAACACTTCTTTCGCAGAGGTACCTTTTTAAGAGTACAAGATCTTGGTGCATTAACAAAAACGAAATCTTCCCCTCTTGGTCTTATATACAACTAAAACACTTTCTAGACATTCCATTGATAATAACCAAATTCACGAACCCATTGTTTGAATTTCTCTGTACGAGCTCCTCACCCCAGAGCCACGTAATCTCAGCCTTATATGCCTCTGTTTGGAGAACCATACTCCTCCCTACGGGCAGACCATGCATTCTGGGAAACAGCCTTAGACAGGGAGATAGGAGAAACCAGCTGGGATCGTATCCACTTATACATACACAAAGGCTCTCTCAATGTCAATACACAGGAAAATGGATACAAGCTTAAAACTAGATGGTATAAAACCGCACAGGTGCTTCATAAGATTTTCCTGACTGTGCCAGATCACTGCTGGTGTTGTCAAACAGAGGTGGGCACCCTCCTTCATGTTTGGTGGTCCTGCCCTCTAATCCAGCCATACTGGCGTAAAATACATGAAGTGACTACAGCGATCTCTTCACTCCCATTGGAGTTCACACCAGGACAATACCTACTACACTTATCCAAAATTTCCCATAAAAAATACTTCAAATCGTTAGCTATGCATTTAATAAACGCCGCCAGGCTCTGTATACTGGTACATTGGAGGTCCACGCGACCACCTTCGCTAAAAGAATGGGCCCTACGTGTTGATCGCATAGCAACGATGGAGGAACTGATCTTCACTTCGCCGATAGAATCTCGAGCTTTTCATCGATCTGGGAGGCATGGATTACGTACAAAACTTCCCAGTTATATCAGGAATTATTGCAACAAAATGTGTAACCTATTAACATAATGCAAATTAATCGTAGATGGTCACCCCAGAGATCCGGGAGACCCAGTGAGCATGGCATGTGGATAGTAGATGGAGAGGGTAGCAGGTGGGATTCCACCCCCTCTTCACATACCTCCCCCCCCCCTTTTCCCTCTGTATTCCCCCCCTTTTTTTTCTTTCTTTCCTTTTTTTTTTCTTCTCCCCTTCATTTTCTGTCTTTTTCTCTTACCCTTGACATTTTCTGAACCCCATAAAAAGAGGGCCGACCTTGAGCCCTGGTCCCTAGCAACAAACGAGGATAATTGGGTAAAGCTGAGACATTATATCTATACTCTAGCAGGTGGTTACGATTTATTCCTAAAAGAGCAAAAATCCAACCTATGAAGAGCCATACTACACCAATGAGCCCATACACCCTAGAGCATTGACTAAATTCTCCCCCTCTTTTTATATATTCCTCTTTACTGATACAAATAGGATATGTACGGAACAGGTGTATCCTCTAGATATTTACAATACTCCAAACATGTAAACTGTTGCTTGATACACTTTAAAGGGAACCTGCTACCCATTTTGTTACATTGTTGTATTGTTACGCTATGTTGTATATTTCTTGAAATGTGTAATAAAATCTTTATGAAAAAAAAGAGTAACTTCCCACTATTATCCTTTCTATCTTGGGCGCTTTCAGGTTTGTACCCCCAGTTTGTACCCCCAGTGTTCCAACCCACTGCTTCCCAGGAATCACAGTTGTTACCCCAATAGGTGTCAATGACACATACATACACAGTCATGGGTCTTACTGGTTCATCCCAGGACCAGATCTTGTACATAGTACGTGGAATTATCTGTTCATAAGACGATATAAAAGTGGCAACATGTGTATTGGATGAGTTATACCAGAATTGTGTTATACAATCTTTTTGTTTGATGGCTGCCTCTTGTGCCTGAGCAATGATTACAATGAAAAGGATATACAGAATCATTTGGTCCCCTCAGCCTCTTCCTCAGGTCCAGGGACTTTCTTGCAGTGGGAGGCGTGTATCCACGTGTTCTTCCCGGCCACCTTGACTGATGTGGCAGTTGTTCGGAGAACCTGGAAAGGGCCATTATATCTGGGTTCAAGAGTATGTTTTCTCACAAATTTCTTTACCAGGACCCAATCACCGGGAACCAGCTTGTGCGTTCCTGTATCTAGCTCAGGATCTGGAATGGAAGAAAACACTTATCTCGAGGTTAATTCTCGAGATAAAGCAGTCACATAATCAGTCAATACATCAGATTGGAGCTGTAATTGCAGTGGGAAGTAACAACCCAGTCTGGGGGCTGAACCAAACAATATCTCATAGGGTGACAGGCCACGGTTTCCCCTTGGAGTGTACCTAACACTGAATAAGGCAACGGGTAGGCTGTCTGGCCAACTCATTCCTGTTTCCTGAGACCTTTTTAGCATTCTAGATTTTATTGTGCCATTCAATCTTTCCACCTTCCCACTGCTCTGATGATGGTATGGGGTGTGGAAAGCTAGTGTGACCCCTAAAGCTGCCCATATTTCCTTGGTCGCTGAGGCCGTGAAAGCCGACCCCTGATTACTCTCTATGACCTCTGGGACACCATATCTGCACACTATTTCTGTTAGAAGTCTTTTAGCCGTGGTCTTTGCCGTCAAGTTGGTAACGGGATAGCCTTCCGGCCACGCGGAGAACATGTCAATGATAATCAATGCATATTCATATCGGCCACTCTTCGGCATCTGGATGTGGTTGATCTGTATACTTTGGAAGGGGTACTGGGCTTTTGCTAGATGCTTCAAAGGTACCTTCTCTGTCCTTCCAGGATTGCAATTAGCACAGATGGTGCACGACTTGCAGAAGTTGTTGGTGAGTGGGGTGATCCCCAGAGCCAAGTAGTATTTGTTAATCAGGGCGTTTATCAAGGTTTTTGACAGATGAGAGGCACCATGGGCCCACTGTACCACTACAGGAAACATTGATCATGGCAGACACGGTCTCTTGTTTAATTCCATAATTCCTTCAACTTCTGTGGCTTTTTTTTTGATCCACACTTCTTTTTCTTCTTTGTCAGCTGCCTCCTGTTGCTCCTTGAGGTGAGTCCTGTTTACAGGAGGGTTTTGTAGAATCATGGTGGTTTGTACAGTCTCTTCAGGGGTGTCTATTGGGTCATCCAGGATAGGTGCATTCGCTCTGCTGACGACTAATCACGTTTCATCTGCAGCTTGTTTCGCAGCGGTATCTGCCAGGTGATTGCCTCGTGCTTCTTGGGAAACCAGCTTGCCGTGCGCCTTTACCTTAAGTATATCCACTTGTGCTGGGAGGAGTAGGGCATCCATTAAGTCCTTGATAGCTGCACTGTGTTTTACAGGTGTTCCTGCTGCTGTCAGGAACCCTCGGTTTTCAAGATGATCCCAAAATCACAGGCCACACCAAGGGCATATCTCAAATCTGTATAGATGTTGGCTCTTTTTCCTTCTGCCAACTTACCTTGCCATGGTTAGGGCCTGGAGTTCTGCTTCCTGGGCAGACATGGAGGAGAAGCAAGGCACACTGGAGTCTGAGTTGCCTCTGTGAGGACAGGTGTTTGGGCTGTACTTGGTTTAGTATAGCAGTTATGTGAAGAGGGGCAATAAGGATCAAAAGATGGCCCATTACAAGGTCAGCGGTCTTGTCCAAGAGGGCTTGGGCTGCAAAGACGGCTCTGAGGCAGGAGGGTTCCCCCTGGCCACTGAGTCCAGTTGACAGGAGTAATACTCAATGGGTCTGAGTCTGTTGCCATGGGCCTGAGCCAGAACTCCTGTGGCATGTCCTTGTCTCTCTGAGACAAACAGTTTGAAAGTCTTTTCATAGTCTGGGAGGCCCAAAGCAGGGGCTGTTGAGAGGATATCCTTCAGAGTTTCAAAATTGTCCACAGCTTCTGGGGAAAGCGAGAAAAGATCAGATTTCAGGGCGTCATAGAGAGGTTGCATCAAGAGGGAGGCTCCTGGGATCCAAGAACAGCAGTAGGAGATTAATCCTAGAAAGGCGTGAAGGGGCTTTTGACCTTGAGGCAAAGGGATGGCCTTGATTGCAGCAACTCTTTCTTCAGTGAGATGTCAGGTGCCTTGGGAGATACAGTGGCCCAGGAAAATCACCTTCTCTCTGCACCACTGGACCTTTTGCTTTTGAGGCCTTGCAACCCTACTCAGCCAGGTAGTGGAGGAGGATTTCAGAGAAGAGCAGGAGGTCATCTACATACTGAAGGAGTACAATGTCTGGGTGTAACTTCATCCAGGTGTCCAGTATGAGGGCCATTGCCTTGGCGAATTGGGAGGGGGAGTTCTGGGCACCTTGTGGCATAACAGTTCAGGTGTAGCTCCTCCCCTCATGGGTGAAGGCGAATAGGTACTGGCAACAGGGGTCGAGGGAGACACTTAAAGCGTTTGCTAGGTCCACCACTGTAAAGTACTTTGCTGCGGGCAGTATCCCTGCCAGCAAGATGTGGGGGTTGGTCACGATGGGTGTTTCCAGTACGGTAGCTTCATTCACTGCCCTGAGGTCCTGTACCAGTCTGTATTTCTCTGGCTCTCCTTTTGCGGTTCGTTTCTTCACTGGAAACAGTGGTGTATTACACAGGGATGTGCAAGGTACCAGACCTCCATTTGCCAAGAGGACTTTGACTTGCTTTGAAATTGATGCAGATTGAGCTGGTTTCAAGGGGTATTGTGGTTTTCTGGGCAAGGGAGCTGCAGGTTTCAGTTGCACCATGATTGATGGAACCTTTAGGTTCCCTATATCTTCGGGCCCTGTGGACATGGGGGAATTCAATCCAAGACTTCTTGCGGGATTTCAGCCTCACTTTTTGCATCCAGGGATAATAGAAGGGGGACGGAACATAGTGCTGAGGCATCGCCGATAGCTAGTGGTGAAGTAACCAGAACAGGTTGGAAGGAAATAGAAGTCTGGACAAGACATCAGCCCCTAACAGGGCATGTGGATGAGACCACAAATCTTGCTAGTAGGTCAAGAAAATTGCCAACTTGTAGGGGGCGGGTTAAGGGGTTGTTCCTGGGCGTTCCATCAACCCCCACGCATGTTATATCAATGTTTGATAGGAATGAGGTATCGGGTAGCTCTTCTGCCCTGATTACGGACCATGGCAGGGGCAGGTGACACAGGCTTGCCTGAATCCTAGCAGGGAAGGTCCATGTGATCCGGAGACGGGTGGGGTGGTGGGCGAGGTGGGGTGTCATGTCCCTGATACTGGACGTTTTTGTGTTGACCATGGTTGGGGCTGGGATGACTGGGTAAACTTCCAGGGGCTTCCGCATTCCCTTCAGAAGTGGCCGGGTCTTCTGCAGTTGTAGCAGACATGCGGAGTTGGTACTGGTGGCCGCAGATACAGTGTGTCAGAGGCCATCATGAGAGGCGCTACCTTTTTACTGCTCTGTGCAGATTCTAGGCCTTTTGCTACTAATAACAACGTCTCAAGATCCATTACTCTATACTCTGGGTGTGATAGGATCAGACCCTTTCGAATTGATTCTTTAAGACCTGAGACAAATGTGGCAGCTAACATGTGTCTTTGTGCTTTGGTCAGTGTGCTAAAACCCAAATCAGTAAACATTTGTGCCACTCTATTGTGATATTTCTTGACAGATTCACCTTTTTCTTGTGTGACCTCTTGTATACTTGTCCCTTGGTCTGCCAAGCACTCTTGAGCCCACTTTTTTAATTGATTCACAAAGTCACATCCTGAATCATAAGTATTGTCACAGTAGTAAAAAAATGAATGATAAAAAAATGAATAAAAACCAAGCGCTGATGTGGAAAGATATGTGTGATATAAATAAATTGTGCTTAAAAATATATATATACCAATATAGTTAGTGCTATGAAAAAATCAGTAAATTAAAGCTGCTATCAATATAGGGTGATCAGATAACCAAACAAATAGTACTAAGTATAAAATTGATGCGCTTTAACCACTTGCCGACCGCCTCACGCCTATATACGTGAGCAGAGCGGCACGGGCAGGCAAAATCACGTACCTAGTACGTGATTGCCTTCCCGCGGGTGGGGGGTCCGATCGGACCCCCCCCCTGTGCCAGCTGCGGTCGGCATTTGGTTGGGAGCGATTACAGACGAGGGGGAGACCATCCGATCGTGGCCCCCCCCTCGCGATCGCTCCCAGCCACTGACAAACATCCCCTGCCTCTGTATAGTACACAGAGGCAGAGGATGTGATGTCATCTCTCCTCGGCTGTCAGTTTCCGTTCCAGCGCCGAGGAGAGATGACATGTAAGTAAGTGCACAACACAAACACACACAGTAGAACATGCCAGGCATACATTACACCCCCGATCCCCCCCTGATCGCCCCCCGATCCCCCCCCAATCACCCCCCCCCCCCCTGTCACAAACTGACACCAAGCAGGTTTTTTTTTTTTTTTTTTTTTTTTTTTTCCTGATTACTGCATAGTGTCAGTTTGTGACAGTTAGCAGTGTTAGGACAGTTACTGTAACCCCCCTGTAGGTCTAGGGTACCCCCCTTACCCCCCCTAATAAAGTTTTAACCCCTTGATCACCCCCCCTCACCAGTGTCGCTAAGCGATCATTTTTCTGATCGCTGTATTAGTGTCGCTGGTGACGGTAGTTAGGGACGTAAATATTTAGGTTCGCCGTCAGTGTTTTATAGCGACAGGGACCCCCATATACTATCTAATAAATGTTTTAACCCCTTGATTGCCCCCTAGTTAACCCTTTCACCACTGATCACCGTATAACCGTTACGGGTGACGCTGGTTAGTTAGTTTATTTTTTATAGTGTCAGGGCACCCGCCGTTTATTACCGAATAAAGGTTTAGCCCCCCGATCGCCCGGCGGTGATATGCGTCGCCCCAGGCAGCGTCAGATTAGCGCCAGTACCCCCCCTAATAAAGTTTTAACCCCTTGATCACCCCCTGTCGCCAGTGTCGCTAAGCGATCATTTTTCTGATCGCTGTATTAGTGTCACTGGTGACGCTAGTTAGGAACGTAAATATTTAGGTTCGCCGTCAGTGTTTTATAGCGACAGGGACCCCCATATACTATCTAATAAATGTTTTAACCCCTTGATTGCCCCCTAGTTAACCCTTTCACCACTGATCACCGTATAACTGTTACGGGTGACGCTGGTTAGTTAGTTTATTTTTTATAGTGTCAGGGCACCCGCCGTTTATTACCGAATAAAGGTTTAGCCCCCTGATCGCCCGGCGGTGATATGCGTTGCCCCAGGCAGCGTCAGATTAGCGCCAGTACCGCGAACACCCACGCACGCACCGTACACGCACCATACACCTCCCTTAGTGGTATAGTATCTGATCGGATCAATATCTGATCCGATCAGATCTATACTAGCGTCCCCAGCAGTTTAGGGTTCCCAAAAACGCAGTGTTAGCGGGATCAGCCCAGATACCTGCTAGCACCTGCGTTTTGCCCCTCCGCCCGGCCCAGCCCAGCCCACCCAAGTGCAGTATCGATCGATCACTGTCACTTACAAAACACTAAACGCATAACTGCAGCGTTCGCAGAGTCAGGCCTGATCCCTGCGATCGCTAACAGTTTTTTTGGTAGCATTTTGGTGAACTGGCAAGCACCAGCCCCAGGCAGCGTCAGGTTAGCGCCAGTACCGCTAACACCCACGCACGCACCATACACCTCCCTCAGTGGTATAGTATCTGAACAGATCAATATCTGATCCGATCAGATCTATACTAGCGTCCCCAGCAGTTTAGGGTTCCCAAAAACGCAGTGTTAGCGGGATCAGCCCAGATACCTGCTAGCACCTGCGTTTTGCCCCTCCGCCCGGCCCGGCCCAGCCCACCCAAGTGCAGTATCGATCGATCACTGTCACTTACAAAACTCTAAACGCATAACTGCAGCGTTCGCAGAGTCAGGCCTGATCCCTGCGATCGCTAACAGTTTTTTTTGTAGCGTCTTGGTGAACTGGCAAGCACCAGAGGCCTAGTACACCCCGGTCGTAGTCAAACCAGCACTGCAGTAACACTTGGTGACGTGGCGAGTCCCATAAGTGCAGTTCAAGCTGGTGAGGTGGCAAGCACAAGTAGTGTCCCGCTGCCACCAAAAAGACAAACACAGGCCCGTCATGCCCATAGTGCCCTTCCTGCTGCATTCGCCAATCCTAATTGGGAACCCACCGCTTCTGCAGCGCCCGTACTTCCCCCATTCACATCCCCAACCAAATGCAGTCGGCTGCATGAGAGGCATTTTCTTTATGTCCTCCCGAGTACCCCTACCCAGCGAACCCCCCCAAAAAAGATGTCGTGTCTGCAGCAAGCGCGGATATAGGCGTGACACCCGCTATTATTGTCCCTCCTGTCCTGACAATCCTGGTCTTTGCATTGGTGAATGTTTTGAACGCTACCATTCACTAGTTGAGTATTAGCGTAGGGTACAGCATTGCACAGACTAGGCACACTTTCACAGGGTCTCCCGAGATGCCATCGCATTTTGAGAGACCCGAACCTGGAACCGGTTACAGTTATTATAGTTAGTTACAAAAAAAAGTGTAAAAAAAAAAAAAACACAAACAAAAATATAAAATAAAAATAGTTGTCGTTTTATTGTTCTCTCTCTCTCTATTCTCTCTCTATTGTTCTGCTCTTTTTTACTGTATTCTATTCTGCAATGTTTTATTGTTATTATGTTTTATCATGTTTGCTTTTCAGGTATGCAATTTTTTATACCTTACCGTTTACTGTGCTTTATTGTTAACCATTTTTTTGTCTTCAGGTATGCCATTCACGACTTTGAGTGGTTATACCAGAATGATGCCTGCAGGTTTAGGTATCATCTTGGTATCATTCTTTTCAGCCAGCGGTCGGCTTTCATGTAAAAGCAATCCTAGTGGCTAATTAGCCTCTAGACTGCTTTTACAAGCAGTGGGAGGGAATGCCCCCCCCCCCCCAACATCTTCCGTGTTTTTCTCTGGCTCTCCTGTCTCAACAGGGAACCTGAAAATGCAGCCGGTGATTCAGCCAGCTGACCATAGAGCTGATCAGAGACCAGAGTGGCTCCAAACATCTCTATGACCTAAGAAACCGGAAGCTACGAGCATTTTATGACGTAGATTTCGCCGGATGTAAACAGCGCCATTGGGAAATTGGGAAAGCATTTTATCACACCGATCTTGGTGTGATCAGATGCTTTGAGGGCAGAGGAGAAATCTAGGGTCTAATAGACCCCAATTTTTGCAAAAAAGAGTACCTGTCACTACCTATTGCTATCATAGGGGATATTTACATTCCCTGAGATAACAATAAAAATGATTTAAAAAAAAAAAAAATGAAAGGAACAGTTTAAAAATAAGATAAAAAAATAATAATAATAAAGAAAAAAAAAAAAAAAAAAAAAAAAAAAAAAAGCACCCCTGTCCCACCTGCTCTCGCGCTAAGGTGAACGCAAGCGTTGGTCTGGCGTCAAATGTAAACAGCAATTGCACCATGCATGTGAGGTATCGCCGCGAAGGTCAGATCGAGGGCAGTAATTTTAGCAGTAGACCTCCTCTGTAAATCTAAAGTGGTAACCTGTAAAGGCTTTTAAAAATGTATTTAGTTTGTCGCCACTGCACGTTTGTGCGCAATTTTAAAGCATGTCATGTTTGGTATCTATGTACTCGGCCTAAGATCATCTTTTTTATTTCATCAAACATTTGGGCAATATAGTGTGTTTTAGTGCATTAAAATGTAAAAAAGTGTGTTTTTTCCCCAAAAAATGCGTTTGAAAAATCGCTGCGCAAATACTGTGTGAAAAAAAAAAATGAAACACCCACCATTTTAATCTGTAGGGCATTTGCTTTAAAAAAAATATATAATGTTTGGGGGTTCAAAGTAATTTTCTTGCAAAAAAAAATTATTTTTTTATGTAAACAATAAGTGTCAGAAAGGGCTTTGTCTTCAAGTGGTTAGAAGAGTGGGTGATGTGTGACATAAGCTTCTAGATGTTGTGCATAAAATGCCAGGACAGTTCAAACCCCCCCCAAATGACCCCATTTTGGAAAGTAGACACCCCAAGCTATTTGCTGAGAGTCATGTTGAGTCCATGGAATAATTTATATTGTGACACAAGTTGCGGGAAAGAGACAATTTTTTATTTTTTTTATTTTTTTTTGCGCAAAGTTGTCACTAAATGATATATTGCTCAAACATGCCATGGGAATATGTGAAATTACACCCCAAAATACATTCTGCTGCTTCTCCTGAGTACGGGGATACCACATGTGTGAGACTTTTTGGGAGCCTAGCCGCGTACGGGACCCCGAAAACCAAGCACCGCCTTCAGGCTTTCTAAGGCCGTAAATTTTTGATTTCACTCTTCACCGCCTTTCACAGTTTCGGGGGCCATGGAATGCCCAGGTGGCAAAAAAAACCCCCAAATGACCCCATTTTGGAAAGTAGACACCCCAAGCTATTTGATGAGAGGTATAGTGAGTATTTTGCAGACCTCACTTTTTGTCACAAAGTTTTGAAAATTAAAAAAAGAAAAAAAAAATTTTTTTTTCTCGTCTTTCTTTATTTTCAAAAACAAATGAGAGCTGCAAAATACTCACCATGCCTCTCAGCAAATAGCTTGGGGTGTCTACTTTCCAAAATGGGGTCATTTGGGGGGGGTTTGTGCCTCCTGGGCATTCCATGGCCTCCGAAACTGTGATAGGCAGTGAGGAGTAAAATCAAAAATGTACGCCCTTAGAAATCCTGAAGGCGGTGCTTGGTTTTCGGGGTCCCGTACGCGGCTAGGCTCCTAAAAAGTCCCACACATGTGGTATCCCCGTACTCAGGAGAAGCAGCTAAATGTATTTTGGGGTGCAATTCCACATATGCCCATGGCCTGTGTGAGCAATATATCATTTAGTGACAACTTTGTGCAAAGAAAAAAAAAAAAAAAAAAAAATTGTCACTTTCCCGCAACTTGTGTCAAAATATAAAACATTCCATGGACTCAACATGCCTCAAAGCAAATAGCTTGGGGTGTCTACTTTCCAAAATGGGGTCATTTGGGGGGGGGTTTATGTCATCTGGGCATTTTATGGCCTTCAAAACCGTGATAGGTAGTGAGGAGTAAAATCAAAAATTTACGCCCTTAGAAATCCTGAAGGCGGTGCTTGGTTTTCGGGGCCCCGTACGCGGCTAGGCTCCCAAAAAGTCCCACACATGTGGTATCCCCGTACTCAGGAGAAGCAGCTAAATGTATTTTGGGGTGCAATTCCACATATGCCCATGGCCTGTGTGAGCAATATATCATTTAGTGACAACTTTTTGTAATTTTTTTTTTTTTTTTTGTCATTATTCAATCACTTGGGACAAAAAAAATGAATATTCAATGGGCTCAACATGCCTCTCAGCAAATTCCTTGGGGTGTCTACTTTCCAAAATGGGGTCATTTGTGGGGGTTTTGTACTGCCCTGCCATTTTAGCACCTCAAGAATCGACATAGGCAGTCATAAATTAAAGGCTGTGTAAATTCCAGAAAATGTACCCTAGTTTGTAGACGCTATAACTTTTGCGCAAACCAATAAATATACACTTATTGACATTTTTTTTACCAAAGACATGTGGCCGAATACATTTTGGCCTAAATGTATGACTAAAATTGAGTTTATTGGATTTTTTTTAGAACAAAAAGTAGAAAATATCATTTTTTTTCAAAATTTTCGGTCTTTTTCCGTGTATAGCGCAAAAAATAAAAACGGCAGAGGTGATCAAATACCATCAAAAGAAAGCTCTATTTGTGGGAAGAAAAGGACGCAAATTTCGTTTGGGTACAGCATTGCATGACCGCGCAATTAGCAGTTAAAGCGACGCAGTGCCGAATTGTAAAAAGTGCTCTGGTCAGGAAGGGGGTAAATCCTTCCGGGGCTGAAGTGGTTAAATAAATAGTGCACAATATGCTGCTGCGACTAAGCTTAAATCCAGGAATAAAAAATGCATACATGTGAATAAAATAAATTAATAATTATGGTGCTAATACATGTGTTAAAATTGCCAAAATAAATCTTCAAATTGGTGATGTGACGGTGAGTATAAATAAAATAATAATGACACTCTAAATACAATGTCCAGGCAGAGATAAATGGTGGGAGAAAGTAAAAATAATTAAACAGTTCCTTCCCTTAATCCAGATTGATTGGCTCACTGGGTTAGATCGTTTGTATCAGGATATTTAGTTTTTCTTGTATCCCACTTCAGCATTTACACTGCTGGTGATTCGGCTCTCAGGATAAAGGTTTTATGCAAAGCAAGCAAAGAAAAAATAGATCATTGTGCAGTGAACTTACTAGATAGTACATAAGCAAAACAGGGACAAAAGATACACTCACAAACTCCCGGTCTATTAGAAGCATTCAAATAAGCAGATTGCAGTCAGCCGCTGTGGACGAGGTTTCCCATAGAGAAACAGCTGCTGTTAACCTTCAGGTGTATTGCAGCACTGAACGTCCTAAGCTCCTCCCACACGTTACATCACTGACACGTGACTTTTTCAAGGATCCTTGAAAAAGTCATGTTTTCAGACAGGTCATGAGGTTGTTTTGATATTATCACATCCATTACACTGGTCTGTATGTGATGTGAAACAGAAATCTTGAAAAAAAAAGTGCCCACCTCGCCTGCCGTGGTTTCAGTCTTTTGGCTGTTCTCAGATACTCCAAGTTTTTATGGTCTATGTAAACCAGAATGGAATGTGCAGCACCCTCAAGTACATAATGCCACTCCTCCAATGCGGCCTTGATGGCCAAAAGCTCACGATCTCCCACGTCGTAATTCCTTTCTGCTGTAGATAATTTGTGAGAGAAGAAAGTCACTGGATAGAGAAGGGCCTTGGCTCCTTGCCGCTGGGATAGCACAGCCCCTACTGCGATTTCTGAAGCATCAACTTCGAGGACAAACGGTAAGGCAGGGTCAAGGTGCTTCAGGATGGAGGTTGAAGTAAATAGCTCCTTGAGTTTCTCAAAGGCGGATTGTGCCTTAGAGGACCAGAAGAAACAGGTTCCTTGTTTCGTCAGTTCGGTAAGAGGAGCAAAGAAAACCCTCTGATAAATTTCCGGTAAAAATTGGCAAAACCGATAAAGCGCTGAACCCCTCTTTTATCTGTGGGAGCAGGCCAGTCCAGGATGGCAGAAACTTTGAGGGTCTATCTTGATGCCTTCGACAGAGATAATTAGCCCTAAGAACTGGATACACTGAAGTTCAAATTCACACTTCTCTGGTTTGGCATAAAGGCCATGCTGCCTGAGTCGGGTTAGAATGTTTCAGACATGCCTGCAATGCTCATTTACTGAAGAGAAGAAGATCAGGATGTCGTCCAAGCATAGAATAATGTAAAAATCCAGATAGTCACAGAAAATGTCGTTGATGAAGTGTTGTAACGTGGCCGTTGCATTGCATAATCCAAAAGGCATGACAAGCTACTTGAAGTGCCCGAATCGGGTATGGAAGGCCGTTTTCCACTTGTCCCCTTCTCGAATACGGATCAAATTATAGGCTCCAAGGAGCTCTAGCTTGGTAAAAAATAACTGCGGACCTCAACCTTTGGAACAGTTCAGGCACAAAAGGCAGTGGATAAAGGTTTTTGATGGTAATCTTGTTTAATTCCCGATTAATCAATGCAGAGACGTAGTGAATGATCCTTTTTTTCAACTAAAATGATGCCAGCACCAGCCGGAGAGGTAGGACGACTAAACCCCTTCTTTAGGTTCTCATCAATATAGTCCTTTAATATGCCCAACTCCTGCTCAGTTAAAGGAAAGATTCTTCCAAATGGCACTTCAGTTCCCGGTAGTAGTTCTATAGGGCATTCGTAAGGCCTATGAGGAGGAAGGATCTCTGCTCCCTTCTTACTGAACACATCCAGAAAGTCATGGTATGGCACTGGGACTGACTGCCGTAATTCAGTGTCTGCGTCAAGGCAAAGTTGTGAGGATTTAAACCGAGGTTCCTTGCAAACAGTGCTGCTGGCAATAGTTAGAAAGGAATTTGATATCTCCAGTGGCCCAATCAATACTGGGATTATGGGCTTGCAGCCAGGATATCCCCAAAATAATGGGAAATAGTGGCGAAGAGATAGCATCCAGACATAAAAGTTCCTGATGATGGGTGGCCATGATGGCCAGCAAAGGGACAGTCTCCTGCATAACAGGACCGAACTTAATGATGGAGCCATCAGCAAGCTGTACAGCTAGTCCCCGGGTCTTTGGTTGGAGAAGGATGTGGTGATTGGCTGCAAATGCTAGGTCTATGAAATAACTGCATGCTCCAGAGTGAATTATGACGGAGACTGGTATATTCTTTTCTGGGAACTGCAACATGATGGAGAGAGCAAGGTGAGAAGCTGGGTTAGGCAAAACAGGTGCACACATTGAAGAGGTTGGGAGGCACTTACGCATTTTTGAAGTGCAGGACCCTCATGTAGTGCCCAGGTTCCCCACAGTACATGCAAAGGTTGTTGGAGAGTCTTGTTCTTCCTGGGTGAGGGAAGGACGAAGTAGGTCCAACTGCATGGGCTCGGAGATGTCAAGAACCGTAGCAGATGGAGTCAGAGGAGTCTGGCTTGAAAAGCTGGGAACCTTGGGAAGCATCCAGGTGGGCCGGTATTGGTTGGTAGATCTTTCGGAGTGGCACTCCCTTAAGCGCCGGTCGATTTGGATAGATGGAATAATGAGTTCATCCAAAGATTGGGGTATCCCGACCCATGCAAGTTCATCCTTAAAGGGATCAGACAGGCCCATCCGGAATTGGTGATGAAGGGCGACGTCATTCCAGTTAGTGTCGGAACTCCAACACCTGAACTCTGCCACATAGTCTTCTGCTGCTCTGTGACCTTGTAGAGCATGTAGTGCAGCCTCAGCAGTAGCAGTCTGCTGAGGGTCCTCGTAAAGCTGAGACATAGTGGCAAAAAATGTGACAAGGTTATTCAAGGATTCTGACTTTTGCTCCAGAAGACGGTGGGCCCACGTTTGGGGTTCACCAGATAATAGAGAGATAACAAAGCCCACTTTGGTTGCTTCTAGTGAAAAGGTGCGGGGTTGCAGGGCAAAGTAAAGCTCGCAGGCATTGCGGAAAATCCGGTATTTGCTACGTTCACCCTAAAACCTTTCGGGCATATGAACCCTCGGCTCAGGTGGTAGAATCACTATTGAAGGTGCAGGTGAAAATCCAGCTGAAGCAACGCCTGGAGGGTTGTCGGGAGATGACAGGACTTGAACTTGTTCTTCCAGCCTTGTGTAGCCTTCCTGAAGATCCTTCATGGCTTACGTCATGGTGTCTACACAGCTCCTCCATGGGGGAGGTTCCTCGCTCAGGCTCGGACATGGCTGTCTGATACTGTCAGACTTTCACATACCTGGCTGATGAGCCCAATGGAGCAGAGGAAGGTCTCCCTTATGTGTCTGACTCGCGGCCCCTGGTAGAGTGAACAGGAGTCATGGGAGTGCAGAGTGGTATGAGAGCCTGGCGGGTCAGTAGTAGGAAGGGCAGCTCTGGATCCCGGATACAGCAGAGATGATGACCAACTTGAACAGCAACAAGTAGGCAGGTGCACAGGCAGATGATGCTGAGCAGGAGCAGGGCATACAGATCAAGTCACAGGCAGGATCAAACGTACAAGACAGGTAAACAGGAGCAAGGGTCACAGGTAGCTGCAGATCAGACAGCACTGGTCTGGAGTGCACTTCCAGTTTAAATAGGCTGACTGGCACCAAGCGCCACGTGCGCGCACCAGCGCACACCATAGAGCGCACAGGCGCACGCGCATCGGCGCACACAGGCGCGCGCCACAGAGGCGAGCACTGTGTCTTCCACGGGGACTTTCCTGACACAAGGTTTCTGTTTGAACCTGTTCAAAGTTCCAAAACCAAATGAAGAAGTTCACCCCATTCTGGATCTGAAGACTATCAACTCGTTCCTGCAGGTTTAAAACTTCTGTATGGAATCAACAAAGTCAATCATTCACATTTCACATTTTCAATGCTATCTCTGTTTTGCAGCGGGTGATCAGTATTACCAATTTGTCTCCCATGCCTTTGACCTGTTCACAGCCCTCCTGGGTATTCACCAAGGTGCTTTCCTCAGTCCTAGCTATGTTCTCAGGAGATACTCATTGTGAGTTACCTGGATGATCTCTTACTAAAGGTGAAGTCCTGCCTATCCATGTCAGTCATTGTCCAGTGGATAGTGCAAACATTGTCCAGTGGATCGTGACATCATCTGCCCACTTCTCCATCTCAGCCAATCATCAGACCCCTTCTTGTTAGTAAAACCTTGTGTTGGAGAACTGGAGATCAGCTTTAATGTATTTAAATCAGAAGTGGTTCTATGTCCTCATTGTCTTCCTCCAGTGCCTTTCTACAGCTGCAAATCCCAGCATACCAACTCCCCATAGCAAGACCAAATGCAAGCAATTTATGTAAATAAGAATGTTGTGTGCAGCTTAGAAATTTGTTTAGCTCTGTGTGCAGAAAGATTCTTGCAGTTATGTGCTTGTGTAACTAATTTATCTGGGAGATGTGTCATGACATATGTTTTTGTGCTTGGTCTTTGAAAAGGGTCATAAAGGCACGGGGGAGGCTGGTGAACTGCAAGATACTATGGGCTAACCCAGTCCTCAAAATTTCCACTTGCCTGCTCGCATTTGGCGAGAGGAAATAAGGTAAGGGCGAGTGCTCTGGCTCAGGCCAGCTCAGCTCTGGCGGAGGGCAGGTCCACTCAGCTTGGGCAGGGGGGTGGGTAGGCTCGGGCGGGGGTGGGTCTGCTCGGCTTGGGCAGGGAGGTGGGCCGGCTCAGGCGGGGCGCCAGTGCACTTTTTGTTTGAGCAGGAAGGCGGGCCGGCTCCTTTCAGCTGGAATTTCCTTTGATAGAATAGCAACTTTCAATCCACATGGTCCCACTTTATGTGGCAACCTATTCACCCTCTGCTGCTCGCTCATAGACTGCAACATTATGTGACACGTTCAGCACCAGCATCTAAAAGCACAGGGGAAATGTCCATTTATTAAAAATCCACCCACAGTTTCCAGCATGACAACTGGAACAAAGCGTATAGTTAAAAAAAAAAAAAAAGAAAGAAAAAAAAAAGAGGCATACACAGTTGATTCAGCAGGGCAAAGATAGTAAAGAGCTGTAGTTACTGAAGAGCAGTGTACTTGATAATTGAATAAGTGCACTGCTCATACAAATATACAGGAAGTGAAGAGTAAGGAGAGGAATTTTAAAAGGCTAAAAACTGGTATGTGAATGCTTTTGGAATAATAACAGCCTTCTGATGGCTTTAATATCTTGCAATAGATTGAGAGTTGAGTTTAACTTTGAGCTTTTAGTGTTACTTTAATTGCCACATCGCATATTCTTTCTAATGGGGGACAATATTTCAACTTTAAAGGAAAACTAATGAGGAAGTATGGGGGCTCCCATTGCTGACCTTTACTTTTGAAAACAGTAGTTCTCTGGCTACAATGCTGATCCAATTTAGCCATTATGAGGCACAACATGCAATGCCAGTATGTTTCGGCTTTTGCAGGGGGCGGGTCCACACGCCTCGAATGGGGAAGCTGGCCCGCTTTACTCAGGGAGGGACGGTCAGTTCGGCACAGGCAGGGAAGCGGACCGGCTTGACTCAGGTGGTGAGACAGGCGGGCCGGCTTGGTTTGGGCAGGGGGCAGGTCTGCTCAGCTTGGGCGGGCCAGCCAGGTCAGGCAGAAAAGATCAGGTTACACACAAGCGGATTAGCAGCAAATAATCTGATCTGACTCAGCGCCTGCCAATATGAGATCGAAGGTCAATCACCAAGTAGGGTTCCCCTTTGTCTTCCCCCCAGCTATAGACTTAATATGGGTTTCCCTCTGTCCTCCCCCAGCAAAATAATTTTTATGGGGTCCCCTTTGTCCTCACCCCAGTTAGATTTAATATAGGATCCCTCTGTTCTCCCCTCAGCTATAGACTTAATATTGGGTCCCTTCTGTCCCTCCCCCCCAATCATAGACCTAATATGGGTTCCCCATAGTCCCTCTCCCCAATTCTAGACTTGATATAGGGCCCCTTCTGTCTTCCCCCACTATAGACCTAATATATGGTCCCCTCTGTACTGACCCAACTATAGACTTAATATGGTGTGCCCTCTGTCCTCCCCTCCAAGTTACAGCTCTGTTATGGGGCTCTCCCTGTCTCTCCCCCCCAGTATAGACCTACTATGGGGTCTCCTTCACCCAGCTATAGACCTATTATTGAGTTCCAATCTGTAGACCAATTATGGGGCCCCCTTGTAGAAATAATATGGGGTCCCCCTTGACACCGCAAGGAGCTCTGCCACGTGGACTCGTTTTCATTTGCTGCTGGACACACAAGTCTGGTGGCTGATATCCTGAAAATCTGCCATGTCAGATATCCTAGCGCATCTCTCAACCCTACACTCTGTATGTAGCGCACACCTCAACCCTGCACTCTGTACGTAGCACATATTTACTTAACAAGGCAGTAATGATGTGTACAATGCCTATAACAGCCAATCATATTTTATCCTTATTGTATTTATCACAATCAGATCAATGAAATATGCTTTATGGTAATATTGTTAAAGTTGTTAATATTTATTTTTGGAACTTAATTCTGCATAAAACATTTAAGTGTCATTTCATGAGATAATGTACAAGCGCATGTTTAGGGGCAGAATTAGGGGCAGGCTGGGTAGGGTTTGGGTGGGGCAACTGGTGGCGAGTAAATCTTAAGGCCTGGCTAGTAGCTCAGGATTTGAAATTTTGAGCCCTGGACTAAGCCACTAGAAACTTGACATTAAAATTGATGTTTTGGGGGGATTTCAAAACCAGTTTTTAATTTTGCTTCAAGCAAAGTGACCCAGTCCAACTTGAATTGGAAACTTGGCAAATTGATTCATTGATCTCTTCTAAAACTTTTATAGATGTACTGTTGACCACAAACCTTCAGCTCCCCTTCACACATGTGTTATGGCCTCAATTAAAAAAAAATATATTTTTTTTTATTGTTTAAGAAGGGTAATTCAGAAGGGCTTCGACTTTCTATGCCCTTATTATCATCAGGAAATTCAAAATGAGTAGCACAGCTGATTACACGTTATCGTGCGTTGCAGTAATGCACGATAACATTTGAACCCATATTACCACTAAATACAGATGTGAAGCCTGCCTAAGACTAAAGCCGTTGTCAGATCTTGCATTTTGTATGAACAGTTTTTTTTTTTGCAAATTAATTTTAATGATGTGTCTGACCAATGCTTCCCAATAAAGCACGCTCAGTCTGACTCATGTCTTTGTGTAATTATGTTTCAGCTTGAAACAATACATGCAGAGCATCAAAAAGATTGACCCAAGCACTCTTTGTTCTACATAGGTACCAGCGCCATAGGAGTATTTGCTAAAAAAGAAAAAAAAATGAAATATGACCAAATGAGGTTAATGCTTAATTCTTGGCAGACTATGCCAATGAATAATGACCTTTGTTATCTTTTTAGTTTATTGATTGACTCTAATTAAAGTATTTTATACCCATACAAAAAGGCTTTACTTTGCAACATCATTAGGAACTTAGTACACTGCAGGAATAGCCAACAGACTGCTTAATTACCAAGTTCTGACAAACCTGTAACCTGTTCATATTTAAAAGCAAGAGTTTATAGTAGTGTTCAACAGTGCTGTTTCTTGCTGCTTTATTTTGATTTCCCCAGGTCTAAAAAGATATAAAATATCAATTTCAGGATTTTCCCAATGATATTAAAAATATAATACATAATATGATGCACCATTTAATGAAAATGATACGATTTTAGATTATTTAAGAACTAACCATCCATGCAGTCTAAATTGACTATAGAAAGAAAGAAAAAGTACTGCCTTTATTCCCTTTTTCTGTCTCAAAAAGAGACATCAGGGGTCTGTTTAAACTTCTGGTATCTCACCAAAGACAGCCCAAAAAAGTACAAAATATAAACAAATAAAATAGCAAAAAATAAATAAAATAAAACATTAAAAAAATAGAAATAAATAAATCATCATAGTAAGGCCTTGTTCACACAGGGCATTTCACAGCGTACGTCACTCCAAGGCCGCGTTTACCTGCACAGATGTTCTGTGCATCCCTGTGCAAGCCATCCCATTGATGTAATTTGGGATGTAGTTTCTGCAAAAACACAGCCAGTGGGTCTGAGTGCATGTCCTGGAGCTCATACTTTCTGCGTTCAGGGTCATGCACCCCATGTCAGATTGGGAGCAGCAGCTCTGCCCATGCAACCGCTGCATCCCAATTGACATGACTGGGACTGCCTGCATGGGGATAGAAAGAACACCTGGGCATCCTCATGTGGGTAAACACAGCCCTCCATAGGCATACACTTTAGTATGCCCCATGTGAACAGGTCCTATGAATTTATCAGGATTTTTTTTAAGTTGTGTTGTGTTTATGTGCACCAATACTGAATTTATTGTTTTTTTTTTTTTAAATAGCGGTTTGCTAAACATTTGCGCAACTATTGCAGGGCCGAAAAAATCTGTATCACACTTTTTTTTTCTATAGGTCATGCGCTTTCAGAAAATGTATGATTTGGGGGGTCTTTTACAAATTCCAGAAGCTGTATGTGAAAAAGAATGATCTCAGATTTTTACAGTAAATTGTTTATTCACAGTTTTGCGCACCTTCCGTTTTCACCATTTGATAAAAAGGCGCAATTTAAAATTGACAAATATTTGTTATTTATTAACTCAACACAGGTTCAGCTTTTATATTTAGTAGGAATTTAGCAGGAATGTTGTAAGTTTTGCCATGTATGTATCCACTAATAATGATTTTAGTGTATTTTTAGTGAAAATAGTGAATTGATAAACATTTGCGCGACTATTGTGGGGCCTAATAAAAAATTGTAGCACATTTTTTTATTCTACAGATCATATGCTTTCAGAAAATGTATAGTTTGGGGGGTCCTTTACAAACTCTGAAAGTTGTACGTGAGATCTGGTAACCTCCAGATTTTGAGTACCGTATATACTCGAGTATAAGCTGACCCAAATATAAGCCGAGGCACCAAAGTCGGTTCGGAAAATGTCAAGCACTTTTCTGCAGCAGAGAATGACATTTTCCGAACTGACTTTGGGGCCCCATATGTCTGGGCCACTTGGTGCTAGGAACCCCATCTTTGGATATGTTGTAGTTCTAGTTCCACTGGGTTTGCAGTTCCTAACATCAAGTGGCCTTGAGATACGGGCCCCAAAGTCAGTTCAGAAAATGTCATTCTTTGCACCAGAAAAGTGTTTGACTCGAGTATAAGCTGAGGGGGTCACTTTCAGCACAAAAAAATGTGCTGAAAAACTAGGCTTGTACTCGAGTATATACGGTAAACTGTTTTTATTTACAGTTTTGCACACCTACCATTTTCACAATTTTATAAAAAGGCACAATTTAACATTTACAAATATTTATTTATTAATTCAATACAATTTTAGCTTTTATATGTAGTAGGAATTTAGCAGGAATTTTGTCAAATTTGCTGTGTTTGTATCTGCTAATAAAGATTTGTATCTTTAGTGAAAATATAGTCTTGATAAACAATTGCCCAAATATTGTGGGGCCTTAAAAATCAGTAGCACCTTCTGTTTATTTTACAGGCCATGTGCTTTCAGAAAATTTTTGATGGGGGGGCTTTTACAAACTCTGAAAGCTGTAATTGATAAATGAAAACCTCCAGATTTTTAGAGAAATTTGGATATCTACATTTTTGTGTAGATTCGATTTTCACCATTTTGCAAAATGACACAATTTAAAATTGACAAATATTTGTTTTTTATTAACTCAACACTGGTTCAGCTTTTATATTTAGTAGGAATTTAGCAGGAATGTTGTAAAATGCGCTGTGCTTTTATCTCCTAATAAGGATTTTAGTGTATTTTTTGTGAAAATATTGTTTTGTTAAACATTTTTGCAAATATCGTAGGGCATTAAAAATCAGTAGCACCTTCTCTTTATTCTACAGGTCATGTGCTGTCAAAACATATATGGTTTGGGGTGGGGGGGGGTCTATTTAAAAACCATGGAAGCTGTAATTGAAAAATGAAACCATCCAGATTTTAAGAGAAATTTGGATATTTCCATTTTTACCATTTTGCAAAAAAGCACAATTTAAAATTGACAAATATTTGGTATTTTTTAACTCAACAGGAATTTATCATGAATTTTGTAAAATTTTTGTTTTTATCTCCTAATAATGATTTTAGTGTATTTTTAGTGAAAATATTGTTTTGATAAACATTTACGCAAATATTGCAGGGCCTTAAAAATCAGTAGCACCTTATTTTTATTCTACAGGTCATGTGCTTTCAGAAAATATATGGTTTTGGGGTCTTTTAGAAACCCTGGAAGCTGTAAGTGAAAAATGAAAACTTTTAGATTTTTAGAGACATTTGTATATTTCCATTTTTGTGTACGTTCGATTTTCACCATTGCACAAAAAGTTGCAATTTAAAATGTTCAAATATATGTTTCTTATTAACTCAATACATATTAACTTTTAAAGTTAGTAGGAAGTTTGTAAAATGTGTTGTGTTTTTATCTGCTAATAATGATTTGTGTATTTTTAGTGAAAATATTGTTTTGATGAACATTTGCACAAATATTGCAGAGACTAAAACATTAGTGCCACTTTCATTTTATTCTACTTATCGTGTGCTTTCAGAAAGTATTTGGTTTAGTGGGTCTTTTACAAACGCTAGAAGCTGTAAGCAAAAAACCACTGGAAAAATTGCAAAAATGGTTCGGCCAGCTGAGTTTAACCACTTGCCGACCGCCTACCGCATATATACTGCGGCAGAATGGCACGGGCAGGCAAAATCACGTACCCGTACGTGATCTGCCTCCCGCGGGCGGGGGGTCCGATCGGACCCCCCCCCCGGTGCCATCGGCGGTCGGCATTTGACTGGGAGCGTCGGGAGGCGAGGGGGAGACCATCCGATCGTGGCCCCCCCCTCGCGATCGCTCCCAGCCAATGGGAATCCTCCTCTGCCTGTGTGTCGTTTCACACAGGCAGAGGATGTGATGTCATCTCTCCTCGGTCTGGCAGTTTCCGTTCCAGCGCCGAGGAGAGATGACAAGTGAGTGCACAACACACACACACACACACAGTAGAACATGCCAGGCATACCTTACACCCCGATCCCCCCCCCCGATCGCCCCCCGATCCCCCCCCAATCACCCCCCCCCCTGTCACAAACTGACATTAGCAGTATTTTTTTTTTTTTTTTTTTTTCTGATTACTGCATAGTGTCAGTTTGTGACAGTTAGTGTTAGGGCAGTGAGTATTACCCCCCTTTAGGTCTAGGATACCCCCCTAACCCCCCCTAATAAAGTTTTAACCCCTTGATCACCCCCTGTCACCAGTGTCGCTAAGCGATCATTTTTCTGATCGCTGTATTAGTGTCGCTGGTAACGCTAGTTAGGAACGTAAATATTTAGGTTCGCCGTCAGCATTTTATAGCGACAGGGACCCCCATATACTACCTAATAAATGTTTTAACCCCTTGATTGCCCCCTAGTTAACCCTTTCACCACTGATCACCGTATAACTGTTACGGGTGACGCTGGTTAGTTCGTTTATTTTTTATAGTGTCAGGGCACCCGCCGTTTATTACCGAATAAAGGTTTAGCCCCCTGATCGCCCGGCGATGATATGCGTCGCCCCAGGCAGCGTCAGATTAGCGCCAGCACCGCGAACACCCACGCACGCAGCATGCGCCTCCCTTAGTGGTATAGTATCTGATCGGATCAATATCTGATCCGATCAAATCTATACTAGCGTCCCCAGCAGTTTAGGGTTCCCGAAAACGCAGTGTTAGCGGGATCAGCCCAGATACCTGCTAGCACCTGCGTTTTGCCCCTCTGCCCAGCCCACCCAAGTGCAGTATCGATCGATCACTGTCACTTACAAAACACTAAACGCATAACTGCAGCGTTCGCAGAGTCAGGCCTGATCCCTGCGATCGCTAACAGTTTTTTTGGTAGTATTTTGGTGAACTGGCAAGCACCAGCCCCAGGCAGCGTCAGGTTAGCGCCAGTACCGCTAACACCCACGCACGCACCGTATACCTCCCTTAGTGGTATAGTATCTGATCGGATCAATATCTGATCCGATCAGATCTATACTAGCGTCCCCAGCAGTTTAGGGTTCCCAAAAACGCAGTGTTAGCGGGATCAGCCCAGATACCTGCTAGCACCTGCGTTTTGCCCCTCCGCCCGGCCCAGCCCACCCAAGTGCAGTATCGATCGATCACTGACACTTACAAAACACTAACCGCATAACTGCAGCGTTCGCAGAGTCAGGCCTGATCCCTGCGATCGCTAACAGTTTTTTTGGTAGCGTTTTGGTGAACTGGCAAGCACCAGCCCCAGGCAGCGTCAGATTAGCGCCAGTACCGCTAACACCCACGCACGCAGCATATGCCTCCCTTAGTGGTATAGTATCTGATCGGATCAATATCTGATCCGATTAGATCTATACTAGTGTCCCCAGCAGTTTAGGGTTCCCAAAAACGCAGTGTTAGCGGGATCAGCCCAGATACCTGCTAGCACCTGCGTTTTGCCCCTCCGCCCGGCCCGGCCCAGCCCACCCAAGTGCAGTATCGATCGATCACTGTCACTTACAAAACACTAAACGCATAACTGCAGCGTTCGCAGAGTCAGGCCGGATCCCTGTGATCGCTAACAGTTTTTTTTGTAGCGTTTTGGTGAACTGGCAAGCGCCAGCGGCCTAGTACACCCCGGTCGTAGTCAAACCAGCACTGCAGTAACACTTGGTGACGTGGCGAGTCACATAAGTGCAGTTCAAGCTGGTGAGGTGGCAAGCACAAGTAGTGTCCCGCTGCCACCAAGAAGAAGACAAACAGGCCTGTCGTGCCCATAGTGCCCTTCCTGCTGCATTCGCCAATCCAAATTGGAAGCCCACCACTTCTGCAGCGCCTGTACTTCCCCCATTCACATCCCCAACCAAATGCAGTCGGCTGCATGAGAGGCATTTTCTTTATGTCCTCCCGAGTACCCCTACCCAACGAACCCCCCCAAAAAAGATGCCATGTCTGCAGCAAGCGCGGATATAGACGTGACACCCGCTATTATTGTCCCTCCTGTCCTGACAATCCTGGTCTTTGCATTGGTGAATGTTTTGAACGCTACCATGCACTAGTTGAGTATTAGCGTAGGGTACAGCATTGCACAGACTAGGCACACTTTCACAGGGTCTCCCAAGATGCCATCGCATTTTGAGAGACCCGAACCTGGAACCGGTTACAGTTATAAAAGTTAGTTACAAAAAAAAGTGTAAAAAAAAAAAAAAAAAAAAAAAACACACAAACAAAAATATAAAATAAAAATAGTTGTCGTTTTATTGTTCTCTCTCTCTCTATTCTCTCTCTATTGTTCTGCTCTTTTTTACTGTATTCTATTCTGCAATGTTTTATTGTTATTATGTTTTATCATGTTTGCTTTTCAGGTATGCAATTTTTTATACCTTACCGTTTACTCTGCTTTATTGTTAACCATTTTTTTGTCTTCAGGTATGCCATTCACGACTTTGAGTGGTTATACCAGAATGATGCCTGCAGGTTTAGGTATCATCTTGGTATCATTCTTTTCAGCCAGCGGTCGGCTTTCATGTAAAAGCAATCCTAGTGGCTAATTAGCCTCTAGACTGCTTTTACAAGCCGTGGGAGGGAATGCCCCCCCCCCCAACATCTTCCGTGTTTTTCTCTGGCTCTCCTGTCTCAACAGGGAACCTGAAAATGCAGCCGGCGATTCAGCCAGCTGACCATAGAGCTGATCAGAGACCAGAGTGGCTCCAAACATCTCTATGACCTAAGAAACCGGAAGCTACGAGCATTTTATGACGTAGATTTCACCGGATGTAAACAGCGCCATTGGGAAATTGGGAAAGCATTTTATCACACCGATCTTGGTGTGATCAGATGCTTTGAGGGCAGAGGAGAAATCTAGGGTCTAATAGACCCAAATTTTTGCAAAAAAGAGTACCTGTCACTACCTATTGCTATCATAGGGGATATTTACATTCCCTGAGATAACAATAAAAATGATTTAAAAAAAAAAAAAAATGAAAGGAACAGTTTAAAAATAAGATAAAAAAAATAATAATAATGAAAAAAAAAAAAAAAAATAAAAAAAAAAAAAAGCACCCCTGTCCCCCCTGCTCTCGCGCTAAGGTGAACGCAAGCGTTGGTCTGGCGTCAAATGTAAACAGCAATTGCACCATGCATGTGAGGTATCGCCGCGAAGGTCAGATCGAGGGCAGTAAGTTTAGCAGTAGACCTCCTCTGTAAATCTAAAGTGGTAACCTGTAAAGGCTTTTAAAGGCTTTTAAAAATGTATTTAGTTTGTCGCCACTGCACGTTTGTGCGCAATTTTAAAGCATGTCATGTTTGGTATCCATGTACTCGGCCTAAGATCATCTTTTTTATCTCATCAAACATTTGGGCAATATAGTGTGTTTTAGTGCATTAAAATGTAAAAAAGTGTGTTTTTTCCCCAAAAAATGCGTTTGAAAAATCGCTGCGCAAATACTGTGTGAAAAAAAAAAATGAAACACCCACCATTTTAATCTGTAGGGCATTTGCTTTAAAAAAAATATATAATGTTTGGGGGTTCAAAGTAATTTTCTTGCAAAAAAAAATTATTTTTTTATGTAAACAATAAGTGTCAGAAAGGGCTTTGTCTTCAAGTGGTTAGAAGAGTGGGTGATGTGTGACATAAGCTTCTAGATGTTGTGCATAAAATGCCAGGACAGTTCAAACCCCCCCCAAATGACCCCATTTTGGAAAGTAGACACCCCAAGCTATTTGCTGAGAGTCATGTTGAGTCCATGGAATAATTTATATTGTGACACAAGTTGCGGGAAAGAGACAATTTTTTATTTTTTTTATTTTTTTTTGCGCAAAGTTGTCACTAAATGATATATTGCTCAAACATGCCATGGGAATATGTGAAATTACACCCCAAAATACATTCTGTTGCTTCTCCTGAGTACGGGGATACCACATGTGTGGGACTTTTTGGGAGCCTAGCCGCGTACGGGACCCCGAAAACCAAGCACCGCCTTCAGGCTTTCTAAGGCCGTAAATTTTTGATTTCACTCTTCACTGCCTATCACAGTTTCGGAGGCCATGGAATGCCCAGGTGGCACAAAACCCCCCCAAATGACCCCATTTTGGAAAGTAGACACCCCAAGCTATTTGATGAGAGGTATAGTGAGTATTTTGCAGACCTCACTTTTTGTCACAAAGTTTTGAAAATTGAAAAAAAAAAATTTTTTTTCTCGTCTTTCTTTATTTTCAAAAACAAATGAGAGCTGCAAAATACTCACCATGCCTCTCAGCAAATAGCTTGGGGTGTCTACTTTCCAAAATGGGGTCATTTGGGGGGGGTTTGTGCCACCTGGGCATTCCATGGCCTCCGAAACTGTGATAGGCAGTGAGGAGTAAAATCAAAAATGTACGCCCTTAGAAATCCTGAAGGCGGTGCTTGGTTTTCGGGGTCCCGTACGCGGCTAGGCTCCTAAAAAGTCCCACACATGTGGTATCCCCGTACTCAGGAGAAGCAGCTAAATGTATTTTGGGGTGCAATTCCACATATGCCCATGGCCTGTGTGAGCAATATATCATTTAGTGACAACTTTGTGCAAAAAAAAAAAAAAAAAAAAAAAATTTGTCACTTTCCCGCAACTTGTGTCAAAATATAAAACATTCCATGGACTCAACATGCCTCAAAGCAAATAGCTTGGGGTGTCTACTTTCCAAAATGGGGTCATTTGGGGGGGTTTTATGTCATCTGGGCATTTTATGGCCTTCAAAACTGTGATAGGTAGTGAGGAGTAAAATCAAAAATGTACGCCCTTAGAAATCCTGAAGGCGGTGCTTGGTTTTCGGGGCCCCGTACGCGGCTAGGCTCCCAAAAAGTCCCACACATGTGGTATCCCCGTACTCAGGAGAAGCAGCTAAATGTATTTTGGGGTGCAATTCCACATATGCCCATGGCCTGTGTGAGCAATATATCATTTAGTGACAACTTTTTGTAATTTTTTTTTTTTTTTTGTCATTATTCAATCACTTGGGACAAAAAAAATGAATATTCAATGGGCTCAACATGCCTCTCAGCAAATTCCTTGGAGTGTCTACTTTCCAAAATGGGGTCATTTGTGGGGGTTTTGTACTGCCCTGCCATTTTAGCACCTCAAGAAACGACATAGGCAGTCAAAAATTAAAGGCTGTGTAAATTCCAGAAAATGTACCCTAGTTTGTAGACGCTATAACTTTTGCGCAAACCAATAAATATACACTTATTGACATTTTTTTTACCAAAGACATGTGGCCGAATACATTTTGGCCTAAATGTATGACTAAAATTGAGTTTATTGGATTTTTTTTAGAACAAAAAGTAGAAAATATCATTTTTTTTTCAAAATTTTCGGTCTTTTTCCGCGTATAGCGCAAAAAATAAAAACGGCAGAGGTGATCAAATACCATCAAAAGAAAGCTCTATTTGTGGGAAGAAAAGGACGCAAATTTCGTTTGGGTACAGCATTGCATGACCGCGCAATTAGCAGTTAAAGCGACGCAGTGCCGAATTGTAAAAAGTGCTCTGGTCAGGAAGGGGGTAAAACCTTCCGGGGCTGAAGTGGTTAAAAGTGGAGAGCAGGGCTTGGCAGCGAAAAGGTTAAAGGCCCCTACATGTCATCATTTTAGAGTTACCACAGGAGCTCTGGTGCTATAATTATTGCTCTCACTCTGGTCTGTGCAACAATATGTAACATGTGTATCCCAATTGATGTTTTCATGTATAGGTGCCCCGGTCACGCTCTACATAATTACATTAGTAAGACTGAAAAAAGACACTAGTCCATCTTGTTCAATCAACAAGAAAAGGATATTGAAAACCTCCATATACACAATCCTATAGCAACAGTTGATCCAGAGGAAGGCAAAAAACAAAACAAGAAAGCATAATCCAATTTGCTCCTGTGGTTGAAAAAAAAATCTTTCCTGACCTCATCCCCCGGGAGGCAATTGCATATTCCCTGGATCAACTACCCCTGGTGTTATTACTGCTAAATATTAATATCCCGTTATATTATGTGCATTTAAGAATGCATCCAGGCCTATTTAAAACAATCTACTGAGCTGGCCAGAACTAGCTATTGAGAGAGTCTTTTCTACAGTTTCACAGCTCCTACTGTGAAGAAGTTTTTCCATATGTGGATGTTCAGATGTAACGAGTGCCCTGGTCCTCTGTAATGACCTGAAAGTGAATAACCCTACAACAAGTTCACTATATGGACCACTTATGTGTTGATACCCGTTGATCATATACCCCCTTAATCTTCTTCACTTCAGCTAATCTTTCCTCATAGCTGAGCTCCTCCATGCCTCTTATCAGTTTGGTTGCCCTTCTCCGCACTTTTTCCAGTTCTCAGATATCCTTTTTGGGAACTGGTGCTCAAAACTGAACTGCATATTCCGGATGAGGTCTTACGGGGGCAAAATGATCTCTCTCTCTCTCTCTCTCTCTCTCTCTCTCTCTCTCTCTCTCTGTAGTCTATACTTTTAGTCTACACAGAAATGATACTTTTAGTCCCAGATCCACAAAATGTCCCCTATGTGATGATTTTTTGGTGACAGGTTATCTTTAATGAGACATGCAGCTCTGATGTCTCCCCTGTCCTCCAGTGAATCTAATGCAGTGCAAATCACACTGCATTAGATTTTCCCCAGCCATACAGGCTCGACGTTTTACAGGAAGTGACTTTTTGCACTTAGGTCTGGTCAGCAAGAAGAAGGGGAAGAGAGCATATCCACTTGGCTCCCTCCCCTCTACCCAGTTGAACCCACCGTGTCAGTTCTGAGTGCGTTTGTGGGCAGACACAGCCTTGGATGCATGATTGGGGCATGCGTGAAACGGGGAGGTGTCCATTACTGGAGATATGTGGAAGCAATCAGCTGGCAGGCGGCTTGTAGCCAACAGGAGTATATGTAAACATCCCCCACTGTCAAGTCTGTATGATGTATGGACTTGACAGTTAAAGAGTTAAAATTAAACTACAACCATTTCTGTTGGAGGAAAAAACCTGACACGTGCAAATAGGGCTGTCATCTTTGTTCTGTCAAAATAAAGTATGGAAGGTGGAGCAAAAGGTGGAGTAGGAGGAGAAGCTAATGATGTCATGCATCATACACTGTAATGAACTGTATTTTATTGGCTGAAGGACACTGACAGCTGGACTGGGTGATTATATCACCTCCTCTTTGAATTCACAGAGGGAGAACTCATAGCACATCAGAAAAAGTATGGGAATGCTAAATATGTTTCCCCATACTTTTTTGTATGAATTTAAACTTTTTTCACCTGCCTAGTACTTCCTATGTATGTCTATTAATCTATTTTGCAGTCATGTGTAATTATCTGCTTGGTCCATGTAGTGCTAGGTGTGTGTCATTTAGTGTAAGTTTACATCACCGTGCTGTGATCTGTGCAGTGGCTCCACCACCGCAAGTGGCCACAGGTAGAGAGGGAACGCTGGTACCTCCTGGTAGTCTAAAACCAAGTTTCTGAAACACTGAGAGCATGCACCCCCTAACATCGGTGTTAAGACATGCACCCCTGTTTCCACCCTGCTCACCCCTGCATCCCCAACCTTCTTCCATCACTACTCATCTCTGTATTTCCTGCTACCCTCTCCCAACATCGCTCACCTCTGCATCCCCTATACCTCTCTTCCAATGCTGCTGACCTCTGTATCTATCCCCTGACACTCTCTTCCAACACTGCTCACCTCTGCATCCCCTGCCCCTGTTTTTCAACACTGCTACCTCTACATATCTGCCACCCTCTTCCAACAATGCTTACCTCTGCATCCCCTGCCGCTGCATTAGATTGGAGGGAACCAAGTGTACACAGTCAGGCTAGGATTTTAAAATTTGAAAGGAGTCAGTCATAGCCAAAAGGAAAGGTAGATAATCTTGAAATAGGCTGATGTCCTCCCTGGGCTACAGTGACAACAGATGCATGTTTGGGGGATAATTAATGCGCCTTTGGTCAGAGAGAGGAGGTGAAAATCTGTACTTTTTCCAAATAAATTTTGCTTTAAAATGAAGAAATAAAGAAAAGTCAGCGAGTAAAATAAGTTCCATCAAACATGTATTGTATTTCAAAGCTGACAAACCTAGTCATTAATGTCATTCTGTGTTAGATCTTGCATTATGCCTTACTTATTTGAAATTATTTTTGTATTAGAAAACAAGAAGAAAACTAAAGAATTATTCCTAGAAATAAAAAAAACGTGTGCCTTGTTATTTTCCTTTCTATATGATGTATTCAGCAGGTTCAAAAATATTGTTCATACAGCATAGTTTAGTATTTTTTGAGAACATCAAAAAGCATCAAGATTAATATGTATAAATGAACAGTGTACAAAGGACAACACAGCAGGAAAACATTTCCTAACCAAGGGCTAGAGACACAGCACTACTTTATTTTTTACCCATGAGGTTAGTGGTAACCTTACCTTATGTAAATTAACAACATTATTGTATGTGCATATAATCATATTAAATATATACAGTATGTGTGTATATATGTATGTTGTATATGCCCGTCCCAAAAAAAAAAACAACAATGCTCTGCGCTTAGTACAATATTCTAACGGTATATGTGCGGCACATAAATAATTATATGACTAGTAGCAGCTGCTTAAATAGTAGAACATGTATATAGGCAATAATGAATCAATTAAATTAGATAAATATATAAATACACAATTATAAATATATAAATATATAAAGTGTCTCTTCAGTATTGCAGCAGCGCTGTGCACCCCTATTAAACAGGGTCTCTTTCTTAATCTATTTCAGAAAGTTCAAACATGGATCTGATAGCCAGAGTCCCACCAATAAATAATCAAGATGTATTCTGTGAGGGTAGTAATCCTTTCACCAAGCGATAAACCACGTGCTGGGATCCCCAATGAAAACTCACTCACCAGAAATCAGATCAATAAAAGCCTTGATTAATAGTAGTAAATCTGCATCAATATCCAAAGCGACCACCAGATGTCAGTATTATTCCCAGTAGTTCCAATAGGATATGTAGAAGAAACAAAAATGCTCACATAGCGTGATACTGCTAAACATCTTTATTTGAACCATCCAAACATCCCCTTAAAACCATGCGTACCAAAATTTAATAAACATTGAGCAAAGATAACAAAGTGCACTGTGCCTGATTGCGTCCTCCAGTCGTGAAAACCTGTCAGGAGCGCTCCCTGTGTGTAACCACAGTCACACGCTTCCTGGTTCCTCGGTTGGTGGAGCACATGTGTCACTTCCTGTGCGACACGTCCCTAACGTTTCGTCACTTCCTGGACTTCTTCTGAGGGCGTGACACACAAGAAAGGAGGCCGGTATTTATATAAGTGGCAGGCGGAACAGCCAATCAGCAGAAGCAGACGCCCGGATGACTCACACATCCCCGCCCCTAATGCTAAATACTGTCAGCAATGTGTGAAATAACATCATCCGGACATTCCGCTCCCACAGGTAGTATTAAGAATAACAATACCGGTTCTAGTGGAAGATGACCTAATGCATAAAAAACAAGTACCTTGAATACCTGCAATCATTCAGTGTATGCGGCGCGGACATTGATCCGCAGCGCTATCATTGAGCAAGCACACTTTCGGTATTCATTAAAACTGATTAAAATATTCTCTCAAAATATAAAAGTTTTCAGTAAACAAGAATTGTCTAGCAATTTTACATCATACATTGCTTATCCTATGAATAAAGATAAAAACTGCATAGCGATTTCCTAGCACGTATTGAATAATCGCATACGCTAAATTGCACCTGATAAACATATGTTGGAATATTAAAATAAATATATTGTCTAGCAATTTTACATCATACATTGCTTATCCTATGAAAAGATAAAAACTGCATAGCGATTTCCTAGCACGTATTGAATAATCGCATACAATAAATTGCACCTGATAAACACATGTTGAAATATTAAAATAAATAAATATGTATTAAAATTGTATATCTAAAATGTATATATGTACATATATAAAATATATGACAATCCACATGTAAATATATGTATATAAAACATTTATATAAAACGTGATCATATTGGAGTCAAAATTCTAATAAAAAATTACACTGTGATAAAATGAAACTGGAACCATACCCCAGGGTATGTCTATGTGTCACTGATGAAACAATTTATGTCAAGCTCTATGTTAAGACCCTTGGGGGCAATCACATCCACAGAATAGATCCAATGGGTTTCACGTTTGGATAACTCTCGGATGCGATTTATGCCCCTCCAATGGGACTGGAGATGTTCAACCCCCCAAAAATTCCAATCCCGTCGGGTCACTATCATGTTTTAATTTAAAATGCAGTGAGACGTTATGATCCTTATAGCCTATTTTTATGTTGTTTATGTGTTCAGCTATTCTCACCCGTAATAGCCTTTTTGTACGGCCTATATAGATTAAACCGCAAGGACATTTCAATGCGTACACCACAAAGGTGCTGTTGCATGTAATGAATTGTTTAATCCCGAAACTGCGATTATTAATCGGGGAAAGGAAACTATCAATTCCTCTAAGAGGTCTGGAGACCTCCCTGCAGGCTTTGCATCTCCTGCATGCAAAAAAGCCGTTACGATCCCAAAATGTCGGAGGACGTTTAGGAGGGTCAATAACTTTCTTCACCACTCTGTCTCCAAAACTCGTGGTTTTTCTATAAATGAACTGGGGCTCAGAAGGTAATATTGTGTTGAGTTTCTTATCTAACCGGAGTATATGCCAGTGTCTTCTGAAGATCTCCTCCACTTCCTTGTATTGAGTATGAAATTGGGAAGTAAAACCCCACTCTTTATTACGATTTTTTTCTGTTGGTGCTACCTCAGAACCCACCGGCCGTGATTCTTGTAAGCATGTAATTCTAGGTATTTCAGCCACTTCCTCCACCACCTTCTTCAGTTTCTTCGGGTCATATCCCTTGGCTTCAAATCTCTCTGTAAGGACTTTAGATTGAATCCAGAACTGTGTATCTTCAGAGCAGTTTCTTCTTACTCTCATAATCTGTCCTTTTGGGATATTCCGGAGCCATAAAGGATGATGACCGCTTGAGATGGGCAAATAACTGTTCCTGTCTGTTTTTTTAAAATAAACCCTTGTTTCTAATTTATCGTTCACCCTATAAATGGTGACGTCCAAAAAGTTTATTTCTTCTTTATGCCATTCTGAAGTAAGCTTAATATTGTTATTATTATTATTCAAGGCCTGTATAAATGCTCCTAACGACTCAGATGTACCATTCCAGATAAAAAACAGGTCATCAATGAAGCGTTTGTAAAATATAAGTTCCGGCCTTTGTTCTCTAAAAATGGTCTTATCCTCCCACTCCGCCATGAACAAATTGGCTATGCTGGGCGCGAATTTCGCGCCCATCGCAACGCATCTTTGTTGTGAGTAGAATGTACCGTCATACCAAAAATAGTTATGACAAAGGCAGAAATCCAAGGCATTCCTAAGGAAAATCTTTTGGTTGTGGGGGAGATCCTCTCTTTGACTAAGTGCCCAATTGAGCGCCAATAAGGCATCATCATGCTGTATGATGGAATAAAGAGAGGAAACGTCGGCTGTGACCAAAATTGCCTGCTCTCTTCCTATCAGGCTCACATTCTGCAAACAATTAAAAAAATTCTTAGTGTCCCTTATATATGAACGGGTATTAGTGACACTCTTTTGCAAGAACCGGTCCAAGTACTGACCCATTCTGGCAGAGACCGAATCAATACTGTTGACAATAGGTCTTGCTGGAGGATTAGAGGGGTCTTTGTGAATCTTTGGCAAGGTGTAGAGCGTGGGGATCCGACTGCTGGTGGGTAACAGGAACCTTTTCTCTTTGTCTGTTAGTACTCCGCTTTTTAAACCCATGTGTACTAGAATATCCAATTCATCCCTATAGGGCAGGGTGGGGTCATTCTTCAGACGTTTATATGTTACTTCATCTGAGAGCATCTCCATAATCTGGTTATGATAGAACTCCTTTGAGAGTATTACTACCCCACCCCCCTTATCGGCTGGTCTTATGATGATATCTTTTCGTTTCTCCAACATGGTAATCCCCTCACTGATATGCCTTACATTCATTTGTTTATCGGGTTTCAGATGTTCCAGATCTCGTAGTATTAACCCTTTGAATACCTCAACTTGATGGTTGGGATTGTTGAGGGGGTTAAATAGGGACTTATTTTTAAGACCACTATTGATCACCTCCCCTGGCTTATGAGTTACCGCTGATATATTAGGGGTGCATCCCAAAAAATACTTTTTAATATTTATCTTCCTAATATATTTGTGGATGTCAATGAAGACGTCGAACTTATTGATTGGTTTTTTCAAGCCACATTTTAAGCCTAGATTCAGAATATTCATCTCTTTGTGTGTTAGTTGTTTGTCAGTCAGATTGAAGATGCCCTCTACTCCGACTCCCTTCTTCTTTTTTTGGGTCCTAGATCCCGCTCTGCAACCACAATATTTTCTTCCTTTGATTGTGGGTATTGCGGAGGGTCCCTCTTTCGTTGCGGATGTTGAGTCTTCCAATATGGGGTATTGGGGTTGTTCTGGGGTTGCTGGTCCCTGTATTGAACCCACGGGTGGGGTCTCCCTCCACGTCGCTGTTGGTTCCGACCTCTGGACGAGCGACCCCTTCCTCTCCCTATTGTGGGTATTGCGGAGGGTCCCTCTTTCGTTGCGGATGTTGAGTCTTCCAATATGGGGTATTGGGGTTGCTGGTCCCTGTATTGAACCCACGGGTGGGGTCTCCCTCCACGTCGCTGTTGGTTCCGACCTCTGGACGAGCGACCCCTTCCTCTCCCTAAAAAAGGACGGGGGTGTGGGTGATTGTTAGCATAATTCTCTTGGTTATTTCGATATTCCTGCAGGGGCTGAAACCTGTTGTGTGTGGGTATGTCATAGGTGTTGGGTTGTGAATATCCATTCTGATTAGAACGTCTTCCATTCCCCTTTAGTTTCCTTCCTCCTTTCTGTATGGGAGTGGAACACCTAATCGGTGAATTTGCATACGAGGCGTTCCCTGCACGATCATGCAACAGCACCTTTGTGGTGTACGCATTGAAATGTCCTTGCGGTTTAATCTATATAGGCCGTACAAAAAGGCTATTACGGGTGAGAATAGCTGAACACATAAACAACATAAAAATAGGCTATAAGGATCATAACGTCTCACTGCATTTTAAATTAAAACATGATAGTGACCCGACGGGATTGGAATTTTGGGGGGTTGAACATCTCCAGTCCCATTGGAGGTACATAAATCGCATCCGAGAGTTATCCAAACGTGAAACCCATTGGATCTATTCTGTGGATGTGATTGCCCCCAAGGGTCTTAACATAGAGCTTGACATAAATTGTTTCATCAGTGACACATAGATATACCCTGGGGTATGGTTCCAGTTTCATTTTATCACAGTGTAATTTTTTATTAGAATTTTGACTCCAATATGATCACGTTTTATATAAATGTTTTATATACATATATTTACATGTGGATTGTCATATATTTTATATATGTACATATATACATTTTAGATATACAATTTTAATACATATTTATTTATTTTAATATTTCAACATGTGTTTATCAGGTGCAATTTATTGTATGCGATTATTCAATACGTGCTAGGAAATCGCTATGCAGTTTTTATCTTTTCATAGGATAAGCAATGTATGATGTAAAATTGCTAGACAATATATTTATTTTAATATTCCAACATATGTTTATCAGGTGCAATTTAGCGTATGCGATTATTCAATACGTGCTAGGAAATCGCTATGCAGTTTTTATCTTTATTCATAGGATAAGCAATGTATGATGTAAAATTGCTAGACAATTCTTGTTTACTGAAAACTTTTATATTTTGAGAGAATATTTTAATCAGTTTTAATGAATACCGAAAGTGTGCTTGCTCAATGATAGCGCTGCGGATCAATGTCCGCGCCGCATACACTGAATGATTGCAGGTATTCAAGGTACTTGTTTTTTATGCATTAGGTCATCTTCCACTAGAACCGGTATTGTTATTCTTAATACGACCTGTGGGAGCGGAATGTCCGGATGATGTTATTTCACACATTGCTGACAGTATTTAGCATTAGGGGCGGGGATGTGTGAGTCATCCGGGCGTCTGCTTCTGCTGATTGGCTGTTCCGCCTGCCACTTATATAAATACCGGCCTCCTTTCTTGTGTGTCACGCCCTCAGAAGAAGTCCAGGAAGTGATGAAACGTTAGGGACGTGTCGCACAGGAAGTGACGCATGTGCTCCACCAACCGAGGAACCAGGAAGCGTGTGACTGTGGTTACACACAGGGAGCGCTCCTGACAGGTTTTCACGACTGGAGGACGCAATCAGGCACAGTGCACTTTGTTATCTTTGCTCAATGTTTATTAAATTTTGGTACGCATGGTTTTAAGGGGATGTTTGGATGGTTCAAATAAAGATGTTTAGCAGTATCACGCTATGTGAGCATTTTTGTTTCTTCTACATATCCTATTGGAACTACTGGGAATAATACTGACATCTGGTGGTCGCTTTGGATATTGATGCAGATTTACTACTATTAATCAAGGCTTTTATTGATCTGATTTCTGGTGAGTGAGTTTTCATTGGGGATCCCAGCACGTGGTGTATCGCTTGGTGAAAGGATTACTACCCTCACAGAATACATCTTGATTATTTATTGGTGGGACTCTGGCTATCAGATCCATGTTTGAACTTTCTGAAATAGATTAAGAAAGAGACCCTGTTTAATAGGGGTGCACAGCGCTGCTGCAATACTGAAGAGACACTTTATATATTTATATATTTATAATTGTGTATTTATATATTTATCTAATTTAATTGATTCATTATTGCCTATATACATGTGTGTGTATATATACCTATAGATATCTGTCTATCTATAGAATATATATTGTATATTGAATAATATATATATATATATATTACAATATAGTGCTTGTTCCTTGTTAGTGAGTGATTAGAAGTGCAAAGCCAGATGAGCAAAAGCAATTAGTGCTGTATGATTGGGGACAGAAAATCAGCACACAACTTTCCACCTGATCTTTTAAAGTTATAATGAACGTATTTCAAATGAAACTATTTCTTATTTTGAAGGAAAATAATTATTTTTAATTTTTGCAAATATGCTATTAGAAGTAACAGGAGATTGAACTTGGTGAACCTTTTTTTTTTAATCTTGCTATGCAATTATGTACAACATCATACACATCATACAAAACATAAGATATGAAACAACTTAATTGTTTTTTATGTAAATATCATGCAAAAGCAAATATATTCTTTAAAGTTTAACCACTTGTCTACTGGAGCCATTTTTTCATTTTGTGTACTGGCAGATTAGTTAAAACCCCAAAATGTTATGTACTTTTTGTAACAAGAGACTATACAAAAGATGAGATTGCATTGAGTAAATAGATACCAAACATGTCAAGCCTTACATTTGTGCACAATGTAGACAAGGAATAAGAATTACTCCTGCGCTCATGAAGGTGTTGTGGGTGTAAATTGGTAGTGTTGTTTAAAGTGAAAAAACTGGAGAAGATGGTCATGTGTGTCCCGCTGCCTAAACTGACCAGGGGTGGTCTGGGAAAGACTGTGTGGGAAGGTGAATGAAAGGCGCGTGATCAAACGCTTACATCAAAAACACACAGTTTATTCATGTAAAATGGAATACAAACGTGTAAGAAATATATAAATACAGTACGTTTCCTAAGAGTTAGGTTACAAAATATGCACTTAAAAGGTTAAAAGTGAGACATGCCCATACAAAGGCAAATATTTAAAATTAGTCTGATGCGTTTCGAGGATAATCTCTTCAGAGCCTTTGGAACAGGAACACAGTCTGTGCAAACCGGTAGACTAACATATACACACACATATAGAGAGGAGTGGCTAGTTGGGAGATTTAACAGGTGATGAATAATTAGTTCTCCTTAGCTCCATATCAGTCCACCTCTAAGCGCTCTGAATGAAATAAAGATGATATATGTATAGTACGGATCACATAAAAAAAGTGTATGCTACACAGTACAGCCTGGAGACATATAGTTAAAATATGAATTAAAAATGATATCCTAGATGAAATCGCACATATGTAGATTTTGAAACGATAATAAAGATAATAGCGATGTATTAAAACAATAGAACATTGAAGCACACACAAACGTAAAAACATAAAAATATATAAAATATATATATATAGCCATAAAAATGTTGTCAGGTAGGTGGTTTACTCCTAATAGTGTTGTTTAGGGTGTTTTATAAAAGAAACGTGTGAAGGAAATTGATTTCGCTTATACACACACACCTATATAAAAAGATGTCTAAATTCATGGGATAGAAGCACATGGGACATATATTGTGTGTGTGTATATATATATATATATATATATATATATATATATATATATATATATATATATATATATATATATATATATATATATATATATATTAGAGAGAGAGAGAAAACTATAAATGGACTAATCCAATGCACAAGAAATCTCACTCACCACATAAAAATGTATATTTAATTAGTGCACAAGGGACATGTGCCTGCGTGTGCATGCATCGCTGCCAGCACATGGTCAGCTGCACAAAGGGAAAAATGGGTGCAGGCAAATAGAAAAAAAAAAATATATATATAAATAAATATAAATATATATATATATATATATATATATATATATATATATATATATATATATATATATATATATATATATATATATATATATATATATATACACACATACATGTATATACACACACACACACATGCGCACGTGTACCTGTACTTATGCAGAGTGTACATCATGTCTGCGGTGTGGGAATCAACAGTGTATATTACATGAGAGCAGGGATAGAGCATATTAAATTTGAGTAAGTCAGTGTGTAAAAAACCATATGGACCACGCATGCAAAGGAGTGCACATGTAGTGAGCTCTAAAATTGTGCAGGCCCGTGAAACAGTGTCAACTTTAGTACCAAAACTTATCCCTAGGTGACACTATAAAAGCATTTACAAGATTTCATTTTAGAGCTAGCCCTAGAATTATTGCTCTCACTTCAATGTGCATGGTTCTACCTAATATGTCTAGCTCAATTGCCATTTTCATACATAAGCAAGGAGAGAGTATTTGATTTATTTGCACAGCATTTGTACATCAATATAGCTGAACCCCAAGTATAATTTATCACCCACTATCAGCTCCAGAACATATGGAGTACTAGAAAGAAATGTTGAAATGGTTTCATAAAATAGTTTGATACATTTGGATCAATATGAGCCTGTGGCAAGCAGTGGAAGATTGGTTTTTCATTGTTTGAATACTTGACACTAATTCTTGATGGGGATATTGTAAGTTTATATTAGACATGGGCAAATACCAGCAAAACAGCTGTACTATGTAGAAGAACGTTGCCTTATACTTGCACCACAATTTCTGTTTATAATGTAAACAATATCAGCACTATTAAATTGGTGTACACACTGTAAATGTTTATATTAAAAGCGGAACTCCAAGCAAACAGTAAAATACACAGTTGAATTACACATCCTCTCTTGTGATCCACACAAGTTTGGCGACCACATATTTCTGTTATAAGTTTTCTACCAGAGCCTTTTTTTGTACACATGTTAAAATTAGGGATGAGCCGAACACCCCCCGGTTCGGTTCACACCAGAACATACTGAACAGGCAAAAGATTCGGAAAAACACATGAACACCGTTAAATTCTATGGGACATGAACAGGAAAAATCAGAAGTGCTCATTTTAAAGGTTTATATGCAAGTTATTGTCATAAAAAGTGTTTGGGGACCCGGTCCTGCCCCAGGGGACATGTATCAATGCAAAATTTTATTTTAAAAACAAATGTTTTTTCGGGAGCAATGATTTTTTTTTTAATGCTTAAAGTGAAACAATAAAAATGAAATATTCCTTTAAATATCGTGCCGGGGGTGTCTACAGTATGCCTGTAAAGTGGCGCATTTTTGCCGTGTTTAGAACAGTACCAAAGCAAAATTACATTTCTAAAGGAAAAATTGTCATTTAAAACTGATCGCAGCTGTAATGAATTGTCGGGTCTCGGCAATATAGATAAAACTCATTGAAAAAAAGGGCATGGGTTCCCCCCCAGTCCATTACCAGGCCCTTTGGGTCAGGTATGATAATTAAGGGGAACCCCAAACCTAAATAAAAAAACATTGCGTGGGGGTCCCCCTAAAATCCATACCAGGCCCTTCAGGTCTGATATGGAAATTAAGGGGAACGCCTGCATCAAATTACAAAAAAAGGGCATAGGGGCCCCTTCAATATCCATACCAGAGAAGAGTCTGGTATGGATTTTAAGGGGAACCCTGTGCCAAAATTTAAAAAAAAATGGCATAGGGGTCCCCCCCAAAATCCATACTAGAACCTTATCCGAGGACGCAACCTGGCAGGCCACAGGAAAAGAGAGGGGACGAGAGAGCGCTCCCCCTCCTGAACCGTACCAGGTCACATGCCCTCAACATGGGGAGGGTGCTTTGGAGTAGCCCCCCCAAATCACCTTGTCCCCATGTTGATGGAGACAAGGGCCTCATCCCCACAACCCTTGCCCGGTGGTTGTGGGGGTATGCGGGCAAGGGTTGACAGCTTGGGACAAGTCCTTTATTAAAAAATAAAAAAATAAAAATTCCAGTGATGTAAATTCATGCTGCCCGTCAGATCAAAATGAAAAAAAAAAGCAATCGTTCCGCCTCCATGGGAGGCTCCTGCCGAGTGACGCTTCCTCTGGGTGACAGTTCGGAATGGTTGCAGCTTTTTTTTTTCTTTTTCAGTCTTGTCCCAAGCTGTCTCTTGTCTTTTTTACCATTTTTGACACTTTTTTGTGAAATGGTAGGGGTACAATGTGGGGGGGGCCGGGATATGGGAGTCCCCTTGTTAAAGGGGGCTTCCAGATTCCGATAATCCCCCCACCCGCAGTCCTTCACAACCCCCGGGCAAGAGCTGTGGGGATGAGGCCCTTGTCCCCATCAACATGGGGACAAGGTGCTTTGGGGGGCTACCCCAAAGCACCCTCCCCATGTTGAGGGCATGTGGCCTGGTATGGTTCAGGAGGGGGGGGTGCTCTCTCGTCCCACCTCTTTTCCTGCGGCCTGCCAGGTTGCGTTCTCGGATAAGGGTCTGTTATCAATTTTGCGGGGACTGCTCCCAAAAAAGGTCTGTCTTAAAAAAAAAAAAATTGCATTGATAAATGTCCAATGGGGCAGGACCCAGATCCCCAAACGCTTTTTATTACAATAACTTGCATATAAGCCTTTAAAATGAGCACTTTTAATTTTTCATGTTGGTGTCCCATAGACTTTAATGGTGTTCCGGCGGCTTTCAAATTTGCCCCAAACACCGCATATTGTTCGGTGTTCGCAGAATATCTGAACAACCAGAGTTTGGCCCGAACTTATGCTCGGGACAAACCGTTCACCCATCTCTAGTTAAAATGCACAGTTTGGGCCTGACAATTACTTAAAACCTCCTATTCTTTCTCTGAAAAAAAGAGTCATTGTAGAATAAAATGGTGGTAGTTGCAATATTTTGGTTCATATGATATTAGACCACATCTTAGATCCAGGTTTTCAGTAAAAAAATACACCAAAGATAATGTACACAAACACAATATATTATTATTATTTTTTCATAAAATACAAAGTATGAGGTTAAATCAATTTATTAAATACCAAACAAGTCAAGCAATAAAATTGTGCACAATGACAAACTTTTGGACCCACAATTGGGCATGTGCAGTGCTTTAAAAGCCTTTGCATGTTATCAGTTTAGAAGTAACCATGAATGATGGCCCTAGAATTATTGCTCTTGCTCTGGCATATGCACCAATACCTTGAATTCCCCTTTACTTTCAATAGATTTTTATTGAAGTTTCAAAAATGGAAAAATGTCATGGTACAGCGAAAACAAACAGGCAAATAATGAACAGTGTGTTTCAGAGGTGCAACAGAGCCATAACATACATGTTCCTACCTACAGAGTAGTAACATCGAGTAGCCTTCAACACTCCTAATGGGAACTGTGTTGGGGCCCGAGGAGTGTTGCCTCCTCTGGACGCTGATCGCTCATCTATTGCTCGTTTTCTGGCTGGCTGGCAAGGGCCATTCATTTGGAGAGGACCTGTTTTAAGAGCTCATTGATGTAGAGTTGGGTTCATCCCCAGATTTTCGTATATAGTTTTGCTGCCATTAACATCTGTGACCCGTCTAGACCCATGCTGTACCTAAAGATCACCCAAATGGAATAAAGGGATAGAGAGAACAGAAAAGAATATAGGGAGGAGAAAGAGAGGCATTGATGAAGCGTCATAAGACAGAATGACACTCACTCCTTCACATTTAATCAGAAGAGGAAGCATGGACCAGTGACCCGGAAATGTATTTGGCCCAGGGTCCCCATACGGCGTCATTTCTGTCTACCGTGTCTAGAAGGATGCTGACTGTTTTTCCTGAGCCATAATCCAGGATACTGTATCTTTCTTTTTACTAACAGAAATGAGACTGTGGGCTGTTTCCAAGCTCAAGCTATTGTTAATTTAGTTCCAAGAAGGATGAACCTAATAAGATTTTGGGCTAATTTTGATACCCTAAGGTTGGAGAAGTTTAATAAGATGTACTGTGGAGTTTTTGGGACAGGTAAATTTGTAATTTTCCTAATAATATGGAATATTTTATTCCATAAATCCCTGATTTTGGGGCATTGCCACCAGATATGAATCATGGAACAAATATGTCCGCAGTTACGAAAGAATAAGGGGGATGCGTTCGGGTAGATTTTAGCTATCCGCTAGGGAACCATATACCATCTCATTAAAATTTTTAAGTTAACTTCAACTAACGCTATGTGGAGGATGCCCTTTGAAGCAGTGACAGAAGCTCTGTGCCACTCAGTTAGGGTCCATTGTTGTTGTAGATCAGTCCCCCATTCCTGCATAAAAAGCGTTTTAGATTCAGCCCTAGCAAGTGCTTGGTAAATCACTGCTCCCCTCCCGCTCCATGGCCTGACCACGCCATAGTTCATATTCCGTGATAGAGGTTTGTGTATGGACCCTAGAGATTGGATAAAATGGGATATTTGTTGGAGCCTAAATCTTTCCTTCCTTCGCATGTCAAGTTTACTGGTACAGTGGGCAAAGGTAATGGTAATGATCTGAAGAGATACAGGAAACGGGGTAGTAGGGTCATTTTCACGCTGCCTAGCCAGGAAAGGCCCAGTTTGTCCCATATTAAGAGATCTTCCTCCATTTTGCTAAATATTGCTGGGAAATTAGCTGAGTAGTTTGTCTATAGTTGCAGTCAAGTTAATACCTAAATAGGGGAGCGCTGTCTCGGTCCACCCGAACCTAAAGTTGTTTTTTAGTTGAGAGACCAACTGAGCTGGTAGATTAATATTGAGAGATAAAGATTTTGAATAATTAACTGCGAGTCCCAAGACTTTGCCAAAATTATCTAGCACCCTGCATATAATAGGAAGGGGGGTGATGGGAGAGGTTTTAAAGAGCGAGTCATCGGCGAACAAAGCACATTTGTTTGTGGCCGCCTAGTACCCCTTGTATGTCAGGGTTGTCTCTGATGGAAATGGCCAGGGTTTTGATGATCATGGCAAAGATTAATGAGGATAAGGGGCACCCCTGTCTTGTACCGCTGGGGATTGGGATGGAATTCAAGTGATATCCCTGCATCTTAATTTTCGCTTCCGGATTAGAATAGAGAGCACCTATTATGTTTATGTAGAACTCACCAAATCCCCATTTTTACAGGGTAGGGACCAGAAAAGACCAGGAGACAGAATCGAATGCCTTCATGAGATCCAGCGAGAGCAGGAAGCCCTTTTGTTGGGGCCCCTGTCCTATCCTGATCCTAAGAGCGAAACAATGTTGATTGCCCTCCTGATCTGGTCCGGTCCCTGTTGCCCGGGAATAAAGCCAACTTAATCCTTATGAATGTAAAGGCCAATAAAGTTGGAAATCCTGTCAGCTATAATTTTTGTTAGAATTTTAAGTTCATTGTTGATCAAGGATATGGGCTTATAATTGGAGGTGCAACTGGGGTCCTTACCTGGCTTAGGGATCACTGTAATGAATGCCAAGTTTGAGCTTATCAAGGGGTGCTCCGGACCGGAAATGATTAAAAAAAGCGCGCTAAGTATGGGGAGTGGATTGGGAAGAAATGCTTATAATATGGAACAGAGAAGCCGTCAGTTGTTTTTAAGGTTTTTAATGACCTGTGCTACTTCTGACGTTGAGATCGGAGCCTCTAACTCGTCCCTGTGCTGTTTCCTGATCTTCGGGATCTTCACCGATCCCAAAAAGGAATCTATGATATCAGGAGAGGGTTCCTTCCCCACCTTGCTATACAGAGTGCGATGTCATGAAAGTCTTCCATAATTTTTCTGGGGTTCTGTGTGAGGGACCCGTCACTTAATAGTATTTTGGGGAGTGCATGAGATCTTATTTTAGGGGTTAATCGCTAATAAAGAACCTAGTTTATCTTTTTGGTGGTGAAACCCCCCCCCCCATCTGAGATCCTTTTCCACTATTGCTGTGAGAGCTAGGTTCAGGGCTGTGCGTGCTGATTCCAGCCTCCTAGCGTAGCCTGATGAAGGTTTGGATTTATGCAGTTTGCTTAGGGAGGAAAACTCCCTCTCCAACCTGTCAATGTCCAACTTGCGAGCTTTGCGTATTCTAGAAGAAATTTGGATTAGATTACCCCTAATTGCAGCCTTATGAGCTGCCCACAGAGTGGATGGGGAGATGTTGTCAAGGTCATTCAGAATGAAGTATTCCTGAATGCATTTTTTGATTTCGTGAATGTGAGTGGGGTTCCTGAGGATGGAGGCGTTTAGTCTCCAGTGAAATCCCGGACGTTGAATTGGTCCGTCGTTTAATGTCAGTAGAAGAAAGGAATTGTCCAACCAGGCAGAGTCCCTAATGTCTGACCTATGCACCAGCGGAACATGTTGCTGTAGAAGAAAAAATGGTCTATTCTAAATATTACTATCCAGAAAAGGCGGGCGCTCAAGTCCTTCTGACGGTTTTGACACAAAAGAATATCAAGTATTGGTGGCTTTTCCCTTTCATTCTGAAATCTTATCTTAACAGCAAGCCATTTCGATTCTCCACATTCCAGGAAGGAGACCAACTGATGCAAAAACTGGGCCTTCTCCTAAAGAATGCAGTCCTCTCCATCCTGCATGACCAAACCTCCACCCCCATCTAGCCCTCTCACCTCCCTCTGGCTGACACCCAGAAACAAGAAAGCCAAAGAAGGACTCCCCCCTGATGTAGAAGGGTACCTCTCCCTTTTTATACAAAATTCCTATTTTTTGGGTCAGAGACCCCTGGCATTTATGCCCAACCGAAACCTATCCCCACATTGTCTGATTTTGGTAAGATGCAATATATTACATTTTCGGTTTGGGGTTTAACCATCTCAATTTTATCCCCCTTTCTGCCAAGGCCAATTTTCAGCTGTCTCACTTTGAATGCCAATTTCTCATTGCCATGCAACACTGTACTCAAACAAAATTTGTATCTGTTTTTGAGACAGAGCTTTCTTTTAGTGGTGTTTAATCACCGCTGTTTTTTTTAATTTATTGCTAAATAAATGCGAAAAGACTGTACATTTTGAAAAAAAGTTCTCCTTTATTTCTGTTATAAAATGTTGCTAATTGTTAATCTGTCCTCATAATTCTTTGTGACTAATAACCCAAATCAGTGTATATAATTTAGTCTGTAGGAAAGTTATAGGGGCCACAAACTATGGTGTGTATATATATATATATATATATATATATATATATATATATATATATATATATATATATATATATATATATATATATATATATTGGAAAATCAATCAGTCCTGATGTACTGATGGCCTAGCTCACTTAGGCCCTAAATGCTAGGACAGTACAAATACCCCCCACTTGACCCCTTTTAGAAAAGTAGACCATCCAAGGTATTTAGTAAAAGGCATGGTGAGTATTTTATTATTTTTATTATTATGTGTAATTTTTTGTGTAAAATTAAGAAATGTAAAAAAAAAAAAAATTCTCTACAGCTTGGTACACTGATTTGTCATCCTCTGTGCCTGGTGGAAACAGTAGGTGACAGATCCCACCACAGTGAGGCCTGTGGGTGCAATACTGAGAGGACATTATACGACCTCAACCCAAGATGGCAGTGCTCCCACTCGGTCATCATTGTACTATAGGCCGGGCGAGAATCGGTTAATTTAATACCAATCAAAATGAATTGGGAAATATTGGGGGGGGGGGGCGTTATAGAGGTGAGAATAGTCATTTAACTGTTGGAAAATGATTTAGGAAACTAAGGTCCACATTAAGTCAATTCTCTTTTGTGTCATATAGGATAATCATTCTTCGTTCAAAAGTTTTCCTTTTCTGAGTAGTTCTGAAATTTCCTTTAAGAAACAAAACATTTAGTTCTTCCATAGTGTGGTTTGTTTGAGAGAAATTATATTCCACAGATGTGGGGACATGATGTGTTTGTGCAATATCATTTATGCTGGTAATTTCTGTCCTGTTTCCCCAGCGTACATTTTTTGCATTGGATGAGATGCACTACATTACTGGAGTTACAGCTATATGATCCTGTGTTATTAAAGGTCCTTTCGTGTGTCAGACACTTTTTTGATGGATTTATTTGGTTGCACAGTTTGCAGTGTTTTTTTGTTGCGGGGTTTAGGAACCATCCTTTTTTGTGATTTCATATTTAGAATGAGGTTACCTACTGATTCATTTCTTTCTAAAATTGGGTGGTTGCCTGAAAGCCAGCACTGGGGATTGTTGAGATATTACTTTCAGAGTTCCATCCTTTGTTATAATGGGTTGTAAATCTTTGATTATCTTTCTTATCCTTTCTAATTCAGGATTGTTTGTTGTTACTAGAGGTACACAGTCATTTGTTTTTTTCTCTTTGTATTGGGATCTTTGATTCTCTTTGTTTTCAGGGCCCCATCTATTAGGGGCCCTGAAAACAGGTTTTGTCCCTTGTAACCTTTCTTATGGAAGGAACTTGCTAGTATTCTGAGATGTTTATTTCTGTCTTCTGGGTCTGAGATACGGTGGTATCTGATGGCCTGCCAGTGTATGATGGCTTCTTTATTGTGTTGGGGATGAAAGCTGGAATTATGAAGATAATTGCATCTGTCAGTGTGTTTGCTGTAAATTAAGGTATGCAGCTTGTAATCCCTGAGGTATACTGTGGTGTCTAGGGAATTGATGTATGTGTTTGAATAGTCTATTTTAGTTTGATTGATGGGTAAAACGTGTTGATCAACGAGTATATATTTTTTAGATCTTCTTCAATTTCTGTCCATATGATAAAAATATCATCAATATAGCAATAGAATCTGTATGGCTTTTGTTGTTTGCTGTTTAGGAACCTGTCCTCCAGGCCAGCCATAAATTTGTATTGTATTGTACTTCTCATCTCATGCAGCAGTATCCATACACTAAAGATTGTTGCCGTTATTGAAAGTGAAGAAGCTGTGTGTAAAAATGAATTCAGTGAGCTGTGTAACATCCTCAGTGCTGTATTTGTGGCTTGAGAAAGATGATAAGAATCTGTGGCAAAATCATCTTTCTTTTACTGTACAGAAATTCTACATCCATAGTGACTAGAAGTGTACTAGGTGGTTATTGCTGTATATTGTTGATCTTGTTCAGAAAATCCACTGTATCCTGCAGGAAGCTAGCAGTATGTATGACTAATGGTTTTACCACATTTCCTACAAGGCCTGAGATTTGTTCAGTAAGTGTGTCCATACCTGTTATAATGGGTTTGCCTGGATTTCATTGCTTGTGGATTTTGGGCGGCATGTGGAAGTCCCTAATTTATGGATCATCTGGAATTACACTGGCAAATTCTGAATGTAGGTGGCTTGTTAGTGTTTTAATGAGACCTTTTAGTTGTTGAGTAAAATCATGGGTCGGTTTATAATCCAGTTGTTTATAGTAAATAGCATTTGCCACTTGTCTCTAGCCCTCTTATATGTATTTGTTTGTATCCATTATAACAACTGCTCCCCCTTTATCCCCTGGTTTGATAGTGATGGCCTGTTTATTGTGTAAATCATGTAGCTTCAGTGGTGAAAGATTGTATAGAATTTTCTTTTGCTGAGTAGACATTGAGGATGTAACTCGCAGTCTGAAGCTGTTAATATAGGTGTCCAGTTTGGGGTTACATCCTTGTAGAGGGTGTAAAGTTGCTGCTCGTTTTTTTTTTTTTGTCACATTTTATTGTCAGAGGATTGCTTTCCTTTCTTTGAAAGTATGCTTTGAGCCTTATGCCGCGTACACACGGTCGGACTTTCCGGAATGCTTGGTCCGGCGGACCAGAGTCTGCCGTACAATCCGACCGTGTGTAGGCTCCGGCGGACTTTTTTTTCGCAAAAGTCCGCCGTACCTAGATTTAAAGCATGCTTTAAATCTTAGTCCGCCAGACTCAGTTCCTGACGGAAAGCCTGTACGTCTGCATGCGTCTGTATGCTGGTCCGACGGACCAGATACGACGCAAGGGCAGAGTACTGCATCTCGCGCTCGCTGCAATAGGAAAAACAAATTTTCCTATTGCGTGCGAGTGCGGGGCATCCCAGGTCCTTAGGTCTGGTATGGATCTTAAGGGGAACCCCCTATGCCGAAAAATCGGCATGGGGTCCCCCCCAAAATCCATACCAGACCCCGATCCGAGCACGCAGCCCGGCGGGTCAGGAAAGGGGGTGGGGACGAGCGAGCGCCCCCCCCTGAACCGTACCAGGCCACATGCCCTCAACATGGTCCATGCTAGGACTGTGACGTTTTAGGGGGCGTGGTCACTGGGTGATGTTGACCACGCCCCCTAAAACGTCACAGTCCCAGCATGCCCAGGGACTGTGACGGCATAAGGGGGCGGGGTCTCCGCCTATATAAGTCACATCGGAGCGCTCAGAGAACAGTCCAGCCGGAGAGACCGTCGTGTCAACATCTGGAGAAGAGAAGAGGGAAAAAGCCAAGAAGACAAGAAGCCAGAAGTCCGGACCTCCGCTGGCAAGAGAGTGGCATGAAGATAGCGGAGGAGCCGGCCGAAGAACTGGAACACCAGGAGAAGAGGAACCGGAGGGACCCCCGAAGCCGTAAGAAGACCCCCCGGAGCTGTCTAATAAATTACTTCAAAAACCTGTGTAGTGTGTTTTATTATTGACACTTTTTCCCTAGGTAAATGGGTAGGGGTACCATGTACCCCATACTCATTGACATAGGGTGGGGGGCCGGGATCTGGGGGCCCTCTTATTATAGGGGGCTCCCGGATTCCGATAAGCCCCCCGCCCGCAGACCTCGACAACCAACGGCCAGGGTTATCGGGAGGAGGCCCTTGTCCTCATCAACATGGGGACAAGGTGCTTTGGGGTGGGGGGGCCCCGCAGGGTGCCCCCCTCCCCCAAAGCACCCACCCCCCCATGTTGAGAGCATGTGGCCTGATACAGTTCAGGAGGGGGGCCGCTCGCTCGTCCCCACCCCCTTTCCTAACCGGTCGGGCTGCGTGCTTGGATCGGGGTCTGGTATGGATTTTGGGGGGGACCCCACGCCGATTTTTCGGCGTAGGGGGTTCCTCTTAAAATCCATGCCAGACCTAAGGGCCTGGTATGCCCCACGACGGGGCTTGCAAGGTGTCAATCTCGCCGAAAAAAGCGGCGAGATTGACTTCCTTTTCTAGTCCCGTCGTACTCGAGTCACGTTCAAAATGAACAGACTTGTCCGTGTGTGGGCAAGTCCGTTCATTCTGAAAGTCCGCTGTAACTTCAGCAAAAGTCTGTCGGAAAGACGGGCGGACCTAGCCTGCCAGAAAGTTCGGTCGTGTGTAGGCAAGTCCGTCCGTTCAGAAAGTCTGGCGGTAGTCGCGGGAAGAACGTCGGACCAAGTATGCCAGAAAGTCCGCTCGTGTGTACGCGGCATTAGTCTCCTGAAGAATTCCTCCATATTTTCAGATTCAGAGTTGTCAATCTACAGCCTCCTTGGCTGGGCAGGAAGCTGATTGAGCATGATGTGTAGGCTTCAAAAGAGGGAAGAGGTTGCATTAGGCAACTTATAGCCCTAAAAAAAAAATCTCTCAAGCAATGTGGATGCAGGGATCTCCCTCGCTGTGCTACTGTATTCTGACAGTGGGGACTCTCCCTCCTCCCCTTGTCAGAATACACAGATCAGCGTGGCAGCCAATGGCTTCTGATTAAAAATCAGAAAATATCATTTTGGTACAGAACAAATGAGACAGCCAGAATTTTTTTAAAAAGTGATAGATGGGAAACCTGTTGATCCTGACAGTATGTCCTATAGGATGTCCTATCTATACATATTTCTTAAAAACAAGTTGCTGTGTCAAATGGTAAAACAAGGAGAGGATGTGGTGGAGCAATTATTCATCACTATACCTTACTGGAGGATTGTATTCAATCTTGATTGCTGTTGTTTAATGGGTGGACACCTGGGAAATGGCAAAACTAAAGAAGACAACCCAGAGATTTGTTTGGCCTCAGCATCAGCATATACTAGTCACACTGGACTATACCACCTGATAATTAAAAACCATTCCTTACCAGGACACACCTTTCATGTTTAAAATCACTAAGGATCTCTGCAAGCTGTTTAAAAACTTACAACTCCTCATCTCTGTCTACCACCCCTAAATGGTCTATTGGACCCTTAAGAGAATATTAAAGAAAGTGGTAAAAAAAGATGGAAAAAAAGGACTTTTTAGTGCGGTATGAGAATTCCCATAGTCATTAACAGGTTATCTCCCAACATAGGCTTGCAGCTGTAATGCCCCTTGTTTGAAAAATGTGGATCAAGTCCAGGAATCTAAGAAAAGGGTTTAAAATAGCAGTGCCAAAGTACTAAATTTTACCTTGGAGGATAGAATACTAGTTCTAGTTCCCACGGTCAAAAGCAAATTCCTTGTTAAATGTCAAGGCCCTTTTGAGATCATTTTTAGAAAGTCGGGGAAGTGAACTGTAAAGTCAGCCTGGGAAACTGACACCAGAACATCATGTTAATCTCATAAAATCATGGAACAATAAGGCAACTTTTTTGGCTGTACCAATTCCTTGCAAGGGTGCAGTCCTCAAATTCCAGAATTGAAAAAAGCAGACATTTTATCAGTGGTCCAAACAGATGAGGTAAAAGAGATTCTTATGAGGAACAGGGACCTTTTTTTCTGAGATAACAAAATCAACCACAATTATTTAGCATGACATTGTTTTGGAGCCTGATATTCAGGTAAATTTAAAGGCATATAGAATACCTGAAACTAAGTGGTGAGCAGTCACAGAAAATATAAGAAACATGCTAGCAATGCAGGTAATAGAGGAATCTCACAATGACTGGTAACAGTGTTAATTCCTAAACCAGATGCCAGTTTCAGGTTTTTAGAAAATGTAATAGTTGGTCCAAATGTGATACTTACCTTATGCCCTGGGTTGATTAACTTATTGACATATTGGGAACTGCTAATTATCTAATAACTTTAGATCTGTCAAAAGCCTGCTGACAGATATCTCTTATTGAGTGTGCTAATAAAAGTAGTACTTGAGTCTATCAGGGAAGTGGAAGCCATATTCTGCACGCACACGTTAAAGAAACTGGCTGTTCAGCAGTGCTGGGTGCTGTAATAACCATAGGCTGGAAACTGTAGATGATCAATGTGAAGAAATGTCATCAGCACTCCAAGGATTCCTCGAAAGGGTCCAAGGCCTTATTTTTGAGGTCACATGATAAACATACAGCAACATTTCGAAGCCACACAGGGCCCCTTTGCCATGCAAGTGACCCAGGAAAGTGGGGCTAATAGTAAATCCCTAATAGTGCTATTAAATCATTGGCCAAGGAATTAAAGTGATTGTAAACAATCACCTTGTAAAACAACCCATTCAGTTTTAAATCACTGCATACGAGCCGGGGGGGGGGGGGGGGGGTTAAGCAACAGTGCACTGAGCTTTCCAGTGAAAGGGTTCATCAGGACAAGTCTGATCATTGAAGCACAGCACAATGAACATAACCTAGGGAACTTACCATGGTTTTTTCTCCTGCTTAGTGTGGTCAGTTTTTGATCGGAAAGCATAGGGACTGACAAACATCAGGGATTTCACACAAAAGAAGCAAGTACATGGCACAGCAGGCACATATAAGGATTTTGTGAAATGTTTGTTTTACATACTATTAAAGCAATTTAAAAGTGGTCCCAACCTGTAAATATAAAAACAAGTCAGAGCATTCCTCTGGATTTTGGGCTATTATACACATTTCATTGCCAACTTTGGTTTTTTTGGAGCTTCTTAGACAGACATTAGCAAAGGTAGAGAGTTATGGTTAATCAGATCATTGAGACAGAAAAGACATTTTAGAGTTTGATCAAGCTTTTTGTGTGCAGCCAGTGTTGGGGACTCCTGAGCTTTCAAAAAGAATTTGTGGTAAAGACTGATGCTGTGCTGTACAGCCTGCTCCCAGCATGGAGACTGAGCTGTCACCAAATGCCAGGATAAGGTTCAAAGGTTAGGGCCGGTGTTTTAGGTAGAATTGGGAAAAACATGTTTTTTTTTGTTTTTTTTTTAGTGTCAGTTAGTGACATTGTGTTTAAGGGAGAATAAAAAAAAAATACAAAACACATCCTGTTTTTTCTGGTATCTGATATGTGGTATTACTGCAATCACCAGGAGAAGCAAGCCAAAACAAATGTTCCTTCTCCTGGTGGGCTATGTAAATGGCATGAAATACAGAGCTAAATTTAAAAAAATCATGTTTATTTTTACTATTTTGGGTCCGATTTCTGTTGATATAAATAAAAAATAAAAAATCTGGAGACAACCATTACCATTTACCATCAAATGAAGGCCCAATTTATGCTGCAATAAACAAGGTATAATTCCTCTGGATACACTAAGTAGTTGTGATATGCATAGTTTTACTAATATATGAAAAAATTTCAAAATTGGTTTCAGGTGTTAAGACTTATGTCTTCTGTTATGAAAGGGTTAAAAATAGGCACTCTCCCCTAGTACCCCTTTATGCTTACTTGTCTCGACTTTAGCAAGATCTTCACTGTACATCCTCCTTGGTATTGTATAGCCTATTCTTCAACATTCTCATAGGAAGAATGACAGGTAATCATAAAATAAAAATAGTAATAAAAATAGGACTTCTCCACCTTAACAAGCAGACCAGGACACTGGTGATGGAAGGCATGTGTCATAATTGAAAGTGGGCAACAGCAGTTCTGCTAACTCATTTTATTGAGCACTTTTCTGGCATATTAAAGTGGTTGTAAAGGCACAAGGTTTTTTACCTTCATGCATTCTATGCATGAAGGTAAAACACCTTCTGTGTGCGGTAGCCCCTCCAGCCCCCTAACACTTACCAGAGCCCCCTCTTGATCCAGCAATGTTTATGTGAGTCCTGGCTCTCCAGGAACTCACACTCCTTTTTGGCTTTTGGCAGCAGCAAGATTGTCTCTTGCTGCTGTCAATCACAACCAGTAAGCCAATCAGGAGACAGAGGGGGTGGGGCGAGTCGCCTCTCCATGTGTGGATGGACACACAAAGTCATGGCTCGGGAGTGTGCCTACTTTGGTACCCCTATTGCAAGCTGCATGTAAGGATGTTATTCCAGTGCATAGCTTGTTATCTGCAAACTCTGAAATGGTACTTTTACTTTCAATATGTTTTTATTTTAATTAGTACATACAAATTATGCAATAACATATGTATATGCTCAGGAGGGAATGCCTCCTAGGGTAAGATATTAAAAAGTTACAAACAGAAAAGTATTACAGAATTCAGCTCGGCCTTGGAGACTTGTAGGGAGGCTCTCTGATGATTATCTGGATCCAAAAACAAACAGTATGAGAACCTGGCTCTACCTCTAATACTTTAGGGATCTCTTCCCTACCCCCGGCACCCCTGATGGGAGCTGACTGTGCCGGGCAAGGGAATTCTCCCTAACTACACTGCCCATATGGGCCGAGTAAACAGGTAAAATAGGACAGTTGCGTATCCCCCTGAGCGAGGGGGGCTACCTAACTGTAGCATGTAAAGAAGTTATCAACATTTAGCCCTCTGGCATGAGTTAACCGATAGAGATGATAGAAAGAAGATAGAGAAGAAAGAGTGAGAGGGGGAGAGGTGGGGAAGGGGGTCCTCATGTTAGGTGAGGAGATATGATTCTTGCATCTGCGTGTCTCTTGCATAATTATTGGTTAGACGTGTTTAAAGAATGTTTAGGAGTGATGTTGTACCTGAGCACCTGGAATGAGGGAAGTACCCATATATTGGGCCCATGGCTCCCATATTTTTTGGAATTTCAAAGAGGAGTCCATCAGCATGCTGGTGAGTTTTTCTTGGGTCATGATCCAAGAGATCTTCCTTTTGACTGTGTGGATTGTAGGTTTTGATTGTTTCCAGGCTTTGGCAATTGTGATTTTTGTACCCAGCAGTATAAAGTGAATCAGCGTTTGTGATGCCTTGGTTATGCCTGGGATGTGTGTGTTTAGAAGAGCTACCTCTGGGATCCTGGGGACCTGGCAAGCCGTCACCTTGAAGATCATGGAGAAAACTTTTCTCCAGAAAGTGCGAATTTTGGGACATTCCCACCAAATGTGGGCCATGGTGCCTAGGTGTTGGCATCCTCTGAAACACAGAGGGCTTGTTGTGGGGTATATGGTTGCTAGCCTGGTTGGGGTCAGGTACCATCTGGTTAGCAGTTTGACGCTTGCCTCCATGAGTGAGATGTTTTGGATCCCTTTGAAGGATCTGAATAGAGCTGCTTGCCAAGTCTCCAGATCCCTGCTAAGTTGAAAGTCAGTCTCCCAAGCCATCATGTATGGGGTTTTGTCCATGGGACAAGTGAGGGCTGAATATATCACCGAGATTCCCCCCCTCTGCTCCATGGCCTGACCGCACCACAACTCGTAGGCTGTAAATTTGGGGGGAAGGGGTTTGTCCTTCCAGATGGTATGTAGGAAATTGGTGATTTGGTAGAAACGGAAGCGTTCCGATTCCGGGAGTTTAAGGTGTTTGATGCAAAATTTGAGATCGATTGGTCCCGTGGGGGTGAAGAAATGTCCTATCCGGTATAGCCCTTTGTCAAGCCACCATTTGAAAGCTGAGATGTCTAGTCCAGGAGGGAAGTCGGGGTTGTGAAAGAGATGTGCTAGCGGGCGACCCTTGGAGACCAGAGACGGGACCAGTCGGAGGGAATCCCATAAGGCGCAGGAGTGGGATAGAGTGGGTGAAAGGATGGGTGGCCTGGATTTGGTCGGGCACCAGAGTATGTGATCAAGCGTGTGGTTGGGGATAGCCTGTCTTTCTATATTGACCCAATCAGGTTTTTCATATCTGGAGTAAATCGTGGACAATTGAGCGAGTCTGGCTGCTAAGTAATATTTATGCAAGTTCGGGAGACCAAGCCCTCCTTTGCGTCTGTGGATGAATAAAGTGTTCTGGGGGATGCGATATCCTTTTTTACCCCAGATATATTTAATTATGTTACTCTGTAGAGATCGTAAGTGGGCTTTCCTGATTGGTATAGGAAGGGATCGAAAAAAGTAGAGAAGTCTGGGTAGGAGGGTCATTTTGATGGAATTGATTCGGCCTAGCCATGATAGCTCATGTTTCGACCATTGGACAAGCTCTGCTTCCAGTTGTTTAAAGAGAGGGGGGTAATTGTGTGTGTAAAGAGTTTCTGTTTTGGTAGTCAATGTGATACCTAGATAGCGAATGGATACCTCGCTCCATTTGAATTTGAAGGATTGTTTGAGAGAGGAGACTGTTTGAGGCGATAAAGAGATGTTGAGAGCTTGGGATTTAGAGAAGTTAACTTCAAGTCCTGAGATTTTGGCAAATTTTTCTAACAATAAGCAGAGATTGGGTAATGTAGTTAGGGGGGAGGTCAGGAAGAGGAGGATGTCGTCGGCGAAAAGGCCGCATTTGTGCGTTTGGTCCCCACAGGTCACCCCTTTGATGTCTGAGTTATGTCGCACCGCGATCGCCAGTGTTTCAATAGCTATTGCGAATATGAGAGGCGATAACGGGCACCCTTGCCTGGTGCCTCTCATAATTTCTATAGGTTTGGAATAGTGTCCCTGTAGACGTATCTGGGCCCTCGGACGGGAGTAAAGGGCATGCAGAAGGCCAAGGAAGCGATCACCAAAGCCCCACCTCTCTAATAGTGAGAAGATGTAGGGCCAGGAGACCGTGTCAAAGGCCTTCTGCAGGTCCAGGGACAACAGGAATCCTGCTTGGGTTGATCCCCCTTCCCAGTTAGTTTGCAAGATTGAGGTAATATCTATTGCCCGCCGTATTTGGTCAGGGCCCTGTCTTCCAGGTATGAAACCCACCTGATCCTTATGTATGTACTGACTAATGAAGGAAGATAACCTGTTAGCCATTATTTTTGTGAGTACTTTTAGGTCGTTATTTATGAGGGAGATCGGCCTGTAGTTGCTAACGTCCTCGAGGTTCTTGTCAGGTTTGGGTATGACTGTAATCAAGGCTGTGTTAAGGTGAGTGTCTAGGGGGTCTCCATTGGTCTTGGAGTTAAAGAAGGATGTCAGGTGAGGTGTTAGAATATGCGCAAAGGATTTATAATAGGGTATGGAGAGACCATCAGGACCTGGGGCGGACCCCTTTCTGAGGTCCTTGATGACCTCCAATACTTCCTCTTCCGTTATGGGTGATTCCATCCTTTGTTTGTGAGCGTCTTTTAGGGAGGGGATAGGAAGGTCCTTCAGGAAGCTGGGAATTAAATCAGCGGTGGGTGTATTAGGTCAGCTATACAAGTTAGAGTAAAATGCTTGGAAAGCTTCTAGTATCTTGGACGGATTGGTTGTGGGGGGTTGACCGTTTATCCTGATCTTAGGTAGAGCATGGGTTTTGATGGGGGGAGAAAGTTTTGTTGCCAGTAGGGGGCCTATTTTGTTTGCCTGCGTGTAGAATTTATGTTTGTTCCAGCGAATGGCCTTTTCAGCTTTGACTGTGAGTGCTAGGTTCAGATCTAATCTGGCTTTGTCGATAAGCGAGGAGGGGACCTTGGATGGATCTTTTTTGTGTGAAGCTAACCGAGATATTTCAGCTCTTTGTTCTCTTTTTATCTGTGTGGAGATCTGAATGAGTTTACCCCTTATGAAAGCTTTGTGCGCTGCCCAGAGCATTTCCGGGGATGTGTCCGCTGTTTTATTAAGTGTAAAGTACTCCTGCAGTGCTGTTTCAAGTTCCGTGACTCTTATGGGGTCAGATAGGAGCGACTCATTGAGCCTCCAATGTCCCCTAGATCCACCCAGTGTCCCTGTTTTCAGTGTTATGGAGACAATGGAGTGATCTGATAGGGCCGATTCTCTAATGAGGGCTTTGTGTATTGATGGAAGTATAGAGGATGGGGTCAGGATGTGGTCGATCCGTGCGTAAGTGTTGTGCGGGGAAGAATAGTGAGTGAAGTCTCGCTTGTTGGGATTAAGTTCCCTCCAAGTGTCAGATAGGCCATGTGCATGTATAGTCTTTGCGATTCTGAGACTTTCTTTGGTGGGACGTGTAAGTTGAGACCGCGGGGGTTTAGACTTATCCATCCCCTGATCGAACGCTGCGTTCGAGTCACCGCCAAGAATGATCGTCCCCTCTAATTTCTGTGATAGTGTGTGTAAGAGTGAGTCGAAAAATTTAGCTTGTCCTCTATTCGGAGCATAATAGGAGACCAGTGAATACAGACGGTCTCCCACCGTGCCCTTTACCAAGAGGAACCTTCCCTCTGGGTCAGCATGTTCAGAAATTTTCACGAATTTATGGTTTTTGGAGATTAAGATGGCGACTCCCTTGGTTTTGTTGTTTGCGTTCGCCAGAAAGAACTGTGGGAAGTGTGGGTGGAGAAACTTAGGGCTATACCTGGACGGGAAATGTGTTTCTTGCAGCATAAGAATGTCTAGCTTGAGGTGTTTATAATAGTCTAGGACCTTTCTCCTTTTAACCGGGGAATTGAGTCCCTGAACATTGTGTGATGCTATGTGTAGTTGAGTCATGGTGCTTTCAGCCATGGAGCAGAAGGAAAAAGATGCAACGTAAACAGCCCTCACTTACCCTGAGATGCGTTGAAACTTTGGCAAAGGCATGAGGATCATTGTGCCTTGTCGGAGGGTTACGGGTAGGTACTTCCTCGAGAATGTGAATTGTATCTGAAAAACAGAATGCAGTTATATGCAATGTTGTGATCAGGAGGGAGGGAGGGAAGAACAGAAAAGGATAGAAAAGGTCTCCTAGAAAAGAAAGAAAGGATACGGGGGAGGAGAAACCCCACGTATCCTTCTGAAGAGAATCCAAAAATGTCTGGCCCATCCAGGCTCAGACAACCTAACCCCCAGAAACTGATGGGTGTCTAAGGGTTAGATAGGTGCGCAAGTGGTCCGTCACAAAACCGGACGCCCTCTAAAGAACATGAACTTCAAATGTAAATAATATCCTCACTTAAGCATATCCTAGTATCTAGTAGCCCAACTGGCTATAGACCCTTCGCCTCCCCTGCTAGCACCTTTCCCTCCCTCCTCACTCCCCAGTCCTCTCCCTAACACAGCAGAGCGTCCATTGGGGGAGATATTCAGGTTTCCCCTTAATGAGTGTTCAAAGTACTCTCAGGTGCAGTGTGGGGGGGGGGGGGAACTTCCGTCCTTGTGAGAGGTAGATGCTTTGTGGACAACGTACACTGCGGTAAACGAGGTCAGTGGAAAAAATAAACAAAAAACTGAAAAAAACGGGAACCGAAGAGTTAGTAACAGGTGCCCGGGTGACCAGCGTGCTCTAGGAATTAGGCACGAGGGACCCCCACCGGTGGGGGAATCATTCCTCTGGTCCCTGCTTCACACCCGGGATGTGTTAGGCAATATCAAGGTCACCACCGGCTTCAAGATGGGTTGTTGTCTTTGGCCTTCTTAGCTTTTCCTGTGGACCAAAAAGGAGATTGGGGGCTGGGGGGGGTCTGTCTTTTGTTGGAGATGGCTCCGGCATTGGTTGTGTCCATAGCAGCTTCCTGGGAGATGATTTTCAGGTGTAAGAGGAGCTTTTCTCCTTCTGGGAGGGATGAGAAAGCAAATTGTTTTCCCTTAACAGAAAATTTAACCGCGAACGGGAAGGCCCACCTGTACTTTATATCTCTTTGGGTGAGAGCGAGAAGTAGGGGTTTCAATGATCTCCTCCTCTGGATCGTGTAGGGCGAGAGATCCGCAAAAATCTGCACCTGGTGACCCATGCACATGACTGTGTGAGCGGTTCTGGCCTGTCTCATCACTTCCTCCTTCACTGTGTAGTGATGGGGTTTGGCAATAACATCTCTTGGGCTACCATCTTTTCTGGGGGGCCCCAGGGCTCTGTGGGCCCTGTCCAGCTCCAGGCGGTGAGATGGGATGGAGGGGATCAGCTGTTTAATTAGGTCTTGCACTGCTTCAGGTATATTTTGAATCGTTTCAGGTAAGCCACGGATTCTGATATTGTATCGTCTGGACCTATTCTCGAGTTCGTCAATACGTGCCATGGCTATGTCGAGTTGGTCTTGCACGGTACATATGTGCTGGGAGTTTTGGTTAGTGATAGCTATAGTTTCTTCAACTTTGTGTTCGATCGTGTCGATCCGGGCTCCTAGATTGATAAAATCAGTCTTGAGATCTCCTGTGATTTTAGCTGCCGTTTGTGATAATCCCTTATCCAGTAGATCAGAGAATCTGAGGAAGAGGGCATCCATTTGAAGGGCCTGATCATTGGCCTGGTAGTCCTGAGGTGAGTAACCTGTGTGCCCTGTGTGGGAATTATTGGGGGACATAGAGAAGTCCTTCAGAGGGCGGTCTATGGGGGATTCAGTGGAGGCTGGTGAGGGGGTGAGGATAGGTGGGTATCCCGTTTGCCTTCCTGGTGTGAGGTGCAGGGGGTAGTGGGACTGCTCTGACCTGTAGTCCGCCTGACTGGAGAAGCTGTTATCCTGTGTCTGTGGCTTTGCCTGTGTTGCGGCGGCCATCTTGGATGTCCCGGCCGTTTCTGCTTCTAGCAATTGTGGCCACAGGCTGCGTTTAACCTGTGCCCCTGTCATATGGGGGTGCAGCCGGGTCCCTGATTAGTATCTCCCCTTGTTTTGGGGGCTGTCAGTGCGCCGAGGAAAGCGTGATGGGCGCCGTCGTTCTGTGAGGGAGCGGAGCTCTAGGCAATCGCGGCCATTTTGCGAGCTCCGCGCATGCGCACCCTCGAAATGGTACTTTTAATCCCAAACCCAATATCATTTATACATGTATTAAAAAGTAAGGGTCCCAACACTGAACCTTGGGGTACACCACTGATAACCTTAGACCATTCAGAGTAAGAATCATTAACCACTACTCTCTGACTTCAGTCTTTTAGCCAGTTTTCTATTCATTTGCAAACTGATCTTTCCAATCCTGTAGACTTTACCTTAAACATTAGACATGTGTGGGGAATTGTGTCAAACACTTTTGCAAGATCCAAGTATACCACGTCCACAGCCACCCCTCTGTCCAAGGTTTTACTTACCTCCTCATAAAAAGAAATCAGATTTGTTTGACAACTTCTGTCTTTCATGAACCTATGCTGTCTGTTGCTTAACCCCTTGCTGACCAGCCGCCGTCATTGTACTGCGGCAGGTCAGCACGATCCCACAAACCATCGTAGCTATACGTCGGCTCGTGGGATTGAGATAGCAGGCGTGCGCTCGCTGCCCTGCGGGGGTGCTGATGCTCGTGACCGACGGTCGTTATGACCGCCGACCACAAGCGATCATGGGCACAAGAGGCAGAACAGGGAAGTGTGTGTGTGTAAACACACAAATCCCTGTTCTGTGAGGAGTGACAGATCGTGTGTTCCTAATAGCTAGGAACCACGATCTGTCATTTCCTCTAGGTCAGTCCCCTCCCCCTACAGTTAGAAACACAGACAGGGAACACAGTTAACCCCTTGATCGCCCCCTAGTGTTAACCCTTTCCCTGCCAGTGACATTTTTACAGTAATCAGTGCATTTTTATAGCACTGATCGCTGTATAAATGTCAGTGGTCCCAAAAATGTGTCAAAAGTGTCTGATGTGTCTGCCATAATCTCGCAGTCCCGATAAAAACCGCAGATCGCCGCCATTACTAGTAAAAAAACTAATAATAATAAAAATGCTATAAATATATCCCCTATTTTGTAGACGCTATAACTTTTGCGCAAACCAATCAATATACGCTTATTGCAATTTTTTTTACCAAAAATATGTAGAAGAATACATATCGGCCTAAACTGAGAAAAAATTTGCTTTTTAAAAAAAATGGGGATATTTTATTATAGCAAAAAGTACAAAATATTGTGTTTTTTTTTCAAAATTGTTGCTCTTTTTTTGTTTATAGCGCAAAAAATAAAAAACGCAGAGGCAATCAAATACCACCAAAAGAAAGCTCTATTTGTGGTGAAAACAATTTTACCAAACGTCAATTTTGTTTGGGTGCAGCGCCGCATGACCGCGCAATTGTCAGTTAAAGCGGCGCAGTGCCAAATCGCAAAAAATGGCCCGGTCATTGAGCAGCCAAGTCTTCCAGGGCTGAAGTGGTTAAAATACTTATTTTTAGCAAGAACTCATCTATAGTAATAATCCTAAAAAAAAACGCGCTTAGGACAGGTCTATATGGCAAAGGAAAAAACACAGGTTGCTGCCTCCCTTAAACAAAGACACTCACTAGGGGTGTCCTGCCAAGTATATATATTATAGAAATATTTAGGGATAGAACGGCGCTACCTGGAAAACCTGTGGGCTAAGCCTATACAGGAAACATTAATAAGACGTTTTTTCTTTCGTATGTATATAAGATTATAGACCCTCAAAACTATATAAGAAGGAAAATTCAGTAATGTCAGAAATATAAAAATGGGTGGAAGACATATGTATGGGTCAAACCATAATTGCATGCATCCTACATACAGAATGGTGTATAAAGCATGTCAGAAAAAAGCTTATGTACACCCTATATGTTCCTAATAGATCAATATTCACTCTCCAAATCAGGAACTATATTCACCACTATTTGCAACACAACGGGAAACATACTATGTGTGGCAAAAAGCATATATTACTAGAATATATTACTAGAATTGTACTAATTTCTGTAAAAAAGGATTGCATACACCATAAACATATATATATATATATATATATATATATATATATATATATATATATATATATATATATATATATATATATATATATATATATATATATATATATATCTATATATCAATGTTTACACAGTTCATATGCTATGGCGATTGGAGCAATGTATAATAGTCCCATGCACTTCATACGACAGCAAGGCAAGATATTCCCCAGAGTGACTTTCATGCATACAGGGTTGACTGGTGACTTCTGTGCTCCCCCCTCAAATTGCTCACTCATCAACTGTCGGAACCCCTGCAGGGGTATCAGGCCTGTAGTGCTATAAAAGGGCTTTGCAGCTCACTGCTGTTGGTCCTTAGATGTCTCCAATGGTATCCAGGTGGATCATACTGCGGTCAGACCCTCATGCATCAGAGAAATATAAAGAAGGGCTTCCATAGTGTGATAAAGTCCCAAAAAAATGTTTATTTAAAAAAACCACATTTTAAAATCCAAAAACGTGTCCACGACGGACCTACGCTCACCACATCACTTCCTGGCAGACAAGTGGGCGGAACACAGACATATCCATCTGACCGTCACTTCCCCCACCTTGTTACCTGCATTGAGTACAGTGATTGTGCCTTCCATCCAAGTCGGCATCTGAGTATCATCCCACCCCAGTGGTCACGGGGCGGGTGAACGAAGTTTACCTTTGGATGTTTTAAGTCTAATTTTATTTTTGCTTTGCGTTTTTGGATTTTAAAATGTGTTTTTTTTAAATAAACATTTTTTTGGGACTTTATCACACTATGGAAGCCCTTCTTTATATTTCTCTGATGCATGAGGGTTTGACTGCAGTATGATCCACCTGGATACCATTGGAGACATCTAAGGACCAACAGCAGTGAGCAGCAAAGCCCTTTTATAGCACTACAGGCCTGATACCCCTGCAGGGGTTCCGACAGTTGGTGAGTGAGCAATTTGAGGGGGGAGCACAGAAGTCACCAGTCAACCCTGTACACATGAAAGTCACTCTGGGGAATATCTTGCCTTGCTATCGTATGAAGTGCATGGGACTATTATACATTGCTCCAATCGCCATAGCATATGAACTGTGTAAACATTGAGATATATATATATATATATATATATATATATATATATATATATATATATATATATATATATATATATATATGTTTATGGTGTATGCAATCCTTTTTTACAGAAATTTGTACAACTCTAGTAATATATGCTTTTTGCCACACATAGTATGTTTCCCATTATGTTGCAAATAGTGGTAAATATAGTTACTGATTTGGAGAGTGAATATTGATCTATTAGGAACATAAAGGGTGTACATGAGCTTTTTTCTGACATGCTTTATACACCATTCTGTATGTAGGATGCATGCAATTATGGTTTGACCCATACATATGTCTTCCACCCATTTTTATATTTCTGACATTACTGAATTTTCCTTCTTATATAGTTTTGAGGGTCTATAATCTTATATACATATGATAAAAAAATGTTTTATTAATGTTTCCTGTATAGCCCACAGGTTTTCCAGGTAGCGCCGTTCTATCCCTAAATATTTCTATAATATAAGAACTCATCTATGTGGTCTTTTATTAAACTCTCCAGTATCTTCCCAACTATATAAGTTAAACTAACTGGTCTATAGTTACTTGGTAAAGACTTTGATCTCTTTTTAAATATAGGCACCGTATTGATCTTATGCCAATCCAGTGGTACTATGCCAGTCATTAAAGAGTCCCTAAACATTAGAAACAATGAGAGAGCTCAATTCTTTTAGGATCTGTGGGTGTATGCCACCTGGTCCAGGTGCTTTATCCACCTTTATTCTGTCTTGGATCATTTAGGGCTGTGTCAATAGCATCCACATTATGGACATGAGCTCCCCCATGCTTCTTTGTTTACACAGAGCTAAAGGAATTGAATACATTTGCCTTCTCTTTGTCCCCAGTTACCCACTTTAGATTATTTTGTGAAGGGCACATATGCTCAGACCTGACCTTTTTACTACTAATATATTTGAAGAATTTTTGTGGGTTTGTCCTATCTTTTGCAATCTGTCATTTATTTTAAATTTTTGCGTGCTTGATCTCCTTTTTACATATTCTGTTATATTCCTTGTAAAATTCAAATAATGATAGTGTTTCTTAATTTTTATAATTTTTAAAAGCTTTTTTCTTATTATTTATATATATATTTTTAAACTTTGACCATTAGCCACATTTTATTTTTAGCCTTTTAAACTTATTGCCCATAAGAATATACTTTGCAGTGAGTTCACATACAGTCTGTTTGAAAAATTCCCATTTCGGTTCTGGGTTCATCGATGCCAATATTCCCTCCCAGTCTAATAGGGCGTACACACGGTCGGACTTTGTTCGGACATTCCGACAACAAAATCCTAGGATTTTTTCCGACGGATGTTGGCTCAAACTTTTTTTTGTCTACACATGGTCGCACAAAGTTGTCGGAAAATCCGATCGTTCTGAACGCGGTGACGTAAAACACGTACGCCGGGACTATAAACGGGGCAGTGGCCAATAGCTTTCATCTCTTTATTTATTCTGAGCATGCGTGGCACTTTGTCCGTCGGATTTGTGTACACACGATCGGAATTTCCGACAACGGATTTTGTTGTCGGAAAATTTTATCTCTTGCTCTCCAACTTTGTGTGTCGGAAAATCCGATGGAAAATGTCCGATGGAGCCCACACACGGTCGGAATTTCCGACAACACGCTCCGATCGGACATTTTCCATTGGAAAATCTGACCGTGTGTATGGGGCATTAGTCTTGGAGAGCAGCCCTCTCCCTTGGAAAATTTGGCTCTCCTAAAGTTTAGGTCACTGCTACCCAGATGTTCTTTTATATGAGCATTAGTATTAAGCTCTGCATGGTTTGAGATTACCAGGTCCAGCAGAGCATTATTCCTAGTTGGGGCCTCTATGAACAGTACCATAAAATTGTCTTGTCCCCCATTATTATCACTGTCCCAGCCCTTGCAGATCTTTCTAACTGCACAAGGAACTGAGTCTCCACCTCCTCATTAACACTGGGAGGTCAATAACAAACTCAGATGATTACTTTTGCAGTACACACACCCATGTGCAGTTCCACCCATAATGCTTCAGCCTCATCACACTCTCCATCAACTAGGTCCTCTTTCACACTCACTTTGAGATCTCTTCTCACATAGAGACAGACACCACCACCCCTCTCTTTTACCCTGTCTTTCCGAAATAGAGCATAGCCAGGAATATTAATAGCCCAGTCACGTGAAGAATGCAGCTAAGATTCAGCAATAACAATGAAATCCTAGTGTCTTCATGCACCAAAGCTTCCAACTCACCTATTTTGCTTGGCAGACTTCTGGCATTGGTGAACAAACACTTTAATTCATCACATTTTGCACATTTATTTTGCATTTTTTTTTTTTATTGAAGTACAAATAGTACCATTTCCAAAGGTCGTTTGTAAAATGGGAACCTTCATATCACCTGCCATAGCACTCCCCCCCATCTTTCCCCATTCCACCTACCTATAGGGACCGACCCCTGTCTGCCCCATATAATCTAATTTACCCTCTCCCCTCAATCCTAGTTTAAATATTCCTACAGCTTTTCCATAAATCCCCCCCCCCCCAGCACAGCAGACCCCCTTCCATCCCCTTGTTTAAAAACAAGACTTTACAATCACTTTAAAGCTACAAATATATATATATATATATATATATATATATATATATATATATATATTTTTATTTATTTATTTAATATATATATATATATATATATATATATATATTTTTATTTATTTATTTAATATATATATATATATATATATATATATATATATATATATATATATATATATATATATATATATATATATATATATATATATATATATATATATATATATTATGTATATGTAGCAATAACTCTCGGTGGAGCTGCTGGTTTAAGCGGGCTTGTTACCTTCACTCTCGATACCTCTGTTTCACCAGCACCGGGTCTAGGGTTCTGTTGAGTTTACCTCTGGACAATATAAGCACCAAACACTTGAGTAGGTTTTCCAATGCTTTAATAAAACGAACAAGGGAAGTAGCAGGAAAGAGGTAGTAGGAAAGCTGCAGGGAAGCTCAAATACCTTTCTGTTGTATTTCTTCAGAACATTCTTTGTAATTGAACACTTGCAATTGAATAGTCCCCCTTTCGTAGGATTCAATCTTTGCCCGCCTGGATAGACATCTCTCACTTGCCTAACAGCCAGCATGTAGCACGAACAAAAGTCTCTGCCACAGACTTATCTGGAATAAAACCCGTACAATCCTCTGCCACAGGATGTATTGGTTTGTGATGAATGTCAGATACAGTATTTGAACCTTTAAGCCAACCCGGCAGTACTATACTGTAAGATTACTTCGGAATGCGTCCTCCAACCGAGTCACCAGGCCCCTCTCCAGACCAGCACTCTGCATGATCCTTCCATGATGGGTCCTCCCCTGGATCTTCTCGGTTGTCCAGCTTCTTCACTCAGGATAGACAGCTCAGGACCATTCCTCCGCTGCTGTGGTAGGCCCCAGACAGGCTTCTGGGCCCACCCACATGCCGCAGCGATGTGGGCCTCCAGAACGGAGGACCACAAGGTGGTATTCCTAGTGCATACCTGTCGGCTAGGAGGGCCAGCAGGTGGCTGAAAACGAACCCTAAAACATGGCGTCTGTCCCATAAATACCCTCTCCCAGAATGCAACTCGGAGGACCACCTCCACCGAGTTATCTCCGGGACAGAGGAGCACTCATTCGCTTCAACACGTTGCTTTTCCATATATATATATATATATATATATATATATATATATATATATATATATATATATATATATATATATATATATATATATATATATATATATATATATATATATATATATATATATATATATATATATATATATATATATATATATATATATATATATACACAGTATCACAAAAGTGAGTACACCCCTCACATTTTTGTAAATATTTTATTATATCTTTTCCTGTGACACTAAACACTGAAGAAATTACACTTTGCTACAATGTAAAGTAGTGAGTGTACAGCTTGTATATCAGTGTAAATTTTCTGTCCCCTCAAAATAACTCAACACACAGCCATTCATGTCTAAACCTCTGGAAACAAAGGTGAGTACACCCCTAAGTGAGAATGTCCAAATTGGGCCCAATTAGCCATTTTCCCTCCCCGGTGTCTGACTCGTTATTGTTACAAGGTCTCAAGTGTGAACGGGGAGCAGGTGTGGTAAATTTGGTGTTATCGCTCTTACACCTCATGGCAAAGAACTCTGAGGATCTGAAAAAAATATTGCTCTACATAAATATGACCTAGGCAATAAGAAGATTTCCAAGACCCTGAAACTGAGCTGTAGCACGGTGACCAAGACCATACAGGTTCCACTCAGAACAGGCCTCACCATGGTCAACCAAAGAAGTTGAGTGCACGTGCTCAGCATCATAGCCAGAGATTGTCTTTGGGAAATGGACGTATGAGTGCTGCCAGCATTGCTGCAGAGGTTGAAGGGGTGGGGGGGTCAGCCTGTCAGTGCTCAGACCATACGCCGCACACTGCATAAAATTGGTCTGCATGGCTGTAATCCCAGAAGGAAGCCTCTTCTAAAGATGATGCACAAGAAAGCCCACAAACAGTTTGCTGAAGACAAGCGACATGGATTACTGGAACCATGTCTTGTGGTCTGATGAGCCCAAGATAAACTTATTTGGTTCAGATGATGTCAAGCATGTGTGATGACAACCATGTAAGGAGTACAAAGACAAGTGTGTCTTGCCTACAGTCTAGCATGGTGGTGGGAGTGTTATAGTCTGGGGCTGCATGAGCGCTGCCAGCCCTGGGGAGCTACAGTTCATTGAGGGAACCATGGAATGGCAACGTACTGTGACATACTGAAGCAGAGCATGATCCCCTCCCTTCAGAGACTGTGCCACAGGGCAGTATTCCAACTTCCAACATAATGACCCCAAACACACCTCCAAGATGACCACTGCCTTGCTAAAGAAGCTGAGGGTAATGGTGATGGACTGGCCAAGCATGTCTCTAGACCTAAACCCTATTGAGCATCTGTGGGGCATCCTCAAATGGAAGGTGTAGGAGCACAAGGTCTCTAACATCCACCAACTCCATGATGTCGTCATGGAAGAGTGGAAGAGGACTCCAGTGGCAACCTGTGAAGCTTTGGTAAACTCCATGCACAAGAGGTTTAAAGCAGTGCTGGAAAATAATGGTGATCACACAAAATATTGACACTTTGGCCCCAATTTGGACATTTTTACTTAGGGGTGTACTCACTTTTGTTGCCAGCGGTTTAGACATTAGTCTAAACATAGTTATTTTGAGGGGAAAGCAAATTTACACTGTTATACAAGCTGTACACTTACTACTTTATTTTGTACTAAAGTGTCATTTCTTCAGTGTTGTCACATGAAAAGATATAATAATATATTTACAAAAATGTGAGGGGCTTTTGTGAGATACTTTCTCTGTACTTTATCTATCTATCTATCTATCTATCTATCTATCTATCTATCTATCTATCTATCTATCTATCTATCTATCTATCTATCTATCTATCTATCTATCTATCTATCTATCTATCTATCTATCTATCTATCTATCTATCTATCTATCTATCTATCTATCTATCTATCTATCTATCTATCTATCTATCTATCTATCTATCTATCTATCTATCTATCTATCTATCTATCTATCTATCTATCTAGAATGATAACACAAAAACTTTTCTTTTACTCGTGGTTAGTTTTTGGTTGAAGCCATTTATTATCAATCAACGGAGTTTACTCTTTTTAAAATATAATGACAACAGAAACTACCCAGATGACCCTGATCAAAAGTTTAATACCCCAGTTCTTAATACAGTGTATTGCTCCAATTAACATTAATGACAGCTTGAAGTCTTTTGTGGTATTTGTGGATGAGGCTCTTTATCTTCTCAGATGGTAAAGCTGCTCATTCCTCTTGTCAAAAAGCCTTCAGTTCTTGTAAATTCTTGGGCTGTCTTGCATGAACTGCACATTTGAGATCTCCCCAGAGTGGCTCAATGACATTGAGGTCAGGAGACTGAGATAGCCATTCCAGAACCTTCACTTTTTTCTTCTGTAGCCAATGACAGGTCGACTTGGCCTTGTGTTTTGGATCATTGTCATGTTGGAATGTCCAAGTACGTCCCATGCGCAGCTTCCTGGCTGATGAGTGCAAATTTTCCTCACGTATTTTTTGAAAACATACTGCATTCATCTTGCCAACAATTTTGACCAAATTCCCTGTGCCTTTTGAAGCTCACACATCCCCAAAACATCTGCAATCCACCTCCGTACCTTTCATCATAGGCCTTGTTGACCCCTCTCCAAATGTAGGATTGTGGCCAAAAAGCTCAATTTTGGTTTCCTCACTCCAAATGACTTTGTGCCAGAAGGTTTGAGGCTTGTCTCTGTGCTGTTTGGTGCATTGTAAGGGGGATACTTTGTAGCATTTGCGTAGTAATGGCTTTCTTCTGGCGACTCAATCATGCAGCCCATCTTTCTTCAAGTGCCTTCTTATTGTGCATCTTGAAACAACCACACATTTTTTCAGAGAGTCCTGTATTTCACCTGAAGTTATTTGTGGGTATTTCTTTGAATCCCGAACAATTTTCCTGGCAGTTGTGGCTGAAATTCTAGCTGGTCTACCTGACTGTGGTTTGGTTTCAGCAGAACCCCTCATTTTCCACTGCTTGATTAGAGTTTGAACACTGTTGATGGACATTCTCAATTTCTTGGATATCTTTTTATATTTCTTTCCTGTTTTATACAGTTCAATTACCTTTTCCCGCAGATCCTTTGACCATTCTTTTGCTTTCCCCATGATTCAGAGTCCAGAAATGTCAGTGCAGCACTAGATGAAAGATAAAATATATGAAAGAACCGCGCTAAATAAAATTGATGATTATATAAATGATTAAATAAATGAAAACCATAAAGTGATCACAATACTATACTTAAATAGCAACACGATGTAAAAAATCAAAACACTGTGCTATGAGCCACATAGGTATAATATAATTGTGGTAAAAACATAATTAGAATAAGGAAATCAAAAAACACACAGTCCATAAACCAAGGTGACTTCTGTTGTCAACAGTCCTTATCATATTAGATTCCACCCAAGTGATAGTAGGCTTTTAAAAACTCGTGAGAAAATCCACCACCTATGAAGGTATATGATTACCAGAAATCAGTAGTAATGAAGCCTTATATCAGAAATCCGCTCAACAGGGACATCACCATCCGTCTCAGCCAGGAGGAATGATCACCCGGATACATCGGAAGTAATTGGCTCAATTATGGAGACCCAAGGAGATAAGAAATATATCCACCATAGTGTAAATCCGTTTGACCAGTTTATTGATAGTAAAAGTAACACACTTACCAAAAGGAACAATTAAAATCGCATATATAAAATCAGCCGGCCGGCCTGCATACACCCGTTCGTTGTAGAGTGAAACGATGACGTCAGCGCGTCTGCCTTCCGACGTACGTTTCGTCCTATTGGACGTTGTCATAGGAACGGGCGACGCACTGACTCATCGCTCTTTAAATACACTTGTACCACCATACCTCGTTCTGACGCTCTGGTGACCACATCCTGTTAGGGAAACAGGAAGTGCCCAGGACAAACCAAGCCTCCCTGTGAACCAGGAAGTGACGCTCATCAGCCTATCCAATGTAACAGGAAGCTGCTATACGCCAAGCCTCCATATGATGACAGGAAGTGATGCTCATCAGCTTATCTAATGTTAGCATAAAACTGCTGAACTTAGGGCGAACCTTTGTACATAAAGTACAAAACACTGGAATGTTAGGCCTACTAGCTAGACCTCCTAGTACCATCTCATTTAGGAAGTGGACATTCTGACAAGAACAACTTAATGAAAGTCGCCCTATCAGAATCCGTCCATAGAGATTAGGATAACGCCATCTAGTGGGGATCAATAAATTAACATTCTTTTAAAGCAACACAAATTCTATTCAAAAAGATAAATAGTTATTGCTATGATGACTAAGGGGCCTATAGCAATCCCTAAAAATTATGGATCATCTCATTTATCCGCTATGTATCGGAAAAAAGAGGTTATCTTAAGTATAGGAACATAAAAAACTATAAAAACAAATAGGCTAAATAGCCATAAAACCATATGTGCCTCGAAGAAAGGGGGGGTTGTTATACCCACTCAACTATCCTGTAAGGTAGATAGATATTAAATTATTAAAGGAACCTCTACTAGGAATGAGGTATATCGGATATTAGGTGGACTTAGGTAAGTACCTTATCCGGTATTCTAATAAAACATTGGCACTCAATATAAAAACCCATATTCATATATATCAGCTCAGCCACCATTCCAGGAAGGTTACAACTCTCAAAAAATTGAGCCTTTATCGGGAATGGGGCATGCCAGATATTAGCTAGACTTATATGAATGTCCCAACCATATGGCAGTCATTACTCAAACCCTGGACATTATATGGTGTGAAACATACATGTTCTCAGAATAAGGCCATACTATATTGGAAAGTCAAGACCTTAACTGTTAGATTAACCAACAATTTAAGGCCTGAGGGGGGCAAAACCGGTAACAGCTGGTGGACATTACCCAGTTGGCAATAGAGCAAGGCTACCAAAGGGTCAGAGCAGGTTTACATTAAACTACATAATCTAAATTATAAATCATAACTAGTCAACATTCCCAAACCTTCACAATCAATGGATACATTTTCATATATATGCAACTCTCACAGCCCTATAGGCGTATTGTAAACATGTGAATTCATGAGTTGTCAAGAAAGGCGTTGAGGTCTACTTCAACGTTAAGCCCAAACGGAGTATAACACCTAAGCCTGTATATCCAGGCCATCTCAAGCCTAGAGATCCCCCTTAACAGGGAACCACCTCTCCAGGGTGTGGTATACCTATCAATCCCCAGAAATATGGTCTTCCTAGGGTCACGATTGTGAGTTTCCAGATAATGTCTGGAGACTGGATGTTTGGGAAAACCAGCCAGGATGTTGGTTACATGCTCGTTGAGCCTTACGGAGAGAGGGCGCTTTGTCCTCCCTACGTATTGCAATCCACACGGGCATTGCAATAAATACACCACACGCTCAGTAGAGCATGTAATAAAGGTTTTGATCTCAAACTCAGCCAACGTACTGGTAGAAATGAACTTATGTGTCCTCCTATGTGTGCATCCACTCAGGGAGCATATTCTACATTTTTTGCATTGGTAAAAACCAGTCATATACTCAAAAAAACCCTTCTTAATTGGGGGAGGGTCAAGGATGTTGGGGGCCACTCTCCCTCTGAGTGAGGGAGCCCCTTTATATACCATTTGTGGCTTAGCCGGCAGAATGGTACCCAATACAGGGTCATTACGAAGGAAATGCCAATATTTATTGATCAGCTTCGCCACATTTCTATGCTGTAAAGAATAAGTGGTTATAAACGGTACAGATGGAGTCCTATCTTTATTGGGAACCTTATCACTAAGTAGAGTGCGCCTATCAATAGTAGCAACCTCATCCAATGTGGTTCTAAGGGACACCTCCGAGTAGCCTTTCTCAAGGAAACGTTCAATCAAGACATTGGCCTGAATTAGAAATTCTTCATGGTCTGAACAATTCCGTTTCAGGCGTATGAGTTGGCTTTTCGGTACTGACCTTAACCAGGTTTCGTGATGGCAGCTATCTGTAGGTATGTAAGAATTACGGTCAGTATTCTTAAAAAAGGTTGCTGTGGAAAATTGTCCATCTTTAATACTTATCCTAAGATCTAAGAAGTTGATCTCAGTCTGACTTGCCTCGTAAGCGAATCTTATGCCACGATTATTGTCATTCAGCATATTCATAAAGATATCCAGATCATGGCGGTCACCATCCCATAGGAGGAGGACGTCATCTATATATCTAGCCCACAAAGCCACCTGTGGTCTCCGATGGGCATAGATGACATCCTCCTCCCATAGGGCCATAAAGAGGTTAGCCAGGCTCGGGGCGTATTTAGCCCCCATGGCGACCCCTCTATCTTGTCTGTAAAACTGACCCCCAAACCAAAAATAGTTCCGGGTAGCCACAAAATGAAGTAACTGCATGATGAAACAAACCTGTTCATCAAATAATGCGGAGTCGCGCCTTAAATAATACTCAACCGCAAATAACCCCAAATTATGTGGTATCACTGTATATAATGAAGCGACATCAGCTGTCACTAGCCAACACCCTGATTTAGGGGTAACATTAGAAAGTAGGTTGATCACATGACGGGAATCTCTTAAATATGACGGCATTTTGGAAACCAGGGGTTGTAAAAAGAAATCGATATACCTGCCCACCCGGGATGAGATAGAATCAATGCCACTAACAATAGGGCGTCCCGGGGGGCAGGTAGGATGCTTGTGGATTTTTGGCAAATAATAAATAACTGGGGTGCGTGGGGCCTTGGGAACCAAATATGATCTTTCCTTACTATTCAGGACACCCAGCTCGAAGCCATATTGAACAATAGCTTCGAGTTCCCTTTTATATTGTACCTTAGGGTCTGATCTAAGGGGGGTGTATGTATCACGATCACCCAGAATCCTCGACATCTCCGCAAGGTAGTCCTTTTTGTCTAACACAATAATACCCCCCCCTTTATCGGCGGGTCTTATTATTAAATTCTTATTTTCACATAGGGAGTTCAAACCTAATTTCAACTCACTATTGAAATGTACTTTTTTCAGGGGTAATTGCTCCAAATCTCTGAGGAGGAGGTCTCTAAATACCCTCAAGGAGGGGGCCATAGCACCCGGGGGATTGAATAAAGACGCATTAGCCAATCCCGAATGACGGTATTCAGTGGAATGGGACACAGTATTTGTAATGGGGTTGGAGGTCATATACCTTTTAATATTAACCCTTCGCACAAATTTGTGTATATCTATATAAGTCTGGAATTTATCCAGACCACGGGGAGGTGCAAACTTGAGGCCCTTGTTGAGTAAGGTTTTTTCAGAATCGCTTAACGTAACAGAACTTAAATTAAATATACCATCAGAGGTTACGATTTTTTCTTTTTTTGCTCGCAATCGCCGCCCCCCTCTAGATCCTCTCTTTGGTCTGCCGACCTTTTGATGCCCTGACCTGGTCTGTGAAAACCCCACCGTTGGTGGCCCATATCGGAGGGACCAGAAACACCCCCATTGTCGCTAGATCCCCTCATCATGGACATGGACTGCAGGACACCTCCATTCGGGTCCTCTCTTGTACTGGGACGTGGAGCGGGTCCTTCTAAATCACTTAGGGGATAGAAACAATTGGAGGTGCTGATATTATAGTCAGGATAGCCTCTCCCATTGTTAGAAGGTCCAGGAATTTGTGAACCCCGCCCTCGTCTTTCATAGTAGTCGTGCCTGAAGTTTTGATTGGACTCATAGTTACGATCAGGATATGACCCAAAATCAAAGGCCCGGGGGGTGGGTGGACAGTCCGCATAGGCATTATATTGGTCATACGGTCTGTCCCCAAACCCCGGGGCCAACCAAGAGCCATCACTGGCCTGATTACCCACTCTGCCACGTCCCCCCTGATGGGGAACACTCATCCCACGAGACCGTCGTGGGAGGGCATGTGGATAATTAGATGTAACCCTTTTCCCTCTACCACCCCGTCTTGCGGGAGACTGTTGAAAACCCTGTCTAGATCTCCCCTGGGGGCCAATATGGCCGCCAGGGTATTGCCTAGCATTACCAGGTTGTGGTGGGGGAGGGGCAGCATATGGTACAGAGGGAGGTATTCCCCCTGCATATGCCGGAACTGTCTCCATATTGACAGGATCAGTGGAGGCCTGCTCTGCCAGCAGCTTCTTCTGCCATTCGAACACCACTGCCCCTTGATAGTCCAATAGATCTCTATTGAACTTCTTTCTCTTTTTGACTCTCTGGTCCCTCTCTTCTTTCTCTAAAAGAGTCAGAAGAGAGAGGGATCTTTCCTTATACTCATTACTTTCCCTGAGGGGACTCATTTTGTCCTTGATACCCTTAATTTCTTCATCTAATCTAGTAAGTTTGGCCTTCTTACGATCAATAAGAAATATCAAAAAATCGATCCCTGCTTTGTTGAAATAGCTGAACCAATCTTCAAGTTGGACATCGCCCTTCTGTGGGCTAACCTCCCACCTGAGACTTCTTGGAACCATACCTCCCTTCACATAAGTCTCTAGGTAGGCTATATCCCATTGAGTGTGAATCTCAGAGACTGTAAGGTTTTTAAGCCTCAAAAACATACCACTGAGGTCACCCTCATCTTCTTTGTATATCTCAAACACACCCTCCGTGTCAACCACCCTAGTGGCTCTATACTCGAACACATCCATGGAGGTAACAACTCTCCCACGGGGGTGCCCAAAACAGAAAAATAAAAACTGTTCAGTAGTGGGTGGCAGCAGTAAAAAACCAAATGTGTAGATACCAGAAAAAATATAAAATTACTGCGCTTCCCTCCAACACAAAGCTGCAGTTCTGATTCTTAGGTGCAGAATAAAGTAGACAAAATATATGAAAGAACCGCGCTAAATAAAATTGATGATTATATAAATGATTAAATAAATGAAAACCATAAAGTGATCACAATACTATACTTAAATAGCAACACGATGTAAAAAATCAAAACACTGTGCTATGAGCCACATAGGTATAATATAATTGTGGTAAAAACATAATTAGAATAAGGAAATCAAAAAACACACAGTCCATAAACCAAGGTGACTTCTGTTGTCAACAGTCCTTATCATATTAGATTCCACCCAAGTGATAGTAGGCTTTTAAAAACCTGTGATGGCTCTTGGTTGGCCCCGGGGTTTGGGGACAGACCGTATGACCAATATAATGCCTATGCGGACTGTCCACCCACCCCCCGGGCCTTTGATTTTGGGTCATATCCTGATCGTAACTATGAGTCCAATCAAAACTTCAGGCACGACTACTATGAAAGACGAGGGCGGGGTTCACAAATTCCTGGACCTTCTAACAATGGGAGAGGCTATCCTGACTATAATATCAGCACCTCCAATTGTTTCTATCCCCTAAGTGATTTAGAAGGACCCGCTCCACGTCCCAGTACAAGAGAGGACCCGAATGGAGGTGTCCTGCAGTCCATGTCCATGATGAGGGGATCTAGCGACAATGGGGGTGTTTCTGGTCCCTCCGATATGGGCCACCAACGGTGGGGTTTTCACAGACCAGGTCAGGGCATCAAAAGGTCGGCAGACCAAAGAGAGGATCTAGAGGGGGGCGGCGATTGCGAGCAAAAAAAGAAAAAATCGTAACCTCTGATGGTATATTTAATTTAAGTTCTGTTACGTTAAGCGATTCTGAAAAAACCTTACTCAACAAGGGCCTCAAGTTTGCACCTCCCCGTGGTCTGGATAAATTCCAGACTTATATAGATATACACAAATTTGTGCGAAGGGTTAATATTAAAAGGTATATGACCTCCAACCCCATTACAAATACTGTGTCCCATTCCACTGAATACCGTCATTCGGGATTGGCTAATGCGTCTTTATTCAATCCCCCGGGTGCTATGGCCCCCTCCTTGAGGGTATTTAGAGACCTCCTCCTCAGAGATTTGGAGCAATTACCCCTGAAAAAAGTACATTTCAATAGTGAGTTGAAATTAGGTTTGAACTCCCTATGTGAAAATAAGAATTTAATAATAAGACCCGCCGATAAAGGGGGGGGTATTATTGTGTTAGACAAAAAGGACTACCTTGCGGAGATGTCGAGGATTCTGGGTGATCGTGATACATACACCCCCCTTAGATCAGACCCTAAGGTACAATATAAAAGGGAACTCGAAGCTATTGTTCAATATGGCTTCGAGCTGGGTGTCCTGAATAGTAAGGAAAGATCATATTTGGTTCCCAAGGCCCCACGCACCCCAGTTATTTATTATTTGCCAAAAATCCACAAGCATCCTACCTGCCCCCCGGGACGCCCTATTGTTAGTGGCATTGATTCTATCTCATCCCGGGTGGGCAGGTATATCGATTTCTTTTTACAACCCCTGGTTTCCAAAATGCCGTCATATTTAAGAGATTCCCGTCATGTGATCAACCTACTTTCTAATGTTACCCCTAAATCAGGGTGTTGGCTAGTGACAGCTGATGTCGCTTCATTATATACAGTGATACCACATAATTTGGGGTTATTTGCGGTTGAGTATTATTTAAGGCGCGACTCCGCATTATTTGATGAACAGGTTTGTTTCATCATGCAGTTACTTCATTTTGTGGCTACCCGGAACTATTTTTGGTTTGGGGGTCAGTTTTACAGACAAGATAGAGGGGTCGCCATGGGGGCTAAATACGCCCCGAGCCTGGCTAACCTCTTTATGGCCCTATGGGAGGAGGATGTCATCTATGCCCATCGGAGACCACAGGTGGCTTTGTGGGCTAGATATATAGATGACGTCCTCCTCCTATGGGATGGTGACCGCCATGATCTGGATATCTTTATGAATATGCTGAATGACAATAATCGTGGCATAAGATTCGCTTACGAGGCAAGTCAGACTGAGATCAACTTCTTAGATCTTAGGATAAGTATTAAAGATGGACAATTTTCCACAGCAACCTTTTTTAAGAATACTGACCGTAATTCTTACATACCTACAGATAGCTGCCATCACGAAACCTGGTTAAGGTCAGTACCGAAAAGCCAACTCATACGCCTGAAACGGAATTGTTCAGACCATGAAGAATTTCTAATTCAGGCCAATGTCTTGATTGAACGTTTCCTTGAGAAAGGCTACTCGGAGGTGTCCCTTAGAACCACATTGGATGAGGTTGCTACTATTGATAGGCGCACTCTACTTAGTGATAAGGTTCCCAATAAAGATAGGACTCCATCTGTACCGTTTATAACCACTTATTCTTTACAGCATAGAAATGTGGCGAAGCTGATCAATAAATATTGGCATGTCCTTCGTAATGACCCTGTATTGGGTACCATTCTCCCGGCTAAGCCACAAATGGTATATAAAGGGGCTCCCTCACTCAGAGGGAGAGTGGCCCCCAACATCCTTGACCCTCCCCCAATTAAGAAGGGTTTTTTTGAGTATATGACTGGTTTTTACCAATGCAAAAAATGTAGAATATGCTCCCTGAGTGGATGCACACATAGGAGGACACATAAGTTCATTTCTACCAGTACGTTGGCTGAGTTTGAGATCAAAACCTTCATTACATGCTCTACTGAGCGTGTGGTGTATTTATTGCAATGCCCGTGTGGATTGCAATACGTAGGGAGGACAAAGCGCCCTCTCTCCGTAAGGCTCAACGAGCATGTAACCAACATCCTGGCTGGTTTTCCCAAACATCCAGTCTCCAGACATTATCTGGAAACTCACAATCGTGACCCTAGGAAGACCATATTTCTGGGGATTGATAGGTATACCACACCCTGGAGAGGTGGTTCCCTGTTAAGGGGGATCTCTAGGCTTGAGATGGCCTGGATATACAGGCTTAGGTGTTATACTCCGTTTGGGCTTAACGTTGAAGTAGACCTCAACGCCTTTCTTGACAACTCATGAATTCACATGTTTACAATACGCCTATAGGGCTGTGAGAGTTGCATATATATGAAAATGTATCCATTGATTGTGAAGGTTTGGGAATGTTGACTAGTTATGATTTATAATTTAGATTATGTAGTTTAATGTAAACCTGCTCTGACCCTTTGGTAGCCTTGCTCTATTGCCAACTGGGTAATGTCCACCAGCTGTTACCGGTTTTGCCCCCCTCAGGCCTTAAATTGTTGGTTAATCTAACAGTTAAGGTCTTGACTTTCCAATATAGTATGGCCTTATTCTGAGAACATGTATGTTTCACACCATATAATGTCCAGGGTTTGAGTAATGACTGCCATATGGTTGGGACATTCATATAAGTCTAGCTAATATCTGGCATGCCCCATTCCCGATAAAGGCTCAATTTTTTGAGAGTTGTAACCTTCCTGGAATGGTGGCTGAGCTGATATATATGAATATGGGTTTTTATATTGAGTGCCAATGTTTTATTAGAATACCGGATAAGGTACTTACCTAAGTCCACCTAATATCCGATATACCTCATTCCTAGTAGAGGTTCCTTTAATAATTTAATATCTATCTACCTTACAGGATAGTTGAGTGGGTATAACAACCCCCCCTTTCTTCGAGGCACATATGGTTTTATGGCTATTTAGCCTATTTGTTTTTATAGTTTTTTATGTTCCTATACTTAAGATAACCTCTTTTTTCCGATACATAGCGGATAAATGAGATGATCCATAATTTTTAGGGATTGCTATAGGCCCCTTAGTCATCATAGCAATAACTATTTATCTTTTTGAATAGAATTTGTGTTGCTTTAAAAGAATGTTAATTTATTGATCCCCACTAGATGGCGTTATCCTAATCTCTATGGACGGATTCTGATAGGGCGACTTTCATTAAGTTGTTCTTGTCAGAATGTCCACTTCCTAAATGAGATGGTACTAGGAGGTCTAGCTAGTAGGCCTAACATTCCAGTGTTTTGTACTTTATGTACAAAGGTTCGCCCTAAGTTCAGCAGTTTTATGCTAACATTAGATAAGCTGATGAGCATCACTTCCTGTCATCATATGGAGGCTTGGCGTATAGCAGCTTCCTGTTACATTGGATAGGCTGATGAGCGTCACTTCCTGGTTCACAGGGAGGCTTGGTTTGTCCTGGGCACTTCCTGTTTCCCTAACAGGATGTGGTCACCAGAGCGTCAGAACGAGGTATGGTGGTACAAGTGTATTTAAAGAGCGATGAGTCAGTGCGTCGCCCGTTCCTATGACAACGTCCAATAGGACGAAACGTACGTCGGAAGGCAGACGCGCTGACGTCATCGTTTCACTCTACAACGAACGGGTGTATGCAGGCCGGCCGGCTGATTTTATATATGCGATTTTAATTGTTCCTTTTGGTAAGTGTGTTACTTTTACTATCAATAAACTGGTCAAACGGATTTACACTATGGTGGATATATTTCTTATCTCCTTGGGTCTCCATAATTGAGCCAATTACTTCCGATGTATCCGGGTGATCATTCCTCCTGGCTGAGACGGATGGTGATGTCCCTGTTGAGCGGATTTCTGATATAAGGCTTCATTACTACTGATTTCTGGTAATCATATACCTTCATAGGTGGTGGATTTTCTCACGAGTTTTTAAAAGCCTACTATCACTTGGGTGGAATCTAATATGATAAGGACTGTTGACAACAGAAGTCACCTTGGTTTATGGACTGTGTGTTTTTTGATTTCCTTATTCTAATTATGTTTTTACCACAATTATATTATACCTATGTGGCTCATAGCACAGTGTTTTGATTTTTTACATCGTGTTGCTATTTAAGTATAGTATTGTGATCACTTTATGGTTTTCATTTATTTAATCATTTATATAATCATCAATTTTATTTAGCGCGGTTCTTTCATATATTTTGTCTACTTTATTCTGCACCTAAGAATCAGAACTGCAGCTTTGTGTTGGAGGGAAGCGCAGTAATTTTATATTTTTACTAGATGAAAGATGCAAGGGTCTGTCGGTAATCCCAAAACGCATTGTCCTTTTATACACACACACTAATTACAAGCAAACAGATCACAGGTGAGGATGGTTACCTTTAATAGCCATTCAAACCCCTTTGTGTCAACTTGTGTGCATGTTATCAGGCCAAAATCACCAGGGTATACTTTTGATCAGGGTCATTTTGGGTAGTTTCTGTTATACCACAGATTAAATTATTCAATGATGTTAAACACGGCACTAGTTGAAATCAACATTTAAAAAGGACAGATCCCTGCCACTGATATAATACTGCTGATCAGCACCTTTTACCCACCTTCTTAACATTTCTGCTGTAGCCTTCAGTGTTCTCTAGTTTCCATCAACCAAAATTGCTATCCAGCATTCTGAAAGGTCAATATACTTTGTACATCAGAAAAGTATTACTTAAAACAAACTAGTACACCACAAAAATAGAATTTAATATAAAGAATATGATACAAATGCTTATGAAAACATAATCCATTCAATAAAAAACATGGATACAGAGGAACTAATAAAAAATAAGAATCAGGGGCGTGGCCGACCGGAGCTGTAGATGGACGCCTGATACCTCAGCTCGTCTCACAGGGGAGATACTCTAGCTACTCAGGCCGCACAGACAACAAAATCCAGTGCCATCCTAGCGCCTGGGACACTGGGGAACATGGCCAACGTGTCCAGAAAGAGAAACCCGGAGTACAAGCCCAAAAAACTCACCGAGTTCTCCTACAAGCCGGCGGAGCAGGTCAGTGAATGCCAAGATGGCGCCGGCCAGGCCACGCCGCGGGTCTCATACACGAATCTACCGGACGAATTCTCCATCTGACCCCCCAGCTTTACCCAATCACCCTCCGGAAGGTGACCACCTCCTAAATAGCCCAGCTAAGGCTAAGATGAGGCTCGATGCGCCGCTGCAGCGGCCGCCCACAGCAAAAATCGAGGCCCAGGCTTTCAATCCCCTTCTCAGCAACCAGGCCCTGCATTCATCTATGGCATCCTTCCCCACCTTGGGACAGCCTGTGATGGACACCACATTAAAGGACATGCTACTGTCTCTGCAGACATCCCTCATGACAGATCTCTCCTCACTATTTGCTAAAATCTCCTCAGACATACACACAATAGATGAAAGAGTGACATGCATTGAAAAAAATATGAGTGACTGCACCTCCACAGTTAATGAAGTCATAGATGTGTGTGAAGATGTGAGAGAGGAACAAACATGGATCCGCGCCAAGCTGGCCAACTTAGAGGACAGATCTCACAGGAACAATGTCAAACTGCGCGGAGTCCCCGAATCCATACTGCCTGCAGATCTGCCACGATACGTGAAAGAAATGATGCACGTCATTGTCCCAGAAGCATCCCCCAGGGACATAATCATTGATAGAATACACAGAATAGCCAAACCATCCCACCTCGCTGCCTCCATTCCCAGAGATGTTTTAATGAGAGTCCACTTCTTTCACATCAAAGAAAAACTCCGGCTGGGGGTCAAAAACAAATCACCATTACCAGCTCCGTACACAGGAATACACTCTCCAGCTAAGAAGAAACCTGAACCCGATCACAAAAGGGCTTCAAAACAATAAAATACCATACAAATGGCGCCACCCAGCGACTGTCCTGGTCACTAGAAATGGTCAATCTTACACCATACATGACCTAAACAAAGGCCTGCACCTCCTCCACAACTGGGGAATAATCACTGAACCTCCTAAGACCCCGCCAAACCGCAACGGCCCCTCTAACGCCCGCAACCGTATGGATCACCACCCCAGCTGACGAGACCCCACAGTTATTGCCACAGTAGGCCTAACTACTACTTCGCTCATCCCCTGGAGACTGCAAAATCTTCCATTGATTGTTCAGCTCCCTTCGTTACTAACTGTTTAAACCCCCAATTAGAGGCTGAAGTGGTGTTTACACCTCCTCTACATTGTTCTTTTCAACTAAGCACAGTTGCTTTATCGGCAGTTTGCTCATTGGGTTACTACTATAAAGTGTGATTAACAATTTGCTCTATCTGCAGCTTTATTATCCAACCACTTCTGTACCCGGGGTCCGAACTCCTTCTACCAACTGACGCAGATCGTAGGATCCTCCGAATCTTAGACCAGGACAACTAACCGTAAGTGATCATCACTCAAATCTATTTCCACTTCACACCACAATGCCACTAAACATCTTATCGCTAAATGCCAAAGGCTTGAACCATCCGGCCAAACGCCACTCTTTATGGAAAACAGCCAAAGCTCTCCAGAGTGACATTCTCTGTATCCAAGAGACACATCTGATAAACTCAGACTCATCACTATGCACCAACCGACAGTTCCTACACATCTTTCATGCCTGCTATTCTACCAAATCCAAAGAAGTCATGATAGCAATCAAAGACTCAGTGGACTTCCACCTATCCAACCTGCTAATCGACCCTGAAGGTCGCTACCTAATCTTAGTGTGCACCATCAACAAAATTTTCTACACTTTATCCAACATCTATGCACCGAATACCCAACAGATGAAGTTCATGCACAAAGTTCTGAGGTTAACCAATCAAATAAAAAAAGGTCACTTAATCCTATGCGGGGACTTCAACAGTGTTCCTGACATCACCATGGACACAACGGCACCTGCGAAGAGGCAAATATCGCCACTGAAAAATTTTTTGTCCACACAGGACTTATTCGATGTGTGGCGCTGCCACCATGGATCAGAAAAGGACTTTACCTTCTATTCTCCCATGCACAATTCATATTCACGAATTAATCTATTTGCAACTGATAAATGGCTTCTTCAGAATGTATGTAAATCTGAAATCCACACCACAACATGGTCAGACCACGCCCCAATATCTATCTCTATTTCAGACACCACTCCACAACGCAACACATTTCTGTGGCGCGCAAACAATTACATACTGCAAAATGAAAAGTACACAACAGAAATCTCCAACCATCTCACTGAATTTTTCTCTATAAACAAAGGCACAGCGTCTGACCATGGAGTGGTGTGGAACGCCCACAAGGCCTATATTAGAGGTATGTTAATCAAACTAAGCTCCCTTCACGAAAGGAAGAGGACGCAGCGTATAGATGAGATAACCACCCAAATTACCTCCCTAGAACAACAACATAAGACTAAACCCCAAAACCCACAAACCCACCAACTATTGAACCTAAGGCAAGAACTGAAAACCTTGCTCCTTCAATCATTTGAATATCTCCAACGTAGACTAAAAGCCACCTCTTATGCCACCTCCAATAAAGCAGGCAAATCTCTAGCAATGAAACTTAAGGGCAGAAGACTTAAAACTAAAATTTCTCAGATTATCCACCCCCACACTAATATACCCCAGTCCAACCTTCAAGATATAGCCAACGCATGCAGCGATTACTATAGCGACCTCTACAATCTGAAACACGACACTAATACGCCACAACCCTCACCAGAAGAGATTAACCAATTTCTCCAATCCATTCAGCTACCTACCTTGAATGGGAACCAACTAGAGTATCTTAATAAGCCCTTTACAGAACAGGAAATTCTCTCAGCAATAGATTCCCTTCCTAACGGGAAATCCCCAGGTCCAGACGGCCTAACAGCTGAATATTATAAACAATACTCCCCACAGATCGCCCCACAACTTACTGAGCTATACAATAACGCTGCCTCCTCTTCTAAACTTCCGAATGATTACTTAAATGCATTAATAGTTACGATACCAAAGCCAGGAAAGGAACCAAACTCCCCCAAAAACTTTAGACCAATCTCCCTACTCAACCTTGACCTGAAAATTTATGCTAAGACCATTGCCGCATGTCTATTAGACATCATACCTACCCTCATACATAGAGACCAGACAGGTTTCACTAAAGGACGACAAGCACCAGACGCCACTAGAAGAGTGCTCAACTTGATACCTCATGCAGAATCCACCGGAACGCCTTCTCTGCTCCTCTCTTTAGACGCAGAGAAGGCGTTCGACAGGGTTCACTGGACCTACCTCAAAATGGTCCTCCAGAAATTTGGATTCAGAGACCACATGCTTAGAGCCATCTTAGCTATGTATACCACCCCTTCGGCCCAAGTCTTTACACAAGGTATGCTCTCTAAACCATTCCCCATTACAAATGGCACACGCCAAGGATGTCCCCTGTCCCCACTTATCTTTAACTTACTAATGGAACCTCTAGCACAACACATTAGAACCAATACTACAATATCCGGAATACAAATTGGTAATGTCTGCCACAAAATTAGTCTTTTCGCAGACGACGTTATTCTAGTACTCACCAATCCCACATCTTCCCTGGCTGCAGCACAAGATACTCTAAACTGGTTCAGTAAGGTATCATATTACAAACTAAACACAACCAAATCTTCAATTATTGATATTAATCTTGATTCCACCATCAAGAATGTACTCCAGACACAGTATTCCTTTGATTGGGCAGACAAGGAAATCACATACCTGGGAATCCAACTCCCAAAAACTACAAGGAATGTCTACTCATCTAACTTTCTCCCACTCCTTCATAAAATCAAATCTGACACACAACATATTGTTAAACATGAGCTCTCCTGGTCGGGGGGATTGGCAGCTCTTAAAATGACATGTCTTCCTCAAATACTGTACTTCTTCCGAACATTGCCAATCCCAGTTCCAGCCTCCTTTTTTAAGTCCCTTCAATCAATCTTCAACAAATTTCTATGGAAAGGGAAAAAACCCAGATGCGCGCATGCAAAATTAATCAAACATAGATTGGCGGGAGGCACAAGATCCATAGACTTTAGGGATTACTATCTGGCGGCAATACTTGCACAACTTCCAGAGTGGTTTCAACCTACTACCCAATCTCTATGGGCCCAGATAGAAAATCTATCACTGATACGCCCAGACCTAAAAAACTGGCTAATGAGTACCCCTTTGGGTTCCTATGTATCACCCTCCATCTCCCCGACTATGAAGGCTACAGTCTATGCCTGGAAAAAATTGATCGCCCCCTCAGAATATAATCCCCCTAAAACACTCCTCAACATACCCCTAGAGACTCTTCACCATTTGACACCTGGCCTCGGACTCTCCAAATGGTCCCTCAGTGGAATTCACTCACTACAACATCTCCTACAAGGTAACCAAATTAAACCCTTTTCCCAACTACAAAGGGAATATGCTCTTCCCACCTCTGAAAGTTTCACATACCTCCGCATTCAACACTGCCTAAATAAACTACCTCTCCCTCTCCACAACATCCCCCAAAAGACATGGGATTTCCTCACAAACCCCACACCACGGCCCAAAGGCATATCCTACTTCTATAACCTCCTACAGGGAAAAAGATCCTTTACCAAGTTGGCCCCCCACTATCAATGGGAAAAAGATCTCACAAACACATTCTCTGACGCACAATGGCAACTAGCTCTCAAGTCCACCTACAAAGCAACCCAATGTTCATCACTTTGGGAACTCACCCAGAAAATCTCGCTCCGTTGGTACTTAACCCCAGGTAAGCTAGCCACATTCAACACTCAAACCCCCAACACTTGCTGGTGATGCAAAGCATCTAGAGGAGACATGTTTCATATCTTTTGGTCATGCCCCTTCATCCGAAAATACTGGTTAGACACGTTCAATCTGATTACCAACATCACCAAAATTCCTATTCCACCTTCACCCGAGATGGCACTTCTAAACTTAAACATAGATAGTATACCTTGACCTCTCAGACACACAACAACCCACATCCTATTAGCTTCCAGACTCAATATAACACGGAATTGGAAATCAGACACCCCCCCTACCGTAACACAAACAAAAGACCTGGTCTCACTCCACTTCAGCTACGAAACAATGATGGCTTCCAGCAATGGTCGTGCATCAAAAGCCAATAAACAATAGTTACCCTGGATAAACTGGACTGATGCTGCAGTCCATTCCCAGAAGCTCAATAACAACCTTAAACCTTCTTGACCGAGCAATATGTACATCATGTATGTGCCCTTCTAGTTACACTCTGACTTCAGTAGAGGTTTCACACCTCAATAGACTAGAAATGGATTGTACCTAACTACTACTCATGGGGACCGTTCTCCCTTTGCGGCACAAAGAGATCCCAATTGGGGTGCTGCGATAGGAGAAGGGGCCCTATATATATTTGTATAAATTCACAGCCACAGTACGGTGTATTTCTTTACCTAGGCTCATTAGAATGCACGTTGCCCAATGTCAAGCTGCTGACTGTTAAATATAGTTCATTTAAGTCGATTCACTATTCTGTCTTTTACCTATGAAACACGTCGTTGCACGACGTACAATATCTTGAATTGTACTTTGTACCTACTTGCACAAAAACAATAAAATATTTTGAAATTTTAAAAATAAGAATCAATACAAGATCATATACATATACAAAATCCATACATTTAGTTTTATTTAGTTTTATTGTCACTTTAATGTTCACTATACACTTCAATAACCGTTTAGAAAAACCTTGGAAAGGCGAAGTTCTGGGTCCTTTGCTCTCCAAGAAAACTTGTATTATCTAGAAGAGCACCCATGCTGAGAAATAAATTAGTCAGAAATATGGTTCCTCAAAGAAAAGAATCATGCTTTCCTTGTTAAATAAAATAAAATTGTTGTGGAAAAATGTGTAGGCCGCACTCAAAGTTAATTAAATAACAAAAGAAGATAATTTATATCACATATAACAAAAAGACAATATACAATTAAATGCTTTATTCCTCGTAACAAAGAGGATATAATACCAGTATGCCAGATTTGTGAAAACTATTGACTTATTATTGGTCGTACAGTTTGCTTCCAGAGAACTGAAATACAGTATCTCACAAAAGTGAGTACACTCCTCACATTTTTGTAAATATTTTATTATATCTTTCCATGTTACAACACTGAAGAAATTACACTTTGCTACAATGTAAAGTAGTGAGTGTACAGCTTGTATAACAATGCAAATCTGCTGGCCCCTCAAAATAACTCAACACACAGCCATTAATGTCTAAACTGCTGGCAACAAAAGTGAGTACACCCCCTAAGTGAAAAGGTCCAAATTGGGTCACACTAGCCATTTTCCCTCCCCAGTGTTATGTGATTAGTTAGTGTTACAAGGTCTCAGGTGTGAATGGGGAGCAGGTGTGTTAACACACCTCCAAGATGACCACTGCCTTGCTAAAGAAGCTGAGGGTAAATGTGATGGACTGGCCAAGTATGTCTCCGGACCTAAACCCTATTGAGCATCTGTGGGACATCCGCAAACAGAAGGTGGAGGACTGCAAGGTCTCTAACATCCACCAGCTTTGTGATGTCATCATGGAGGAGTGAAAGAGGACTCCAGTGGCAACCTGTGAAGCTCTGGTGAACTCCATGCCCAGGAGGGTCAAGGCAGTGCTGGAAAATAATGGTGGCCACAAAAAAATATTGACACTTTGGGCCCCATTTAGACATTTTCACTTAGGGGTATACTCACTTTAGGGGTATACTCACTTTTGTTGCCAGTGGTTTAGACATTAAACGCAGTGTGTTGAGTTATTTTGAGGGGACAGCAAATTTACACTGTTATACAAGCTGTACACTCACTACTTTACATTGTAGCAAAGTGTAATTTCTTCAGTGTTGTCACATGAAAAGATATAATAAAATATGTACAAAAATTTGAGGGGTGTACTCACTTTTGTGAGATACTGTGTGTGTATATATATATATATATATATATATATATATATATATATATATATATATATATATATATATATATATATATATATATATATATATATTAGAGAGAGAGATATATGATTTTCTTTGTAGACTGCTGAAATTATTATAACACAACATTAATAAATGACTTGAGTTCATTAAAAGTTACCAATACATATTGTACAGTTCAAATATGATTGTACAGGAAACAGATGCAAAGTTTGGCAAAAATAATGTAACTGGTTGGAATTTTCCCCATGAATATTCTTATTGGGTAAGGCTGTAGTTTATGTAAACCAGAACCACTCTTGGTGTGATGTCTTTCAAATATCCCTTATGCCGCGTACACACGACCGGTTTTGCCGTTGGAATAAACTCAGAAAAAAGAGACTTCCACCATGTCAAATGTGGAGTGTGGTGGTCCCATCCCAAATGCTAGAACAGGGAAAAGTAACCCCCTGAATGGGACTTTGACAGACCACCAACTCAATGATAAAAAATATATCTTAAAATAATGTAGAGTAAAAGACGTATACCATCTACACATTACAGAAATGCATAAAATATATCACATGGAAAACTGAACAAAACATGCACAGATAAAAATCATCCTATGTACTCTCCAAGGGGTAATGTGCCCTGATGCCCAACGCGTTTCCAGTATTTAGTATTCAGATACCTTCATCAGGGACTGAGAGTTGGAATTTTTTAAAAATAGATTCCAATGGAATGATTCCATGTTAAAGAAGTACCAAAGGCAATTGGATCCAATCGAATGTTACATGGGCACCAGACTATAATGATGGACAATTTTTTTAAGTGCACTGCATCTGCGACATCAGTGAGTGTTAGACGAGGTACATGGGACGGACTGTCATTAGAGCCTAGAATGTGGGATAAGTGACAGGTGGAAAAATATCCAAGGGTCCCTGGGTAGGTGTATCTTGAAGGTGTCCCAGTCCGATGTATGGCATGCTGCCTCTCTATCAGTGAATGGTAATAAACTGAGAAGGTTTCTCCGGCGGAACTCCGACGGAATTCCGATCAAGCACTCTTGCCTACACTTGGTCAAACCAAAGTCCGACCAAAGTCCAAATCTGCATCCAGAACGTGGTGATGTACAGCACGTAGGACAGGACTAGAAAAAGGAAGTGCAATAGCAAGTGTGCCACCCTTTGGGCTCCTTTTGCTAATCTCGTGTTTATCTCGTGTTAGTAGAAGTTTGGTGAGAGATGATTCGCGCTTTTCAGCTTTCGTGCTTTTCAGTCCATTACTGCTCTTCAGTTTGTGCTTGTGGGTAGGGATGAGCCGAACACCCCCTGGTTCGGTTCGCACAAGAACCTGCGAACGGACCGAAAGTTTGCGCGAACTTTAGAACCCCCTTAAAGTCTATGGGACTCGAACGTTCAAAATCAAAAGTGCTAATTTTAAAGGCCAATATGCAAGTTATTGTCCTAAAAAGGGTTTAAGGACCATGCCCCAGGGGACATGTATCAATGCAAAAAAAAGTTTTAAAAATGGTTGTTTTTTCGGGAGCAGTGATTTTAATGATGCTTAAAGTGAAAAAAAAGTGAAATATTCCTTTAAATATCATACCTGGGGGGTGTCTATAGTATGCCTGTAAAGTGGCGCGTGTTTTCCGTGCTTATAACAGTCCCTGCACAAAATGACATTTTTAAAGGAATAAAAGTCATTTATAACTGCTTGCGGCTTTAATGTAATGTCGGGTCCCGGCAATATGGATGAAAATCAGTGAGACAAACGGCATGGGTACCCCCCAGTCCATTACCAGGCCCTTTGGGTCTTGTATGGATATTAAGGGGAACCCTGCACCCAAATTGAAAAAAGGAAAGGCGTGGGGCCCTCAGGCCCTATATACTCTGAACAGCAGTATACGGGCGGTGCAAACAAGACAGGGACTGTAGGTTTGTTGTTAGGTAGAATCTGTTTGTAATTTTGAACTGGTACATTTTTAAAGTTTAGCTCCAGCCAAAAAAATAAATTTTTAAGCTTTTTGGAAAACATAGGGAAGGGTTATCACCCCTGTAACATTTGTTTTGCTGTCTGTGCACCTCTTCAGAAGATTTCACCTCACTTTCTGTCCCAATGACAAATGTTTTTTGAAAATTTGGGGTTTTTAGTGAAATAAGGATTGGTGATAAAGCATCAGTGAAGAGGAGACACGTTTTTTCTCATATTAACTCTTACAGGAGAGAATTTCCATTCCTAGGGGTAGATTTCATCTCACTTCCTGTTGTCTCCTTCCGTTTGCAAGTAGGAGTCGTTTGTAAGTTGGACGTTTGAAAGTAGGGGCCTACCCTATATGCTCTTCAGAAATTGGGGCCTTAGGTGTTGGTGTTGCCACAACACTGTAAGCCCTCACATTTACTCTTGGTGGGCGCAGGAACGGGCCCTGCTGTGAAATATTAGATCAAGAATTGTAATTACATGCCATTGTTGAACATGGTAGAAAAATTGGGCCTTTGGTGGTGGTGCTGGTGCAGAAACGGGCCCTGCTGTGAAATATTATATCAAGAATTGTAATTACATGCACCTGTTGAACAGGGGCAGAAAAATTGGGCCTTTGGTGGTGGTATTGCCACAACACTGTAAGCCCTCACATTTACTCTTGGTGGGCGCAGGAATGGGCCCTGCTGTGAAATATTAGATCAAGAATTGTAATTACATGTCCACTGTTAAACAGGGCAGATTAATTGGGCCTTGGGCACTGGTGCCACAGCACTGCAACCCCTCACAGATGCTATAGTTGGAGCACAGGAATGAGCCCTGCTGCAAAGTATTGCTTCAAAAATTGTAATTATACGCCCCTGTTAAGCAGGGGCTAAAAAATTGGGCCTTGGGCACTGGTGCTGATGCCACAACACTGCAACCCCTCACAGATACTATAGTTGGAGCGCAGGAATGAGCTCTGCTGCAAAGTATTGCATCAAAAATTGTAATTATACACCAGGGGCTGAAAAATTGGGCCTTGGGCACTGGTGACGGTGCCCAGAACCAAAAATAGTTCTTACAAATTATCAGCATGAAATTGAAGAGGAAGAGGATTGTAACTCAGCATAACAGGATAGTCACTCAGCATCAGCATAGGCAGTCTTGATGGATCTCACATTTAAAAAAAAATCAATCAGTTACATCAGCTCAGGTGCTTGGTAGCTGGTGATCCAAGACTAATTCATTTTTATGAAGGTCAGCCGATCGACCAGGCGCACCCTGCGATTGGTTACAAAGCCTCCAGCAGCACTGAATGTGCGTTCCAAAAGAGCACTGGATGCAGGACAGGCCAGTAGCTCAATTGCATACTGTGCAAGCTCTGGCCAGTGATCCAACCTCAAGACCCAGTAACCCAGGGGATTTTCGGTGGGAAAGGTGTCTGATCTTGACCCTAGGTAATCCTGCACCATGTGAATCAGACGCTGGCGATGGTTGCTGGAACCGATCAGACCTTGGGGCTGCGGACTAAAAAATTGTCTGAACGCAACGGTCAGGCGGCCACCTTCTCCACCGATCCTTCTGTGACTGACCGAAGCCTGTACAAACCTTTCTGCAAGGCCTCCCGAAGAACTTTCATCCTCTGCTCCCTCTGCGATGGCAAGATAAGGTCCGCAACCTTACCCTTGTAAGGTGGATCAAGGAGGGTTGCCAGCCAGTAATCATCCCTTCCCTTGATACGAGTATGAGGATCCTTCCGCAGGCTTTGCAGGATCAGGGAGGCCATGCAGCATAGGTTTGCTGAGGCATTTGGTCCAGAGTGCTCTGGGTCACTAAGGACAACATGATCTGCATCCACCTCCTCCCAGCCACGTACAAGTCCATGGGTTTCTTCAGACTGTAAATGATCCCTTGAAGACTGCTGCTGATGCTGAGTGCCAGGCTCCACCTCCATGCTGGGATGTAGAAAGACTTTGTTAAAAAGTAAAAAATTTTATTGGAATAACAATAAAAAGTCCTACAAAGGACACATCATATACATTGTCATGATTTAACATACACAAAAAACAGTGATTGTTACAGCATTGTTGACACTTAGTTAGTAGGACTAATGCCCACACAGATGCATGAACAAAGGTTGTATAGTATAATACTTGCAGACATGACCTCTACAGTTTCGCGGTCACAGCCGCTTCTTCAGGAGGCGTCTGATAGTATATAATCTACAAAGATGAAGAGAACAATACAGTATCAACATAACAGACAAGAAAATGGACAAATGTCGTGAGAAATACAAAATTAGTATTGGAGAACATAATTGAAATTTAAAAGTTGCACTCACCAACCTATAACCACAAGGGTTTTTGGAGCGATACTGTGAGACGCCCTCAAAAGGCGTTCCCCCGGGGGCGAGCCAGGGAGGCAAATTGGGGTGATACTGTTGTGAAAAAATGTAATAGAGAAGAATTTAGAATTTAATAAGGTGTGTGTTCTACTTGAGAAACCACCCGGGAGTGTCAAGTTGGCAGACGAGAAGGAATGGGGAAGGAAAAGGAAAGGGAGGAGAATAGATCACTGAAGATGGAATGATAATGGGGAGAAAAAGAAAAATAAGAAAAGAGGGGACAGGAATAGAAAAGAAAAGGGAGAAGAACCAGCCGCAGACCAGGGGATGGTTGTGGGGAGAAAAAAGAAAAAGGAGATAGAGAAAAGAAGGGGAGGGAGGGGGGGGGAAGGAAAGAGGGGGGTAAGTGAGGGAGGAATGGGAAGCGGAGAGGGAAGAGGGGAAGGAGAGGGGGGGCAAAGAAAGGGGGGGAAGGGGAGGGGGAAGGGGCAAAAGGGAAGGATAGGAGGGGGAAGGGGAGAAAAAGGGGGGGGGGGAAGAAGAGGGAGGGGGGGGGGGAAGAAAGGAAAGGGGGGAAAGAAAAGGGGGAAGGAAGAAAAGGGGGCACAAGATGGGAGAGAAAAAGGAGGAGAAAGGTAGGGAAAGGGAGGAGAGGAAAGGGATGGGGGAGGGAGGAATGGGAGGGATCACAGAGAAGGGGGGGAAAACGGAGCAAAGGCAGGCAAGGAAAGGAAGTGAGGGGGAAAAAAAGGGGGGGAGGGGGGAAAAGCAGAAGAAAAGGGAGAAACAGAAAAGGAATAAAACAGGGAAGAGAAACTAGAAGCAAGGTGCGCCGGACAGGGAAGGAGGGGGAGGTATCATGGTAAGATAATAGTGATCCCCATTCTTCCTATGAAACTACTTTTACTATTTATTTATTTACTTTCTTTATCTTACCATGATACCTCCCCCTCCTTCCCTGTCCGGCGTGCCTTGCAGCTCATGCCGATTTTTCAGATCATCTTTTAAATACCTTCCCTTCTTTATTTACTTTTTCTACAGTGGCTCCCCTTGGCATTGTGGTGTGACTTACTGGCCATCAGCTGCATCAGTCACTTTATTCTGTGTGCCATTAGCCCCTGAGTCTAGCTTTTAATATTACAGCAACGGTGGGTAATTTTATTGATACTATTACCCCTTTTCAATTCAGTTCTTTCCTTTTTACCTTCCTTAACAGGTGGCAGGTTCAATTTCTTTCCTCTCTAGTTTCTCTTCCCTGTTTTATTCCTTTTCTGTTTCTCCCTTTTCTTCTGCTTTTCCCCCCTCCCCCCCTTTTTTTTTCCCCCCTCACTTCCTTTCCTTGCCTGCCTTTGCTCCGTTTTTCCCGCCCTTCTCTATGATCCCTCCCATTCCTCCCTCCCCCATCCCTTTCCTCTCCTCCCTTTCCCTACCTTTCTCCTCCTTTTTCTCTCCCATCTTGCGCCCCCTTTTCTTCCTTCCCCCCCTTTTCTTTCCCCCCTTTCCTTTCTTTCCCCCCCTCCCCCTCCCTCTTCTTCCCCCCCCTTTTTCATCCCCTGGTCTGCAGCTGGTTCTTCTCCCTTTTCTTTTCTATTCCTGTCCCCTCTTTTCTTATTTTTTTTTTCTCCCCATTATCATTCCATCTTCAGTGATCTATTCTCCTCCCTTTCCTTTTCCTTCCCCATTCCTTCTCGTCTGCCAACTTGACACTCCCGGGTGGTTTCTCAAGTAGAACACACACCTTATTAAATTCTAAATTCTTCTCTATTACATTTTTTCACAATAGTATCACCCCAATTTGCCTCCCTGGCTCGCCCCCGGGGGAACGCCTTTTGAGGGCGTCTCACAGTATCGCTCCAAAAACCCTTGTGGTTATAGGTTGGTGAGTGCAACTTTTAAATTTCAATTATGTTCTCCAATGACATTTGTCCATTTTCTTGTCTGTTATGTTGATACTGTATTGTTCTCTTCATCTTTGTAGATTATATACTATCAGACGCCTCCTGAAGAAGCGGCTGTGACCGCGAAACTGTAGAGGTCACGTCTGCAAGTATTATACTATACAACCTTTGTTCATGCATCTGTGTGGGCATTAGTCCTACTAAGTGTCAACAATGCTGTAGCAATCACTGTTTTTTGTGTTAAATCATGACAATGTATATGATGTGTCCTTTGTAGGACTTTTTATTGTTATTCCAATAAAATTTTTTACTTTTTAACAAAGTCTTTCTACATCCCTCTTGGTACCGTAATAGTCCCAATCCTTCTGAAAGAGACAGAACCTAGTTGGAGAGGTCCTTGCTCAGGTTTCTCTTTCAAACCCCATTTTTTGTTTTATTCATATTCAGGATGATGGTACCTATTAATGATACTATACCTCTTCTTGTAAACCATGTGGCACACACTTGAACCTTTCCACCTCCATGCTGACACAATCCTCCTCCTCCTTGTCCTTCTCCTGTGTGATCGGCGGCACACAGGAACACTGTCTGGATAAAGGGGGCCTTGATAGGTAAGGAAGTCCTCCGCTTCCTCCCTCTGTTCTGCCTCACGTACCCTGTCCATTATTCCACGCAGCGTGTGGGGCGGCACAGTGGTGTAGTGGGTAGCACTCTCACCTAGCAGTAAAAAGGGTCACTGGTTCGAATCCCAACCACGACACTACCTGCCTGGAGTTTGCATGTTCTCCCTGTGCCTGCATGGGTTTCCTCCGGGTATTCCGGTTTCCTCCCACACTCCAAAGACATGCTAGTAGGTTCATTTGCTTCTGTCCAAAATTGGCCCCAATATATGAATGTGAGTTGGGGACCTTGGATTGTGGGCTCCTTGAGGGTAGGAAGCAATGTATGTGTGGAGTGCTGCATAAATTGACGGCACTATATGGGTACCTTAAATAAACCATAATATAATAGATAAGCATCTTAATGAGACACAAGGTTGACAAGAGGGACAGTGTCACTGTCACTGCTCACCATCCTCATGGCCTCCTCAAATGGTGACAGGACAGTGCATGCATCCTTGATCATAGCCCACTGGCATAGGGAAAAAAAACAAGCTCCCCTGACCCTGTCCTGGTGTCAGCCAGCCGAGCACTGGCATTATATGACCTGCGGAAATGCACACAGACTTTCCTGGTACCTGCCCAAGAACCCCTGCACCACCAAGTTAAGGACATGAGCCAAACAGGGCACATGGGTCAGTTGTCTCTGTCAGAGGGCGGAGAGGAGGTTGGTGCCATTGTCGCAAACCACCACACCTGCCTTAATCTGGCGTGGTGTCAACCACCTCTGAACCTGCCCCTGCAGAGCTGACAGAATCTCTGTCCCAGTGTGGCACCTGTCCCCCAAGCACACCAGCTCAAGCACTGCATGGCATATTTTTGCCTGCGTGCTTGCCTAGCCCCTTGAACGCCTATGAAGCACCGCTGGTTCCAAGGACAAATCAGCACAGGAAGAGGCCATGGAGGAAGAAGAAGAGGAGGGGGTGGAGGAGAGAGGTGTGGCAGAATCAATACTAGTAAAATTTTGGAGGCATGGTGGCGGAACAACCTCCAACACTACCGCACCCTGTCCTGCATCCTTCCCAGCTGCCAGAAGAGTCACCCAGTTTGCGGTGAAAGACAGGTAACGTCCCTGTCTTTACCTGCTGGACCATGAGTCAGCGGTAATATTCACCTTACCACTGATACTGACCGCCCTGTCCAGCGAGGCCAAGACATTGCCTTCCACATGCCGATAGAGAGCCGGAATCGTCTTCAGTGAGAAAAAGTGGCATTTGGGAACCTGCCACTGAGGAACCGCACATTCCACAAACTCACGGAAGGGGGCAGAGTCTACTCAGGAGGACATGGTGGGGCTAGGGAAGGTGTGACTGATGCCATAGAGCCGAGGGAAGAGGCTGCATTAGAAGCTGCTTTGCCAGACAAAGTACCCTGAACCTTGGTGAGAGAGGATGAGGAGGATGAAGATGGCTTGGTCATCCACTCTACCAAGTCTTCTGCATGTTGCGGCTTAACATGGCCAGCTGCCGAAAAAAAGGCCAAGCGCGTCCCACGGCCACGTGCTGATGAGGATGCACCGTCTCCACGACCAGCACTGTTGCCTCTAGACACAGAGCCTGCTTGCCCTCTTTTATTGGCTTGTGACTGTCTAGCTGCACAAAGCTGGGATGTATATATATACTGATACTGCAGCTAGCAGAATCAACTGCCTGCCTGTAGTATTATTAGTATGAGAACACCAGCAATTGTCTTCAGGTAGCTTTAGGTGCACACTGTGCAGAGGACGCAGTACACTAATTATAAATACTGCAGCTGCCTGCCTGTGATACTAATAGGATCAGAAGAACACCACCAATTGTCTTCAGGTAGCTTTAGGTGCACACTGTGCAGAGGACGCAGTACACTAACTGTAAATACTGCAGCATCCTGCCTGTGGTACTAATAGGATCAGAAGAACACCACCAATTTTCTTCTGGTAGCTTTAGGTGCACACTGTGCAGAGGACACAGTACACTAACTGTAAATACTGTAGCTGTCTGCCTGTGGTATTAATAGGATCAGAACAACAGCAATTGTCTTCAGGTAGCTTTAGGTGCACACTGTGCAGAGGACGCAGTACACTAATTATAAATACTGCAGCTGCCTGCCTGTGATACTAATAGGATCAGAAGAACACCACCAATTGTCTTCAGGTAGCTTTAGGTGCACACTGTGCAGAGGACGCAGTACACTAACTGTAAATACTGCAGCATCCTGCCTGTGGTACTAATAGGATCAGAAGAACACCACCAATTTTCTTCAGGTAGCTTTAGGTGCACACTGTGCAGAGGACACAGTACACTAACTGTAAATACTGTAGCTGTCTGCCTGTGGTATTAATAGGATCAGAACAACAGCAATTGTCTTCAGGTAGCTTTAGGTGCCCACTGTGCAGAGGACGCACTACACTAACTGTAAATACTGCAGCTGCCTGCGGTACTAATAGGATCAGAAGAACACCACCAATTTTCTTCCGGTAGCTTTAGGTGCACACTGTGCAGAGGACGTACTACACTAACTGTAAATACTGCAGTTGCCTGTGGTACTAATAGGATCAGAAGAATACCACCAATTTTCTTCCAGTAGCTTTAGGTGCACACTGTGCAGAGGACGCACTACACTAACTTGTAAATACTGCAGCTGCCTGTGGTACTAATAGGATCAGAAGAACACCACCAATTTTCTCCAGGTAGCTTTAGGTGCACACTGTGCAGAGGACGCACTACACTAACTTGAAAATACTGCAGCTGCCTGCGGTACTAGTAAGATCAGAAGAACACCACCAATTTTCTTCAGGTAGCTTTAGGTGCACAGTGTGCAGAGTACACACTACACTAACTTGTAAATACTGCAGCTGCCTGCGGTACTAATAGGATCAGAAGAACATCACCAATTTTCTTCAGGTAGCTTTAGGACGCTACACTAACTGTAAATACTGTAGCTAATAGGACTAATAGGATCAGAAGAACACCAGCAATTTTCTTCAGGTAGCTGTAAATACTGTAAAAACACCTGCCTGTCAGTAGGAAGAGAATAGCAGGAATGGATCTAGCTAAACTGAATACAGTGTGTATGTATATGTATATATATATATATATATATATATATATATATATATATATATATATATACACAATACACTGTAAGTGCAGCTAACTGACTCGCCTGCCTACTCTAACTTAAATCAAATGACACTGTCTCTCTCTTTCTATCTCTCTCTCAACGCCGGAATACACTACACAGGGCCGACGTGTAGGCAGCCTTATATAGTGTGGGGCATGTACTAAACCCCCTGAGCCATAATTGGCCAAAGCCTCCCTAGCTTTGGCCAATTATGGCTCTCTGTACAGACGGTGCTGTGATTGGCCAAGCATGTGGGTCATAGTGCATGCCTGGCCAATCATCAGCCAGCAATGCACTGCGATGCCGCAGTGAATTATGGGCAGTGAGGCACCACTCGAACTCAAAGCTCATCCCTACTTGTGGGTTTGTATCTGCTTTTCAGAGCATATAGACAGTTTGTATCTGTTTTCTCAGTGTGTTGTTGTCCACTCGTTTCTGATTTTCGGCTCACTCTTCACAGGCCTTGCTGTTCTTCAGTGCGTTCTGTTAGTTCGTTCTGACCAGCTGACCATTTTGAAGCCATGTTGTGGGTACGTACTCGTCATAGAGTTCATGCTATGCGGGTGCTTGGTGTTGGGGTTCATTCTTTGACCCAAGCCCAGTCCATGAACAGGGTGGGGAGCAGTTTATGGACCAAGAATTGGTCACTCCAGCGTGACCAATTCTCTCATATGCCTTTGCTTTGTGAGATCCAGGAGAATAATCCTGATGATTTCAGGAACTTTCTCAGGATGACGGACCCCATTTTTCACTGTCTGTTGGCTTTGCTGACCCCTTATATTAGCAGGCAGGATACCTGCATGAGGCAAGCCATCACTCCGGAGCAGAGGCTAGTCTCCACTTTGTGGTACTTGGAGACTGGGAGAAGTCTACAGGACCTCAAGTTCTCGACAGGCATCTCCCCCAAGGCTCTGGGGATCATTATCCCAGAGACCTGTTCTGCTAGTGCTCAGGTCCTGCAGAAGGACTATATTAAGGTAGGTATTCTCCTTTAACATCACATTCTATTGTATTTAATGTTTGCTAATGTTTTCTATTTCTTTCCTCATTCCATAATTACGATGATTGTAATATGATGTGAATGTCCCCTTTGTTCTCATGCATGCTGTAATCGTTTAGAATGCTCCTTTTTTTTCTTTCATGCATATTTCCCTTCACTAAGTTCCCCAGCATGCTATCCTGGGCCCATACACACCTAACCTAGTCACTTAACAATGTATTTTGTCAGCTCCATTGTAGTGTTTTACCCCAAACATCCCCTAAAATGTGTCCAAATGTTATTGTTGTCTTTAAATTCATGCAGAGTGCCAGAGGCTTTTTTTTGGGGTCCCATACTCAGCTCGAACCCACCCCCCTAAAATTTTTACAATGGGTCATCAGAGGGGGGCAGGAATCTGATAAGTGGACCTTATATTTTTGGCTTTAATACTCCTTAAAATGAATGTTATACTGATGTTGGCCAAGAATGTCTGTGTCTAATCTGCTTGAAATGTGCAAAAGTACTAATATTTTTTGTCTGTTTTGACTCCACAGTTTCCTTCCACGCCACAGGAATGGCAGACTGTGGCCTCCCATTTTGCCGACCGTTGGGACTTTCCCAACTGTGAAGGGGCTATAGATGGGAAGCACATCCACATCGTGCCACCACCCCATTCAGGGTCTTACTATTATAACTATAAGGGGTTTATTAGTATAGTGTTAATGGCGGTGGTGTCGGCACAATATGAGTTCCACTATGTGATCGTGGGGAAGAATGGCCGGATGTCGCATGGAGGAGTCTTTGCCCAGACGGAGTTTTACCAATGTCTCCAGAGTGGTGGCCTGGGATTGCCACCTGATGCAGACAACGTTGAAGAACTCCCGTTTGTCTTTATTGCTGATGAAGCATTCGGTCTGGGCGAGCACCTGATGAGGCCCTTCCCCCAGAGGACCCTCACCCCAGAGAGGAGGGTTTTTAACTACTGGCTGGCCAGAGCAAGAAGAGCAATTGAGAATGCCTTCGGGATAATGGCCAGCCGGTTCCGCCTGTTTCTGACAGTCATATACATGGCGGACTACAAAATGAACCACATAATCTTGTGCTGCTGCATCTTGCACAAATTTTTACGCAAAAATGCACACAATTATATAGCCTCATTTGGGCCTGAGGCAGGACTTCCTGCTAATCCCCTGAAGGGCCTGGATACTGGCTGTCCTGGCTTGGCACCCCAAAGCACCCGTGAAGTTCAGGAGAAATATGTTAATTATTTTACGGCTAGGGGGGCCATTGCAATGCCAGACAATGTATAAATATTTTTTTACAAATAAAAAAATTATATCTGATAAAATCTTGCATTTTCTTTATTGCTTGTGTTTCTTTTTGGCTGTCTCCTAGGTTCTCCTATTGCAATTGTAGTGCCAAGTGGATTTTCCTTTAGTAAATAAGCCTCATTGTCACTGTAAACACAAACTTACTTACAAAACTGGTATTGAGCATTGAAAGAAGAAGCCACACATTGTTGATTATCAAAATTTTTACTCTGTGCACATTCACATGTACGTTATAAAATTTTAGAATTTTTTTTTTTTTTTTTAGAAACAGCCATGTTTTATAACATACACAACTCTGGAACTTACAAAGTTTAACGTATAAAAACTGAAGGCAATATCAGACATTAGAGTGTCAAAAATATCTTGATATTGCCTTCATTAGATGGATGATGTCACCACTGTAAATGCCAAATTTTGAAAATGCACACAAATTGGGAGTCCAAATGGGTATTTCCCCCCTGATCCCATGCCTAATGTCAACATGTGCTATCTCCCATCATTTGGGTTCAATGGAGGTGTTTTGGGGGTGCAACCCCTTCCTCTCCCCTACTAGAGTTACAAGGAAGGGGTTACACCCACAAAACACATACATTGAGATCCCCTGAGGGCAGATAACACATGTTGACACACCGTGTGCATATTCAAAATTTGGCTTTTAAAATGTACAAAAAAAAATTTGGTTTAGTCCAACAAATGGGAAACCGATCGATGCAATTCTTTGCAGCAGGGCCAGTTCCTGTGCTCCAACTAGAGTATCTGTGAGGGGTTGCAGTGTTGTGGCACCAGCACCAGTGCCTAAGGCCCAATTTTTCACCCCCTGTTTAATGGGGCGTGTAATTACAATTTTTGATGCAATTCTTTGCAGCAGGGCTAGTTCCTGTGCTCCAACTAGAGTGTCTGTGAGGGGTTGCAGTGTTGTGGCACCAGCACCAGTGCCTAAGGCACAATTTTTCACCCCCTGTTTAATGAGGGCGTGTAATTACAATTTTTGATGCAATTCTTTGCAGCAGGGCCAGTTCCTGTGCTCCAACTAGAGTAACTGTGAGGGTTTGCAGTGTTGTGGAACCAGCACCAGTGCCTAAGGCCCAATTTTTCTGCCCCTGTTCAACAGGGACATGTAATTACAATTCTTGATATAATATTTCACAGCAGGGCCCGTTCCAGTGCCCACCAAGAATAACTGTGAGGACTTACAGTGTTGTGGCACCAGCACCACCATCACCAAAGGCCCAATTTTTCTGCCCCTGTTCAACAGGGGCATGTAATTACAATTCTTGATCTAATATTTCATAGCAGGGCCCTGTGAGGGCTTACAGTGTTGTGGCAACACCAACACCTAAGGCCCAAATTTCTGCTGAGTATATAGGGCAGGCCCCTACTTTCAAACATCCAACTTACAAACGACTCCTACTTGCAAACGGAAGGAGGCAATAGGAAGTGAGATGAAATCTACCCCTAGGAATGGAAATTCTCTCCTGTAAGAGTTAATATGGGCAAACAGGTTTCTCCTTTTCACTGATGCTTTATCACCAATCCTTGTTTCACTAAAAAACCCAAATTTTCAAAAAACATTTGTCATTGGGACAAAAAGTTAGGTGAAATCTTCTGAAGAGGAGCACAGACAGCAAAACAAATGTCACAGGGGTGATAACCCTTCCCTATGTTTTCCAAAAAGCTTAAAATAGATTTTTTGGCTGGAGCTAAACACGTTAAAAATGTACCAGTTCAAAATTACAAACAGATTCTACTTAACAACAAACCTACAGTCCCTATCTTGTTTGCACCTCCTGTATACAGCTGTTCAGAGTATATAGGGCCTGGTGGCCCCACACCTTTCCTTTTTTTAATTTGGGTGCGGGGTTCCCCCTAATATCCATACAAGACCCAAAGGGCCTGGTAATGGACTGGGGGTACCCATGCCATTTGTCTCACTGATTTTCATCCATATTGCCAGAACCCGACATTACAAGCAGTTTTAAATGACTTTTATTCCTTTAAAAATGTCATTTTGTGCAGGGACTGTTCTAAGTATGGGAAACACGCGCCACTTTACAGGCATACTATAGACACCCCCCAGGTACGATATTAAAGAAATATTTAATTTTTTTTTTTACTTTAAGCATCAATAAAATCACTGTTTCCGAAAAACCAGACGTTTTTAAAACTTTTTTTTGCATTGATATACGTCCCCTGGGGAGGGACCCGGGTCGCCAAACATTTTTTAGGACAATACCATGCAAATTAGCCTTTAAAATTAGCACTTTTGATTTTGAACGTTCGAGTCCCCTAGACGTCAATGGGGTTCTAACGTTCGTGCAAATTTTCGGTCCGTTCGCAGGTTCTGGTGCGAACCGAACCGGGGGGTGTTCAGCTCATCCCTATTCACAATTTTCGTCATGATCTTGGCCTTTCGCAAATTAGGGTTTAGGTATGGTCCATGCTACCCATCATAGTAATTCCTCCGCAAGATGTACACCATATCCACCATCTCTTCAAAGGCCATATTGGAGGCCTTAAATCTCCTCCGGGATCGTATAGTTTCGGGCTCCGGGCTTTCCTCCTCCTCGTTACTGGAATAATTTCCACACACTTGCTCTTTTTCCACCATGTTGCTCCTACTGTGCGCCGAAGAGAGAAGGGGTGGGGAATCTTCCAGAAAGATTGTCAGGGGCGAGTGACGCAGGCAGAGTTTCACGCATGCGCAGTCTATATCAAGCTAACACGCATGTGTCGTACGTACGATCTGTGTGTGGAGGAAGGAAGAACGGAAGTGGCGAGCGCCCTAAACAAAGATAAAATTTGAACTTGGCCCATCACAGTGGCCTATACTGCTTCAAGATTGAGGCCTATATTGGTATATGATAATGAGAGTTTAGGCTGACATTAGTGTTTTTGTCTTGTGTATTGTCTTACAGCAAAGATGAATCACTTTAAGGACCCAGAATTCATGGCTAGTTTCCTAGACAGATACAGGGAGATGAGGAATTTGTGGGAGGTGAAAAACACCTTATATTATAATAAACAAGCTAGCAGGACAATGCTGGAGGAACTTCTGGAATTTGTGACGACTCGGGTCTCCGATGCAACCATCCAGTTTTGGAAAGTAAAATTGGGATCTTGAGGAACATGTATAAGAAGGAGCATAATAAGATCCAGAAATCACTCAGATCAGGAGCATCCGCAGCGCAAGTGTATGTACCCAGGCTGTGGTACTTCAACAAACTGTGGTTTCTGGATGACCAGACTTTAGCCAGGGAATCACTTTCTACCCTTCCCTGCAGCCTTCCCTCCACCCTTCCCTCAACCCCAGCAGAGGGTGACGAGGAACAACCTGGGCCTTCCATCCTGGAAGAAGTGGATGCACCCAGCTGGAGCCAGGTAAATTATTTTATTACATATTTATTGTCCTAATATTAATGATGTTAACTAGATGTTATAATTGATAACTAATTAATGATTTAAAAGCAAGTGATTTACATATCAATAGGCAGTAGTGGCCAAAAATGATTGGGACAAGAATGAAAAATGCCTGGGTCAGAATGATAGTCTTTTCTATTTATTAACATTCAGTTTGCAAGTCATGAGCTAAAAATTGTGTGTGATGAAGCAAAACAACAAACTATGTCCCTTTTTTATACACAGGATGAGCTCAGCCAGGAGTAGGGTCTGAAAAGTGGCAGCCAGGAGGTGGCCGTGCCCAGTGTCAGCCAGGAGGTGGCCGTGCCCAGTGTCAGCCAGGAGGTGGCTGTGCCCAGTGTCAGCCAGGAGGTGGTCGTGCCCAGTGTCAGCCAGGAGGTGGTCGTGCCCAGTGTCAGCCAGGAGGTGGTCGTGCCCAGTGTCAGCCAGGAGGTGGTCGTGCCCAGTGTCAGCCAGGAGGTGGTCGTGCCCAGTGACAGCCAGGAGGTGGGCGGGCCCAGGTTCAGCCAGGAGGTGGCTGGCCCCAGTACGAGCCTCACCCAATCCCAGGTGCCTCCCCTCTGCCTTCAAACAAAAAGGCCCAGGAAGGGGATGAGGACAGAGGAGGCAGCACTGGGCCTCATTAGGGAAGCGAGTGATGTCCTCAGAAGCCAACCCGATGCTGAAGAGGCCTATGGCTGCTATCCAGCCACAAGATTGTTGAAATTGGAGGAGGGACAACGCTTCCTCTGTGAGGCAATTACAGTCAGGTCTGTAAATATTGGGACATCGACACAATTCTAATCTTTTTGGCTCTATACACCACCACAATGGATTTGAAATGAAACGAACAAGATGTGCTTTAACTGCAGACTTTCCAATTTAATTTGAGGGTGTTTACATCCAAATCAGGTGTAGGAATTACAACAGTTTGTATATGTGCCTCCCACTTTTTAAGGGACCAAAAGTAATGGGACAGATTAACAATCATCCATCAAACTTTCACTTTTTAATACTTGGTTGCAAATCCTTTGCAGTCAATTACAGTCTGAAGTCTGGAACGCATAGACATCCCCAGACGCTGGGTTTTATCCATGGTGATGCCTTGCCAGGCCTCTACTGCAACTGTCTTCAGTTCCTGCTTGTTCTTGGGGCATTTTCCCTTCAGTTTTGTCTTCAGCAAGTGAAATGCATGCTCAATCGGATTCAGGTCAGGTGATTGACTTGGCCATTGCATAACATTCCACTTCTTTCCCTTAAAAAACTCTTTGGTTGCTTTCGCAGTATGCTTCGGGTCATTGTCCATCTGCACTGTGAAGCGCCATCCGATGAGTTCTGAAGCATTTTGCTGAATATGAGCAGATAATATTGCCCGAAACACTTCAGAATTCATCCTGCTCATCAATAAATACAAGAGAACCAGTTCCATTGGCAGCCATACATGCCCACACCATGACACTACCACTACCATACTTCACTGATGAGGTGGTATGCTTTGGATCATGAGCAGTTACTTTCCTTCTCCATACTCTTCTCTTCCCATCACTCTGGTACAAGTTGATCTTGGTCTCATCTGTCCATGTTGTTCCAGAACTGTGAAGGCTTTGTTAGATGTTGTTTGGCAAACTCTAATCTGGCCTTCCTGTTTTTGAGACTCACCAATGGTTTACATCTTGTGGTGAACCCTCTGTATTCACTCTGGTGAAGTCTTCTCTTGATTGTTGACTTTGACACACATACACCTACCTCCTGAAGAGTGTTCTTGATCTGGCCAACTGTTGTGAAGGGTGTTTTCTTCACCAGGGAAAGAATTCTTTGGTCATCCACCACAGTTGTTTTCTGTGGTCTCCCTGGTCTTTTGGTGTTGCTGAGCGTTCTTTCTTTTTAAGGATGTTTGTTTTGTTTTTTCAGCCTAATAATGGCTTGCTTCACTGATAGTGACAGCTTTTTGGATCTCATATTGAGAGTTGACAGCAACAGATTCCAAATGCATATAGCACACTTGAAATTAACTCTGGACCTTATATCTGCTTCTTGTAAATGGGATAATGAGGGAATAACACACATCTGGCCATGGAACAGCTGAGCAGCCAATTGTCTCATTACTTTTGGTCCCTTAAAAAGTGGGATGCACATATAAAAACTGTTGTAATTCCTACACCGTTCACCTGATTTGGATGTAAATACCCTCAAACCAGTGGGGGGGGCGTGACCGGATGCAGGTGTGAGCGGTCGAGCGTGTGAGCTCTCTCCTGATCCCAGCCCTGATGCTGCAGTAATGCCTGTCAGTTTTTTTTAGATGAGCCGTGACTCTCCGGTGTCTATACCATCCCTACCTACATCCTGTGCTGGGTGCTGGTGTGAGGGGGATCGGTGAGCTGGCTGGAGGCAGTGAAGTTGTGAGAGTCCCCGCTGCGTTGCCGTGCTGCTGTGCTGTGGACCAAATACCGGACGGATCGTGCCCGCTGTGGCTGTCAGTTGTGAGACGCTCGTGGGGGAGTGTGAGAAACTGAGGGAAGGCAGCCTGTGCTGGACGGAGGAATGCGTATCAGATAACCAGCTGAGCGGTCTGGGAGTGAGGAGGCTGGGAGTCCGGAGGTAATCATAGTCTGCAATCTGCAAATCACAGCCTGGAGGAAGGTAAAGAAGCGGACCTTAAATAACCCTTTAGGCATAGTGACTGTGTTTAAGACGTCTGGGGATTTATCCTCTTTCGGTTGCAGATTTTGGGAGGATTGGACACTTTCATTAAGCTGAGATTGCCCGAAATTTTATTTATTTTTTTTTTCTCCCCTGCTCCAGTCCAGGCTAAGATTGCTAAATAGCGCCCTATTAGTACCTATAGTACCTATCCTATCATGACTAGAAAGAAGGGGGAGGATCAGCAGCACACTCAGGAAAATATACCCGCACAAACCACCCGAACAGGAAAGAAAAAGAAAAAGGGAGCCAAAGTGCATCTGCACTGGCAGCTGCAGCAAAGTTCGCACACGGCTCCTCGCAGTCCCCAGTTAAAAGTGGTCAGCCCCCCCCAGGGAAAGTGTCAGCGGGAGGTCTGGGGGATAGAAAGAGTATTGGGAAAGGGGCTGATATTCCTCCGGCTAGTGCAAGATCAACGAATAAAAAAACCCCTGAGAGGGAACCCCCGGGAATAGCTGTGGATACTATTAATGACTCAATTACAGCTAGCGAACAAGAACCCACTTTAAAAGAGGTGTTATGTGCAATAAATGCTTGCAGGAGCTCACTAAGTGGGATGTGCGAAGAGTTAAGAGTCCTAAAAGAAGAATTCTGTAGTATAAGGAAAGATTTTCAGAAAACAGCGGAGAGAATTAAGGAGGTGGAGGAAAGGGTCAATCAAGTGGAAGATATTGTATTCCCAATGCGGCAGGACTTTAAAAAAATGCAAGCCCAGCTAGACGCCAACAAACTTAAAATGGATGAATGGGAGAATAGGTCGTGAAGACAAAATGTGAGGGTGATGGGTCTCCCTGAGAAAAGTGAGGGCTCTCGCCCCGAAGAATTTATGGAAAAATGGCTGAAGGAGAGTTTTGGGGCTGAGTCCTTCTCTCCTCTTTTTTCAATTGAGCGAGCCCATAGAGTGCCTATCAGGGCAGAGTATTCAGGAGACCGCCCGAGACCATTGATAATTTGTTTTTTTAATTATAAAGACAAGATGAACTTAATGCAAAAATCCAGAGAAAAAGGGGATATTTTCTTTAATGGTGCTAAAATATCAATATTCCCAGATTACTCCCCAGATTTGCAAAGGAGAAGAGCTGGTTTTCTGGACATTAAACGTAATTTACGGAACTATAATATTCCATACGCTCTATTATACCCAGCGCGACTGAGGATTGAGGCTTTTGGGAAAATTCTTTTTTTTTAATCTGTCAGAGGAGTCACGGACTAGCTTGAAGAGAACAGAAAGAACTTATAGAGATGAAATAGTATACATGTAAAAGAAACCTCTTTCATACTTAGGATGTTCCTCTTTTTTTTTTTTGCAGCAGCAGCAGCAGTAGGGGTTGGGAGGGAGAAGGGTGGAGTGACGTGGTGAAGGATGAGAGTAACGTTAAGGTTGGAGATGGGGGTCGTAGTGGCCCTCGGGGTGAGAGGGTTACATGGGAGGGGGGGGAGGGGGAGAAGGGTTTGATAAATAGGATAAGTGAGTTATATTCAGAGTGGGGGTTAGGGGATTGGATGGAGTGGGTTGAGGGGAATAGAAAGGTCACATGTAATGCCCCTAGGGCAAGCCAAGTTAGGCAATGGGGAGGGAAGAAGGGTTCACCTAAAGGAATGGGCACTATAGAAGTATTTAAAATGGTTAAAAGTTATAGAGCACTGTTAATAAAGTTTGGGAAGGCGAAAGAAAAGAAGCACAAACACTTAAATTTCACAAAAACTAGAAAGAATGGGGGAAAAAATCCTAGATAGTGGTGAGGAAGGGGAGGGAGTTTTCTTTTTAGACTCTCCCCACCTTCTCTTCATAATATTTGCACTGTGTGTAGTAAGAAGGGCTATTGTGGTTTTGATGCAAAAGGTCAAACGGCTATGGGAATAAGGGCACATGTGGTAGTTTGGTGCTGTTAAAAGAATGGTTGGAGGGTTTTTATTTGTAGTTTTATGTGTAACAACGCTGGTTTAGAACAGCGCTATTCTATGGTCTTGATTTTTTTTTTTCTTTTGTTTTTTTTTTCTTGTTTTTTTCCCCAAATACGAGGTTAAAAGTGCGCCGGTTCATGTATTCTTGGTACTGTTGTTTGTTTTTTGTTGTTACTTATCTGAATGTACCCTAAAATAGTTGGTTTAAGTTCTTGGAATATTAGGGGGATGAGTGAGCCTATTAAAAAAACTGCCGTATTCTCAGAGCTGTGCTACCGAGCTGATATGCCTGCAGGAGACTCACTTGACTGACGAGACTAAAGTACTAATTAGAAATAAAAAATTTCAGATACAATACCACTCAGTGTACTCCTCTTACTCAAGGGGAGTGAGTATATTGGTCAGGAAGGGGTTGATGTTCTCCTGCAGGGATGTCAGTATTGATAGGTTGGGTTGTTATATTTTTCTGTACTGTCTAATTGAGGGTAGGCCATTTGTTATAGCAAATCTGTATGTCCCTCCCCCTTTTAAGATGGAGATTTTGTTCTTGTTAATGAGATATTTGGAGGACAAAAAGGGGGTACCGGTTATTATAGTAGGCGACTTCAATGTCGTGTTGGATAGCAGAATTGATAGGTTCCCACCAGGGCCTGGTGGAGGTATAGGGATGGAGGGCAGGCTGGCACAGTTTCTAGAGGAGGTTGGGTGGTGTGACCTGTGGAGAGCTCGTAACCCTAATAGTCAGCAATATTCCTGCTTTTCGGGGTCGCACCACACTCTCTCCCGTATCGATATGGCCATCGGTAACCAAGAAGCCCAACCTTTTATTGGGAATATTGTATACCGGCCAAGGGGGGTATCTGATCATTCGCCATTGATAGTAACAATAATGACCCGGGACAATAGTGGCCAGAGAATTTGGTCATTAAATCCAACATGGTTGGAAATAGTAGGGAATAAAGATGAGATAAGCATAAGACTAAAAGAATTTGTTGAGTATAATACTGGGACAGCCTCGGGGGGTGTGATCTGGGATGCCTTGAAAGCATTCCTTAGAGGGCTATTAATTCAACAAATTTAAAAAAAAAAGAAGCAAACAAGGGCAAGGGGAGAGCTTATTAGAGAAGAGGTCCTGGAGTCAGAAAGAAAGTATGTGTTAGATCCTTCCCCGGAGAATCGAGAAACCTGGGTAATGAAGCAACAAGAATATAAAACGGAAGAAATTAGAAGAGCAGAAAATGGGAAAGCTTTCCAGAGGCAGAGGAACTTTGAGGATGGGGAAAGAGTAGGTCGGACGCTGGCCTTGTTGGCCAGAACTAACTCACCCTCCTCAATAGTTCCTCTGATCAAGACAAAGGAAGGAGAAATCTCTTCAGATCCGCTGGTAATTAATGGAATATTCGCAGAATATTACAGCGATTTATATAAATCGCGATATTGCCCAGAACGGGGTGAGATGGTGAAGTTTCTGGAAGGGATTAAGCTCCCAGTATTGCTGGATTCAGACATGAATAGTCTGGATGCTCCAATAACACTAGAGGAACTCCGGCGAGCAATAATGGAAATGCCGAACCAGAAGACCCCAGGCCCCGATGGATTGCCCGCTGAAGTTTATAAACAGTATGAGGAGGTGTTGGCTCCCGAACTCCTGAAGACACTGAACTGGTCAGCTACAACCGGTAGATTACCATCGTCAATGTCTGAAGCCACAATTGTATTAATTCAGAAAGAGGGGAAGGACCAATTAGATACATCATCATATAGACCAATCTCGTTGCTGGGTACTGACGTCAAGATTTTGGCTAAATTCCTGGCAACTAGGTTAAACAAATGTATTTCCTCTCTGATCCATCCGGATCAATCTGGTTTTATACAGAACAGGTCCACTAGTAAAAACATAAGAAGAACCTATTTGAATCTCCAGACGCCGGTAGAAAATGCAGGTTCCAGAGCTGTCTTGTCCTTGGATATTGCCAAGGCTTTTGACACTCTGGAATGGGGGTACTTATGGTGGGTAATGGAAAGATATGGGTTCGGCCCACTATTTATAAACTGGCCTAAAATATTATACCATCAACCCAGTGCTAGATTAAAAATAAATAATGTATATTCGGAACGGATCTCCCTGGAGAGGGGAACCAGGCAGGGGTGCCCGTTATCCCCCCTGTTGTTCGCCCTAGCAATGGAGCCTTTTGCGGAGGTGGTAAGAAATGCAAACGGTCTGCAGGGTTATAGAAGAACAGGGGGTGAGGAAAGAATAGCGTTATACGCTGATGACGTTTTGTTATTTTTGGGGGACATGGGGCCATCATTAGTAAGGGCAATGCAGTTGGTGGAGGGATTTGGGAGGATCTCAGGGTTGATAGTCAAACTGGGAAAAATCTATGCTTCTTCCGATTTGACTCGACTATAGGTCCTCTCCCGCAGGGGACTCCCTGCATTAGGGTGGTGGATAAGCTCAAGTATTTGGGTATAATCTTGGATAATAACCCAAATCATTATATCAGGGATAATTTAGCTCCGCTATTAGATAAATTCAAAAGGAAAAAAGACGTCTGGAGCCGACTCCCACAGGCCGTGTAAACCTGGTTAAGATGATCTGGATGCCACAATTAATGTATATTCTACAAAACTCGCCAGTTTGGATTGGGAGAGACTGGTTTGTAAAAATCAATGCCCTTTTCCGGGAGTTGATATGGAGGAAGGGTCAGGCCAGGATTAGCCTTCAAACCCTGCAACGCCCTACTAGGGAGGGGGGATTGGCAGTCCCACATCCATATAGGTATTTTTTGGCGGCCCAGTTGCAACATCTGGGCGGGTGTGAATGTGAGGGTGAGACGAACTCTAACGTAAGAATTATGTTATCAGGTAAGCTGCACAAATCCTTAGCAGGGGCACTGGAAGCGGGGTCTTTAAGATGTGCACTCCCAACATACAAATTAGTTACCAAAGTCTGGCAATTAGTGAAGACTGAGATGGGATATAGGGGCTTCACGGAGTTGTCACCAAACGTTCGGGTAAATTAATTGGCCTAGGATGAAAATAGCTGTATTATGGGATAATAAAAGTTGTATTGGGGTAATCTTTCTGTGTTACTTTGTTGTACTATGTATAATTTGAAAAAGCAAGAATAAAAAAAAACGATTTGATATAAAAAAATACCCTCAAATTAAAGCTAAAAGTCTGCAGTTAAATCACATCTTGTTGTTTTCATTTCAAATCCATTGTGGTGGTGTATAGAGCCAAAAATATTAGAATTGTGTCAATGTCCCAATATTTATGGACCTGACTGTATTTTTGAGGCCCTTCAGAAGGGGTTGAGGGGCCAGCTGACAGAGAACAGCCACATATATGATCTCACCCTTCCTCCTCCTCCTCCTGCCACAAGCCCACCACCAGAGCCACAGCCTCCAAGGAAGGCTGCAGGGAAGCGTGGAGGGAAGGCTGCAGGGAAGAGAAGAAAGTGATGACCTGGGTTCAGTCTGGTCTGACAGAAGACGCAGGCTGGTGTAGTACCACAGCCTGGGGACATATATGTCATCTGCTGCTGGTCCTGATCTCTGGGAGTCCTGGACCAGATTGGGCTCCAAATTATATGGACTCCTCAAGATAACAATTTTTGTTTCAACAGACTTGATGTGTGCCCTGGGGCCAAAAGGCTTCGCAAATACAAAAAGTTTCTCCAGCGTTACCTTCCTCTTTATTTTGTTACCCAGAATAAATTGATAGTTTATTTTCTGAAAATACTTGCTTATATGTTTTTATAAAAATAGGACAGATTGTTTGTGAGTATGCAGGTACATTTCAAAAATACAATGTCAAACTAACAAGGGACACCAACCAACCTCCTTGAGGTTACAAAATACAAGATAATAATGTTATTGTGGTAACTTGACACACCAAAAAAAAAAGAAAGATATTATGAAGATCAGTAGAACATAATTTTGCAATAATCCAAAAAAAGGAGATCTTGAAATAAAAAAATTATTAAAAAAAGACTATAAAAAATATTTCAAACATTATTCTGGAGATCTGGCTTTAATAAAAGATTATTCATGAGATCACGAGAAATAATAAAGAAATACGTTTGTAAGAACTCTGTGTGAATATCAGCAGCAAAACAAGTTCATTCTTCTAGCATTATAAAGCACAAAAGAATGCGCTGCATTAAAAGATCACAGAATTTGCAGCATGAAAAATGTGCTATCTCCATTATTCCATTAACCCTAGTTTTACCAGACCGAGTACTTCCGTCTCATACTTGCTTCTGAGCATGCGTCATTTTTGGTACGTCGGAACAGCATACAGACAAGCAGGTTTCCCGATAGTAATTAGTTCCGTCTGAAAAATTTAGAACATGTTCACTATCTAAGTCCGTCAGAATTTTTGACGGAAAAAGTCAGATAGGGCATACACACGGTCGGAAAATACGATGAAAAGCTCCCATCTGACTTTTTCTGATGGACATTCCGCTTGTGTGTATACGGCATTAGAGATTATGAAGCCTTGACATGTAAGTGGGTTTATGAATAGTATACAGTATACCTAGGCCAGCAGATTTTTTTTTTTTTTGAATAGGGTCAATGTATATCATAATAAACTGATAGACACATTACTTTGCATACCATAAGTGTACAATATTTTAACACTTTGCTTTGGTACATCAGCCAGGAATAGTCACACTTATGTACTGTGTTTTGTACTGTACTGTGCAAAGCCTTGTCACCTAATCTTATAAAACATTTCTCAGTTAGAAATTCAAGGTTGACAAATGCATTGCATGTACTGTACACTGTTTTTGTATGTACAGTGGATTTGCAAGCATAATTCGTTCCAGAAGCATGCTTGTTATACAAAGCACTCTTATATCACAGCAATTTTCCCATAGGAAATAATTGAAACTCAGATGATTTCTTCCACAAACATTTATTCTTCTAAAAATGATTATAGCAAAACAAAATACAGTATAAAGTGTACTGTAAACATAAAACAAATTAAGCTGCACTTCAAAATACAGTACTGTACAGTATAAAGTGTACTGTAAAAATAAAACTACAGTAATTAACCTGCACTTTGCTTTTGAAAAGAATTGTGGCTGGTGTGAGGGAGAGAGAAGAGAGGAGAGGGGGAAGGTGGTTATTGTGCAGGACGTCCTTCACTAAGTTTAACAAGGAAATTATCCAATGACACTTGCTTTTGTCTCCTTTCGAGGATTTGACGGAAATGTCACATTGCGTTGTCGTTAAACAGATTTATCGCCCGCACTGATACAGCCTTATTTGGGTGGTGCTTTTCTACAAAAGTTTGCACTGTTTCCAACATTGTACACATCTCCCTAATCTCATTTGAAGTGATGGATTACTCTGCTGTTTTATCCTCATCTTCAGACGTGATCTCCTCCATAACCTCTTGCTGTTGCTCGTGATGCAGATCCACCAGTTCACCAGTGGTCAACTCTTGGGCATGTTCATCCACCAGCTCTTGAATGTCGTTCTCATTCACCTCCAGACCCATAGTCTGCCAAAGGACACAATTTCATTGACAACTGGCGGCTCCTGTTCCTGAGCTAACCCCTCAATGTCATGTCCAAGAACACAATCAGACCACAGTTTTCTCCAAGCAGAATTGAGGCTTCTCTTGGTGACCCCATTCCAGGCTTTATCGATGGTCTTAAGGCAGCTCACAATGTGGAAATTATTTTTCAAAAACTCTTGGAGGCTAAGGTTTATTCCTTCTGTAACCTCAAAGCATAGCTGAAATAGTGCTTTGGTGTAAAACCTGCTGATCCATGGGCTGGATTAGTGGAGTGGTATTGGGAGAAAGGAAGTTGACCTTAATGAACGTGAACTCCTCCAGTAAGTCATCCTGAAGGCTTGGAGGATGAGCAGGAGCATTATCCATTAGAAGCAAGACTTTGAGTGGCAGAATATTTTCACTGTAGGACCAAAGACCTTGTTGATCCACTCAACAAACAAGATATGAGTGACCCAAGCCTTGCTGTTGGACCTCCACATAACGTTTAACTGGCTCTTCTGCACCTTGTATTTCTTAAAGGCTTGTGGATTCTCAGAATGATTCATGAGCAGGGGCTTGATTTTGAAATCCCCGCTTTCATTAGCACAAAACAAGTGGGTGAGACGGTCTTTCATGGGTTTGTGACCAGGCATTGCATTCTCTTCTGCTGTAATGTAGGTCCTCTTCGCATTTTTTTCCAAAAAAGCCCTGTCTCATCGCAGTTGAAATCTTGTTGCGGCAGGTAACACTCGGAATCCATGAGCTTTTGGAACTCGGTAATGAATGCCTCAGCTGCCTTAGTGTCAGAACTTGCAGCCTCTCCATGCCTCACAACACTATGGATGCCACTTCTCCTCTTAAAGTTATCAAACCATACCCTGCTTGCCTTGAAAACTTCTTTGTTTTCTTGCGATGTACTTGGCAGTTTACTTACAAGGTCAGCATACAAGGCCTTTGCCTTCTCACAGATAGTGTTCTCAGACACAGTATCACCTGCTAGTTGCTTCTCATTTATGCAGACAAGAAGCAACTTTTCCAGAACATGTGGCCATTGCTTTGATACTCTTGTGACTCCTTTTGCTGCATCTAGCCTCCTTAATTCTTCTTTCTTCTTCAATATTGCGCAAATTGTGGAAGTAGCCTTATTATAAAATCTTGCAATGCCGGACGTTCGCATACCTTGTTCATGCTTCTCAATGATTTTCTTTTGAATTTCCACTGTAATCACCCCCTTCTTAACACCTTCCTTTTCCACCTTTTGTTTCTTACTTGGGGCCTTTATTGGCGAGACGATTACCCACAATCCTGCATCCAGAAAGAGAAAGAATGGCTCAGCTATAAGTGTATAGGGAAGTGCATATTAATACTTACAATACACTTACAATACTGTACAATAGTAGGAATACTATACTGTACTGTAGCTCTGTGTTGCAAAAGTTTTAAGTAAAAAAAAAAGAATGTGCTCAGTGTTAAGGAGTCTGGTGCTCACCTATTAAAAACTGCTGTGTATACTGTATGTAGAGTGAAGCTGCTGGTGTACAGCATACATCTCTGTATGTGGCCAGAGGGGTTGTTGGTCATCTAATTAAACTGTACTGTACTGTATGTTCAGTAAAGCTGGTGTACAGTACACAGTACAACGCTGTATGTGGCCACAGGTTCAGCTCACAATTCTTCCTGGAGAACTCTGAACTGTTGACATCACTTCTGGGTACGCCCGCCCCTGCTGGGAGTGTCCGAGTGTCTCCAGGAAGCGCTGTGAGCCGTCATCGCATGCAAATCTCTGGCCACATGTATACTGTACTTGTGCACCAGCAGCTTAACTGGTCATATACACAGCGGCTTTGCACGGGTGACCATCGGACTCCTTCAAATTGTGAGTGTAATTCTTTTTGTAACATTAAAAAAACACTCATATATCAAGACAACGCTCGCAGATCAAGGTAAAAATTAAGAAAAAAAAGTTGCTTGTCTTATAAAATAGAAATTGTACAAGTGTAATTGTAGATTGTAAATCGCTTTAGGGAAAGGACTAATGAAATTACTTTGTTGTCACATATAAATTGTGTCATTTGCAAATATAAACTATATAAAGCCAACATCATTTTTTTTTTTTTTTTTAGGAAAGGGAATTATGAAAGTGCATGTTGTTTTTTTTTTGTCTGTTTACCTTTGTGGAGATTTCTTTTCATATCGTGTCACAAATTTGGATAGGTACATTTTTATTTCCTTGCTTTTTATTGGAAACAAATAGTAAGCAACCTGAAAACTGCATTTTCTTGTTATGTTTCACAATGCAACATTTACATAATTTGCACAACCCTTATAATTTCCAAAAAATATAATCAACAAAGTCTACTGATTAAAATTATAACACATTAGTGCAACATTTATGTAACATAGTGGAATGTTAAAGCTCAAAGTAAACCTATTAATTTTCATGTAGCTTTATTCCTTTTTTAACACTACATTGTGATGAGGAAAAACCTGGTTTGCACAAATTGTTTGTATCTGGCTCTGATCATTGGAGGGTGATCTACTGCTTTCTGAAATTAGCCAGAAAGAGATCTCTGTAACAGTAATCACTTGCTTTACTCATGTCACCTTACTTCTGACATCAACACATTGTGGAAGCATTGTACAGGTGCTCCTAAAGCCCAATTGGAAGCCCAGGAGCTGAAATTTTATTTCCATGGCTTAGCGCTAGGTCCTGGATGTCACAGAAAGCTGGTGATTCCAGTGCTAAAGCCAGTATGGGTCAAAATAGCCACTGGGATCAGCCAGCGTTTTAAAACTACACTGGGATGACACTTTTACAAAATTCTACAACTCCTTTTCTGCTTTAAAACAACAGCCTTGATTCAAGTGGTTAAGGTTAAGTCCACTAAAACTAAGAAGGGTTATAGTTGGGGTGGAGCTAGATGCACACGTCCCCCACAAACCAGTGGGCATCTCAGCATGCTAACATCGCCCAAAATGGAAATGTCAGCTTTGGCTGTATTTATTCTTGACATTAGCACTGAATGAAATCTTTTTTTTTTTTCACTATTACTAACTTCCCTTACTAAGGGATTGGAAAACGCTGAGTAATTTCTTGGACGTTCTTGTTGACTTACAAATACACAGCAAAAATGTTTGACCATTTTTATTGGTCTGCATGAACCACAGGGTTCATGCAGATATTAGAAATTATTATTAGATGTCACAGCTCTAGTTATAGTAGTATTGCTGTGTTTTTAGATAACATCTCCCCTTTCAAGCACTCACTGTTATGTAAACGTGGATTTTTCCTTGTAGAATAGAACTCTCATATTGCCTTGTGAAAAGAATTTGCTCACAGTAATTATTTTCTAGAGTGACAGCTCTGTTATTTATCGCAGCTCTGTGAATAATTGAAAATAATTTAAATAACAACACTTTTAGACAACACTTTTAGACGGATTTTCTTGCTAAAGTTTTCTGTTAGAATCAAAGTGTTTAAAAAAATAAGCTGAAAGCTAGATATTTAGAAAAATGTGCAACAGCAATATATCAGCAAAAGTAATTGTATGGAGATATAATAGCTTAAACAAGCTTAAAAACTGGTTTGCTCAGTGACAATAGTGTTGCTCTTCATGAATAAAATGTGCAGAGAAATATTACATACATGGGCTGACAAGAGTTACTTTTAAGCACTAAAAAAAAAAAACACAATTTATTCAGTTTCATCATACATTGTAACAGTATCTCCTTTACAAATATATGTGAACTTTTCCTTTAACATTGTATTATTGCATAGAAGCAAAGTACCTTTTTTTTTTTTTGCAAATAGACAGCGTTATTTTAGAAAGTCAGAACTAATTGGTAAGGACTTTCATGGCTCTCTTCTTATATCAGAGTACTTGATTTGATTGTAACTGTATTAGTGCAATTGTGAAAACAAATTTTCCTTTCCATTGGACCCTATAAGCATCAACTAAATTAAGAATGAAATCTAAACCTTACAAAGACAACTGCAAAAACTTGTCATGAACAGGTAGCAAAAAAACCTCTAAAAGCTACACCCAGTGCAGACCTTTTGGATACAACTTAAACAACACAAAACAAACACAACTTTTATAACTCCTGCTATTAGCAACTTGGAACCCGGTCCAGAATCCCAAGGTATCCCTTGTGTAAATGCTGACTTTACAGAAAATGTGGATATAACAGAGGAACTCGGAATCATAAATTTGTCAAATCATAAACTTTCTACACCAGAAACAACAGTCCTCTCCAAAGGCCTCACATTCTGCCCAACCACCAAATTAGATAATTTACAGGTATGGTCAGATATGGAGGAATTCTTTAGGAGACTAAGGCTCAAAGAATATTTTCACAGTAAGGAAAGGAATCCTAGGACAATAGGAGGTGACAAAAAGAAAAAGAACAGCAACTTCACACCTTCACAAGGACGCAACCCCAAACTGGATACCTATATTGACAGCTTCAGGCTGCGAGTCACATCCCTGATATCCACCCAGCAAAAGAAAATATTATACAACCTTTCACCACTGGAGCGAAGAGCTGTACATGATCTGCGCAATAATCAGGCCATAACCATCAAACCAGCAGTCGGTAGCAGTCGTTGTGATGGATACAGACAAATATATACAAGAGGGCCAGAGGCAGCTGGCAATACTACTTACTACAAAACACTGGATTATGACCCGACCCAGGATTTTACTAAGCAATAAGGTCTCATTGCGACAATACCAAGCCACCTACATTCAGAACTCATCAATGTGATTCTGGATAATCCAGAAATTGGAGACTTCTACATGCTGCCCAAGATTCACAAGCCAGGAAATCCAGGCATACCCATTATAACAGGTATGAATACACTTACTGAACATATCTAAGGCCTTGTAGAAAACATGTTAAAACCTTTAGTCATGAACACTGCGAGTTTCCTGCAAGACACCACTGATTTTCTGAACAAGCTTAACAATATACAACAATTACCACCAAATACACTTCTAGTCACTATGGATGTAGAATCTCTGTACAGTAACATCCCTCACAAGGATGGGTTGGCGGCATGTCACAGATTCTTATCATCCTCACCAAACCACAAATACACTGCTGAGGATGTGACACAGCTCATCAAATTCATTCTTACACACAACTACTTCACTTTCAATAATGACATCTATCTCCAGTGTATGGGTACTGCTATGGGAAGCAAAATGGCACCCCAATATGCAAACTTATTTATGGCTGACCTGGAGGACAAATTCCTGAACAGCATACAACAAAAGCCATACAGATATTATCACTATATTGATGATATCTTCATGATATGGACTGAAGGTGAAGAAAATCTAAACCAATGCTTCTCATTGATCAACACTTTTCACCCATCTATCAAACTAAAAATGGACTATTCAAACACACATGTCAACTTCCTGCACAATACAGTATACATCAGGGATGACAAGCTACACATGTCGATATACAGAAAACCGACTGACCAATGCAGCTATCTTCATAGTTCCAGTTTTCACCCCCAACACACTAAACGGGCCATCATACACAGCCAGGCCATCAGATACCACCGAAGGCCCAGAAGACATAGATAAACATCTCAGAACACAGGCAGACTCCTTCCTTAAGAAAGGTTACAAACACAAAACCATCAACAACAGCATAAACACAGCCTTGAAAACCCGAAGAGAAAATCTCCTCCAATACACAGAGGAAAAAACAAAAAACAGAGTACCTCTAGTCACCACATACAAGCTAGCACTTGAAGGGATCAAAAAGATAATCAAATATTTACAACCCATTATAACAGAGGATGAAACTCTGAAAGGAATATTCCAACAACCCCCATCATTGGCTTTCAGACAACCAACCAACCTCAGACACAAACTAATCAGCAGGAAACTTCACTCTGATTATGAAGTCACAAATAATGGAAGCAAACCCTGCAATAAAAAATGCTGCAAACTATGCAACCAGATCAATCTATCCAAAAGTGTTACACACACAAATGTGACCTTCAGTATCATGGGATCTTATAACTGTACCTCCAGTAATGTTGTGTACCTCATCCAATGCAAAAGGTGCAGCAAAGGATCTTTTGTTGGTGAAACAGGACAAAAGTTGCAAGCGAGGATGAATTTGCACAGACATACCATCAAAGAACATAAAGAAGACAGTTTATGCACACCTGTGGGACATCACTTCTCACAACCGAACCACACTATAGAACACCTCAATATTTTAGTTCTTAAAGGGAATTTCAGAACTATCCAGGAAAGGAAAATGTTTGAACTAAGAATGATACTTCTTTTTGACATGAAAAATAATGGCCTGAATTTAGATATTGGTTTCCTTACACATTATGCTAAAGTTTTATGACCCCCTCTGTGACCAGTATCCCCCCCCCCCCTCCTTCATTCTATAGCTCTCCCTCTGTCTTATCTCACTAACTCTGCTGCTATCTTTATTACCATTGATTTGTATGTGTTTGTTTTTCTCTTTTTTTTTCTCTTACATTCTGCTTAAAAATTTGTGAATCAGTACTGCTTGGACCTTGAAGAAGGAGACATACCCCGAAAGCTTGTCCTGAAAAATTGTATAATTTGGGATCTGTGTTCCTGTATTATTACCATGTACAGTATAGGTCCTGTTTTGGGTTTTGGGCACCTCATAGGATATATTTCTAACAATATACTCCTATTAATTTCCTGATGAAACAAAGTTATGAACTGTTAAACATGATAAGGGAAACAGTTCTTACAAAAGCCATCTATATATGGATCTAAATTCAGCTAGTTTTGTAGGAATCATCTGAATTTTGATCCTTGTATGGGCAGGGAGACGGTACAGAAGTCCATCTGCTGATAAACTTTTGTACAACCTCCATGTCAGATTTTCCCCACTTGATCAGTACTGATGGCTATAGCTGGCGGTGCTGATCAGTGTATTCTGATGGTAGGGATGTTTACCCATTGTTAGAATACAATAGTTAATTGGGGAGCATTCTTCCATTCACATCTGTATGTGGATGGGGAAATCAAATAAGTGTTTTTTTTCATTCAACTCGCTGGTTGAATGAAAAAACTGACTTGTCTATGGCCAGCTTTATTTTCTTAATGTGAATTTGGGGTGATGTGACAAGACAAGGATATGTAAAATCTTGTTTGATGACTAAATGTACTTACATGATAGGGGACATAAGTTAAGAAATGCTTGGATAATAAAAATAGCATATCTTTTAAAGTGAAAATAGGCAAGGTTCAAAATGACGGTTTTATTGTGAAAATAGGATGTTGGTACCAATGACAACAGGTTAAGCGTGAAACAATACCTCTGGTTAGAAATTTGTTAGTGATAATAATTGCATGTTATTTAAGATAACAGAAACTCTGTTGTTTGTATAAAATTGTCCCAGTATGCTTGTCTCAATTATAAAAATAATAGGTTTAATTCATATTTATGGTGGAAGATTCAGGGGAGATATTCTAACCATGCATGTATGGTTAGCATGCTGTAGGGTTTGGTTTGTTATTAGAACATAAAAGGATGTTTTATTTATGATGGTGTGGTAGCGATGACAAATAGGGTTCATTCACTATTATGTTTTTAAGGTTAATTTTACCATTTGTGCCCAAGATCTAAACAGTCATGCTGTATATTCACCTAATTTTGTAGTTATTAGTAGGGTTGCACCAATACCACTTTTTTAACCACTAGACGACCAGCAGCCGCATTTATACTGTGGCAGGTTGGCTCGCCTGGGCAAATCGCCGTAGGTATACGTCGGTCGCTTTAAGACCGCTAAGGGTCGCGATTATGGAGCCGATGCACATGACCGACGGCCACAATGTTCGCTGGGCACCTGCGATCGCTCCTGAGAGACACTGGACAGAGATCTGTCAGTGTAAACAGACAGATCTCTGTTCTGTCAGGGGTGAGGAGACACATCTGTTGTTTATACCAAGTATGAACAGCGATATGTCTCCTCCTTCAGGCAGTCCCATCCCCCACAGTTAGAATCACTCCCCAGGACATACATTTAAGCCCTTGATTGCCCCCTAGTGTAAACCTCTTCCCTGCCAGTGACATTTATACAGTAATCAGAGGCCTATTTTTAGCTCTGATTGCTGTATAAATGTCATTGGTCTCAAAATAATTGTCAAAAGGGTCCAATGTGTCCACTGCAATGTCGCAGTCCCAATAAAAATTGCAGATCTCCGCCATTAAAAAAAAAATAATAATAAAAATGCCATAAATATATCCCCTATTTTGTAGATGCTATAACGTTTGCGCAAACCAATCAATATACGCTTATTGCAATTTTTTTTCCACCAAAAATATGTAGAATAAATATTGGCCTAAACTGAGGAAGAATCTTTTTTATTTTTTGGGGGCATATTTATTATAGCAAAAAGTAGAAAAATATAGCTTTTTTTCAAAATTGGTACTCTTTTTTTCTTTATAGCGCAAAAAATAAAAACTGCAGAAATGATCAAATACCACCAAAAGAAAGCTCCATTTGTGGGGAAAAAAGGACGTCAATTTTGTTTGGGTACAACGTTGCATGACGGTGCAATTGTCAGTTAAAGCAATACAGTGCCGTATCGCAAAAAAAATGGTCTGGTCTTTAAGGGGGCAAATCCTTCTGAGGCTGAAGTGATTGAGACCGAGTACAAGTACCGATACTTTTTTTTCAAGTACTCGCTGATACTGATTACCAATACTTTTTTTATTGTCATGTAATAGTGGCACTAATAAGCAGCACTGATGAACACTGATAGGTGGAACTGATTTAAACGTTTAAATATTTTATTATTACAATTCTTTATTTTTTATCAGCCCTGTTGGGGGGCTTTGGTGAGATATCAGGGGTCTAAACAGACCCCTGACATCTACCCTTTAGTACATGGAAAGGGACTGAGGACACAGATTCCCCAGTCCCTTTCTCTGCAGCCTCAGCTGCACTGAAGATGAATGAACAGGAGACAGGGGCTTCTTTTCATTCATAAACTGCACTTTGTAAACACAGTTTACGATGCTCAGTTATGAATGGATAGAGTCAGTAATTAGGACCGATCACTGCCTCTGTTCGTTCAGAAAAGGAAGGAGATGGTAAATGACATGTTTACTGGCTCCTTCCTCTGCTCTCCATCTTGACAGATCCGGGACAAAGGGGGGACCGGAGGAGCACAGTGGAGGTGGAGGACACAGAGGGGGAGCACAGAGGGGGATCGGAGGAGGATACGGAGGGGGAGCATAGAGGGGGAACAAAGCAGACTCGAGGAGCTGGAGGAGAACCCAGGGAGCTGCAGGAGGACACAGGGGGCAGTTGGGACAGTCACTGCAGCCAGTACAAGCACCAATCTCCCTGTATACCTTTTTAATAAAGCAGCTGAAAGTCGTGGGAGGGAGAGGAGAAGAAGCGGTTGTCAGCTGCTCTATTAAAATTTATACAGAAAGATCAGTGCTTGTAACTGCCCACACCGATCATCTGTGAGGCTGCCCAGCCCCCCTGCTACGCTGAGGATGCAGGTATCGGGTCAAGTTTTGTAGCATTTGAGTACAAGTACTCATGCAAATGCTTGGAATCGGCATTGATACTGATACTAATATCGGTATCGGTGCAACCCTAGTTATTAGCATTCTATGTTCAATTTCAATATTTGCAGTAAGGTGTGGATGGCCTCATATTTTGTAAGGGGTAGGCAATGATTAGGGGATTCATTGTTGACAATTTTGATGCCTGCTTATGTATCTTTTTTTATACTTTTATGTTGTTCATACAGTAGATCTGTTTTATTTAATATTGTTTACTGCTTTTCGAGGTGCCAAGAATAAACTTCAGGCTATATGTTAGGATAATAAAATTTTACTTTATTACAGACTTTATATCGTTATTTCACAAAAACCATTAAAAGAAGACCATTTCATTAAAATTGCCATATTACAACCACCAATGACTACATAAGGGAGTGCTGGCAAACTCCACCAGTGTATAGTAACAGTATAGGGGTGGAGTCAATGTGGCAGCATTGTATTCATTCAGAAAAACTAAAACTTTCTCTGAATGGCTGAGCAGCACTCTGGAACACAACATTATACTCTGTATGCAGCTGATAATACAGTTTATACAGCACTGGCAACAAGCACTCCTGTTAGTGAGATAAATAGTTTTCTTTACCAAAAATATCACCAGAGAGGAGGTTTATGGTGCAGTCTCCTGTTGGTATGTTCTGTGGTCCTGGAGTGGAAAGATTCATTGCTGCTAGTCCACACACCGCTGAGCTTTGTATAGAACACCTATAGCCTGGAGGTAAGAGGCTGTGTGTGGCAAGGTGGAGGGAGTCATGGGTGTATTCCAGATATATATATGAGACTTTTTGAGATTTTTTTACAAATGGTGTTTATAATTTGCACACTATCTGTGGAATGATTATATTACACATCTATAAAGGTGTTTACTGTTTGTTTTCAGCTCAGCAGTTCTGGATTATATAATAAATGTGTATGTAATAACAGTATGCACCTGATATTGCAAAATCACAATCCTAAATTCCAAATGGTCATGAACACTTCTTTTCACTTCTGTGGATGGAAGTTTGAACTTGGCTAGCGGCCATGTAATAGCAGCAGAAGATGTTGGTCTTGTTCCTTGCTGTATGGAATGTTCCATCTTTAAGGATTTAGAATCCTAATGTTTTCGAGGTCCCCCCATACTGGTGGCACATTGTTTTTCCCTGGCTAGGCTTCATTCTTTTACACAGGAATTTGTGAAAAACCTTTATATTGTTGGAGTTATATATACAGGATGTCAAAGTTTCTGAAGAAGTTCCTGTTCCTGCGAAATGCGTAGACCACTGAATAATGTTATATCATAACTGAAGGACACATATTGTTATTACATTCCCAGTTTTTGATGTGATGGTTTTAACTGTCTGCTGGAAGTATGCTCCTTGTGCAACTTCCAATGAAGAAACATTTTTGTAATAAATCAACTTTTTTTGTTTGTTTTTCTATATGATCTCCTGGCAGGCATAAAGTCATACTTGTATAAGAAATAATAGTTCCGTGCTTAGGAAGTAAAAGAACTGCAGCCCCCCCAGCACAGAATACCACCTAAGTGAAATTCTAATCAGATAGAGTACTAAATTGGGGTGATTGGCGCTGTTTAACTATATATGCACTGAATAATGCTCATAAATATATAAGTGTGAAAAAATAAATAAAAATAAGTGTAACGAGAGTGTGAGAAAAGTTATATGTACATATGTATAATGCTCTGACGGCAATATATAACAATAGAGTGCAACGCTATGAGGCTCACTTTTGTTTTGCCACATATGGATGTTTAATGCCGGGGAGCGATCAGAGGTGATCGGGACACCAGAGAAGGGGAGGAGGACGGAGGACTGTCACCACGGATCATCGCTGCTGGATTCAGTTTACATGCTTGTTACCCCTGCAGGGGTGAGGCTTTCCGGTGAGTGAGGGGACGAGTAGGGGTGCTTTGGACGGCGGGGAGCACTTGCCACACCAAGAATACTGTCACTTGAATGAAAAGACACATCACTGTGTTTTAAGAAGAATTTTCCGTTAAGTTTTTCTTTTGGGGACACTAATTCATTACCACTTTTGCTTATGAACTAAGTATTCACATTTAATGTTTTCCTTCATCACTTTGTTTATGAACTAAGGAGTTTTTATCAACACTGGACATTTTTTCAATATATTTTTTTAATATATATTTTTTGGAATGGTTTAGATTGGATTTTTTTCACCACTTGCTTTTATCAGTGTTTGGATTGCTCACAGAGTTTTATTGATGTATTAGCATACATGTGTTATTGCACATTGACATTGCACTTTATTGTTATATATTGCCGTCAGAGCATTATACATATGTACATATAACTTTTCTCACACTCTCGTTACATTTATTTTTATTTATTTTTCACACTTATATATTTATGAGCATTATTCAGTGCATATATAATTGAACAGCACCAATCACCCCAATTTAGTACTCTATAAAGTCATACTTGCTCTTGTATTTATGTCTGTTGGTAGTATATATTGGGATGATGCCTCTGGGAAATCATTATTCTCTGATCCTGTGATGGTTCCACCACTCAATCAGCACTTGGTAGGCCCTCTCTTATCCTTCCACCACTAAACATTGCTGTTCTCTTGCTCTTCCTCTTGACCAGGGAGCCCAGGACTGTAAGTGGTCAGGTTGGTTACCCACAAAGGAGATGGAGAAACATCCATTCCTCCATCTCCTCTGTGATGAATGAAGCCGGAAGCAATGAGACTCTAGTCACTTCTGAATTCAGTGCTGTCATTCCCCGGCTTGCACAGCCAGGGAAGCATCTGATCAAATACAATATTTCTCTGGCCATCTCTCGCCTTGACTACTGCAACTCACACCTCATGGGACTACCTATACATAAACTAACCCCCCTTCAGTCCATAATGAATGCTGCTGCAAGGCTCATCCACCTTACCAACTGTTCAGTGTCCTCCACCTCTCTCTGCCAATCCGTGCACTGGTATCAGTAATAGTACTCACCAAGGCCGAGATGCTGAGAGCGGTTCACCCTTGCAACTAAGCGCAGTTCACCCCCTGGAGATGTTACAGGGAGTGAATGGCACAAAGAGGCACAGGCTACCCCAATGGACCGTTGGTGACTTACGTGAAGGTCCTTGTAGAGAAGAGCTGCTGTGCAGAGACTGGTAAATAAGAGTACAAGCTGGAACAAATGATAGAAAATCCAGAACCAGGCTGAGGGTCAAACACCAGGAGCAGTAGTTTAAGCTGCGGGTCTGAAGGATGGTGTCTAGAAGACACGGGTAGTCCAGGTACAGGCAGGGGGTCAGGCAAGGAGACAGGAGACAGTCCAAGTAACAGGCTGGGGCTCAAACACAGGAGACAGGTGGAAATCCGATTAAACAAGCCAAGGTCAGGTCTAGGAGAAGAGCAGAGGAATCCAATAGCAATCTGGGTCACAACAGGTAGTCAGGCACAAGTACAGGAAACAGGATCAAGTTACACAGGGAGCTGAGACAAACCAGCAATTTGTTTGATCATCTGAGCGCCTTTTATAGGCCGCCCAAAGGATCACGTTGGGTGTGCGCTAGTGCGCATGTGCGAGCGCCGTAGCGCTGGACCGCAAATGTGCATGCACTGGAACGCCGTTCCGCCGCGCATGCACGCAGGAACACGGCCGAAAAGACAGGAAGGAATATTCCTCTGACAACTGGCTTTCACTCACCCAATGAATAATATTCAAATACTAACAATAATTTACAAAGCCGTCCACAACTCTGCCCCCAGCTACATCACTAACCTAGTCTCAAAATACCAACCAAGCCACTCTCTTCAGTCCTTCCAAGAACTCCTGCTCTCTAGCTCCCTTGTCACCTCCTCCCATGCTCGCCTACAGTATTTCTCTAGAGCTTCTCCCATCCTTTGGAACTCCCTACCCCAATCTGTCCGACTATCCCCCAATCTATCCATCTTTAGACGATCCCTGAAAACCCTTCTCTTTAAAGAAGCTTGTCCTGCTTCTAATACACTGTTTTACTTTCTCCATCAGCTCATCCTCCACAGCTATTACCTTTTGTATCAATTGACCCTCCCTCCTAGATTGTAAGCTCTAGCGAGCAGGGACCTCTGATTCCTCTTGTACCAAATTGCAATGTACCTGTAATGTCTGCCTTCATTTTGTTAAGCACTGCGCAAGATGTTGGCGCTATATAACTCCTGTATAATAATAATAATAATAATAATAATAATAATAATAATGCTTTGAAGGGCAGATGAGATATCAGGGGTTTAATAGTCCCCCTGATTTCTCAATAAGAAGTATCTGACACTGCCCAAGCAGTGGGCTTGTTCATACCTTGTGATAAGAATAAAGCTAAATGAAATCCCAATTCCTCTGTGTTCATGTACAAATGCAAACACACACATAGGTCTAAGGCACATAAGTAAATTATGATTGCACCACAAATTTGAGGTATCACCGCAAACTTTGGAGTGCGTGCAATAATTCTAGTGCCATAGGCCATGCTTAGCTCTAAAATGATAACCTGTAAAAACTTTTAAAGCACTAGATATGAACAACTTTAGGTACTGTAATTTGTCACTATTTCACAGATATGCACAATTTTAAGTCCTGACATGTTTATTATCTATTCACTTCATGCAACATTGTATTTTTATATTTTACCAAAAGGTGGATATTACAGTATATTGTATTTATGTGCCCTACAATTTAAGTGTATTTAAAAAAAAAAAAAGAATTAATGTGAAAAATGTCTTCACAAATATTGTGTGACATGAAAAACTTCAACAGCCTCCTTTTTTTCTCCAGGGCCCCTGCTTTCAGACAGTATATAATGTTTGAAGGTTCTAAGTAATTTTCTTGCAAAATATGCAGATTTTAACATGTATGTGAAAAATTGAAAACATTTCCCAGGTAGGCAAGTAGATAAAGTGGTTCAATTCCATGCATTAAGGTAAACAACCTACTGGGTGCAGCTTCCCCCCAGCACCCCCTTATACTTACCTGAGCCCCATCTTGATCCAGCAATGTGCATGAGAACAGCGGCTCTCCTGGGTCTCTCTCTCCTCATTGGCTCACATATCAGCATCTGTTAATCACAGCCAGTAAACCAATGAGGAGAGAGTGAGGGGTGGGGCTGAGCCAGACTCTGTGTGAATTGACAATGTTCGTTTACAGGAATGGAGCTAGGGAGCGAGTCTACTCAAGTGCCCCCCCATAGCAAGAGGCTTGCTATGGGGGGGCACTTGGCAGGGGGGGGAGCCAGGGTCGCCAGCAGGGGACCCAAAAAGAGTATTGGGGCTGCTCTGTACAAAACCATTGCACAGAGCAGGTAAGTATAACATGTTTTTTTTTTTTTTTTAGTTTTCTACCTATAAATTTATTCATGATATATGTCTGTACATATTGTGAACAACTAATTCAAGATTTCTTTACATATTACATTTTCATGTTGTGACGTAGAGTTCCTCCTTCTCCTGAGGAAGCAGACATTGAAACATGTTGACAACACAGCCATGACCTTTGCATATAATAATTGAAGTGCACTTCAAGCATATATAAAATTGTTACACTGATACTATACACTGGTGAAGTTTGCAGACTCTGCCTTATGTGATCATTGGTGGTTGAGAGGCAAGATAAACTATGTTTGTGAAATATAAACTGCAATATGGCAATAACTATGAAATTGTCTTCTTTTAATGTTTTTTGTAAAATAGCTATTTGAAGTCCGTAATACATTTTATTATTATTTTACCATTTAGTCTAAAGATTATACCTGGCACCTCAAACGTCCCACCATGATTAAGAGATTTAGCAAATTATATGTTTTTCTTGGTGATGAGGTGCTAATGGTCATTTATTGCACCACAAGGCTCGATAATGTTTACTGCTATCAAATTTCATGCAAGATTCAGGGTTAAGCTGTCACACTTGCGACTGATATTATGGTGATGCCTGCACAATAAGTAAGCACTTTACACGCAGTACTCTGTGCTTTTGACAATGTCTTGATTTGATGAAGCATGTCTGGCCAAGCTACTGTATCAACTAAGTGATGATCCTGGAGTAATGGAGGAATTGCTTTTGTAAAGCAAGGTAGGCAAGTGATTAGCACTGTCTGTAAAGTCTCATATTGCTAATGCTGTGAAGCACTCGCACTGTGTAAGATAAGGTAAGGATTAATTTGTGTGTTTGTTAAATAAAAGAGTTATGCTATGTGGAGGTGATAGTTCTTCTGTTTTGAGCTGTCCCACTGACCTATGCTCAAAGGTTTATTGTTCATATTTCATTCAGAGGGAGCTGAGGAGGATCAGAGCTACATTGCCTAATTAAGCACCATATCCTTTTTGTAGTAGAAATGATATAACTAAGGAAAGCGTTTTCTCCAGTTGGTTAGGACATGTTTTTTTATGATGGGGGATTACAAGGATTTGAACTGATTGGCAATGAATTGGAAAAAAAGCAATGAATTGAAAAATCCTGTTCGCTGTATGTACTTTTTTTAACTTATTCTTTTTCACTAGTGTGGTTTGAGCAATATTGTTATAGCCTCAATTATTGCTAGTCTTTAACAAGTTATTAAACTGGGCATTTACTTTTCTTTCCAGGTAAGACTTTATGCACGACCTGATGCAGTGAGAAGGGGATCTGGAGACTATGCCCTCAATATCACAAAAAGACTTTTGGAATTTTATGAAGATTACTTCAAGGTTCCATACTCGTTGCCAAAATTGGGTAAGGGTTAAAAAAAGTACCATCTCTTAACCTAACTTATACTTGTCCTCTATATAATGCTATAAATGAATTTGTAATTTCATTTAATGTGGTTTTAAAAGGATTTTTATTTAAAGCGGCTTTAGATACATGTTATAATATTTAACAAAAGATTGCCATATGCATTTTGACGTAATTGCTTTGTGTTAGTGGCAATTTCATTTAATTTTTTTATTTATTTTTTATGGTGGTATTTGTAGTCAGTTTATTGCTCTTGAAGGAAGCTAATTGTAAGAAATATAATTGTTTGAGGATATAAGCAATTATTTGGGGATATTGGAGGATGCTAAATTGTGGCTGGAGGACAGGGCACAGTCATTTTTTATTTTTGTCCCTGTTCAAACCCTCATCCTCTTTGGAAAACGTGGAACGTGGAACCTTAATGACCTAATACATTCCAATGTAACCAAATGTATTTAGGAAAAGACAACAAAAATTGATACACTACATACTGTAGGTAATGCAGTAGTAATTGGTTTAAAATATTACAAAGGGTAGCTAAACTCAAAACTAAAATATATACATTGAAGCTTGCCAGTCCTTAGATGTGGTAGCTGCATTATTTTCCTCTTTTCAGGCATTTTGCTTTATTTTTTACCTGATGATTCTGCCAGTAACACTTCCTAGAGTTAATGATCACTCACTGCACAGCATCCATTGAGAAGCAGCACATGAAGTGTGTTAGTACTACAGAGCATCTTCCTTTAAACTCTTCTTCATTGGATCAGGGGAAGATATTCTGTAGTTAATAGAATATAGCTGAGAAAGCCGACAACCTTGAGATAGCAGTTTAATGCACAGGAACAATGGAATTCTTCAAGTCAACTTGTATAAATAAGTTTCATGAATTTCCAGGAAAAGTATTTAGCCTGCAAAAAAGATTTCAGAAGAGAGAAAAAAAAAAACACATCTAAAGCTGTATTCATTTGTTTTGTTTTTGGGTTTAGATCTCCTGTTCAACAGTGGTGTTTAAAGATCAGTTTTAAGTATATTGAGTTTGAAAAATAACTTCACCAGCAATATTTGTTTTGCCAAAACAAATTTCTATTCAGAATTATTCTGCAGGGTTTTTGTCAAAAGAAGGCCTTCTCCTTCTACAAAGAGTAATGATGTATATGTCATATGACACTAAAGCACTTGGTACTTGCAGACATATTAAGCTAATCATACATGGCTCAAGTTATGACCAGTCCATGCTGAATCAGACAAAATCTAATCTCTGGGTGGTCACGTTAGCAAAAATCCACTGGCTGGGTGGAAATGTGTCAGCTTGGCAGTGACGGCACTCTATCAGATGCAGCACTATGAGTTTTCAGGGAGTGGCAGGTTCCGTGGCTGTTTGAATACAATAGCTGACAGGGCAGATTCCTCCATTCATACTGTTTAGCCTGCGGGTCTGATGAGGAGATATCTACACGTGTATGGCCAGCCTTAGTTTATACACTTTGGTGGGCATGGCAGATAAATGCCAAGAAGCAAACAATATGTGAACAGTAACAGTAAAAACAAACAAGAACATCGAATCTCCAACTAGAGAGAGGGAGAGAGAAAGAGAGAGAGAGATCTAATGTGATCAGACAGCAATAGTAAAATAGAATGTAAATGTTTTCATCTTTACTTTTTTGAACTAGAGGCAACCACCGAAACAGCACAGAAACACCACTTTTTTTTAAATGCCTAAGACATCTCATATCGGAAGATCACTCTTAAACTAGAAACCCATTCATACTTTCCTGTACACAGAGAGTATAAAGTTTATCAGCGCATGGTAAATCCCGCAATTTACTTGGTCACCAGCTAATGCTGACAAAAGTTAATCCTAGTATGAGCAAAGTAGGTTTTTGTTTTCATAAGAACATATTAAAAAAAGCTTGTGATGAGATGTGTTTCTACAAATACGGATACTCCATTTCTTTACTAACCCATATATCACAATATACATGTATACAAATAAGACTAAACCCAATACAGATATGTCTATGTTGTAAAATGCTATATTTTAAATATTGTAGTGCTGAGAGCGTGGTGGGATGGAGATGACTTACATATTATGTACAATATTCTGTAGATATAGCAAAGCATAAATAGTTTTTGTACATGCATCAGATTAGTGTTCAACCATCAATTGTACCAGACCAAACTGCTAAAAGATCTTTTAGGAAATTGCAGGGGCATTTAAAGGTAAGGCCAACCACCAAAGCTCAGTAAGAAGTAGAGGTACAGTATGAAGCTTCACCAGCAGAGTTTTTCTAGATTCCAGTATTTATAAATGTTGATAGCTTTACTTGTAGCAGTTAAAATGTAAGAAGAAAACACATGTGAAACTAAAGGTTCTGCGAAGTTATGCTTTTATCCTTGTGCTTAGGGATGGACCAAACACCCCCCGGGTCGATTCGCACCAGAACATGCGAACAGGCAAAAAGTATGAGCGAACATGTGAACACTATTAAAGTCTATGGGACACAAACATGAAAAATCAAAAGTGATCATTTTAAAGACTTATATGCAAGTTATTCCCATAAATAGTGTATGGGAACCCGGGTACTACCCTAGGGGACATGTAGCAATGCAAAAAAAAGTTTTTAAAACAACTGATTTTTCAGAAGCAGTGATTTTAATAATGATTAGATTGAAACAATAAAAATTAAATATTCCTTTAAATATTGTGCCTGGGGGTCCCCTTAGTCTGCCTGTAAAGTGGCGCATCTGTGTGATATGTAGTGTGGCAGCAAAATGACATTTCTAAAGGCAAAAATGTAATTTAAACTTGCTTGCGTCTGTAATGTTTTGCCGACTCCCAGCAATATACATGAAAATTCAAGGAAAAAACAGCTTGGGTCCCCCCCACCAGTTCATACCAGGCCCTTCAGGTCTGGTATGGATTTTAAGGGGAACTCTACAGCAATATTTTTTTAAAACATTGGCGTGGGATCCCTCCCAAAATCCATACCAGACCCTTATCTGAGCATGCAGCCTGGAGGACAGAATGGGGGAGGGGTGAGCAAGTGCCCCCCTCCTGAACCATACCAGGCCACATGCCCTCAACATAGGGAGGGTGCTCCATATGGAGGGTGCTCCATACCTGGCCATTGGTTGTCAGGGTCTGCGGGTGGGGGGCTTATCGGAATATGGAAGCCCTCTTTAAAAAGGGGGCCCCCAGATCCCGGCCCCCCTATATGAATAGATATCAGGTTCATTTTACCCCTACCCATTCACATAAAGTGTCAAAAAGGAAAAACCACAATAGACAGTTTTCGACAATTCCTTTATTAAAAAAGAAAAAAAAAGTGTCCCGCGATGTCCATTCATCTTCAATCACGCCGCCTGATAGACCAGAAAAATAGAAAGCACCCCAAAGCACCCTCCCCATGTTTAGGGCAAGCTGCCTGGTATGGTTCAGGAGGGGGAGGGGGCTCACTCGCAGGCCCTCCCCCTTCCTGGCCTGCCAGGCTTCTTGTTCAGATAAGGGTCTGGTGTGGATTTTGGGGAGACGTACGTGTTTGACTCCACATCAAATGTATTTTACATTTTGGCATGAAGTTCCCCTTAAAAATCTATGCCAGACACAAAGGGCCTTGTATGGATAGGAGGGGGGGGGGGGCATGCCATTTTTTAATACTTTAATCCTGTCATAGAGTTTCCCTTAACCACTTCAATGCACTGTATTATATACTGTACAATGACTTTGATTCGAACATCGGCACCATCCCTTTTTGTGCTGTATTCATGTGGATTTGATACATTTTTACTATGCTACATATGCAAGGTATTGGAGGACAGGTTTAAATTGTACATAAAGGTAATATAAGTTCACCATAGATGTCAATATTTCCCTAGCTGACTGTTTTCAGATCTTTTATATGTTAAAAACAAGTATAAGTGATATTCAACTTGAAATACAATATATTTTAAAGAGGACCTGAACTAAAAAAGTAAAGATTTTCTGTCTCATAGGAAATTTCTAGAAATGTTAGTTGTACTTAAGCAGTGCCATGAAATTTTTACTGTTTGCCTTGAAATCCTTCTACTAAAGTAGCAGTGCATTTCCTGTGCCCTGAGCCTTATAGCTGTATACTGTATATGTAGTGTGAAATCATCTAAGACCTCATGCCTCTGATTGCCCGTGTCTAATTCCTACTCTCACTAGATTTCAAGTGAGATTTGGTAAGCCACTACTGTGCTGCTTGCTGGATAGGAACATGTACCTGATTACCTGCAGAGAGTAATCACCTGTAAGTATCTCCTTGCTTCTGCTTCATTCCGTCACTAGATCTTTGCTTCATTCACCTCTCTATTCAATTCTCACATGAGCAAGCAAAATCTTGCCTCTACCAAGAGGACAATGGATTTTTGGTGGGTGTGTTCACTACTGTATAAAAATGCTGTAAATTAAGAATGTTTTCGATATAGAAGTGTCAATAGTCTATTTTTCTTGTTTAAATTTTTTATTGAAGCTAAAAACAATGAATCTCAACAGGATGCATCTGAAATAAATCTTACCCCTGGATAAGGGGAGGCATTAGTGGTATAGTAACTCAATGCTGAGGTAGGGGCACAGCCCTTTGCATCAGAACATACAAAAAATAACATTGGCTGCACTAGTTTTCTTTTTTTGCCTTTTTCCCTTTATTTTCACTTGTTCTTTGTTCCAGTAAGTCTGCTAGCTTCCAACATCCTTTAACAGACCAAGCTGTCCAGCAAAGGTGACAGAGGGCTGTGACAAACTATGTAACACTGCTAGAGCTACTTACAATGGTCAGCTTTTACTAATTTAACTAAAATCTTTATCCCAAAAGGAAACAAATAAACACATGCCGTGTACACATGAGCGGAATGTCCGACAGAAAAAGTCAGACGGGAGCTTTTCATCGTATATTCTGATCGTGTGTATGTCCCATCTGACTTTTTACGTCGAAAATTCTGACGGATCTAGAAAGAGAACATGTTCTAAATTTTTCAGACGGAACCAATTCCTATCGGGAAAACCGCTCGTCTGTATTCTGTTCAGACGTACCAAAAACAACGCATGCTCTGACACAAGTACGAGATGGAAGCTATTGGCTACTGTCTATTGAACTTCCGTTTTCTAGTCCCGTCGTACGTGTTGTATGTCACCGCATTCTGGAAGGTCAGAATTTGGTGAGACTGTGTGTATGCAAGACAGCTTGAGTGGAATTGCGTCGGAACTCCGTCGGAAATCCTTCAGAGTTTATTCCGACGGGAAAACTGGTCGTGTGTACAGGGCATTAGGGGTTGATTTACTAAAGGAAAATCCACTCTCCAGTACAAGTGCACTGAAAGTGCACTTGGAAGTACAGTCACTGTAGATCTGAGGGGAAGATCTGAAATAAGGGGAAGCTCTGCTGATTTTATCATCCAATCATGTGCAAGCAAAAATGCTTTTCTATTTTCCTTGCACGCCCCCTCAGATCTACAGCAACTGCACTTCCAAGTGCACTTGCAGTGCACTTGGAAGTGCACAGTGGATTTGCAAAGCTTTATTTGCAAACTCAATCTATATCTACTAGTTCATCCAACAGTGTTGCTGTCCAAAGTTGGCTATGCTGCTCCTTCGTAGATCTAGTGGAGGAGTAAGTGTAGCCACCCTAAGACAGAAAGTATGTTCCTGGCAGGATCACCAGTTAAAAATAAAGAAAAAACATGAAAAAAATACAACATATTGCAGCCTTTGGGGGTTATTTTACTAAAGGCAAATCCACTTTACACTACAATTGCACATGAAGTGCACTTGGGAGTGCACTGCAAATGGACTTGGAAGTGCAGTCACTGTAGATCTGAGGGGGACATGCAAAGAAAATAAAAAACAGCATTTTTGCTTGCACATCATTGGATAATAAAATCAGCAGAGCTTCCCCTCATTTCAAAGCTTCCCCTCAGATCTACAGCGACTGCACTTCCAAGTGCACTTTCAGGTGCACTTGCAGTGCACTTGTAGTGCAGAGTGGATTTGCCATTAGTAAAAAACCCCCTTTGTATCTATGTTGAAATATGTTTCATTTTTGTTTTTGAGTTTAGGTATGCTTCAAAGTGGTATTAAACCAAGCAGTTTAGAAATCCTCAGATGTGCTGGCTGCATTTGTTTTCTTTTTAGGGTTTCTTTCCCCTTATTTCACCTGGTGATCCAGCCAGTAGCACTCTTCACTTCCTATGATAGTTACTGCATTCTGGATGAAGTAGTAAAGCAGACACCTTTGGACAGAGGAGGCTCTAGGCTTAGTGAGGCCTTAGGCGAAACTTACACATGAGGCCCCAATCACGCCCATAATAGGAAAAAAATTCAAGCAAAAAAATGGCTGAATAAAGATGCACAGATCTAGCACACAGTTTATCAGCACCACTTCCAGGGCACCCTCCTCACCCATCAGACATATGCAATCAATAAAACATCTGGGACCCAGCAAGGTGGCAACCCCTCTAAAAATTTCCTGTGTCTTGGGAGAATGGGGAGGAGATGTCATTGAGTCATTCCACATCCACAGAGGAAGTAGAGTGGGGGGGATCCCAGCACAGTGCAGGGGGAGAGAGAGAGCAAATGTAAGGGGGAGAGGGGGGTGGGGGGAAGAGAGAGAGGGAGATGGAGAGAGAGAGGGGGTGGAAGAGAGAAAGAGGGAGAGAGAGAAAGAGGGGGGAGAGGGAGAGAAAGAGGGGAGGGAGGAGGAGAGAGAGAGAGAGGGGCGAGGGGCGAGGGAAAGAGAGAGGGGAGGGGGAGAGAGGGGCTAGGGAAAGAGAGAAGGGGGAGAGAGAGAGAGAGAGAGAGAGAGAGAGAGAGAGAGAGAGAGAGAAAGAGGGAGTGGGTGAGAGGGGGAGGGGAGCAAGAAATTGTGAGTGAGGGGGGAGAGTGGGTCAGAGAGAGGGTGAGTGTGAGGGGGAGAGAGAGAGGGTGAGCGAGAGGGGGAGAGGGAAAGTGGAGGGAGAGAGGGGGTGAGAGAGAGGGTGAGCGAGAGGGGGAGAGGGAAAGTGGAGGGAGAGAGGGGGTGAGTGAGAGGGGAGAGAGAGGAGGAGGGAGAGGGTGAGCGAGAGGGGGAGGGGGGAGAGAGGAGAGGAGGGGGAGAGGTGAGGAGAGATAGGGAAGAGGTGAGGAGAGAGGGGAGAGAGAGGAAGGGAGGAGAGGGTGGTGAGAGAAAGGAGGATGACAGAGGGAGGAGGGAAGATTAGAGAAAGAGAGAGGGGAGAGAGAGAGGCGGGAGGTGGAGAGCGAAAGGGGGAAGAGAGGGAGTGAGGGGGAAAGAGGGGGAAGGTGGAGAGAGGGAGTGAGGGGGAGAGCAAGAGGGGGAGGTGAGAAAAAGGGGGTGAGAGATCCTTAGCCCTGTCCCTGTCGGCAGCCCCTCCTGTGCCCCATGTCCCAGTCTGTGAGAGCACTGGGGGGCAGCAAAGAGCAGGGAGGAGCTGGAGACTGCTGGGGGGTGGGGGCTGGAGAGTGCTGGAAAAGGTGGAGAGCACAGGAGGGGTGGGGGCTGTAGAACGCTGGGGCAGAAAAAATTACAGTGGAGAGCGGGGGGTGCTGGAAAGCACTGGGGGAGGTGCCAGGGAGCACAAGGAGGAGCTGGAGAGCAGGAGGGGCGGAGCCAAGGTGCACAAGGATGGGGCTGCTGTAGAGCAGGAGGGGCGGAGGCAGAGAGCACAAGGAGGGGTCGGAGAGCACGGGGATGCAGAAGAAGTTGGATAGGAGCGGTGGGGAGACTGCACATAGTAGAATTGATTTTTTCATATTCCTCCATGCAGCCGCTGAATGATCACTGCTCCTCCTCTCCCTCCTGCAGGCATTCAGCGGCTGCATGGAGGAATATGGAAAAATCTATAATATGGAAATTTCATGTGCAGTCTCCCCACAGCTCCTCCTATTCAGGCACACAGGGAGGGTGCACAGGCACTCATGTTCTCTCCGGTAGGCCAGGCAGCATAAGGCAGCAAATTAGGAGGCCGTGAGGCCCCTGCGAGTGCGAGGCCTTAGGCGACTGCCTAATTAGAGAGCCACCTCTGCCTTTGAACAGCAGCATTGTCAGTCTGGGGAGAGGGTAGTGTTAGACTAGCAGATTTAGATGGACTTGACTAAAAAATTGAAGCTGAACTCCAGTAATGCTTTATAAGCAGTTACAGCAAACATTTTTTTCTCTTTTTACTTTTGAGATAAAGGTTTTGCATAAATAAATGAAATCTAACCATTGTACACACCTCTATCAGTTTTAAATAGTTTGTCTCAACTCCCTAACTGCTACTTTAACTGGACAGTTTGATCTATTAAGGGATGTTGAAAAATAAACTCGCTGGCTGGATAACCAGGTAAAAATAGAGGTAAAAAATAGAGGCCTAAAAAAGAAAACTAATGCAGCCACATCATCTTAGAATTGGTAAGCTGCAATTTAACCGCTTCAACCCCGGATAATTTTACCCCCTTCCTGACCAGAGCACTTTTTGCAATTCGGCACTGCGTCGCTTTAACTGACAATTGCACGGTCATGCGACGTTGCACCCACAGAAAATTGACGTCCTTTTTTTCCGACAAAGCTTTCTTTTGGTGGTATTTGATCACATCTGCGGTTTTTATTTTTTGCGCTATAAACAAAAAAAGAGCTACAATGTTGAAAAAAAAGCCTTATTTTTTACTTTTTGTTATAAAAAATATCCCCCAAAAATATATAATTTTTTTTCCCCTCAGTTTAGGCCGATATGTATTCTTCTACATATTTTTGGTAAAAAAATCACAATAAGCGTATATTGATTGGTTTGCTCAAAAGTAATAGCGTCTACAAAATAGGGGATAGTTTATGGCATTTTTATTATTAATTTTTTTCTCTATTAGTAATGGCAGGGATCTGCGATTTTTATCGGGACTGCGACATTATGGCAGACACATTGGACATTTTTGACACTAATTTGGGACCATTGTCATTTATACAGCGATCAGTGCTATAAAAATGCATTGATTACTGTGTAAAGGACACCAGCAGTGTAGGGGTTAATCACTAGAGGCGATGAAGGGGTTAAGTGTGTCCATGGAATGATTCTAACTGTGGGGGGATGGCCTACTAGTCACATGACAGTGATCACTGTTCTCGATGACAGAGAGCAGTGATCTCTGTCATGACACAAGCCAGAGCGGGGAAGTGCCTTGTTTACATAGGCACTTCCCCGTTCTGAGGCTCCGTAACACGATTGCTGGGAGACCGGTGGACATTATGGCCCTTGGTTCCGCGGGCAGGGTCACGCTGTACACGGCGGGTGTGCCTGCTATCCCCGACTCTTAAAGGGGATGTACAGGTACGCCCATTTGCCCACTGCTGCCATTGTGCAGACGTATTTCGGCGTGCAGTGGTCGTCAACTGGTTAATACATTTTTGTTTTGGAATTTAATACTACTTTAAGGAATTGACGAATGTTGCAGCATTATGTGTACCATTTTCACTTCGCAGAATTCTTCTATTGCAAATTGCATTAACAAATCCTAATCTCCTAGTTAAAAATAGTCATGCTATATAGACTCCAGATATAGATAATTTATAGCCTTTAAAATTAGTGAGGAAATAATAACTTCTAATTCACAGTCTGCTTACAGTAAAAAAAAAAGTGTGAACATGTGTTAAATCATATTTTTAAAGTAATAATGTTTTAAAATTAATATTTTTAAATATTATATTTAAATATATAATTATATATAAAACAATATCAATATATTTTTAAATTTAATATTTTTAGTAACAATATTTTTAAAGACAAAACTTTTATTTTTAGTTTTGGATAGAGTGGAGAGGTATTAAAATATCTATTGGGTTTCTATTGCAGTCAGTGCCCTTACTAGTGAGATTCACCCTCTCTGTTTGTCCTGTTTACTGTATCATCAAGAGTGAAAGTAAAAGAAATCCCAAATTATGTGTTGTCCCTAGAACAGTTATAAATAGGAAATATCACAGTAGGGACACTAGTTCTGGTGACCCTGGTAACAACCTGGAATTCCCTCAATAGGGAAAATCTCCCCAATGGGATGCAGATGGCAAATACAAACTGCAAGGGGTTATAACCCTCCCTTACTCTATTTAAAATGAACAAAAAAGTTTTTCCTTTAGTTCTACTTTAACTTATTAATGCGAAATATTTTTACTGCCCTTTCCTCTGCAGTCTGCTGTCTCATCCACCAGCCATACCCCACACCCTCAATATCTCTGTTCTTATCTGAGACTATGGTCATGCTAATATTGTTTATTCCATGTTTCTTTAGGGCACCATGAAAATGTAAAGTTTGTACAGTGCTGAACGGGTAACAAATTCTGCATGCTGCAAATGTTCTGTAAGAGAGCATAGAAAAACATGCTTCTCTAAATCATTGTGGCTTAGATGACCTGTATATTATGTTTTATCTGCAGGGCTTTGCTGGACACACACGCACACAGACACACACACACAGTCAGATCAGTGATGTGGAGCCTGTTATAAGTGCAGGCTCTTCATCACCATGTAAACGTCTCTGCCCAGCCACGGTGCTTGTGACATAGAAAAGCACAGTGGCCAGCAGTGCCATGCTCCATGAGGCTAAGCCTGTTAACAGTCTCTTTGTCACTGAAGAAGCTTGGCTTCCACACCTGTCTGTGTCCAGTATTGGAATTCTGCCTGCACACTCCATTAGTGGCATCTAAGGCAGCTGCCTCAATTTGCCTCATTGATGGTGCGGCGCTGTTTATCTGGCTTCCACAAAAGACACAATTTGCATGAATGTTTCTATGTTCTTTTGTGTTTTTGTTGGTTTATTCTGGCTGCTCTGTTTTTCACATTTGTTTGTCACTCTTAGCTTGCATGTTCCTTTGGGAACAGAGAGTAGGGACTGATGTGAATAGTTTAATCTCCTCTATAAAGTGCTACATACTGTAGTATATTGAGATTGTAAATATCAATCAAATAAAGTCATCTTGTGACAAGCGAAATATGTAAGCAAGCAAGACACTCACATGTCTTCAGTGGTGTGAGCACCGACCTGTCCACCCACACGGTGAACCCTATCTATCCACTCCGAGTTCCATTCAGGTGATACCTTCAGTATCTAGTATCTTACGGATCAATCGAGCAGATCCAGACAGGACAACTCTGTAGCCTATGCATGGCATGCAGAGATCGGATACACCAATTCAGGATAATCTGTTTGGAGGAACTCTTAAAGAGGAATACAATCTATCCATGCAACAAAGTCTCTCCAGAACCTTAATTGATGACTCCATCCCGACTTCTTAGCGGTTTCATCATTGAGTGATTGGAACGCATTTATGGACTTAAAATATAAGGAAAGTGAACACATGGAGCAATACGTCTAAAACGGTGAGCTGTATCAGTTCCCCCTAATTTAAAGGGGAAAATATCTACTGCATAAAAAACGTTTTGTTTCCTTGACCGATGTTACATGTCTTTACATGTCCTTTTGCAATCCACACTCATACACCTGATAATCATCTAATTAATGTGTCTCTGCTGAATACTTTATGAATGAACTTCCCTCTGTATCTGCTTTCCATCACTCAAATATGTCAGAGTGAAGATCAAAGAAATCATAATTAATATTCCTCTTTCTGAACGGAACCTGTGAACTCTCAGCAACAGCAGGATTTCTGTAGGCCACTTATTTCTAAATTGTTTTTAGAAACAGTGTAGTGGTTTCATACACCTTCACTGGCTAAATGAAGGCTATATTAGAATTCCCCTTTTGTGTTGAGTTGATTCGTTTGGATGGGATGGATGATAGCTGTGTATGGCTGATTGTGGCGGACACTGGTGTCTCATTTAAGACCTTTTTGTCTTAATTTTAATATAATGTTTTGGAGGAGGGTATTTATATTCCTATTTCATATTATATGGACATGTTTTTTTCTATTTTTGTGGATATTTAATAAAGATGTCCCTAAAACCTACAAATCCTCTCTGAAGAATATTTTTGGGAATTCTTTTCTCGCTTTTTGTGTATATGCCTTTTTATTCAGAGGATCACTGTCCTGGAGTTTTAAACTCATAATTTCAGGTAATGGTTACCAATCAAAATAATTTTTTACAGGTCGATAACACAGCGATGAGTGTATTACTTCACACACATCCCTGAGACCTATCCTTGTAGGACTTTTTCTGGATGAGCTCTAGTTTCCTTTCTTTCCATTTCTCTTCATATTTTGTGCATGGGATCATACTTACCTTCAGGATACTAGCTCTCCATATCCACATTTATATTCTCCTCTAATCCATTTATTTTATGTTTTAGTGTGGTTAATCCCCCATTGCCTTGAATATATATTGAATGTACTCTATTTCCTGGTTCATAATTGCAAATTGATAAGGTGGGATTGAGGTGAGGTATGGCCTATCTTATTGATGAGGAAATTGACTTGGAAATACAATCAGCATTCTCTCGCGATCCGCCAGTAAGTAGTGACGGCTATGATTGCATGAAAAAATTGCTAAAGAACCACAAAAAATTAACTATTAAATTGCTCAATAGGAAGTGGGATATCTCATCCCTCAAATCCCATATTGAATATAAAGTCATCCCAAGAGGCTTGCAGGAAAGGGTTATCCCTGCCGGCCATTTACATACCCCACAATTTTTGGAACTGTGGAAGAAAAGCTGTTTAGAACAAGGGCTTGTCATCTTACAAATGATAGTCGATAAAGAACAATTACAACTTGATGAAATTAAAAACGAAATTGATAGAAGTGTACAACTATTAGAACCTTTTAAAACCGATCCTAATTTTCAGAAAAGTGACAAACTTTTTAAAAAAGAAGTTGAAAAAGTACAAAAAACTCTAAAAATTAGTAAACAGGAGATATTTAAGCAAAACCTTTTGGACTGGGAAAGTGGAGACATCTTTGACCCCACTATTTCTAGAGGTAGAGGTAGGTCACGTAAGGGCAGGAGGAACAAATCCAACACTCTCCGTGGAGTATATTCTTCTACGGACAGTGAAACTGAATATCGGGATAAGTCTGTTGTTTTTCTAGACAAGGGAGAGGACAGCAAAAATCAGCCTATCCCCAAGAAAGGCAGGCACTAGCCTGCCTCTCGGGGGGGAGGTCAAACTCCCGACCACAGACCATCCAGCAGGGAAAAGAAAAAGAAGGGCAAAGCCAAAGGGAACTCAGACCACGACAGAGGCGAACATAACTGATGATCTATACAACTCTAATACTGACCCCACTACTGACTGTAGTCAGGATATGAAGGCAGTTAACTTTACGGACTTTCCCCTTAATCAGCATCATATTTCCCTGCTAAAGAAGGGTCTATCATTCCAAAAGCAGTGATGAATGAATTTGAGGTGTTTAAGGGCGTCAGCCTTTTTCTGAGGAAGGTCATTTTTAGATATTGGCATTCTGAACGTAAACACATGCAAGAAATCCCAACTGATCATAGCAGAGAAGAACGGGAATCTCTGGATGCCCTAGTAGCCCTTCTGCAGGAAAACCCTGACTTCAACTCTGATACAGAATCCCCTACCCAGCCACAAACCAACTCACGTAGATCCAATCTACCAATTAGATCTCTTAAAATGCCCCCACTATCGAAACATAAGTGGATTAGCCTCTTCTTGGAACAAGTTAAAAAGGACCTATCCAGAGTAGACTGGCAGAGAATGATAGACAACGTAACTAAAGAAGAATGGAGGGCCTGTAAGGAACTGAAGGAGGCCACTGACATTATAATTAAAAGCAGTGATAGGGGGGCAATACTGTCCTACTTTCACAGACCCTGTATGAGGGAGAAACACTACGCCTCTTACAGGATGAAACTACATATCGGAGGCTCTCATCCAATCCCTTTCAGGAGATCGTAGTAGATTTGAATTTCAAACTGAGTTTTGCCCTAGAAGAACACCTCATTACATGAAAAGAATATGATTATCTGACTGTCCAGGAATTTAACACCCCAATGTTTTATACAATCCCTAAGCTCCATAAATCCATGTCCAGACCACCAGGAAGGCCAATAGTCTCGGCCATTAAAGGCCCTTTAGAAAGGATTGGAAAATATGTGGATACATTGATAAAAGAGCTAGTGCAAGATCTTTCATCCTTTGTACAAGACACGCGTGATGTCCTACGCAGTCTTAAGAATTTCATTCTTCCACCACAGACCCTACTCGTGGGAATCGATGTAGAATCGTTGTATACCTCAATCCCGCATGATTGGGGCCTTAAGGCGGTCCACCATTTTCTTGAATCCAAATTCCCCTTACTTGCCACACAAAATGAATTAATTGTGGATACTCTGAAATTCATGCTTGAACACAACTGTTTTCAATTTATGGGCATTAACTATCAGCAGATCAGAGGCATGGCATTGGGAGCCCCCTGGGCTCCCTCTTATGCATGCCTACATTTGGGACTTTGGGAAAAGGACCTAGTCTATCCCTCGTTGATGTACCTCAGCCACTGTTGCTTGTGGCTGAGGTACATCAATGACGTGTTCATGGTTTGGGGGGGTCACCCCAAGATCTACTTTTATTCATTGATGAACTCAATGATAACGATCAAAACATCCGCTTGACCCTCTCTTATGACTTGGTGGCTTTGCCTTTTTTGGACCTTACTATTCATGTGAAGGATGATAAATTAAGGACCAAAACATTCAGGAAAGGAACTGTGGCGAATACACTGTTATTGGCCTCAAGTCACCACCCAAAGCCCCTCATACAGGGGATTCCAGTTGGTCAGTTTCTCCGTATTAGGAGAAACTTTTCAGACATGGATGATTTTAAAAACTAATCACGTGAGCTATATGGAAGGTTCCGGTACAGGGAATACTCCCATACCTCCATCAGAAGGGCAAAGAAAAGAGCCCTTCGGATGGAAAGGGGGGAACCTCTGTCCGACAGTAGATTGGAAGCTCAAAAGAACACAAAATCAACTCCGATAAGGATAATCACCCGATATGGCGCACAGTGGGAACAGATCAAAAATATTCTTAGCCATCACTGGCATATTCTAGCTGAGGCCCCTATATTGGGTGACTTTGTTGGAAATAGACCCATACTGACAGCCAGAAGATCCCCTAATCTGAAGGACAAGTTGGTCCACTCCGAATATCACAGACCTAAAAAACACAGCTGGCTTACTGACCTCCCTCCACTCAAAGGCATGTTCCAATGTGGCAGATGTCATATCTTCAAATATGGACATGTTCACCGATTCTGACGGTAGGAAACAGTATAAGATCAACAATTTCAATAATTGTTTAACAGACCGTGTTATATACATGTTAACCTGCCCATGTGGATTGAACTACATGGGTAAGACAAAAAGACAGCTTAAAATACAAATCGGTAAACATGTCCAGAGCATGGTCCAAAAAGACAATGAATGTCCATTGCCATTACATTTCTTGAAAGCCCATGGAGGAAAACCAACTGGCCTTAAGTGTAAATGAATCTATAGGCTTAATCTACCTCCAAGAAGAGGCGATTTTGACAAGATATTATATCAGAAGGAAAAGATGTGGATCTTTAACTTGAGAAGTATGCAGCCTACAGGGTTAAACAACGAATGCAACCTATCAGTATTTTTAGAACAGTAATAAAGTTAATTAATGTGATCTAACATTCTACCATCTGGAATTTTCTGATATGTGCACTACTTTCTCTGAACATGAGGTGTGTGTTTCATATCTTGTTTAATATCTTGATAACACACACCCAGTTTAGGAATACCTTCGGCTTAATCCAATAAGATTTCTGTCTCTTGACTCTCTGCCCCATGCTATTTATGTACATATATAATCATTTTTTTATTATGTTTTTTGATTATGTTGATCTAGCTGTGTTTGGCAATTGGGCATCTGGATCTGTAGGGCTTCTGTCTGATTTTTCTTGATTGAACTTGGACCTAGCCTAGTCTCTATCTTCATATTTATTTTCATATTTATATCTTTTCATTTCTTTTTCATTCTTAATTTCGTCTCCGGTTGGGCAATTGTTTTGATACTATCTGGTTATCAATAGAATTTATGGAATGTGACATTAAAACTATGGCTTTGTTATGTTCAAAATAGGATTAATAATTAATGTACACTTAATATATAAAGTATTCTGGCAATGGGTGAATGCACTGGGTGAAAGCTATGTCTGTATGATATGAGACTAAATGTCGAATTAGCCGCAGTATAAACAAGGTATCCACACCGATCTCTAGTTATCTAATTAAGTTCATGGATACTTAATGATACACCTTTGGCAACTGCGCATGCTCTGAGGAAGCTTGGTTTACAAGTGAAACATGTAAGAAAGCAAGATACTCACATGTCTTCAGTGGTGTGAGCACCAACCTGTCCACCCACACGGTGAACCCTATCTATCCACTCCGAGTTCCATTCAGGTGATACCTTCAGTATCTAGTATCTTACGGATCAATCGAGCAGATCCGGACATATGCACGGCATGCAGAGAGATCGGATACACCAATTCAGGATAATCTGTTTGGAGGAACTCTTGAAGAGGAATACAATCTATTTATGCAACAAAGACTCTCTCCAGAACCTTCTTTGATGACTCCATCCCGACTTATCGGTTTCATCATTGAGTGGTTGGACCGCATTTATGGACTCAAAATATAAGGAAAGTGAACACATGGAGCAAGACGTCTAAAATGGTGAGCTGTATCAGTTCCCTCTAATTTAAAGGGGGAATATCTACTGCATAAAAACCGTTTTGTTTCCTTGACCAATGTTACCCTTTACATGTCCTTTTGAGAGCCACACTCATACACCTGATAATGATCTAATTAATGTGTCTCTGCTGAGTACTTTATGAATGAACTTCCCTCTGCATCTGCTTTCCATCACTCAAATATGTCCGAGTGAAGATCAAAGAAATCATAATTAATATTCCTCTTTCTGAACGGAAGCTATGAACTCTCAGCAATAGCAGGATTTCTGTAGGCCACTTATTTCTGAATTGTTTTTTAGAAACGGTGTAGTGGTTTCATACACCTTCACTGGCTAAACGAAGCCTATATTAGAATTCCCCTTTTTTGTTGAGTTGATTCATTTGGATGAGATGAATGATAGCTGTGTATGGCTAATTGTGGCGGACACAGGTGTCTCATTTAAGACCTTTTTATCTTAATTTTAATTAAATGTTTTGGAGGAGGGTATTTATTTTCCTATTTCATTTTATATGTACATGTTTTTTCTATTTTTGTGGATATTTAATAAAGATTATTAGTCCCTAAAACCTATGAATCCTCTCTGAAGAATACTTTTGGGAATTCTTTTCTCGCTTTTTGTGTATATGCCTTTTCATTCAGAGGATCACTATCCTGGAGTTTTAAACTCATAATTTCCAGGTAATGGTTACCAATCAAAATAATTTTTTACAGGTCGATAACACAACGATGAGTGTATTACTTCACACACATCCCTGGGAACTATCCTTGTAGGACTTTTTCTGGATGAGCTGTAGTTCCCTTTCTTTCCGTTTCTCCCTAAAGTCATCTTGTGGGATAGTCTAAAGGAAATCAATAGTTATAAAACCCACATTATGCCCTAAGTTGTACCGTCTACAGGTCTGAATTCTGCTGAAACCTATCCAATCTTAATCTCGTTGCTCAGATTTGTGCCATATTTGTGTTATTTTCCATTCCTATTGGACCTATCTAATTTGAAGCTAATTAATTTGCAAGAGGTATGAAAAAAGGACATATTTGTAAAAGTCAAAAAACCATCGCTAAACAGGGGTGGGGGCCTTCAACACCACCTGACATAGCAAAGAGAAAAGTGGGAGATAAAATCTAGGGGATACAAAAAAAAAGCTTAACTTATAATTATTTTAAAGCCTAAGTGCGGCCAAAATAAAAAAAACTGACAAATCGGCACAAGGGACATAACTTAAAGTCATTAGGATGTATCCCTTGTGCTGATGCCTTTTCTGAAGTCCTCCTCCATCCCTGCCATCCCACCCAACCCCTGCTGCCGTAATCTACTGGTATGGAAAAGGTTAATAGAACTGCTGTGGGGGCTGTTACAGGCTCTCATAAAGCAATAATGAAATCGGCTCTATGAATGGAGGATGGGTGGATGATTAATATGTCTGCCATTTTTATTGGAGGTATAGGGCATAGTCAGTAACTTGATGAGACCCTGTGATAACCCCTACTGAACTGGCGGATTATGGTGGCAGGGGTGGGGGAGGTGTGAACTGAGGAGGATTTCAACTAGCAGAAGAGACATCAGCACAAGGGGCACATCCTGTTTACTGTAAGTTATGTCCCTTGTGCTGATTTTTATGGTTTTTTTTATGTTGGCTGCACTTAGGCTTTAATGTACAAACACAACAACTTTTAAATATAAGTGACCAGGGGTTCCCCAGAAAGAGGACATACTGCATCCCACATAGTGTGCCCACACTGTACCTCCTGCAAGCATTTTTTATTAGAAATGTCTGCAATTCATCTTTAAAAAAAAAAACTCATAGAGGTATTTTTTGGATCATGTATTTGATAACTTGGAGCTTTGCTTTAACCCTACCAAAGTAGTAAGAGCTAAAAGCATCACACTATTTATTTATTTTTTTAAATTTAATTATGCATGGAAAAACAACCTAGGTTACAAAAGCTGAGGCCGTTTAAAATTTAAATACCAGTGTGTTCCTTAAATCAGAAACTTTTTCCACTTTCTCAGGTGCTTAGTTCATCGCATTTTGGTTCTTTATTAACCCAATCTCAACTTGAAAATGCATTTAAAAATAGCTTTTAAGTGTTTCCCAGAGGGCATGCAAAGACATTCTCTCTTGTTAAAGTATCCCTTTTCCATCCATGATGATAAGTAAACATATTGCTGATCTCAATGACACATTTTTTTTCTGGCAGAAAATGAGTTAATTAATGTAATAATAATGAATAGCAAATCTAAGATAAAAGAATAATGTGGAGCACTGACTTGATTAAACCATTGTATTGTCATGTTTGATGTTTTCTTCTTTATATCAACATTTCTCATTAGTGTGGTGAACAGACATCAACAAAACCCACTAATGAAGAATCCCTAATGGTTCTCGGAGCAATTGACTAAAATGTTTTCCTTGTTCTCATTTACAATTTGAAGGTAGCAGTCTCACTTAGTATGCATAATAACACATACCAAAGTCAAAAATACCAACTGATTTGCCAAGCAAGACTTTTACTATTAAGGTGTATGTTTTTTTTATATAGAGGTTGTATTTGGCAAATATTTTTTCCAGTATAATCTGTGTTATGATTTTAAAGCATTCCAGTCAGAACAAAAATTACTATTTTAAGCATCTAAATTAATCATCACTTAAATCTGAAGTCTAGTTAAAATGTTTTGGTGTACTGCACCAGGGGCATAATTTTACTCTAATGAAGGGTGTCCTACACTTTGCTGGTTACCTTTATTGTAGAAATCCTCCCTTGACTAATGCTGATTCCTTCCCTCAGCTGTGAACTTCTGGTACTGCATGGATTAGGAGCCCTAGCAGCGGCTGTTAATTCCTGCTGATGCCTCCCCCCCCCATTAGGAGAACTCCCTGTATTGTTTTAATAGAATGAAACCTATTCTGTGAGTGAATGAGGGGATCCTGTCATTCATCTGCTCCACCCCATTTACAGAATGCGTTGTGTTAAGCCTGGTACACACTGAGTTTTTTTCCAAACAAAAAAACTAAGCTCTGATCAGAGCCGCTGTACTAATGATCCAATGTTAGTACAGCAATCTCCCCTGATAAGCTATTGTGTTCTGACAGGGGGACAGCCCACCCACCATAACACTCATTGGCTGAGAACTCTGATCGGGAGTGGTCGGCTGCTGGTTTTCCAACATGCTTGTCCGACAGAGGCTGGCCAAAATGCTTTTTATTGAACCGGCCGATGTTGCCCGGCATTCAACCCGTGTGTACTGGGCTTTAGGAAGGAAGGGTGGTGTGGATGTCTGGAAACTTTTTTTTAAATATATTTAATTAATTTTCATACAAAAGTAGAACATTTTGAAATAAGGTACTACTGGATCACTTAGAATAGGTGGAATGCCTAGGGGAGATAAGGGAGGGAAGGTCAAGGAGTTGGAGATGTCTTGGATCCTGAGTTTGTCCAATGTGTTGGCAAGGTCTGCATGCATGTACCAGTCCATATAGCGGAAGGGAGTCATGGAGAGAAAGAATGTCCTCTGGAGAGAAAGAATGTTCCATGAAGCGACGCCATCTGGCAATAAAGCGTCTTAATAATTCAGAGCATTGGGTGATGGTGTACAATTTCTCAATGTGAAATAGAGTTTGAAGTGCTAGTTTCACCAAAGCAATTTGAGGTGGGGAAGGGTGGATCCAAGCTTGCAATAGTACCTTGCGAGCTGTCAAAAGGCAGATATGAACCCATTGAGGGAAAGAGTCACAGGTAGGTGCTAAAGAGGAAGCCTGCGTGGTGTTGCAACTGAAAAGACATAACAAAGGGTCCTTAGGCAGAAGGGATGTCAGGAACCATGAATCAAACAGAGACAGATGTACAGTTAAATCACACTTGTTTAATAATACTTTTTAAAAAAAGGTAAACAGAGTAAACGTATTCAAAACATATCCAGAGTTCAGGAACCGGACGGATAGTGGGTTACCGTCCTTTCTGGTCATATCAGTTAGTGTCAGGGCTGGCTCAGCCCTTCCTTCTCTGAGCTGGCCGCTCAGCTGTCGGCTAATTGCCAGCTCTCATCTCTCTCCACAGTTAACCAGCTGTTGTGGATCTGCTCATCAGTCCCGCCTACTTAAAGATCTCCAGCTCACTTCATTCCTGCCTTCGCCTTGGTCACATCACAGGAAACCAACTCCTGCATTCCTGTTTAAAGACTGGCTTTGCTGACATCCCTTCTGGCTCCTTATCTTGCTTGCTGTTCCTCTACTTGGATCCCTGACTTCTGGTCTGGCTGATTACCCGATCTGGTTACTGAACTCTGGATTGGCTGATTACCCGATCTGGTTACTGAACTCTGGCTTGGCTGACTACACGATCCGCTTACTGGACTCTGACTATGCTTTGACTAGGCTTACTCTATTTACCTTTTTATTTTTATTAATAAACAAGTGTGATTTTACTGTACTTCTGTCTCGGTCTGGTTCATGGTTTCTGGCAGTTAAGGGCTTGACCAGAGACGAAAAGTTACGAATACACTTCCGATAATAGTTGGCAAAGCAAAGAAAATGCTGCAGAGGATGGAAACCCATGGGTCAGGGCCACTGTAGGACTGCTGAAAGTTTCTCTGAGTCCATCGAAAAACCAGCAGTGGAAATGACATAACCCAGGAATTTAACCTGTTCACGATGGAATTCGCACTTTTCCAATTTACAATAGAGATTGTTCTCTCTCTTAGTTTCTGAAGCACACGACAGACATTTGTGTGGTGGCTCTCCAGGGACTTGGAAAATATGAGGATATCATCGAGATAAACCAACACACATAACTGCAACAAATCTTGGAGGGCATCATTAATAAATTCCTGGAAAACTGCCGGGCATTACAAAGGCCAAAAGGCATTACGAGGTACTCATAATGGCCTGTTCTATTATTAAACACAGTTTTCCACTTGTCGCCTTCCTTAATCCTCACGAGATGCCCCTCTCAAATCAAGCTTTGTGAAAACCGTTGCTCCCTTGAGGTGGTCAAATAACTCTGTAATCAACAGAATCGGATAGGCATTTTTATCCTTGAAACGATTGAGACCCCTATAATCCAATACAAGGTCTCAGTTCACCACTCTTCTTCTTCACAAAGAAGAAACCAGCACCAGCAGGAAACGAGGATTTGTGGATGAAACCTCAAGAAAGTGCATCTGCAACAGACCTACATCGTCTCCATGGCCTTATCCTCCAAGACTGACAAAGGGTAAACCCGGCCATGAGGGTGTATGGCACCAGTTGAAGGTCAACTGCGCAATCATACGACCGGTGTCGCGGTACTCCTCCGGCAGGGAGGAGAGTGAAGAGGTGCACAGGACCTTGGCTACCTTCTGGAAGCATGTCTTACTGCATTGTGGCGACCAGGAGAGAACCTCAGCATGGAGCCAATCAAAAGAGGGAACTTAGGTGAGGAAATAACTTGGAATTGGATTACCTCATGGTGAAGAGCCCCTACTGCCATGGACAACGGAATAGTCTCATGAGTCACATGGGCAGGCTGTAGAGATCTCCCATCAAGAGCCTCAATGGCAAGTGGAGTGTCACGCAGATGTAGCGGAATCGAGTGCTGGACAAGGGAGAGTTATCAACAGCTAAGACTGAAATGGGTCTGTGCACCTCAGTCAAGGGAATCTGTAGACAGTGTGCTAGGTCCCTATCAATGAAATTGCTAGCGGCACCGAAATCTATGAAGGCTGAGAGGTAATGAGAAAACATGGCAGAATTATGTCGTGCAGGAACAAATAATTTCTCTCGAGGGAAACCTGACCCAATATAGTCTAGAGAAGCTGACCCTGCCCGCACAAAGTGGCCATGGTTGCCACAGTATAAGCAGAGTCCCAGAGATCTTTTTCTAGCCTTTTCCCCAGAGGACAAATGAGTAGTGCCAATTTGCATGGGCTCCTCCTGGATAGGGTGAGAGGACCCAGGAAGGGCTGATGGAGAAGTAGAAGTAGGCAGCATACTGGGAAGCAAAGAAACAAACCTCTCTGTATGCCTTTACAATAAACCCCTGTTCATACAGATGGCTACTTGCATGGCTTCATTCAATGACTTTGGTTCAGGGTAGTGTACTAAGGGGTCTTTGATGGCGTCTGATAAGCCTAACCGGAAGTGGCTTCTTAGAGCTGGTTCATTCTACCCTGAGTCAGGTGCCCAGCGGCGGTAATCAGAACAGTATTTTTTAGTGGTGCATTTATCCTGATTTAATGAGGCTAGTTTCAGCTGAGTGGGTATGGTCAGGATCATCATACAGTAAACCTAAGGCCTTTAAAAAAGCTTCAACTGACCCTCTGTCTGGGTCATCTGCAGGGAGACTAAATGCCCTAGACTGGGAATCCCCCTGTAAGCATTTAATAATCAGGTCAACTCAACCTGCTGTGCTTCAGAAACAGAGGAGTGTGGCTTAAAGTGCAACTAAAGGCAACATACACATTTTAGTAAATCCTCATATAAATACCTGAAAGTTACACATGGTAATAAACATTAACTGAATTATTATTTTCCTACCATATAGCTGCAATTGAGGTCTCTACTCCCCTCCACCAGTCCTCCTCTGCTGTATAATGCTAGTGATGGTGGGAGGAATTCAGCAGAGCTAGCATGTCACTTCCTTCTATCTGCATCTCCCACAGGGAACTACAATTCCCATGAATCCTCATGCCTCCTATCATGCTCAGTCTATTTTACATAACACACACCCATCTGCAAATAAATAGCTGGGTGTGTGCTATGTAAAACAGTACAAGTTGTTTTAACTGTAAATCTATGTTATATATTTTTTTAAATACCTTTATTATAAGTTTTTACCTGCAGGTTGGTTTGCACAGATTTTTCTATTAATCTGTGTGCTTCTCTCTGCTTGTTCTCATCTGGTAATTGGAAAACTGACAGAAGAAAAGCCAAGCCCGGAGCAGCCTGTATAGACACAGAGCAGTGAGTGGGCAAAGGCGGGACATATGCGGGAGTGGGTGGGGCTTCACAGGGAGATCATCAGGTGTAGTGGGCGGAGCCTCGTCAGGACTTCTGTGGAGAATGAAATGCCAGAGCTTTCCATGGACTGGAGGAGCACCTCCCCCAGTGATGTCAGGACGGCACGCAGTAGTCTCTTCAGAGAGGCAGCATGCAAAAGGGGAAAACATGCATTTTGAAACAGAGGAAGCACGTTGTCTCCTCATTAAAGATGGTGAACATAAGAGCTTTCAGCCGCAATGGACAAAGTAGATATCTCAAAATCCTTACTGTTTTTTGCACAACAACCAGTAAGATGTTTAACAGACTGTATAGTTACATAACATATTGATTTTTTCATTTTGACCATAGTTCAAGGCAGGTTAACTTTGAGCTCTGGCTCCTGCGTTACTGCTGGAGGTGCATTTACACACACAGGCAGTTCCTGGACTTGGCGTGTCAATTTGTAAATTTCCTCAGCAAATAAACGATCCTGTGTAGAGTCCATCTTAACTGAAATGTTTATTTTTTTTTGTTAAAGGCTTGTGTTAATGTCATGTCTACCCCAACGCAGGTGGTCAGACACTATAGCTGGATACTGTGTGCTTCACCTATAGCAGCCCCCTTTCCCATAAGGCAAGCAGGCCTACCGGTACTCAGTTGCCCCCAGGACTAGCAGAGCAGGACAGACAGGGAGCTTTATCAGGAACAACACACGCATCACTCTCTATCACAAGCATGCAAGTGAGGGTTTAGCTGGCTTATAACAGTTTTGAGTTTCCACCCACAGACTGACCACATCATTCAGCTTGCAGGTGGACAAAGACAGGAAGAATGCCATAGCCAAAACCTGGATGCTGAAATGTGGAGCAGGAGCGCTAGACGCTCCTGACATATAGTCTGTGTAAATAGCACAGTTGAACAAGCTTATCCCTGGCAGAGATCACTGTGGAAGGGTATGAATGAAACAGTTCTTGACAGTTTACGTCAGACATGTCAGGAATATCTACTAACCAACGTGTTTGAGGTTTAGATAAATTTGGGGAAGGTTTACTCATTAAAAAACCACACCCTGCCTATAACTGATTATCTTGTAATGTACCAAAGGGTCTGGTTAGGAGAGAGTAAATGAGAGCTGTCAGAAAGCAAAGAGAGGCAGTGACTATATATCCGCAGGGACAGTTCTGATTTACTGACTGCCTATCTTCTTTCTTGAGATCCTAAAATGCCAAGACAGTACAAATACTCCCCAAATGTAAATTTTTGTTGGAAAGTATTCAGTCAAAGGTATTTAGTAAGCGGCATGGTGAGTTTTTTGAAGTTGTAATTTTTTCCCATAATTCTTTGGAAAATGAAGAAAGTAAATATACATTTTTAACATATTTGTCATTTTAACAAGGTATTTCTCATACATTTCATAGGCATACTTAGAATGACACCTAAAACACATTCTTCTACTGCTTATGAGTGTGGCAATGCCAAGTACGTGAGACTTTTTCACAGACTACCCACATAGTGGGGGCCAATATCCAAGGAGCACTTTCAGGCATTCTAGGAACATAAATTACAAATCTAATTTCTTTACTATCAAATTTTTCCTCCAGTCCCTGGAGCACCAAAACAATGGAAACACCCACAAAATTACCACATTTTTGGAAAGCAAACACACAAAGTATTTTTAAGATGCTTTGATGGACTTGAACTTGTGTCTTTTTTCATGGACTTGTGTCTTTTTTCAACCTCACCTACTATGTAACTATAGGGTTCTTTACTGTAAGAGCGGCAAGGATGTGGAATTCCCTTCCACAGGCGGTGGTCTCAGCGGGGAGCATTGATAGCTTCAAGAAACTATTAGATAAGCATCTGAATGACCACAACATACAGGGATATACAATGCAATACTGACACATAATCACACACATAGGTTGGACTTGATGGACTTGTGTCTTTTTTCAACCTCACCTACTATGTAACTATGTAACTATGTAACTATATGATGTTTAGTTATTTGAAAATTTAATTTTTTTCCACAAGTTTTTGGAAAATGTGGAAAGAAAATGAAATGTGTTTTCTTTTATATACAGAGTTGTCAACTTATTTATGTATGTATTTATTTCTCACACACAGCATAGGATTATTTATAATTACACCTCAAAATGCATTATGCTACTCCTCTCGAGTATGGGGCTACAACATGTGTAAGACCTTTTTAATGTTTGGACTAATTATGCACCCAATATTGCGACTGGGCTATCTGACAGCTCATATGACAGTTCACACAAGTTTTGTGCAGCTCTCTGTATCCTTGCACTGGCCTTCTCCAGCATTTCGGTGATTATTATTATTATTATACGAGATTTATATAGCGCCAACAGTTTACGCAGCGCCTTACAATGTATAAGGGGGACAACACAATTACAGTACAGTTCAATACAAAAGGTACAGGAGGGCCCTGCTCGTAGAGCTTACATTCTAAAGGGAGGGGGTGGTGGTACAAAAGGTAATAGCTGCAAATAATGATTTGATGGGGGTGGCTCAGGGACAGTTATGTGGGTGTGTGATAAGCTTCCCTGAATAAATGAGTTTGATCATAGCAGTGATCATAGCAGCTTGTGTTGGGAGAGTGCTGGCAGTAGACTTCACCAAGACTGTTGATATGCCTACCACTCTGTGAACTTTGTGAGTGCAATGCATATTGTTTTCATGACATTTCATTTAATAAAATCTACTGCACCAGCGACTGCTTGGCGCCTCTCTCTCCCTTCCTTATCCTCTCTTGCAGTGCTTGGGTTCCCAAGCCCATTTTAAGAGGCAGCCTCATTCAGTTAGCTGAATTAGCACTTCATTAATTAACTGAGAGCCCATATCCCTGTGTCTATTAAATTGTTTTCCTTTGTATACATTGTAACTTTTAGTTTCAATTGATACAAACTCTCTTGACAGAGTTCTTCATTTTCACTTTCCTTACACTCCGGCAGTTTTCCCTTTCAGCTTACATTTATTCCTGCCTTTGACCGCTCTTAAATATTATTTCCGAACCCCATACATGATCCAGTTTGGATTGGACACACAACCATTTTTCGCCCTTTAGCAAGAGGAGCACTGAGCTTATTCGTTTATACCTTAGGTAGGAACCAGGTCTTTCTGGGGACTTATAATAGATGGCATAGGCATTGTATAGAGCCAATTAGAATAGGTATATGGACATTTTTTTGTACCAATGGATGGATCTTCTGATGTCTAGACGGGGCTGTATAATTTGTTCATTATAATCTATAATGAACCCCATGAGCTGATTGTAGTCATGTATGCAATCAGGTTTATTGACTGGACCATGTCTTCCTTGAATTTCCACTGAGATGTCTCTGTGGATCGAGGAAAAAACATAATTATCCTACTTATACCTCCATTTAAGGGCCGATATTTCTTCATTTTGCAAACTGACTGACTCAACCCTTTTCAGTTTTGTGGTGACCAGTCATTGTAGAATGCCCTGCCGATTTGGTCGAATTGTGCCACAGGCTACAGTTTGATAGAGATAAAGATGTTGGAAAAGTGGAAGGCTAATATAAAAATTGTCTACATAGAGGTGGTGTCCTTGATTGAACAGGGGCAATATAAGGTCCCAAACAATTTTTCCACTAAATTAATCAAAGAAACCTCAGAGCATCAGATCATTTGACTTCATCATGTCATCATTCCCTGATGAAGTCACGTGATCTGATGACACAACACGCTGGGAGGAAACAGTGATATAAAATGTATGGCCATTTTGTTTGGGTTTTCCATGACTATATGCCTGTATACTGCTATGCACCAGGGAAAGTGCTCAAATTAAGTTGAGTATATTATTTCTAACCACTTAAGGACCAAGCCTCTTTCTGAGATTTGTTGTTTACAAGTTTGTTTGCTAGAAAATTACTTAGAACCCCCAAACATTATACTTTTTTTCTAATACCCTAGAGAATAAAATGGCGGTCATTGCAATACCTTCTGTCACACCGTATTTGCGCAGCGGTCTTACAAGCGCACTTTTTTTTGGAAAAATACACTCTTTTGAATTAAAAAATAAGTCCACAGTAAAGTTAGCCCATTTTTTTTTATATTGTGAAAGATAATGTTACGCCCGATAAATTGATACCCAACATGTCACTCTTCAAAATTGCACGCGCTCGTGGAATTGCGACAAACTTTTACCCTTAAAAGTCTCCATAGGTGGCGTTTAAAAAATTCTACAGGTTGCATGTTTTGCGTTACAGAGGAGGTCTAGGACTATAATTATTGCTCTTGCTCTACCGATTGCAGCGATACCTCACATGTGTGGTTTGAACACCATTTTCATATGCGGGCTCTACTCATGTATGCGTTTGCTTCTGCATGTGAGCTCGTCGGGACGGGGTGCATTTAATTTTTTTTTTCTTATTTATTTTACCTTTTATTTTATATTTCTACACTGTTTTATAAAAAAAAATCACTTTTACTCCTATTACAAGGAATATAAACATCCCTTGTAATAGAAAAAAAAGCATGACAGGAACTCTTAAATATGAGATTTGGGTCAAAAACACCTCAGATCTCATATTTACAATGAATGCAATAATAAGAAAAAAAAATTGTCATTTAAAAAAAATAAAAAAAAATGGCCCTTTAAGAGTTATGGGCGGAAGTGAGATTTTGACGTTGCTTCCGCCCTGCATCGATATAGAAACGGGTAGGGTGGGGGCCATCTTCCCCTCACTCATCTCCATGCCCAGCAAGGGTGAAGTTCCGATCCCCTACGCCACTACCGGCGGCTCTGGTAAGCGGTGGAGGGCACTGGAGTGTGGTGGGAGGAGGGCCCTCTCCCGCAGCTGATAAAAGTGATCTTTTAGACCACTTTTATCTTGAATCGGACCACCCTCTGAAAAAGAGGGTACTGGAGTTATGGCCGCTAGCTGCGGCCATAACAACGATATTCCTCTTCAAACAGCCGATGTAAAACTGCAGCGGGCGGTCCATAAGTGGTTAAATAAAAAATATATAGTATAGGGAGAACACTATATATTTTTCTCTTCTTTGAGTGGTTAACAAACGTTTACCAAAGGATTGTGAAGGATGGAGATGGATTGAGGAACATCTGTATGTTGGAGAAAGAAATAACAGCCGTGTTATAGGATACCCCACTTAAAGTGTTAGTAAACCCAGGACCCTGCATTCACTATATCTGATTTCCCACAGTACACTGAACAGGGAAATGCAATAGTTTTAGTAAATATAAACTGCTAAATACCTTTTCTCATCAACAGTTAGAGCAGTCTTGTGACTTCAATCAGTGTCTGGTTAAAGCTTGTAGGAGGAGTTTTCATTCTCTATGATTGTCCTATGAGGTTGCAGGACCCCTGACCCTCTGCCTGGACAGTGTGCTCATCACATGCACTCTCACAAGAACAAAAAAATACCTCTCTAGCAATACACACCAAACTGAGCATTTGCAGCTTGCCGCCAAGGCTCTGTACTACCAGGAGATGATTTGAGGACTGTGGAAGAAGGGGAGGATCAAATAAGACGGGATCAAACAGCCTTTTTACACAATGCAGAGGATTAACCCCTTAGGTTCCACAGCGAGTGGAACTGTTATGGGTTTAGTAACACTTTAAAGGGGCAAGCACATGAGACCTATTTGCAGGTCAGAATATAAGATGAGAGCATATGAGTGATGGTGAAGAGATATACACATGTCGTAAATAAATTATTTGGAGAATTATAAATATTGAGGAGTGTAGGGAAAAAATATTTGGCACGTTTTGAAATATACAGCATTACAATTGTTCACGTCTGTAGGAATATATGGACACATTGGACTAATATTTTAATGTTGCTCTTGCTGAAATATTACTTTTGTCTTATGATATAATTTTTAGTGCACAATGTCTGTAAAGTACTGCACACCACTGATTTGACATATTTATACAATTTTTCCACTGCTGCCCATATAGGTTGCATATCCAGGGGGCTACAGCTCACTGTCTTTTCCGTTATAAACCCTGGAGTCATATGGGTACCTGGTGGCCGTCTCACAGAGTTTGTATAGCTTTACCCCGTATCTGGCCTGCTTACTTGGGATATATTGATGCTCAGCCTGCCTCTCAAATGGAAGAGGGACTCAGCAACAAAGAATTTTTTGTATGGAGTATACATTTGAGAATTTTTTTTGGGGAAAAAAAATTGATAAGTGGACTAATTTTCTACAGTTTGTTGTATGCAAGATGATTTCAGGGAGGACACAGGGAATTGTCTTTAAATAGCATGTCCTGGGTATAATGGAGGAATAGAGTGGTATATGGCTAATGGGATGTGTGGACTAGTAGGAGTGGGTTTCATTTTTTGTGAGTCCCTTTTTTAGTGTAAATCCAATAATTTTTTTAAATTATTTACCCAAGACAGATTTTCACTGAAATTGATGGGCATAACATTAATTTGTAATTATTGGTAATGTATTGCTGTGCATATAGATTGCATTGGTCCACAATAAAATAAAATAAATCATCAGTAAAATAAATAAATAAATAAATAAATAAATAAATGGATGTAAAGGCTATATTTACTGTCTGAAGGTTGCACTGTAAATGTGGAGATTTTAGGTGCTGCTAAATTAGAAGGAAGCTATGCAGGATTTCAAAGCACCTCTAGGAAAATAGTATGGACCATAATCCTTTGTGGCTGTGTTTACTGTGCTGCTCATGTTCGCCACTTCACTGGGATGTACAGCACTGCTGGTGGTTGCTTGCTGATGTTCAGATCACCTGATTCTCTTTGTTGGGCCTCTGTCCTCCTATGAATGAGTTACTGAAACACTGCTCTCCACAGGTTCAAATTCAGAATTTGAATCTGACAGGGAGAGCTCCCTGCTGCTTTCATCTGTCATGCAGAATCTGGAAGGCCTCCTTACTTGTGTACAATTTTTTTGGCATGGCATTCAGATGTTGATGGTGCACTGGTGACACTATGACAGATCCTGATGGTGCACTGGGGACAACAAAAGTTGATGGCACACTGGGAACACAGACAGATGTTGATGGTCCATTGGGGACACCTACAGATGTTGCTGGTACACTGGGTACACTAGGGACACCAACAGATGTTGATGGTGGACTGGGGACACTATGACAAATGTTGATGGTGCACTGGGGACACTGACAGATGTTGATTCTGCACTGGCGTGGCTGCAATTAGGCTCTGTAGATGGCTGCAGTGCGTTTGTGTTTTGACACAAAATTTACACAAATCACTGTAAACTCCTAGATCATCACTCTATTTTCTCACAAGCATTCTCTGTGTGAGGTGAAGGAGAGCCAATGGCTGCAACATGCAGCTTCATGGCTTTCATCGCAAATAGTAAAAGTGGTTTATCCCCATTTTAAGGAATGGTGTTGATAATTTCCTTTAAGTTCTTCTCAATCTTTGCTGCATAACCACATATTTATAACAGCTAGTCTAATATATCTATATATACAGTCAGGTCCATAAATATTGGGACATGGACACAATTCTAATCTTTTTGGCTCTATACACCACCACAATGGATTTGAAATGAAACAAACAAGATGTGCTTTAACTGCAGACTTTCAGATTTAATTTGGGGGTATTTACATCCAAATCAGAAGAACGGTGTAGGAATTACAACAGTTTGTATATGTGCCTCCCACTTTTTAAGGGACCAAAAGTAATGGGACAATTGGCTGCTCAGCTGTTCCATGGCCAGGTGTGTGTTAGTCCCTCATTATCCTATTTACAAGGAGCAGATAAAAGGTCCAGAGTTCATTTCAAGTGTGCTATTTGCATTTGGAATCTGTTGCTGTCAACTCTCAATATGAGATCCAAAGAGCTGTCACTATCAGTGAAGCAAGCCATCATTAGGCTGAAAAAACAATACAAACCCATCAGAGAGATAGCAAAAACATTAGGTGTGGCCAAATCAACTGTTTGGAACATCCTTAAAAAGAAAGAAGGCACCGGTGAACTCAGCAACACCAAAAGACCCGGAAGACCACGGAAAACAACTGTGGTGGATGACCAAAGAATTCTTTCCCTGGTGAAGAAAACACCCTTCACAACAGTTGGCCAGATCAAGAACACTCTCCAGGAGGTAGATGTATGTGTGTCAAAGTCAAGAATCAAGAGAAGACTTCACCAGAGTGAATACAGAGGGTTCACCACAAGATGTAAACCATTGGTGAACCTCAAAAACAGAAAGGCCAGATTAGAGTTTGCCAAACAACATCTAAAAAAGCCTTCACAGTTCTGGAACATCCTATGGTCAGATGAGACCAAGATCAACTTGTACCAGAGTGAAGGGAAGAGAAGAGTATGGAGAAGGAAAGGAACTGCTCATGATCCAAAGCATGCCACCTCATCGGTGAAGCATGGTGGTGGTAGTGTCATGGCGTGGGCATGTATGGCTGTCAATGGAACTGGTTCTCTTGTATTTATTAATGATGTGACTGCTGACAAAAGCAACAGGATGAATTCTGTGTTTCGGGCAATATTATCTGCTCATATTCAGCAAAATGCTTCAGAACTCATTGGACAGCGCTTCACAGTGCAGATGGACAATGACCCGAAGCATGCTGCAAAAGCAACCAAAGAGTTTTTTAAGGGAAAGAAGTGGAATGTTATGCAATGGCCAAGTCAATCACCTGACCTGAATCCAATTGAGCATGCATTTCACTTGCTGAAGACAAAACTGAAGGGAAAATGCCCCAAGAACAAGCAGGAACTAATGACAGTTGCAGTAGAGGCCTGGCAGAGCATCACCAGGGATGAAACCCAGTGTCTGATGATGTCTATGCGTTCCAGACTTCAGGCTGTAATTGACTGCAAAGGATTTGCGGCCAAGTATTAAAGAGTGAAAGTTTGATGGATGATTGTTTATCTGTCCCATTACTTTTGGTCCCTTAAAAAGTGGGAGGCACATATACAAACTGTTGTAATTCCTGCACCGGTTACCTGATTTGGATGTAAATACCCTTCAAATTAAAGCTGAAAGTCTGCAGTTAAAGCACATCTTGTTCGTTTCATTTCAAATCCATTGTGGTGGTGTATAGAGCCAAAAAGATTAGAATTGTGTTGATGTCCCAATATTTGTGGACCTGACTGTATATATTAAAATAAGAGACAGCAGATAATACAGTGATTTAAACCTGGCCAGCAGCGAGGCAGTTTGTATAGGCCTGCAAGCAGCATCTTTGGGGCGGTTGCAAAACGCCCTGTCCATTGAAATGCATGGACAGCGCTTCCACAACACAGGCACTTTTAACCCTTTCTTCGGCCGCTGGTGGGGGTTAAAAGCAACCCACTAGCGGCAGAAAAAAGCACTGCTAAAACGACGGTAAAGCGCCGCAAAAACTAGCTTTACCGCTAACTAACCCCCCATCCCAGTGTGAAGGTAGCCTTATGTGACAATTCATGTAGCTTTATATATCTTAAACCACTTATTTATGCTCTTATTTAGTAGTTTAAAAGAAACCTTGGGATCACTTTATATATCTGTCTATGTGGTTTTTTTTTCATTGTTGCTTTCTTTGAACTGTATGAAATTTTTTTTTATAAAGATATTCACACTTCATATTACAAGAGCAAATATGGAAAAATATGATCTTTGTAAGTGAACACAAGAATAAAAATCTGACATGCTTCATTGTTCTAATATGAAAAATGTCTTTTTATTTTGAAAAATTATCTTGTTTTTCATTTTAATAACACATTACATACTGTATGCATTCTAACACCGACATGCACCTTTTATCTATAGTGAAAGGAAAGCTTTAGGAATCCAACACCTTGTGCTTATTATATGCTAGTGCATTTCAGTTTGTGTTCTGTTCTGGAACAACAGGCAAATGTGATGCAAGGCAACCCATGGCTTTAGAAAAAGGAAGAATAGCATACACCTGAGAGGTCGGTCACCTAAATATGCACATGTCTGAAAATGGTAATGCAGTTGGTTAATTGCAAATGCCAAATCATTTTAACTATTAGCATATCAAATTTAGTTTTTGCAAGATGCAAATTAAGAACTGCATTGTCTGGCATTTATTAGAAATGTGTTGAGTGGGGGATTTTGATATCACTGCATATTTATTCACGAAAATTGTGACAGTTGCCATAAATTTAAAAGAAGAGATCATAATCTGGATGCATGAGGGCATGTGATGTCATGTAAGATCATAAGGAGCAGGCAAAGTCAGAGGAATGAATAATGTTTCATTATTGTAAGGTGTCATGGTGAAAATGTGATTCTTTTTTACTGGCAAATTATGTATGGTGACAGGGATTTATGAGCTGCTTGCTTTAATAATTTTTTATAGATGTTGCAAATTATTAGTGTGCATGCACTTAGCATGAAAAAAATAACATTTAATGCTAGGTTCAATATATAGTAAAATGATGCATGAGAAGGTTAAGAATTAACTTTATTACAAATACAAAAAAATGTCTATGTTCAACTTTGTTATTATATAATTGTAGGTACTGGGATCTTATGATAACTTTTGTCCTTTTACACTCTACAGTGGGTCTTCCCTGTGTGCACATAAAGGGCTAGAGCATGAAGAGAAGAATCCACTACCTTTTTACTGCACAACTGCTAAGCCGTGACTGAATGGGTCTAAATGAATCAAAAAGTAATTGGCACGTGGGGATTTGGCAGCTGGCCATGGTCCATTTACCACACTGTCATTGTTATTTGGCTCATTTGGTTAATAGAATGTGTTGTGGCTACATATGAACTAAATAAATTTGCAAAATAAAAAGTAGTGTTGCTTCTAAGGTGATACAATACATTCACCAAAAGTGGTGAATAATTTAGGAAATCAAATAGTTGTAGATAGGAATTAGAGAATAGGGAGCATGGCTGGCAGTGGAGCAAGATAGCAGCATAATTCCCCAGCTTTGCTTAGCCTTGGGACACAGAGCGACACAGAGCAGCTCCCAGCATCGCTTCACCCCTCTGTCTTCCACCGGAGGGGAGCTCTTACATGCAGCACTAGGACATTATGTCCAAAAAGAAGAGCAGCAAGCTGCCTGGTTCATGTGCCTCACTGTATTTTTCTCCCTGTTGGCCATGCAACAGCATCAAGATGGTACCGGAGCAGTGCCACGCACCTCCACATAGACTACCGGCCACTCACAGGGAGACACAGACAGCCCAGATACCATGGGTTGCACAGCTCCAGAGCTCATTACCCCTCAGCAGCCTCCAACAGAAATAAGTAAGCGAGCAGTTCACTCACCAGCATTCTCCCTCAGGGCATTTCTCTCTAAGAAACAGCATTGGAAAGCCCCTGCAGGAAGGCTGCTCTGAGTCTCTAGATACACACCCTACAAGTGGTCAGCCAACATCTGAGCACACATTAAAGCTCATGCTAATGTCTTTAAAAAAATATCTTCGCAATGAGCTACGATCATCTATTTCGATCATGTAGAAGAGTTCACGGATAGCCTAGAGAGAATAGTGAGTGAACATACTACTGCATACAATGAAATGGTGGATGCCGATGATTACTGTGCCAAGGAAATCTACCTCCTACAGACTAAAGTGGCTGACCTAGAGTATCGCTCTAGGAGGATTAATATTAAATTCAGAGGCATAGAGAGCAGAAGCTATCAAACCTGCTGATTTGACCTCTTACCTCCAACAGTTATTCCTTAAACTTCTCCCTCACTTAACCCAGGCAGGCATGATTATAGACCGTTCCTACTGAATCGCTAAACCTTAACATCTCCCTATATCCATTCCGAAGGATGTATTGGCACGCATCCACTTATTTCCTGTAAAAGAGCCGATCATGGCTGCAGCTGGGGCTTTTTCTACACTACAGATCCCTACTCTTCTGTTTCTTTGTACACAGATTTTTCTTCTGCCACAGACCATGGGTGCAAAGAATCACTCAAGTGACTTCTGTCCTTCGAGATTACAATGTCCCTTTATAAATGGGGCTTTCCCACTAAACTTGTAACGACCTTCCACAAACAAAACACCAATATTTTCACATCTAAAGAAGGCATTAAGCGGCTCTTGAATTGGATTCTTATTACTTCACCTCCACCTGCACCTAAACCACAGTGACTGTAGGAGGTATTAGGATCCTTGGTCCACCAAACTTGCCATGTCACGTCAGTGAATTTCACTGCAGTTGCACCTATGCCTACAGCAGGGTGACCCATATCTTCATTAATGCAACCTGATTGCCTTTACTCTACACTACCAAGTGTCCTAAGTGGGTGTGACACTAGTTACATCCACTATTCTCTCTTCATCAAGATTATTAGGGAACAATATGTGTTTACCTGGCTATTTTTTGGTTACATGTTTACTACTGTACTGTTTACTTTTGTAAATTGTATATTCTTGCACTATTTTGTATGTGGGATGTCACTGCTCTAGATGTGTTTATATGTACAATACTTGAAGGTGTATTCTATACAACTTCTATTGTCTTCATTATACCCTACTTATTATGTCCCTCACTATCACATCCATCAATGTCAGGGGACTGAACTACCCATTCAAAAGTAATTTGTTATAGAAAGAAGCCCTCACTCACAACTCAGACCTAATTTAGTGTGCAAAAACACATTTCTCCTCTTGTAAGCATCCATCTTGTTCCCATAAATCATTCCCACACTGCTTTGCTAAATCTCCTACGAAAAAGGTTGGGGTTCTATTTGTTGTATGCCCCTCGGTATCCTTCCAATTACTCCAGTCTGCCTCAATAAATAACAATACTACGACAATAGCCAGCATTTATGCTCCCAATAGAAATCGGAAATGCTTTTATCAAAGCATTATGGGAAAGCTGGAGCCTTACAGGCAGATCCCTTTGATCATTTGTAGAGAATTCAACTAAGTATTAGACCTGACCCTAGATTCTTCCAACCCTGCCTGAATCCGCTCCACTGCTCTGTCCTCCCTCCTGCATATGGAGGGCTTCTATGACCCCTGAAGATGCCTCTATAACACAGAAGGAGATTATACCTTCTACTCTCACATGCAGGCCTAAATATGTTTCTTACTGACAAATATACTCTCTGATTTGTTCAAGAAACAAAAATTGGACTTATTTCTTGGTATGATCACGCTCCAATAACACTGAAACTGTTCCCTGCTAACCACACCAAAATGGGGACGATTTGGAGACTCAATAACTCTCTTATCTCCCGTCCTCATTAATGGAAACAGATCTCATCCGAGATTAAGAATTATTTCTGGTTAATTGCTGGATCTGTAAATGATCTTATCGTTCTCTAGAACATGCACTAGAACTGCCCTAGAGGCATTCTCATCAAGATGGGGTCCCATGACAAAAAGCAAGGCAATGCTACCACATATGCTATCCATTACTGGACCACATATGCACTCTTGAACAAGCCAATAAACTCCAACCCTCCCTCTGCCTTGACTCTGAACTACACACAAACAGATGAGCCTTTATTGATCTACACAATAATTTTGACCTCTGCCTTAAGCAGCTTGCCAATCGATTCAGCTCTTTCTACTCAAACCTATGCAATCTCACTAGTTCAGGATCTGTCCCACCCCCCTCACCAGAAAATGCCATTTGTTTCCTAGACCATCTACAGCTACCATCCCTAATGGCAGAACAGCTCCAATATCTTTCTACTCCTTTCTCTTTAGTGGAAGCAATTGCCACCGAAAGTCTTCTCTGCTCCTTCCTCTTGATGCAGAGAAGGTGTTCGACAGAGTAGACTGGCATTACCTCGAAGCTGTTCTTAAAATTTTGGCTTCTTCAGGATCATCTTCCTTAAGCTGATTGTAGCGGTATTGGTGCACTTGCAACAGAAACAATTGAGTACTTGCCATGATATACAACATATACATACAATTTTTCAGGACTAGCTTTCGGCGTATGCCCCCTTCTTCAAGGTCCCAGTAGTACTAATTCACAAATGTTAAAAAAAGACGATCTCTGAGGACAGTACTCAATTGTTCCAGGTTCATATTAAAGCCATAACAACTTTATTCTACCGCCAGTGTCAAGGTCATGACATCTGGTATCCTCTCTGATCCCTTTCATATATCTAATGGTAACTGTCAGGGATGCTTGCTTTTTTCCACTGATAAATGCCCTGGTCATTGAACCTTTAGCTCATTCCATTTGTACTAACACCCTTATTATTTATACTAGCCATAAAATCAGACTCTAAGAAGACCAGTATGCTGGGTGTATGCCTATGCTTAGACCAAACCACCACACATAGCATCGCTGCTTGCACCTCTTTCTCATGGACCCCTAACTCTATCCTTCCTTATTTAGGTATTCAACTGGTCTCACTCACCTCATCTCAATGTCTCAAACCTCCTCTGAAAGTTGCAGAAAATGTCACATGATCTTCAACATATTAAAGCATCATGAGCAGGTCATATCGGTCTGTCTAAAATGTACCTCCTGCCACATTTATTATATGCCTTTAGAAAAATTCAAGTTCCATTCTCATCTTCATAAACTTCAAGCTATTATAACTTCTTTTATCTGGAATGGGAAGCATCCTACAGTCAAGCACAGTATACTATGCACTCCAATATCTTATGCCGGATTGGGTGTCCCTAACATACCAGCTTATTATAAGGCCACAATCCTTGATCAAGCTTAATCCTGATGGAAACCCAATCAGAAAACCACTTGGCTTCAAATTGAAAGCACAGCTCTTGCATCTCAACCAAAATTACTTCTCAGTGCCATACGTCCATAACACTGTGCTCCGCATTCCTTCCTCAGTACCATCACTGCTACAACTAAGATATAATGAGCCCTCAACAACTGCTCCCCTTCTTATCCCTCACTGCATTGCAACTTATCACACCTTATATCTCACTCTCTGCCTGGATCCTTGCAGGCTTAAGACCACTGGATATTTTTTTCAATGACTCATTGCTACTCTCATTTCATCAACTGAGTGCAACATTGCCTCCAAAGATTTCTACAAATATTTAAGAATCCCCCTTCAGCCCTTTCAGCCATTGTGTGGTCTGATAATTTGCACCTACTGAAATTTTATGACCAAAGTTCTCTCCAACATCAAGGGATTTCTCATATCTACAAACTTCTCATGGAATAGACTTTTTTGATGCTATACTGGGAACAGGTACTGCAACACACTTTCACCCACCATTGTGCCATTCTTTCAAAATGCACTTAAAGACTTTCCACTGCATCCTCCACTGGGAATCTGTCCAGTAACTATTGTAGCCACTAGCGATCATTGTATGTAAAATCTGGCAGGCTAGTTGTGTTCAAGTTGATCAATCGATCAACTTGGGACTTTCAGTCTGCCTATAAACGGTTTGAATCAACAGGATTCGGCTTAGATTAGAACTGTGTATGGCCGACCTTAAAGTTTAAAAAAAAAAAAAAAAAAAAGAATCTGTCCAAGTTTGATTCACACATCAACAAACTCAAACTTAGTAGCAATTGTTATTAATGTCTAGGGGAAAAATCTTGTTAGTTGGTATTTTTATGGCTAATAGACAAGCTTTTTGACATGAAAAATGGTGACTGTTGCAATTTTTTATGTCACATGGTATTTGTGCAGCGGTTTTTTTAAACATTTTTTTTTAAAATAAATACACTAATGAATCTTAGTGCATACAAATACTATATAATACCCAAAAGTAAAAAGAACAAGTAGCGGGACTTTATATAAGCACACGGGAGCAGTATTAAATAAAAATTAGTAGCTTTTAATGAATTCAGATTATCATAAAGTTTTTATATTCAAATAATTCAATGCATTTTGCTATATATAACCATTTATATAACTTTACAATTCATTGAAGCCAGAAAAATATACATAAATACATATTCCAACAAGGAATCAATACATGATATGAAATATAGAAAACATTTGGAACATGGTTGCATGATTGGATTGATAAAATATACAGGTTAGGAGATCAAAAATAAAATTTATAAAAAAGGAAAAACAATTGTATTGAAACGGCCTGACCAGATGCATTATTGTATACACTAGGTTGTTGTTGGCTCTACGCGTTCCAAGGTATTTATGCCTATCATCAGGAGCAAAAAACCATAGTGCTAATCTAAAAAATAATGAAAATAGAAAATTTATTAAAACAGAAAAAAAAAAAACACAGAACGGACAAGAAGGGTCCCACCTTTCTTGGACCCAGCCTGCCCATACACTTACATGGTGGTCCTCACAGTGATGGTGCAGCCATGAAATCCCCAGACCGAACCAAATAGGTCCCGCACGGGAGCTGAGGGAACATGCTGCGGTGGGCAGAACACAAGAATAAACGACGCCCCGCAAGGGTGGCAATGTGGAAAAAAGTAGTGGATCAATGGAAACAAATCTGGGGAGAAAAAAGGGGTTGCTGTAAAGTTGACAAAAGCAGGAGGTGAATAAAAGGGAGTAAGAAAAGGTGAAGGAAGTAAGTGTACAGGAAGGAGAAGAGTAGAGATGGAAACAAAGAAAAGGGTGAAGGGAGAAATAGACTGGAAATGAGAAACAGAGAAATGATGGTAAGAAGGTTCACTGCGGACCCTCCCTCCGCCCTGTTGTGACATGGGGTGGGCGGGGTTTGTCCTCACTGCGCATCAACGTCTCACATCCCGGCCGGACACGCTGGCGTCTTCTTAAGCGCAGCGCGGCCGACCGAGTGTTTGCTATCTGCTGGCCCATTGGGGAGATGACATTGTTGGCGCCGCCACCTGTGGGACCATTGAGGAGCTGGTTCCTGAGCTGTTGGCGTTCTTCCCTTCTCTCCCTATTTGTGGACCAACGTCTGACGTTGGGCATATGTTTGCGGGGGCATGGCCATTATGGGCTTCTTTCTCACATGGATTTCACACTCTGCACGGAACACACCTGTATTTGTCCACCATCATGCACTTAGGCACCTTTGTTTGGAGTGATTCTGATTGAGGTACACATATCTCCTTCTTACCATCATTTCTCTGTTTCTCATTTCCAGTCTGTTTCTCCCTTCACCCTTTTCTTTGTTTCCATCTCTACTCTTCTCCTTCCTGTACACTTACTTCCTTCACCTTTTCTTACTCCCTTTTATTTACCTCCTGCTTTTGTCAACTTTACAGCAACCCCTTTTTTCTCTGCCTATTTGGTTCGGTCTGGGGATTTCATGGCCGCACCATCACTGTGAGGACCACCATGTAAGTGTATGGGCAGGCTGGGTCCAAGAAAGGGGGGACCCTTTTTTTTTCTGTTTTAATAAATTTTCTATTTTCATTATTTTTTAGATTAGCACTATGGTTTTTTGCTCCTGATGATAGGCATAAAGACCTTGAAACGTGTAGAGCCAACAATAACCTAGTGTATACAATGATGCATCTGGTCAGGCCGTTCCAATACAATTGTTTTTCCTTTTTTATAAATTTTATTTTTGATCTCCTAACCTGTATATTTTATCAATCCAATCATGCAACCATGTTCCAAATGTTTTCTATATTTCATATCATGTATTGATTCCTTGTTGGAATATGTATTTATGTATATTTTTCTGGCTTCAATGAATTGTAAAGTTATACAAATGGTTATATATAGCAAAATGCACTGAATTATTTGAATATAAAAACTGTATGATAATCTGAATTCATTAAAAGCTACTAATTTTTATTTATTACTGCTCCCGTGTGCTTATATAAAGTCCCGCTACTTGTTCTTTTTACTTTTATTATCTAATTGGGATGGAGGGGGGGACCTGAGCGGCACCCCTATACCTCACTCAAAGTCCCACCAATATTCTCTTTTTATATATAATACCCAAAGTTTTGGTCAAGTAAATACCCAACATGTCATGCTTTAAAATTGCATATGCCTGTGGAATGGTGCCAAACCACGGTACCTAAAAACGTCCATATACGACGCTATAAATGCCTTTAGAGGTTACCAAATTAGAGAAACACAGGAGGTCTGGAGCTAACATCGCTCTGACATCCATGACGATACCTCACATGTGTGGTACAATCACGGTTTATATGTGTGTGTAGGACTTATGTATTTGTGCATTTGCACAGGGGGGTGAGGATATGTAAACATTTTTTTTTAAAACAAACATTTCATAATTACCTCTTCTGTGCAGTTGGTTTTGCACAGAGTGACACCGATCCTCCTCTTCTGGGGTCCCTCAGTGGCCCAGAAGAGGAGGATTGGGGCCACTCTGGCTCCTCTTCTCAAGTGCTCTGTCGGAGAAGCACTCTCCCTCGGAGCACCCGTGCGGGCATGCTCCCGTGTCCGCCCCCTGACTTGGATTTGATTGACAGCAGTGGGAGCCAGTGGCTGCACTGCTATCAATCTATCCAATCAGGCCCTGAGACACCAGCTGGAGTGGATGTGCACATCCCCAGCGCAGGAATAATCGTGCTCAGGTAAGTAAAAGGAGGGCTCTGGGGGGCTGGTGCACTACAAGAGGTTTTTCACCTCAATGCATAGAATGCATTGAGGTGAAAAACCAAGAGGGCTAACAACCCCTTTAAGATTTTTTTATGATTATTTATTTTATTTAAAAACCTTTTTACTCTGTCCCTTTATTTATTTATTTTTGGATCAACTTTATTGCTATCACAAGGGATGGACAACATCCCTTTTGATAGCATGGGCCATGACAGGTCCTCTTTATGGAGAGATCTGGGCTTTTATTAGACCCCAGATCTCTCTTCTGGCCTCCAGTGCAGCCAATCAGACAAAGATTGGTTTGATAGCCTGCTTCACTGGCTGCTAACAGCTAGGTAAACAAAGAATCAAAACCAGAGGTGACAAAATCCTCATTACTTACAATTTCTGGGGTCGGAGAGAGGGAAGAACAATGTCAGTTTCTCTCTCTCTGTAATGTAGCTGATGCCGCTGGTCACAGCAGTCCTGGGGTTCCCTGATTGAACGGCAGAGCCCAGGAAAGGTAGTGGAGATGGGGGGCACCTTCCACTGCCCGCAGATGTGATTGAGTGTCTGTACTGCCACTTGAATCACTTCTGCTTTACAGGGCATTGGCTGCAGTCAATTTTGCAGGTGCAGGCATCATCCTGGTACAACCACTGAAAGCCCAGGATGTCATATGACATCCACCCAGGTGAAGTAGTTAAAAGCTAAGGGGATGCCTTAAACCTTTACAGGGTGTTACTTAAAGAGGAGCTCGGGTCTGGGCAAAAAAAAAATTAAAGTCACTTACCTGTCCAGGGATCCAGTGATGTCAGCAGAATATCCCCGTAGATCACTGCGGTGATCTGACCCAAAAATGGGAGCAAGTACCTATCAAAACCAGGTTCCCGCTCCCCCCCAAAAAGTGTCAAATGTGGCGGTGGAGGGGGGGTGCTTCCTTTTTGGGTGAAGCTCCACTATAACAGTATGAATTTCCCAGACAACCTTTGAGGCAACATACTTTGGCAGTGCATATTAAGCTTTAAAATTGATCTTTTTCTTTTACAACTAACTTAGCTTACATACTGCAGCAGCACCCCAATCTGATGCATTGCAGTTAAAATGCCTTTTTTCAGGTAATATTAACAGTGACACATACAACCAACAGATATAAATTGGACAGGGTTTCACTGATGCTGCATGTGTTCTCCCTAATACTAAATTACCTTACCTCTGGTCTATTTCTATCAAACTCTTGTGTGAACTAGGAGATGGCAGATGATGCAGCATTGCATAATTGGCCAGGGACAGAACAGTTTTTATAGACCCAAATGTACTGGAAACAAAGAGCACATCCAGGCATTCTATTTCAAGATTTAAAATACCACAGCAGTTTAGTACTAGCCAGTGGCAGAACAGTTTTATTTATGGATACTAGGCCTACCCAGTGTCTGTCTGTTTTTATATTGTGTCAAAAAAGTGGTAAATGCAGCCAGGTAGTTTCAAAAATAAAGAAAGTTGCAGCAAAAAAGAGAGCACTGTTTAACACACACACATAAAAATAAAGCCAACAAAAGAAAATTAAAAGAAAAAGAGGCAGCAAAGGGGGTTAATCTCTTCCTGTGTCGTTCTCCTATGCAGCTTTCCCTATCCTTACAGCACCTTCCAATACACATGGCTAATCAGTATCCCTTGTGACCCCCCTTGTTGGCCCTTCTAAGCCTACTGGACATCATTTAAAGGCAATGCAGGGGATTATGGTTAAACAAATATTTGCCCAAGTGAATTTGAACATTTTTTTTTCTTTTTTTTTCCACATGCTGTATACAAGTTACACAAATGATTCCCTTTTTTAATATCCTCTATCCATCTATATATTCTCACACATAGAAATTCTTATCCTGTTCCTTCTCATATGCTTTCTGGCCCCTTCAGCCTTCCCCTTTTTTTTCCTTGACTCTTTACCCTTCCCTTTCTAGACTAAGCCATCCTCTTACCTGTCATTGACTGTACACACCACCGGATATTGTGCCAGTAATGACCCCCCTCCCCCCCTTTTGTGACTCATTTTAATTATATTCCCATCCCCCTTATCAGTGAATTTATAAAGAGGACTATTAAATAGAAAGAAACATGGCACCTACCTTTCTATGGTAAAGCACTAATCCTAGACAATACTCCCCTTAGCCCTATTGTCTTCCTTATTTACACTTTATTTTACTCCTAAATCATAAATCTCCTTTTGCCCCATTTATTTGGTTAACATATATTGCAGTCTGCTTAAATGCCAACCACCCTTTCCAGACTTTATAAAACTTATCATAAATATCTTTATGGCTATTAACCAGTTCCTCTATAGGATTTGAAAACACATGTACAAAGATAATGAATTTAAAACTAACAGGCTTGACTGTAACCCACAGTAGCTGCAAAACTAAATCTTTCCCCTAGTTACTACATCTGAGTTCAGTGGTAGCAGCAAAACCCTTGCCCAATACAACTTAAAGTTTATAGATTGACTTTTGATTTCAGAATTGACTGTTTTAGTAGAATATGAAATAATATTTTTTAAAGACTTGCCTTGAGTGCATAGAACTATTGTATGAGTAGTTAACTAATAATCTTAGATTTTTACATAAAATACATAACTTGTATTCTTGCTGATCATTCCACAAATAGTATGTGAAATGTTCCTGTTCGCCTTTGTTTTGCTTTCAATGTTCTATCACAAATGTCAGCAGTCAGAGCTGTGTTAAGTTGATGTACTTTCATTGTTTTAGAGATATCAGCCTAACAACCTAAATCATATTTCCCATTTCTCAACCTAGAAATATTCTATCACATTTGCAAATCAGATTAACTTGTTGACTCACTGTATGATTTCTCATATCATTAATATCTAAAGTGCCTTCTTCATTTTAGCTGTGAAAAAAAAACATTTTTTTTTTTTTTAATAATACCGGTCTATAAGGAATGTTAGTTTATATTTAATACATCACTTTGCTTCCTGGGAGTAAATAAGCAGTGCTGATTACTAATGAGAGTTCAGACATACATTTTGTGTTGATTAAGTATGGTGGAAGGGATATAGCATTCCATTGTTCAGCCATAACAATTATGATCTAAAGACATCAACATTTCCATGTGCTGTATACATCTCATATGACTGGGTTTGCATTTCTAAAGTTTTCTTTTACATATTTTAACTTCAAGTTAAATATGAATGTTTAGTCTTGTAATAAATACTTCCAATGGTCATCTATCAGTGCAAAATTCATGGATGAAGGAATGGCTAACAGTTAATTAAATACAGCTATTTCTATGCAGAGATGTGTGTGTCCAAGCTGTTTGTTGTTTAAATGAGATCATAAAGTTGTAACTAATTGTTTTAATACAAATAATTTAGATACTGTTAATGAACCAGGAATATTGTTCTGCTATTGAACAGTCTATCCTCTAGTGTACATTTTAGTGAACCAGTACAATTCCTCAACAAATGGAAGGGAAATATTGTTTTCGTTTTGCAATTACAGGGATTTTTGTTTAGATAATTTTCCACTGCATTGCTTTTTGCATGTTCAGGGTCTTCTATTCCACTTTGATAGCTGTTGTAATTTAAGTGTAATTAACTTAAATGCATTTATTCTTACACTATCTTCTATTCAGAAGCGGAGCTCAATGCATTTTATTGTATTAGCTTAATGGTGACTATTAACTTCATGATTGGATTACATAATTGTTTGCACACAAATGAGGGAATTGCACCGATCTAAGCAATATTTATAGTTGTAAATCAAGCATAGCAGATTTTGTATTGACTGTGAATATTATCCATACATTTATTATTCGAAACAACAGGCCAGAATGAATTTATTTTAAGTACAGTATACATATACTCTTTCAACTTGATTCAAGAGTATATAGTTATCTTTCCCCAGAGTGTGTTATTTAGAATGAAGTGGTGCAATTTAATGACTTCAGTCCTCATTGCCATCTTAAATATGTACCGGTGCCATTGGGTTCACCAGTGGGGTTCACCTGCTCCCTCGGTTCCCAGTGGGTGTAGGTGCTGGAACTGCTGGCTGCCTGTGACAGCCAACATCTAGCACTAACCCCAGGATCTGAAAGGATCAGCTATTGGGATTCTGTTGCTTTTAGAGAGTAGACATATGCAGATCGGAAAAATGTGTTTAGTTTCGGATTGATCCGTTATGTTACTAATTTTGTTTCATTATGGAATTTGTTTAGTTTGGTTTCGGAATTTGTTTTGTTTCATTTTCATCATAATTAGTTTTGTTTTAGTTAAAATTTGTTTCCTTTATTATATTTTTAACAAATTCCAACTTTTCAGAACGATTAGAATTTGGACCAGTCAGAAAACGATCAACCGATTCAAATTCTGTGTGAAGAAATAGCTGGCTGTTAGGCAGCAGGCTGGGAAGCTGGCTGTCCGCGTCCTTAACAACCATGACCCATCATTTGTCAGCTGGCTTCCCCACTGACAGATGAATGTAAAGAAAGCAAGTCCAGCAATGGCCCAGCAATAGAAATATGTAAAAAAAATGGCGTGGGGTCCCCCCAGTCCCTACCAGGCCCTTCGAGTCTGGTATGGATTTTAAGGGGAAAAATGGCATGGGGTCCCCCCAAAATCCATACCAGACCCTTAACTGGGCATGCAGCCTGACAGGTCAGGAAAGGGGGGGGGTGAGTGACACTTTGCAAAGAAGAATGGCAAAAAAATCCCCTAATCCAGGTGTGCAAAGCCTGTCAAGTCATACCCAAAAAGACTTGAGACTGTAATTGCTGCAGAGGGTGCTTAAGGCTGCATTCACTACATTCACACCTGAGCATTTTCAGCTCATAAAACACCTGAAAAAAAAACCTGAAAAACGCCCAACAAGCAAAATCCCATTAATTTCAATGGCACCTGTTTACATCTGAGCATTTTGTCACCTGAAGCAAAACGCCTGAAAAATGCCTTAAGCTCAAAAAAGAACATGAGCTTCTTTGGGGCAGATTACAGGCGTTTTTTCTGCTTTTTAGATTGGTGACCTGAACACTGCAAAAACGTGGCAAAAAATGCGTTAAAATGCACAACTTGAAACGCTAAGGTGTGAATGTAGCCTTAAGGTACTGAATAAAGGGTCTGAATACTTAAGTACATGTAATATTTTAGTTTTTTTTTAATAAATTCAGACATTTCTAAAATTCTGTTTTTACTTTGTCATTATGAGGTACTGAGTGTAGATTAATGAGAAAACAAATGAATTTAAACAACTGTAGTATCAGGCTGCAACATAACACTATTGAAAAAAGTGAAGGAGATTTGAATACTTTATGAATGCACTATACCCTTTCAGTTTTACTTATAAGTTTTTCTCAGATAGTGGTTCATTTATGGATTATGAATAATTAATAAATCTGTATGATGTTTTAAAGAATAAAGGTTGATAACTATACAAGCCTTTTTTCAATCATTCTTTATACATTGTTTTAGGGTTTGCAGAGACAAATCATTTACACACTTATTACTATTTATGGCCAAATTCAGACTGATTTCCAGGATGAACAGGAAGTATAAGAAACTGCCATGACTTACCAGCATACATTCACTGATATAGTCATGTTCATATTTTGTGTACCATCCACCTGATATCCTAGAAATGTTTAACCAAATGATTGAGTCATTAGAGCTCCATAGAGAGGGCATTTATTGGAAAAATTTTCAGTAGTTTATCTAGCGGATTTGATTCCTGTAGATGGGCACATGTACACATTATTACACTTGCCATTTTATAACTTGGTTTTGTGGATAAAGTGACACAGACTTCATCTATGAAATATCCCATGACTGAAGAACTGTTATTTTCTCCCAACAACCACCTAGCTTTTCTCTTTCCTCTTTGTGTGTAAAGGTGAGCAGAAACAGTTTTACTGACAATTTACATGCGTGGTACTCTCAACATTTTCAATTAAAGAATATCTGGACCCTCCAAAAAAATATAATATATATTATATGAAGCTGCTGCATTTGTTTTCTTTTTTCAGGCTAACAACATTTTCAGCAAATACAAAAATTTCCTGCTGATCTTGCCAGTAATGCAGTGTCCTTGTTCCTTCTTGTGAGTTTGGAGCACACAGCGAGTGCACTTCAGCACATAAACCTTGTTAGAAAAATAGAAAAAAAAAAAATAGTAAAGTATTTCGTTAGGGCTTAAAGCGGAGTTCCACACAAAAAGGGAACCCCTCCAACACAGTTCACCCTGATTGGGCTTATTCGTAGCTAGGCAGGGAGGGACAATCATAAGCATTTCGATCAAGCAGTGTGGGCTGTCAGCAGGTCATGAACCAAGAATTTAAAATTAAGAGATTCAGAAACCCATTTTTTTTTCAATCAGACTGACCGAAAATATCAATCATCTATGGCCAGCCTTACTCCTGCCTCCTATTCCATAGCCCACTCTTTTCCTTTTCTGACTATCTCACTTTTATTACTTTATTTTTTGTGTGACTGTGTGTGTTTTTTATTTTTTTCAGAGATTATTGTTCTCAACATTTTGCTAAAGATTTGTGTATCAGTATTGCTTAGAATAAGATGGAGGGGGATATAACTTAAAAGCATGCCCTTAAAATTAGAGTGTGTAAGTGTGAATAAAAAAGCATCACAGACAGTATTCAGCTCAAAATTCTTAGGAAAAAATGAAAAAAGACTCAATCAGATAATCATTGTCATGTCCTTACCTGCACTCCCTCTATATCAGCCGCACAGTGTGCCTAAATGTGACTTTGCAGTGCTGTAGGCACCAGATTTTGACCACACTGTCCAGTGCTTTCTAGGTGACCTGGTCAAAAACATACATTTTCTTTCTCCAATTTTGTGTGAAGACACTTGTAATACGAGTGTGGCTATTACTCAACAATGCAAGAATTGCACTTTGGAGTAAGAGGGAGAAGAAAGCCTTTTCAAAAGCAAAAGACATTTTAGCCACAGTAATAACTGTATGGGTTATATGGCATCTTCAGGTGATGGACACTGGCACATGCTAGACAGGAAGTTCAATTCCACGTATAACCCCTCCCCTTACGGGGGGTACCTCAGTTTTGTAGCAAAGCAATACACGTGTAACCAGAAAGAGGGGAGGGACCTCTGTGTCCCTTGATGTACTCCAAGAAAAAGATTTTACCGGTAAGCTGTTCTAAAAATCCTATTCTCTTAATCATACAACATGGGACACAGAGCCACAGTAATTACTGTATAGGATGTCCCAGAGCAATGCTATCTGAGGGGAGGGAGAGGCAAACAAAAGTAGGGTGCATTCAGACCTGAGGACCTATACTGCTGCCTGCAGCACACTGCGCCCAAAGGGGATATTGGGCGTGATGTACTCCAAGAAAAGGATTTTACAGGTAAGCTGTTATAAAAATCCTATTCTCTTTATCGTACATCATGGGACACAGAGCCACAGTAATTACTGTATAGGATGTCCCAGAGCAATGCTATCTGAGGCGAGGGAGATGCAAACAAAAGTAGGGTGCATTCAGACCTGAGGACCTATACTGCTGCCTGCAGCACACTGCGCCCAAAGGCGATATCCTCATGCCTTCTTACATCCACCTGATAAAATCTGGTGAATGTATGGACTAAAGACCAAGTTGCGGCCTTGCAAATATGAGCCATGGAGGCTTGGTGATGCACTGCCCATGATGCACTAACAGCCCTGGTGGAGTGCACTTTGATTTGAAAAGGTGAAACTTTCCTCTTTAAATCATAAGCTTGAATAATTACTTGCCGAATCCATTTGACAATAGTGGATTTTGACGCTGCCTGTCCCTTTCTAGGACCTTCAGGCAACACAAATAAAACATCTGTTTTCCGAATCTGAGCAGTCACCTTCAAATAGATTTTGACTGCTCTCACTACATCCAGAGAATGAAGTGACTTTTCTTCCGTAGAACAGGGTTTTGGAAAAAATGAAGGTAGAACAATATCCTGGTTTAGATGAAAACCTGAAACCACCTTTGGCAGAAAGCTAGGATGAGGATGCAATACTACTCTATCCTTGTGAATGACTAAATATGGCTCTTAACAAGAAAGAGCCGCCAATTCTGATACCCTTCTTGCAGAAGAAATGGCTACCAGAAAAACTAGCTTCCTTGTCAAAAGGACCAAGGGAATATGTTGTATCGGCTCCAAAGGCTGTTTCTGTAATGCCAACAGCACTAAATTCAAGTTCCAAGGGTTCAGAGGTGTTCTAACCGTGGATTAAGCCGGGTTACTCCCTGTATAAAGCTTCAGACCAAAGAATGCGAAGCAAGTGGACTTGAAACAATACGGATAATATAGAGACCTGGCCCTTGATAGTACTCAAGGCCAGCTTCATCTCTAACCCCATTTGCAGAAAGGCAAGAATTCGACTTATGACATACTTTCTGGGATGCCAACCCCTGGATTCACAGCAGGAAACATATGCCTTCCAGACTCTATAATAAATGACTTTGGAAGCTGGCTTCCTTGCATTAATCAAGGTAGATATCACTGAGCCTGAAAGCCCACGATTCTTCAGAATGTGTGTTTCAATAGCCAAACCGTTAAATTTAGCATTTGTAAAGTAGGATGGTACACTGGTTCTTGTGATAGCAGGTCTGGACTTGGTGGTAGGGGCCTATTTCTGCATACCAAGATCTTCTGGGCCATGCTGGGGCCACAAGAACTACCGACTTCCTTTCCCGCTTGATCCTGCAAAGAAGTTGAGGTAACAGCAGAATAGGGGTCACCAACGATATGTTCAGCGTGCGAGTGGATCCCTTGTTCTTGACACAAAGTTGTCGACTTTGTTGTTGAACCTGGACGCAAACAGATCTACGTCCGGGATCCCCTATCTTTGGCATATAGCCAGGAAGATATCGGGGTGAAGGGACCATTCCCCCGGGAACAACTGCTGGCGACTTAAGTAGTCCGCCTGCTAGTTCTCTAGCCCATGCTTTTCTGCCCAGGTTAGGATATGGTTTACCTTTCCCTGGGCTGCATGACTTCTGGTGCTCCCTTGGTGATTGATATAAGCCACTGCTGTGGCATTGTCGGATTGAATCCTGACAGGAGAATTCCGCAACCTGAATGTCCAGGGCTTTAGGGCTAGGTGTGCTGCCCAAATCTCTAAAATGTTGATGGGCAAGGTCCTTTTGGTTCTGGACCATTTCCCTTGGACAGACGCCTCTTCCAGGACTGCTCCCCAACCCGAAAGGCTGGCATCTGTTACCACCTTCCAGGTAACTGGTAAGAAGGATTTCCCCTTCTGCAGATTCTCGGATATCCTCCACCAACTAAGGATCTTGCACACTTTTGGCGACAAACGCATTGGAAAATCTAGTGCTTGGACCTTCTTGTTCCAGGCAGACCGGATACTGTTTTGCAGCAGTCTCGAATGAAACTGAGCATAGGGAACTGCTTTGAATGAAGCCACCATCTTCCCCGGCAACCTCATACAAAGGCGCATAGAAGGACCCTTCTTTGCCCTGACCACCTGAACCAGCTCCTTTATGGCACTGATCTTTGCCTGGGGTAAAAACACCTTCTTCTGGGCTGTATCTATAACCAGACTCAAGTACTCTAATCATCTTACTGGCTTTAAAGAAGATTTCTCTAGGTTTCTCTAGGTTGAGGACCCAACCTAGGTATTCCAGGTAGTTGACTGTGGTGACAATGATTTGGTCCAAGCAGACTACCGCCCAGTCTATCAAGAGCAAATCATCTAGGTATGCTATTATCATTATACCTTGAGTCCTTAATCTGGCCAGAGTAAGGCCCAGAAGTTTTGTAAACACCCAAGGTGCAGTAGCTAGACCGAAAGGCAAGGCTACAAATTGAAAATTAAGTTTTTCTACTTCGAAACGCAGATATTTCTGGTGAGTAGGGAAAATAGGTACATGCAGGTATGCATCCTTGATATTGATTGATGCCAGAAGTTCTCCTCCTTGTAGGATGGAGACTACCGATCGGATTGATTACATGCAAAAAGAGCGGATATTCAGGAACCGATTTAGATCTTTGAAATCTAGAATGGGTCTGACACCTCCATTTGGTTTTGGCACTGTGAAAAGGTTTGTATAAAACCCCAACCCCTGCTCTTCCATGGGGACCACCATGATCACTCTTTGCAACAAAAGTTAATCTAACGCTTGAAGGAGAGACTTCCTTCTCTCTAGATCTTTGGGGACATTTGACCTGAGGAAACGAGGATAAGGGAATTCTTGGAACTCTAGTTTGTAACCTACAGCTATTGTGGAGACTGTCTTATAAGTTTCCTCCCCCGGGACTTCTTTTGCCCCTGGGGTGGACCATGAGGTTTACCTCTTGAACCTGTCTTTTCTGTTTCTCTCCCCCCCCCCCTTTTTTTGCATATGCTATTTTGGTCCCATGAACAACCATTCTTTTGATTGTTGATCATTTACTGCCAGTCCAGTCAACAATGGACCAGCGGTATTAAGGGTATAATTATCAAGGAAGGCAACTCTAGGCTGGTAATTTAACCTTGGCTATACCCTAAACCTATTTTGGATGAATCTAAGGTGTTCCTCTCCTTTTTGTGTCTCTTCATACGTATTATTATAGGATTTGACTTCCTTTCTGGACCCTTAATCTCCATGTTCCATAAGTATTCTCATCCATTCCATGTTTTTAATATCACGTTTGTTTGTACATCTGTGATATAAGACTCAGAATCAACCTCTTTGTACATCTAATTAGCCTGTGGATTAACTGCCTAATTATTTCTCAAGATTGACTCCTCCCTCTCCTCCCGTTCCATTCCTTTACCCCGCTTTCCATTCCCTCTCTTCTCCCCCCCTTTCCCCCCCTCCCCTCCCCTTTCCCCCCCTCCCCCTTTCCCTCTTTCCTCTCCCTTCCTCTTTGGAAAATGGCCTATCTCCTGGCGGATGAAATTGATCTGGAGATACAGTCCGCATTTACTAACGAATCCCCAGCCATATCTGGTAGTGATGACAACCTCAAAAAATTATTTAAGAATCATAAAAAACTCACAATAAAGTATCTCAATAGGAAATGGGACATTTCATCATTGAAGTCCCACATTGAGCACAAAGTCATACCCAGAGGGCTAAGAGAAAAGGTTGTACCAGCTGGCCACCTACATACACCACGGTTTCTGGAAATATGGAAACAAAGCTGTCTTGAACGTGGTCTAGCAATTCTACACATGATCATTGATGAAGAGCAAATACAACTAGACGAAATTAAAAAAGAGATCGATATCAGTGTACAGTTGCTAGAACCATATAAAAATGATCAGAACTTTAACAAATATAATGACCTCCTTAAAAAGGAGGTTGAAAAAACTCAAAAAACCCTCAAATCCACCAAACAGGAAAAGTTCAAACAGAACCTCCTCGATTGGGAGAAGGGAGATGTATTTGACCCCACAGTACCCCGAGGGAGAAGTAGATCACGCAGGGGTAGGAGAAATCGATCAGGCTTATCTAGATCAAGACACTCCTCTACAGACAGCGAAGCTGAACAGCCTGAAAAAACGGTTGCTTTTTTAGACCGGGAAGGGGACATTGTCCCCAAGGCAGGCACGCAAATAACTACATCTATGACCAAAACCCAGGACTAAACCAACAGGGGAAACCAGGGAAAAGGAAGAGAAGGAAGAGGAAACCAGAGGGAACTCAGGTCGGGGTCACGCAAACTCTAGATGGCCAGTTAAATTTACCAAATCAACTTTAAAAAAAAACACAACTAGACTTTAAGGTTATTAACCTGTCTGAATTCCCCCTCAACCACCATCATATCTCTCTATTACAAAAGGGTCTATATTTTTCTCCTACCACAACGATGAGTGAATTTGAGGTCTTTAAGGACATTAATTTATTTTTGAGAAAATTAATTTTCAGATATTGGCACGTGGACAGAGGTATCCAGCGTACTGAAATGGATCAACTAGACGAACAGGAGCGGGAGTCTCTTGAGGCCCTAATTGCCCTTCTAGATGAAAACCAAGATTGTGATCTAGAAGTGGAAACCACACAGATATCATCTAGTTGTCCCCGTCCATCACAGTTGGTAATAAAATCCCAAAAAATGCCACCTCTTTCCAAACACAGACATATCCAGTTTTTTTTTTTGAACAGGTAAAAAGGGACCTCACTGAGATCAACTGGGAATATAGAGGACATGATAACCTTAGCCGACAGGAAAGGAGGGCCTTAAGGGAACTGGAGGACGCTAAAGACATAGTCATTAAAGCAAGTGACAAAGGAGGTAATACGGTCCTTATGTCTCATACCATGTATGAGGAACAAACTATGCGTCTCCTCCGTGATGAGACAACCTATTTGAGGTTACATCCAAACCCCTTTCCCCAAATGGTGTTAAACCTTAATTTTAAGCTCCAGCTAGCTCAAGAGGCTGGTCTTATCATCACAAAAGAATGTAAATACCTTAGTGTCAGTGAGTTCAACACTCCTACTTTGTATACTATTCCTAAACTTCACAAGTCCATTACCGACCCTCCGGGGAGACCGATAGTATCGGCTGTCAAGGGTCCCCTTGAGAGGGTGGACTCACTGATCAAAGAGTTAGTACACGAATTACCGTCATTTGTTCAGGACACACGGGATGTTCTGGGGAGACTGGAGGATATGTCCTTATCAAAGGGGATGCTACTTGTCAGTATCGACGTGGAGTCGTTGTATACGTCGATTCCGCACAGGTGGGGCCTTAGAGCCACACAATTATCGTTGATCTTTTGCAGTTCATGCTGGAAAATAATTACTTCCAGTTTCTGGGAATATATTACAAACAAATTAGGGGCACGTCGATGGGTGCCCCATGGGCCCCCTCATACGCCTGCTTGCATTTGAGCCTATGGGAACTCGAATGCGTGTATCCCTTGTCTATGTACCTCAGCCACTGTCGTCTGTGGCTGAGGTACATCGATGACGTGATCATGCTTTGGGACGGCTCACCGGCCGAACTGGTACGTTTTATTAATGAACTCAATGAAAACGACCGAAACATCAGATAACATACACATATGATGCCAATAGTTTGTCATTTCTAGACGTCACTGTATTTGTAAAAGATGAAAAACTACATACCAAAACCTTTAGAAAGGATACAGCAGCCAATACATTGTTATTGGCATCAAGCCATCATCCCATCCCCTCAAAACAGGGAATTCCAGTGGGTCAGTTCCTTCGTGCAAGAAGCAATTGCTCGGAGGAAGAAGACTTTCACAAGGAAATACATGATCTCTATGGGAGATTTCGTGACCGTGGTTACTCGCATGCATGTAAAAAAGAGCCCTACATACAAATAGATCATCTCTATTGACGAATCATACTAAGAAAAAAGAAAAACCCCAAATCAGTCCCCCTTAAGAATTATCACCAAGTTTGGTGCACAGTGGGACCAAATTAAGGATGTGTTGGGTCGTCATTGGCACATCTTGTCTGAGGCCCCCATTCTGGGAAACTTTGTAAGCAATAAACCTTTGCTCACTGCTCGTAGAGCAACTAATTTGAGGGACCGTTTGGTCCATTCAGAGTACAACAGACCCAAAAAACGCAATTTGTTGACCGATCTTCCACCTCTCAAGGGCATGTACCCCTGTGGTAGATGCCATATGTGCAGATATGTGGATAGAACGGATGTGTTCGCCAGCTCCGATGGTAGAAGACAGTTCAGAATTAACAGTTTTATAAACTGTACAACCACATGGGTAATCTATATGCTAACCTGCCCATGTGGTCTTATCTATATTGGTAAAACCAAAAGGGAATTGAGAATCAGAGCTGGCGAACACATCCAGAGCATCCTAAATAAAGATGACGATCGGCCCCTGTCCCTGCATTTTCTTGAAAAACATGGGGGTAAACCAGATGGCCTTAAGTGTAAGGGCATCTATAGGCTTAATTTGCCCCATAGACGTGGAGATTTTGATAGGATATTGTATCAGAAGGAGAAGATGTGGATTTTCTATTTAAATAGTATGCAGCCCTCCGGATTGAACAATGAATTCAACCTGTCCCCCTTTTTGGAGCAATAACTTGGCTGCAAATAAAATTTAGATTGTTATCTAGATAATTTCCCACTGAGAATCCACATCTTCTCCTTGCTAGGGCATACTGAGATCAATACCACCTGTGGGTAACGGACTGTGAAAATTTAATAAAAGCATCTCCAACTGTCCACAATGGTAACAGTATATAAATATGTAATCTACACCACAGGATATGGTTATTTGCCCCTTTCCCTGCCCCCCCCTTCCCTTCCGGATTCCTTCCCCCCTCCCCTCTCCCCTCCATCTAATGTCTGTCTTTGAGCCATACATGAGCCGACTAGATTGTAGCTGATTGCTGACGGATTGCTGACAATGTAACAATAGCAGTTTAATAATAGCACTTTTTACTTTTTATAATGGTAACAGTGTCTAGATACAAAACCTAAACCACAGAAAATAATAATTTGTTGTTTTCCTCTGTCTATTTCTGAGCCATACACGAGCCGATTAGATTGAGGTTGCAGTATCTTTAGGAACCTACTGGCAATTGCCATTAACGTTCCATTTGAGTTTTTATCACAGCTGTACGTATGTGTGTGATTGCACTAGTGGTGAATGCAAATCTAGGTTAGTCTGCAGTGCCCAGGTGCTGGCTATAATTAATGCATATTGAACATTAACTGTCAGGCTATTTAAGCACTCAACCGGGGGCACTGCGCATGCTCTGAAGAAGCTTGGCAACAAGTGAAACGCGTAAGCGTCTAACCTATGCACTGGTGGGACACGGACCTCCACACATAGATGAGGAACCAACTCTGACTCAGCTGGGTTGAGCTCTGCGGCGGACACTGGGGCTAAGCGCTTCCTTTGGTAATCTGACAGACCAAGCGCGGAACTTTTTTGAACTCTGTGACACCGTACATCCCTACGGAAAGATCCGGAAACAACAGCTCATGTCAGCAATAGATGAATTCACCGCATGATCGCTCCCCCACACCAAGTCAGCGCGGCTACCACCATCCTCTATGGGCTCTGCAATTCATTTGCTGAAGATGTCAAATGGTGAGCTATGTAGTGCTCCAACATACAGGAGGCACACTATCTACTGCTATTTACCATTTGTTTCCTTGCTGAATGCATAAATTTGCCCTTTTGACTGCTGCCATACAGCTGGTAACACGGGGATATCCCATTCATTACTCTGCTCTGTAATTGAGTTTGTTCTCCTCACCATCAATATCCGGACAAATATTTTTCAATCACCAGCACTTGCACTTTACCTAGTGAAGACCGAAGTGACAACAATCAATCCATCCATAACCCTATTTAGGGAGTATAGAACTTTTAGATTAGACCCGGGTCTCCTATATAATTCTACATGTGTGCAAGTGCATGAGTGGCTGAAGTATGTGGAATGAATCGGTGGCCACCAATGCTATATAGGACTTTTGTCCTATTTTTAATTTATGGTTTTTGGATAGATATACTGTTTTAATTGGGATAATCAATAAAGATATTTAGGAAAATACCCGTATGTTCTTGAGTGGACTGTCTTTTGGAGGTTTCTCCCCCCTCCCTTTTTTTGCATATGCTATTTTGGTCCCATGAACAACCATTCTTTTTATTGTTGATCATTTACTGCCAGTCCAATCAACAATGGACCAGCGGTATTAAGGGTATAATTATCAAGGAAGGCAACTCTAGGCCGGTAATTTAACCTTGGATATACCCTAAACCTATTTTGGATGAATCTAAGGTGTTCCTCTCCTTTTTGTGTCTCTTCTTACCTCTTGAACCTGACGGTGGAGGCTGTCGCGACTGCCTGGAGGCTGATGCCCCAGGCACTGGAGAAAGAGCCCGTTTAAATGAGGGATGTTTATTCTTTTTCTTAACTGGCAAAGGGGTACTTTTATCTTTTGGATACATTTGTCCAAATCATCCCCAAACAGCTTTTCACCATGGAAAGGAAAACTAGCCATGAGCTTTTTGCATGGCACTTCGGCTGACCAACTTTTCAACCATAAGATTCTGGGCATATGTACCAACCCAAGCGTAAGGCGAGAGGTTTGAAGAATAGAATCTCTGATTGCGTTAATAGCAAAGCACAAAGCTGCTGGCAGCTCCGCTAAATCCTGGGCCTGCTGTTCAGGTAAAACCTTGAACACCTGTTTCAAATGGTCTCTCAAGAATTGACATACCCCAAATGCCGCCACTGCAGTTTGATCCACTGAAGGAAAAAATGTTTTTTAACAGGAATTACAATTTTTTATCAGTTGGATCCCTAAGCAATTGCGCATTGTCAACCGGACAAGTAAAACTTTTATTCATGGAGGATATAGCAGCATCAATTGCTGGTATACTCCACATCTTAGTAAATTTCTCCTCCATAGGATAAAGTGTTGAAAACTTTTTAGGGGGTAAAAAATGCTTATCTGATCCCACTCAGAATACATAAGTTTTTCCAGCAATGAATGTACAAGAAAGGCACTTAAAGCCTGAGGTTTTAGTGAACCCAAACAAGAAGTGAGCTTTTCAACCAACTCAGTTAAGGGTAGCTTAAATGTGGAGTGGACCATTTCAGTAAGAGAATGCACCAGCAATTTCTCAGTCTCTTCACGGTCCCCTGAGGCGGATTCATCTTCCTCTCCCACTGTTCCTCTGTTTGAGGATGCTGGGTAGTAGAAGGGGACCTAATGTGTTTTCTTCCACTCTGAGAAGATGCGATTAAAGCCATTAATCTTTCCTCCAATTCAATAATGGCTGAGGAAAAAACCTCCTCAGTAATATAGACAGGGGCTCAACTGTCAGAAGCAATTGCAACCCCTAAGGACCCCGATGGCTCGCTCTGACCAGTCTCCCTAGGCCTTTCAGGGAGGGATGGTGTTGCAGAGGGAGGGTCCTTAGAGCATGAGGGCGAGCCCTTTGTGCCCTTGTCTTTTGAGGTATTTGATCCTCTCCCTCTGGTCATAGTGCCAAGCACAAATGCAGAGGTACTACCAAAAAAATGCACCCACTGCTGAGCAAATAGTCCAGCAACTCCCGCTGCGTTTTAATGCTCAGCCTGATGCTAAATTAATGTGCCCTGGGAATGCCTGTGTCACCAGCACTCACATGCCCCATCTGCTCTGTGTCCCTCCGACAGCTAAATGCATCTGAAAAAAGGTGCACTTTATAGCAGACACAGCCCTGCGTTTGTGAACATCTGAGTCATGTCAACGCTGCGCTAAGCCCCAACCCCTTTCTCCGACTTCCCACCAGGCCCCCCACTTTTTGAAAAAAAGATTGTTTTCCCACATGAGCAGGCTCCGATCCGACCGGATCACATGTGGAGGGGGCTGGGGTGGAAGAGGGGAGGAGAGCTTGATGAACGGAGAACTGCCGTAATGGCGGCAGGAGAGGCACAGCATACCGCTGACTGGCCCATGCTCCTTCTGCCTCCTGAAGAGGTGCCTCTGTCCAGGTGGGGGACATTTGAAAGAAAAAAAACCTCCCTTCCCACATCTTATCTGGGGCTTGGGCTGGAGGAACCGTGCAGCTTGTATGGACACAAAGCGAGACTGACAAGCATGGAACAAGTACGTGCTCTTGACAGCCCCCAGTGGCAACTTTAGGCATGACAACATTTATTTAAAGGAGAAATCCCACAAGAATTAGAAAAATTCCTTAGGAACCTCCCTTACCTTATCTTGGTGCAGGGTTCTGTGGTAAAACCAGACAGACCCAATCTTCACCACTCACGGCAGGCTCCATTAAAAAACCTTCAGGTACTGGGGCCCCTTTTTATCAGGGGGTTCCACACCCCTGGGCCTGTAAAGCACCCTGCCAGGAAATATAGCTGAAAAAACCAAAGCACTGGATCCCGGGCTCCAACTCTCTAAAAAGAGAAGCGTTACAGGCAAAACCTTTTTTCTTCCACCATGAGACCCGGGTACTATTCAATTCGGCCTGAAAAGATACTTTGAATGGATCTGGTTGCATGGCATGCCCCAGCAAAGATTTCTCCAGCGAGCTCAGCACAGTACATCTTTACTTGTGACCAACACCTAAGACACTGGTGAAAAAAATAAGGTACTCCTGGTAAGGGGAGGGGTTATATGGGGAGTTGAACTTCCTGTCTTGGGTATGCCAGTGTCCATCACCTGAAGGTGCCATATAACCCATACAGTAATTACTGTGGCTCTGTGTCCCATGATGTACGATAAAGAAAACTTAGTATCGTGATGGTTTGAGCTATCAATGGAGAAATTTCATTTTACAGATGGACCCTTATATTGCAGCTAGATTATGAGAAAGTAATGTTTTATTACCATTTGCTGTGTATATACTTTGTTTTGGAGTGTTTTTTCCCATACACTGTCTTTGTGTGTATAGGAAGAATGTACTACATTTAAGAGAGAAATGTTTGTGTTATCTACACGACAATGCCTTCTCTTATGCCCCGTACACACGGTCGGATTTTCCGATGGAAAATGTCCGATCGAAGCGTGTTGTCGGAAATTCTGACCGTGTGTGGGCTCCATCGGACATTTTCCATCGGATTTTCCGACACACAAAGTTGGAGAGCAGGAGATAAAATTTTCCGACAACAAAATCCGATCGCGTCAATTCCGACCGTGTGTGGCCTGTTCCGACGCACAAAGTGCCACGCATGCTCAGAAGAAATTCCGAGACGGGACAGCTCATTCTGGTAAACTTAGCGTTCGCAATGGATACAGCACTTTCGTCACGCTGCAATGTTAAAAATGGTTTAATACAGCGCACTCTCTTCTTCTTTATAATGTGACAAGAATTAAGTAGTTTTGCTGCTCATATTCACACACTCGTCTCACAAACTTTTATTTGTGTTTTTTTAGTGGGATTCCCTGAATATATTGTTATTAGTTGTCACATCTGACAGTTTTATATTATTATTTTTTTTTTTTTTTTGGATTTTCAGCCTTTTTTTTTCTTTAATGTTTGGATTTTTTCCAAGGCTGATCTTTGTTCAATGTTATTTTTATTTTTACTCCAGAATATTTTTGTGTGTGTTTTGTGTGTCAAGTTACCCCAACACCATTGATATCTTGTATTATTTAATCTCCAGGAGATTGTTTGTTGTTGGTGTCCCTTGTTCATTTCACATTGTATATTTGAAATGTACCTGAACCCTCACAAACAAACTGTCCTTTTTGAAGTAAAACACATAGGAGAGTATAATTCAAAACAAAAATTCCTTTATTAAGGGATCAGAACCAAACAAAGAGGAAGGCAACACTGGATCAACAAGAAAAATTAGCGAAGCCTGGGACCCCCACGGCAGACATAAATTCTTGAACATCAAAATTGGTGGCCTGAGGAGTCCATATGTAAGGGAGGGCAGTCTGGTCCAGAATTCGCAGAGATCCGGATAGCCGCAGATGACATCTGTGTCCCCAGGCTGTGGTACCACAAGAGGCTGCATTTTTTGGCCAACCAGACTGAACCCAGGGCAATCACTGTCTGGTCTTCCTTCCATGTTTCCTTTCGGGCTGTGGCTGTGCAGTTGGAGATGTGGCAGGAGGAGGAGAAGGACTGGGAGGACCTGGAGGAGGACTGGGGGGACCTGGAGGAGGACTGGAGGGACCTGGAGGAGGACTGGGGGGACCTGGAGGAGAGGGAGGTGGAGGAGGAGGACCTGCAGGAGGAGGAGGAGGACCATCACAAAGGTGTGTCTGAGGTGTCATTTGGCCCCTCATACCTTTCTCAAGAGCCTCCAATATGAGGGCCTCACACATGACTTGTTGGCCCTCCTCCATCCTCTGCATTTTATATGCAATGAAGGCAGCAATGTTCTCCTCCATGGTGTGGGGTGCTCCCTGGACCTCTGTAGCCCTCCAAAAGAATCCTATAGCAGCCTCCTCTAGGGCACTCCTCCTACTGCCACTTTCTCTTTTCAGGGGGGGTGGAGGGACCTGCAGATCAGCCAGCCGGCTTGGCCCGGCCACCTACTGGCTGAGACTTCCCTGTGTATGAAAAAGGGACATGGTTTTAGTTGTTGCTTCATCAATCACAATACTAAATTAGTACTCCCAACTAACATCTAGTTAACATCAATGATTGGACAAGCAGAAATATTTAGAGGAATGCTATACCTGGCTCAATCTGGGCTCCTCCACATGTGGCCTGGAAGGCCCAGGTTGGGCGTCAGAAGCCTCAGCCGGGGGGGGAAGGAAGCGTGGAAGGAAGACTGGAGAGGGATGGCCTGGGTTCAGTCTGGCCTGCCAGAAAGTGCAGCCTGTCGTAGTACAACATCCTGGGGACATAGATGTCATCTGCTGCTCCGGATCTCTGTGAATCCAGGACTTTCTTGCGCTCCCTCAGATATGTACTCCTCAGGCAACCAATTAATATCTTTAAATAGGTGATGTCTGCCGTGGGGATCACCTGCTTCACAATTTCACACAATTGCACCAGTGCTGCCTTCCTCTTTGCTTGGTTCTTGAAATGGGGGTGGTTAATCTCCCACAGACAGAGCAGCTCCCTTAGCATCTCTAGGAATACTGACATGAAGTCATTATCTTTGAGTAGCATATCCATGTTAACTGCAAGACACAACACAAGACAAAGCCTAATGTCAGACACAACTCTCCTAATCTTGTTACAATATAGGCCTCAATCTAGAAGCAGTATAGGCACAAGTTTGTCTCTTACCTTCGTTCTTACGATCGGCGCGTCCAATGCTCCTTCCTCCGCTCACAGATCGTACGTAATACGCACGCGTGTTACGCTTTATACACACTGCGCATGCGTGTAACTCCGCCCGCCCCTGACGTTCTTTCTAGTCTATTCCCCGCCCCTTTTCGTTCGGCGCAGTGGGTGAAGAGCATGATGGCGGAGTTAGAGCAGGTGTGTGCTAATTATAGCAATGAGGAGGAGGAGGAGGAAAGCCCGGATCCGGACACGTCCCGATCCAGAAGGAGACGTTTTAAGGCCACAAATATGTCCTTTGGGGAGATGTTGGAGATGGTCGACATCATGAGGAAGTCCGACTATGACGGGAAGTATGGGCCTTACCCCAATCCCAACATCAGAAAGGCCAAGATCATGGCGAAAGTGATCAAAAGCCTTCACAGGAATTTCGGGGTTCGAAAGATCGAAAGATCAGCTCAGGAAGCGGTGGTCGGACCTGAAGTTGAGAGAGCCAGAGCAGTATCGAAAGATCCGGAGAGTGCTGCAAAAAAGTAAGTAGTTGTGCTGTGTTCCTATTCTTTCTGTCTTTATTATGTCCGTGCTGCTCCATGTGCTTTTATTAATTGTAACGTTTAAAAGGGCAACTTGAATGTTCATGGGCCCATTATTCGTTCGTATCAAACATTTTTCTTTCGGCCTCTAGAACACCATTGTTTAGGCCATATGCATTTTCCCACATTTTTTTTGGGCCTACTTGGATGCCAAATAGTTGTTTGTGTAGATGGGTTTGTTACTAGAATGAAATGCCAACTAGATTGTGTGTAAGAAGAGGACACTGAGCAGCTGTTTTCACATCTGGACACTGGAGCATTAGTGTGGGACACCAGAACAACATTTTTATTAGGGGGGCCACACAGGTGCTCCAGTGTATACTATGGGGGGGCTACATCTGTGAATCTTGTACAAAACAGGTAAAGTATTGCAGCTTGACAAAGGGCAATAAAAAAAATACATCTTGGAACTCGGCTAAAATAGACAATTGTACCTCACTTCCAAGCAATGTTTCCTATTTCTAGTTCGGCCATCAAATATCTGTGTGCTAATTATACCATTTTTGTTTTACATAGGGGGGAAAAGACTCGGAGGACACCCCTCATCCGAGGAGACCACAGACCCCCCACCTCTGGAAGAAGGTGAAATACCCCAAACCCAAGCTGAGCAGGAGGAAGAAGAAGACGTGGTGGAGATTGGCACCACAACAGGTGAGTGTCTGCAACCACAGACTCAGGTAAAAGAGATGGATGGTGGCAGATTTTTGAGACCTGTTTTTTTTTTTCTTTATCTCTTTTTTAGGTGATCGTGATGTGAGGGATAGAGAACGCTTTACTTCAGAAAGTGCCCAGATCCTGATCGGGGAGATCATGGGGTGTAATACCGAACTGCAAAACATCCAGCAAAAAATCCATGATGTTATTAAAAAAAATAATAACATCATTGATGTTTTGGGGCGAATTTAAAACCCCACAAAATCACTTTTTAGATTTTGGTCCAATCTTTTAAATTTTTTTGCAATGTTTTGAAAAGCCAAATTTGGAGGATGCACACAGTGTGCCAACATGTGCTATACGCCATCACGGGAGATCAATGGACGCGTTTTGGGGGTGCAACCCCTTCCTCAATTATAAAGTCGCGTTGAGGAAGGGCTTGCTCCCCCAAAACACGTCCCTTGATCCCCCCTGATGGCAGATAGCACATGTTGACATTCGTAAATTGGTGTGCATCTTCCAAATTTGGCTTTTCCTGGGGTGATTTCCCCCTATCTGAACGCTATATCAAACCCAGTTCCTAAATACTGATGTCTGATATAGCCTTCAGGTTTTACCATATGTGAACTTTGTAAGTTCAAGTTTGTTGGCTTTCTTGTTGGTTTTACACAGGCCTGTTTTATCTGAAATGGACATTTCAAATTTTGATAATGCTACTGCAAAAATTGTTATACAACAAACATGTTAGTTTGTTTTAAAAACCTTTGGTAAATGCACATGTGATTGTGCAGGTATAAAAAAGTGGCTTACTCAAGAATGTGTGGATTATTGTCTCAACACTACAACAATTTTGGGGTGATGTAATAGCTGTTTTATGCAAAAATGGGGGTTATTTCCTAAGGGCAAATCCTCTTTGCACTACAAGTGCAGTTTCAGTGCAGTTGCAAGTGCACTTGTATTGAAATGTGTTTTTGAATTTAGTAAATACCAGCCAACAGTGCTTTGTATAAGGTTACCCAATCACAACATTTTCTGCACTCAAAACATTTATGTCAGGGTCAGCTAAAACAAACACAAGCAGTAAATGTCCACAAAAAATCTTTTATTTTTTTTTTATTATAAAAAGGCTTCACATATTGTCTGGCATATTGATAGCCCCCCTACCCGCAAAGAACTCCAGGTAGCGTAACCGGACATCACGGGCACTCAGGGAGGGCAAGCCAGGACGGCCACTTTCAAACGCCGTCAGTGTGGTTTGATGTAGGATTCCGGCCTCAGGCCCAACTGAGCCAGCATAGTTGGCCGAATGTTTCCGTAAAAAGTTATGGTGAACACAGCACGCAAGTATTATATGGTTCAGTTTATACTCCGCCATATGGATAGGTGTCAGAAATAGGTGGAACCGGCTGGCCAGGATTCCAAATGTGTTCTCCACCACACTTCGGGCTCTGGCCAGCCGGTGATTAAAAACCCTTTGTTCCGGGGTGAGGGTCCTCATTGGGAATGCCCGCATCAGGTGGTCCCCCAGCGCAAATGCTTCATCAGCAATGAACACAAATGGGAGTCCTTCCACATTGTCCTCTGGAGCTGGCAAGTCCAAGCTGCCATTCTGGAGACGCCTGTAGAACTCTGTCTGGGTGATGACTCCACCATCGGACATCCGGCCATTCTTCCCCACGTCCACATACAAGAAGTCGTAATTAGCCGACACCACCGCCAACATCACTATACTATTAAGCCCCTTGTAATTATAATAGTACGACCCCGAGTTGGGTGGTGGGACGATGTGGACGTGTTTCCCATCAATTGCCCCTCCGCAGTTAGGAAAGTCCCACCGCTCGGCAAAGTGGGAGGCCACAGTCTGCCATTCCTGTGGTGTGGAAGGAAACTGTTGAGGAAAAAACAATAAACATTACTATTTTTACTCTGAAACATGGCAAGCAGATTAGACACAAACCTTATGGGGCAACCTCCAGATAGCATTTATTAAGGGGAATTTAACAAGGCCAAAGTATAAGATACACCTATCGTATTCCCCCTCCCCCCCTCTCATGGGCCATTTCTAACATTATGGGGTGTGTGGAAATCTTGGACAGGTAACCCTCTTCACTTCATTGAGAGATGAATGCCTAAATAATGGGTATTACTTGGAACAGCCCCTCCTTAGTTACACTATTGGCAGACCACTGGACAGGTAAGAAGTGTCATAATACAAAGATATAAATACACATTGTACACATTTGAGGACATTTGGACATTCTGCTATTACCTATCAAGATAATAATAGGATACAAAAACTTTAAACAGTACCATTGTAAAGTATTCAGGCAGGCCCTTGCACTACATGCTTTGGGGAATTCATCCATAAATCTGAGCACAAAAGAGATGGGTATAGTGTGTATGGGTTTGGCAAAGTCAGCAGATAGATGATTGAGGATAGATAGAGAATTGGGATCAGCTGACTTAGCAGTTGGGGGAGGGAGGGTTACTAAAATGATTTGGGGACACCACAAAAAAAAGCCTCTGGCACTCTGCCTGAATTTAAAGCTAAAATAACATTTCCAAACATTTTAGGGGGTGTTTGGGGTAAAGCACTACTATGGAGCTGATAAAATACATTGTTAAGTGACTACATGAGGTGAATATAGGGCAGGAGACACCATGCTGGGGAGGTTATTGAAGGTCAAATATGTATGAAGGACCTAAAATAATAATTACATAAAAATCCAGCATGCATGAGAACAAAGGGGACATTCACAGCATATTACAAGCATGGTAATTAGGGAATGAGGAAAGAAATACAAGATATTATCAAACATTCAATACAATAAATGTGATGTTAAAGGATAAAAATCTTACCTTTTATATACTCCTTCTGCAGGACCTGGATTATGGCAGAACAGGTCTCTGGGATAATGATCCCCAGAGCCTGGGGGGAGATGCCTGTCGAGAACTTTAAGTCCTGCAGACTTCTCCCTGTGGCCAAATACCGCAAGGTAGCGACCAACCTCTGCTCCGGAGTGATGGCTTGCCTCATGCAGGTATCCTGCCTGCTGATATAGGGGGTCAGCGAAGCCAACAAACGGTGAAACACGGGGTCCGTCATCCTGAGAAAGTTCCTGAAATCATCAGGATTATTCTCACGGATCTCACGGAGCAAAGGCATATGACAGAACTGGTCACGCTGAAGCAACCAATTCTTGGTCCATGAACTCCTCCCCACCCTGTTCATGGACTGGACTTGTGTCAAGGTCAGGACCCCAACACCAAGCCCCCGCACAGCACGAACTCTACGAGGAGTACGCATACGAAACATGGCTAGAAAACGGTCGGCTGCTCAGAACGAAGTAACAGAACGCACTGAAGAACAGCAAGGCCTGTGAAGAGCGACCTGAAAAACAGTAACGAACAAGAATACAATGACTACCTAAAGTCACGCGGAACTTGCTGCACGCACTGAAGAGCAGATACAAACCCACAAGCACAAACTGAACGGCAGAAAACGATCTGAAAGCCACGAGTCTGAAAAAGCGCGAATCGTCTCTCACCAAACTTTTACTAACACGAGATTAGCAAAAGGAGCCCAAAGGGTGCCACGCTTGGTTCTGAACCGGCCTTTTCTAGTCTCGTCGTACGTGGTGTACGTGACTGCGTGGTTGTCGATGGGAAATTCCGACAACTTTGTGCGACCGTGTGTAGGCAAAACAAGTTTGAGCCAACATCCGTCGGAAAAAATCCTAGGATTTTGTTGTCGGAATGTCCGAACAAAGTCCGACCGTGTGTACGCCCTATTACACTGGTATCCTTAGGTAAATGTGTGCTCAGCTTTTATGTGCTTATCTAATAAATAGCCACACTTAAACATTTTAAACAAGATGCAGCAGCAGCAGTAACAAAAGTTTAACACCTTAGGAGGGCATAAATGTGACTATTGTGTTTAAGGAAGAAACAAGAATGCTTTAAAATAAGGATACTTTAGGAAATAGAATTATCCAAGCATTTTATGTTTTGTTTATTTTTGAAATTGTTTTCCTTATTTTTCATGCATGTGTCCCTTGTTGTGGGGACCTACATGCCACCTTATATTAGTATCTTTCAGTGCAAAGACAGTAAACTTGAATATGAGACATTGGTTAATACAGAGCCATTTCTATGATTCATGGATTCTCTGAATGTTTCCTGTCTGCTTGGCTTCATTATTCAAATACTGCAGCAATGGGATTGACTGACATATATGCACTCTCATACATCTGTTAGATGCAGGCATAATAAATAATACAAATTGACATTGCATCTGAAATATAATCTGCTCAATCTACCAAGTAACCACAAAGAAAATTGTGTTTTTCTTTTTTTGATATGCGAGTATACTTGATTTAAAAAATAAAACATGCATTAATGTTACGCTTGAGATTTACACTGTGAAAGAGAAACTGATAAAAGAAAAAGACTGATTGAGAAAAAAAAAAAAGTGTGAGTGTTTGTATGCCTAAGTGTGTTTTTTTTATGTTTTACATTTACTTTTTTTACTGAGATTTTATTATTGTTTTTCAGTGTAACAAGAGAAATAAGGCAGTACAGAAACAAAGTGTACACATAGAATATCAATACACTTTGTACAAGTATTGCTCCCCAAAAGCAAAATGAAAGCAGTAACAATCTAATACTGTAACAGAACATAGATAAGACAGGACATACGAGACATCAATTTGTAAGAATAAGTTGAGAGTCTTAGACATAGGGGTCATTTGTTCATGAAAAAATGGCAAAAGAACAACATCCACGCAATTGAGGCAATATCATGCAGTCTGAACCACTGATGTCTTCACGATTCTGAGGCACAAATGGAGGATATGAGTGGGAGGCATGGCCCAAAAAAGAAAAAGTGCGGGGGGGAATAGTATAGACAGCCATGGCCTATACTGTTCATCCGGAGCCTACAAGAGCTCAACGATGAGGGAGGGAAGCACAGAAGGGCAGTTGGTAAAGAAAATAGAGAAGGAGAGAGAAAAAGCTGCAAAGAGAGGGGAGAAAGACGAGTACCCCAGGGGATTTTGGGCTGTACCACATGGAACTCTTACAGTTCTAAAAATTGGGAGGTCCTTTGAGAAGACAGGAAATGGTCTATCCAGGGCTGCCAAGTCCAGAATTTGTCATACCGGTTTGTCATACTATAAAGATCGCCACCAGTCTTTCGTTAATGAACGTACTGTGAACCCGGTTCTTAACCTCTTCAGCGCAAAGAAGTGAAGTCTTCCATGATCGCGCTATAGTTTGCTTAGTTGCCATAAAAATATGAGTGATTAGTGTGTGCTCCCGATGGGTAGTCTCTGTGATAAGTTTCTGTAAAAGTGCCTCCCATGGGTCTCTCCCTCTGTTCACATGGAGAACCGTATTGATCAAGGTGTATACCCTAATCCATAACCTCTGGATCTTAGGACAGGTCCCCATATGTTTTGCATATCGCCCAAATCTGGGCAACTTTGGAAGCAGTTGGATGGGTACAATGGTAGACATTTTGTGATCCTAGCTGAAGTAAAATACCATTAAGACATAACTTTGAAAGAATTTTGAAGAGCCAGGACATTTCAAGAATATTTAAACAGGGCCTCCCACATTTTACGCCAGTCGCCTGGTGGTGGGTCAGAACCAAAGTCTATTATCCATTTGTCACAGTACGTCGGCATTTGTGGTCCAGTATTATTCAATATGGAGCACTAAAATAATGAGATTAGACCCTGAGTAGTAGGGTTGGTTTACATTTACTTTTTAGGGTTCGTTCACATGGTGCATTGAGCTCCATTAATCTGCATTGATCAAGGCATACTTAGTGCAAGGACACTGAGAAAACAATTGTTTTCTATATGCCCAGTTCACATCACACAAATGTGCCTGTGTGTATTCCAAAAAATGCAGCAACACAACATATCTACCATTATTACAATAAAAGCCAGAATTTTTGTTATACTCCTACATTCTAACCCAACTATTTCCCTTCTTGCAGTTCATCAAGTGTTCCAACTCTTCAACAAGGTATCCTATTATAAGATTAATGGGGCTAAATCTAGCATTTTGGGTGTTACAATAAACTGAAAATGTAAACATTCCTTTCAATCAAAACTTTCATATCCTTGGTCACATGGTACCTTAAAATACCTAGGCATTACACTAACTACTCCCATTTCAAACTTATACACGGTAAGTTTTGTCCCCCTTATTATGACCATACAGAGGGAATTAGATTGCTTGAGGAGATTCTATCTATCATGATCAGGCAGACTGGCAGCCAATAAAACATTGGTTCTGCCAAAAATCCTTTATTACTTTCCTTTATTCCATCTACCTTTTTTAGAAGCATGCAGGGCCTTGCTTCCAAATTGATATGGCTTAAGCATATCGTTTGGTCTCGGTGTCCACACAATATTCTATTAAAACACCAGAAGGCTGGAGGTATGGGAATGCCCAACTTTAAAGACTATTATATGGCAGCCATTTTTGACCAACTTAGATTTTGGTTCTTTCCACAGGGAACGTGGAAAGCTTTCATGTGCATTTATCTTGTTTATGTATTCATACCAAGATTGTGTTCACTGCACTGACCAATGGTGTACTCGCCTCATTTAAAGTCCCAAACCCTCTCCTTTTTGCATATCTGGAAATGGGAGCTTAGTTATAACTTTGTTGTGTTACAAAGACATAATGGGGGAGATTTCCTAAAACTAGTGCACACTAGTTTACTAAAATGGGTGCACACAGAATCTGGTGCAACTGTGTATTGTAACCAGTGAGCTTCTAACTTCAGCGTGTTCAATTAAGCTTTGACAATAAAACCTAGAAACTGATTGGTTACTATGCACAGCTGCATCAGATTCTATGTGCACCCATGTTAGTAAATTTCCCCCTATATGCCCTATGTTATATCTGACTATATTAGGCTGTAATAGTAATGTCTAAAATTTGCATAACATTTGAAGCAGAATTGTAATTTTAAAAGTCATCCTTGATGTGATATGTTTTCACGAGTATCCATTTTCCTTTGTATTAAATTAAAATATATATTATATTTTGGGGAAGAAAGTTAGAAATTTGACCTTTGATGTGGCCTAGAAAAAAAAGTGTTAAAAATGAAGTTCAACATGTAGTAAAACACAGCCCAATGCATTAAAACATCATTTCATTCTACATCAACACACACATGCATTTTCTGTACATTTTTATAGGGGTTGTGGGGTAAATGAGTACTTAAAGCAGAGTTCCACCCAAAAGTGGAACTTACGCTTATTCGTCCCCCCTAAAAGGTGCTAAATGCGGCACCAGAGGGGGGGACGAATAAGCGTAAGTTCCACTTAGGAACCTGTTTTTGACAGGTAGGTCCACTTCTCCACTTCCGGGGGGCTGCAGCAAAGTATGTCAGCAGCTTGGCCCCCTCCTCCTGCCTTCTCCCTCCCCTTCTGCAGGGCCAGTGAGACAGAACAGCGCACTTCATGCATGCGCAGTAGGGACCCGGCCATGAAGCCAAAAAGCTAGCTACTCTGCCGGGTTCCCTTACCAGCAATAGCAGCGGCAGCACCCGACCATCTGATGTAAACACGAGCTTGCGGTGCCGACATCGCTGGACTTCAGGACAGGTAAGTGTCCTAATGTTAAAATTCAGCAGCTACAGTATGTGTAGCTACTGACTTTTAATTTTTAAACTGGTGGGGCGGAACTCCCCTTTAAGCCTTTTAAAATGTGCATTTGGCATTAGGATGCAAGCACACTATTCCACTCAAACATTTTACCAAGGAATTACCCGTGCTGTAATAAATAATTCAAAATATCGTGTTTTATTTGCTGTTGCGCTCAGCAACAAGAACTGTCATTTTTATAGTAAGGAAAATTACATATTTATTCTCAGTAAATATTTTTAAATCTTAAATTATGTTCAGTACATAGATATTTTCTGCATTTTCATAATTTTTATTAGAAATAAATGCAATTTCTATTCATATTTGCAAACTGTCAAGCAAACATGAGCAGCTTTAATCCTATACAAGCCATGCATCATTGTGTTCATTACTGTCAAAATTAGCAAACATATTCATTTTAATGAACTTAACTGAATGCAATTGTTGGAAGTTTTGGAAGAAAAATTTCTGTACAGTGCAAAGAAATTTTGTTACAGCTCAATTATACCAGTATAATATTGGGTTTAATCATTCAAACATACATATTTGTTTGAAAATTTATATTTAGTCATCACAATTTTGCATAATAAGACATTGTACAAATAGGGCAGGATTTTTTAGGTGCTCAAATATTGACACAATTAAAATTTTAAAAAATCATTTATTATTTCCACTAAAATATTTGATAAAATCAATACACATGATGTGATTTCCTTTCACGTTAATCAATCCATTCAACTTGTGCATAGTTACAAATATTATTCTGTCAACCTGATAAGCACAGTATGATGTCATACAACAGTGTTCAATTCAAACGATATTCGGTCAAGCTACAGATGTCACATTTCCTACATGTTTCGCCATTAACACAGCTTCTTCACAAGTTATTGTAGCAAAATAACTGTACAAAACAAATCAAATAATAAGAATCCAAATATAATAAGGGTAACAAAAACAATGCAACAAAATAATATATTTGACCATGAACATTTTTTAAATATATAGAATAAGCCCTGGGGATGATTTTGCATAATTAGGTTTACTTGCTTGGGTTAAGTCACTCACTAGACAAATAATATTCAGGTTGTGTCCAGGGGCCTAGTTGTTACTATCTGCCTCACGCCATGATCTTCTCATAAGAGTATCTAAACATAAAAACAAAAATACAATAAATACCTGTTGATCTTGCCAGGAATGCAGGGGATTTCCACTTAGCTTGGCAAATGAGGTAAAATTATGATGACATCAATCATCCAATCAAGCATAACCACAATTACTATTTTCTTGTTATAGGTTTGATCCCCAAAGTGAATATTCACCACGTTTGCAAACTTAAGAATACATTCTCTTGCAAAGTGAATAAAATCTACTCCTTTAGTAAATCTACCCCATTGCCTTGATAACATTGTCTACATTAAGTTGTGGAATGTGAACTCAGCAGGCAACCCTTAGCACAGACCTGATCAGCATAGCATATTCTGCTGGGCAGGTATTGTTTCCATCTGTTATCCTGCCTAGGGCCTTGTTTAATGTCTTTGTTAAAACCTTTAATTTATTCTTTATATTGCTTTTATTTTAACACATATTGACATATTTTGTATCTCTATACATATGCTTTATGGACATTACTAGTAAATAATAGACTTGATTCTCGTCCCTCACACAGCAAGCAGATATCAAATGCTATTTCCTTTATAGTTATTAACTGTGCCAGCAGGATAGAGGCTTCATTATAGTGAATGCAATGTGGCTAAGTACTGGGTGAAGAATCTGTGCTTGTGACAGATGTATGATTAGTGTAGCTGTAAAATGTTGGGATATTTCAAGTAACTGGAAAAAAAAAAGAAAAAAGGTTAACATAGTCTTCAATTTAGACTTTTGTAGGATGTGAATATCATGTGATGTAGTATCAGTGCCAATTTTGCCAAGGTGCTCGCATATAGATAAGCATTTGGTCAGTCAAAACGGAGGATAAAGAAACTTCCTATTCTCTTAATAGTAATCACCCTTGCATGATAAAATTCTTTCATTCTCAAATATTGAGGCACACAAAATGTAATTCAATCCAGGTTATATTACCAACTACAGGAGGACTGGACACTGTCAAACAAAAAATCTGTAGTCCAGGCCAGAAAACCCCCTTCCTACTCCCAACATGCCTCCATTTTTCACTGGTTTCCTAGAAAGATGGACACCTTTTCTACACTTTTGTTGTGTAAAAGACAACCCTATTTTTGATAGCACCATTTTTTCTCTAACACATTTTTGTTCAATTTAAGACTCTTCTTTACATCTCTGCTAGAGCTGATCTCTTCAATTGCAGCTATCCGGTGTTGTCATTCTCAGCCTGGCTTTTGGAGTGCCATGTCTGGACCCCACTTTATTATACATTGCAAGGCTAGCCTAGAAGTGACCTTTGGGTTCCATGTAAGTTACTTTCCAGACTCCACTCTGGTAACAAGTTAGCTATGGATCACTTTTCAGGTCCTAAGCCATTTGCAATGCCTCAACATTTGCCCTATCTCTAAAGAGTACACTAATTGGACTGAGCAATGGGAGCTACCAAATTTTCTTTGGTCCCAAGGTGCCTTTAAAATTCCTGCTTTCCACAACTTCCACCATGTAAGATGTTAAGACTGAGGGACTGAGTGCTTACATCATCCACTAGGTGGAGTGTCACACTGGTGGGAAAAGGTGTCTCTTCCCCACCTTTCAGCTTCAAGGAAGCATCTACCCATGTCTGCTCCTAATTGAAAAAAGAGGCACTCAAATGTTCAGTCTATTCCTTCTTTTTGTGCATAGTGACCATAGTCCCCTCTAGCTAGCCAACCTTCAACTGCTACATTGGTTCAAGTATTGGACTGCAGAACCTGCATCTATAAAGCATCTGACCCACATGCTGTTCAAATAACAGCGTCTCTTTGGTTCTATTCTGGATTCTTTTATCAAGGATGCTACTGTTGGCAAGAATGCTAAAACAAAGAACAGGAAGGCTCATCTCTTGCTGTTTTTAAGAAAAGTTCTTTTTATTTCACTACTCCCACAACATCCACATAAAGTCTGTTGAAACTTGGCTCCCGGCTTATCCGCAGGTTCTTGGGCTCAAAGACTGTCAAACTGATGGCAAATCTTCCTCTGCATGAAAGTGCACCCCACTTTATTAATTTTTGTGGACACTTGAACAGCTTACCTCTCAGATTCTTGGGTGTAGGAAGTGGTTTCAAGGGGCTACAAGCTAGAATTTCATTTATATCCCCCTCCTTGGTTTCTCAATTTTTCCATGTTACCACACAGATTAGAAGACCTCCATCTAGCACGTTGGGTCATCTGAACCAAAGTGTCACTGCCCAAATTCCGGTGGCAGGACAGTTGCTACGGTGGCTGCTACATTTATGTGGCTCCACCCTTTTCTTAGGCAGCCCAATCATTGGCTGGTGTTTGATATCTGCTCGGTCCCGCCCACCCCCTGACATCACATTTTGACAGCTGCACTTTCTCCCTGCAAGCAGTTACATTACCTGACAGTTTCAAACACAATGAGCGGCTCTTGCAAACCTTACTCACTATCTGCTGAATGTGAAACTCCCCCTCTCCCCTGTCAGTGCCCATTAATGCTGCCAATCAGAGCTCATCAGTGCTACCTATCAGTGCTTATCAGTGCTGTCTATTAGTGCCACCTATCAGTGCCAATTAATGCCCATCAATGCTGCCTATCAGTGCTACCAATCAGTGTTGCCAATCAGTGCCACCTATCAGTGCCAATCAATGCCCATAAATGGTGCCAATCAGTGCTGCCTCAGTTCCGCCTATCAGTGCCAATAAATGCCCATCAGTACTGCCTATCAGTGCCACCTATTAGTGCCAATTAGTGTTGCCTATTTGTGCCAATCAGTGCCAGTCATTGCTGCCTATCAGTGCCCATCAGTGCTGCCAATCAGTGCCGATCAGTGACACCTATCAGTGCCAATCAATGCCCATCAGTGCCGCCCATCAGTGCTGTCATCCAGTGCCACCTATCAGTGGCCATCAAAACTGCCTATCAGTGCCCATAATTGCTGTCAATCAGTGCCGTTTATCAGTGCCATCAGTGCAGCATCATCAGTGCCCATCAGTGCTGCCAATCAGTGCTAGTCAGTGCTGTCACTATCTAAAATTGCTAAAATATTATTCCTATATTATATATATATATATATATATATATATATATATATATATATATATATATATATATATATATATATATACTAGTTCTTTTCTGCATTCGTGAGCCCTTACATGTGTCTGACTTATGCAGTTAGGTCATCTGGTATATATGATTTGTTTTCTGTGCACTTTAGTTTAGTCCCACCCACTTCTCATTGTTTCCCCTTTGTTTATCACAGCGTAATCACCATCTCCTATATTTATGCTCAATCTGTCTGTTTGGATCAGTCTACTGGTGTTGCAGCAGTGTTCTTCTAGTATAGGCCTTTTTTAACAGCGCAGGAGTTATCACTTTCACACATATACATTTAGCTAGCTGCAGTAGTGGAAGTATCCCCTAAGGCACAGACAAGTGGACATTTAACCGCTTCAATACCCGGCCATAGTCAAATGACGTCCACAGATTGGATCTCCCATCCTGGGTGGACGTCATATGACGGCCTCGGCTTTCCGCCGCTACTGCGGGCCCCCGGGGGCCCGCAGAACGGCGATCGGGGTACCGTTGTGTCCATCAGGACACAGCTGTTCCCCGATGGAGGTATTGAAGCGGCGGCGGAGCGTCAGTAACGGCGGATGTCAATGCAGAGCGGCATTGAGAAGCGGCGTGTACTGTGACGGTTCCGGCGGAAGAGCGGTGATCAGGGCGGTGATCGGGGCTGAGGCTTTTCCCCTGGATACAGCTCAGCCAAGATCACTGTAGCCAATGACATGTCTCTGCATCACATGACCGGCTGTGTCCAATCACAGCCGGTCACTAATGTAAACAATCACAGACAGTAACTGCTGTTGCTGGGCTCTTCTCCTCACACACCAATCCAGTGTGAGGAGAAGAGATCAGCTAACAGTGAGTTACTTATTACATATTTACTACTGTGCCCAGATCGCCCCTCCTAAATAAAGAGTACCTGTCACCTCAGAGTACCTGTCACCTCAGAGTACCTGTCACCTCAGAGTACCTGTCATCTCAAAGTACCTGTCATCTCAGAGTACCTGTCACCTCAAAGTACCTGTCATCTGAGAGTACCTGTCCATCAGGAGTACCCGCCACCTCATCACCTGCCACCAGAGTACCCGCCACCTCATCACCTGCCACCAGAGTACCCACCACCTCATCACTTGCCACCAGAGTACATACAGCCAGTCAGCCACTATGTCCAGAAGAGGCATACCAGATACTGAGTCTGACTGATGAGAGCAACGGGGAGCTCTCACCGCTCAGTTCATATTCTGGTTCTGATTCGGATCAGGATCCAAATCAGAGGAGGAAGTAGTCCATCCAAAAAGACGACGGTCTGAAAACCAGGCAGCTACCAGCAGTGCCAGCGGCGGTAGACCTCAGGAGGAGGGGCCCAGTACAAGCGCTGCTAGACCCCAGGAGGAAAGGCCCAGCACAAGTGGACGCCAAAGAAGTAGGGCCCAAACCCATCTTCCAGATTCCTTGGCAAACCCATTGTGGCTGCCTTCTACCACAGGGTCAGCCACGATCCCCCCTTTTACAGCACAGCCGGGTGTGCAGGTCAACACTGCAGGATTTTCACAAATGGATTTTTTAAATTTATTTTTCCCGAACGAATTGATTCAAGGCATCATGGACCAAACTAATCTGTTTGCCCAACAATTTATTGCAACCAACCCCAGCTCCAGGTATGCCCGCCCTTTTGAGTGGAGACCGCTAACAGTAGTGGAGCTAAAATTGTTTTTAGGCCTAACCCTGAACATGGGGCTTACAAAAAAAATGAAATTCATAAGTATTGGTCGACCAAACCCATCCACCATATGCCAGTTTTTTCATCAGCCATGTCCAGGTCCCGATACGAAATCATTATGCGCTTCTTGCATTTCAATGACAACTCACAGTGCCCCCCCGAAATCACCCAAACTTTGACAAATTATATAAAGTTCGCCCCCTAATTCATTTTTTTTCCCAGAAGTTTGCCGAAGTTTATGTCCCTGAAAAAAATATATCTGTGGACGAATCCCTGGTGCATTTCACAGGCCGGCTGGGAATCAAGCAATATATCCCCAATAAGAGGGCGAGGTATGGCTTGAAGCTTAACAAGCTTTGTGAAAGTGCCACCGGTTATGTGTACGCATTCCGCGTGTACGAAGGGAAAGATTCCCAGCTCCAGCCCCCTGAGTGTCCCTCATACATGGGAATAAGTGGGAAAATTGTTTGGGAGTTGGCATTCCCACTCCTCCAAGAGGGGTACCATATTTATATGGATAATTATTATACGAGTTTGCCCCTTCTCCGCCACCTATATCTCAAACAAACTTTGGCCCGTGGTACAACTAGAAAAAAACCGAAAGGGCTTCCCACAGTGTCTTGTCACCACAAACATTCCAAGGGGGGAATCGACAAGCTTGAGGAACGAAGAAGTGTTGGCTGTGAAGTGGAGGGATAGAAACGACTTGTACATCAAGTCCACCATCCACGATGACACCTCGGTGGAACTTCACAGAAGACGCGGTACCGTTCGCAAGCCTACCTGTATCACTGAGTACAATAAATACATGGGGGGGTGGATTTAAACGATCAGTTGTTTCTGCCTTTTACCTGCACTGACCTCGGCCTGTTGACCATGTTTTTGCCTGCCCCTTGGATTGATCTTTCACCTTGCTACACAGGGGTCTCACATATGTGAGGGGCTCCAGAATAGTGTTCGGAGTTCAGAAAACCAGTTTTTGGTTTTATGTGTTCCCATAACTGGGTCTGGTTGCCCAGAGGCTTCAAAGCGATTTGGGTGGGAGAAGCCTCTACCCCTGTCCCCATTTTTTCCTGACCGATGCCCTAAGCTTGATGGTACTGCCTGCTCCCTGGACAAATACTCTGGCTGTGCTGACCATACCTCTGCCTGCTGCATGTACTAACTATGAACAGTATTCCTGCCTGCTGCATTGACGATCCTTTGATCCTTTTGCTGCTGCTGACCACATCCCTGCCTGCTATCTGGACTAATGCTTTGGCTGTGCTGACATCTCTACCTGTACTGACTATTCCTGCCTGCTGCCTGTTTTGCTGTCGCTGTCCACGTTCCTGCCTGCTGCCTGGACCGATGCTCTTCTCTGTGGACCACTGCAGTACTAAAACTACAGGTAATTTTTTCTTTACCCTTTACTCAGCAGAATGTATTTTGGTTTGTAATTGGTATGTACAGTACATGCTATGTGTTAGAAATATGAAGGGCCTTCAACAATGTGATAGGTTGGCAGGAATTTGTGTGTAATGTATGCTCCTAGAACAACTGACAGTGCTACTTGGATGTTGGGCCTCTGTATGTGGCCAGACTATGTAAAAGTCTCACACATGTGGTATCGCCATACTCAGGAGGAGTAGCAGAATGTATTTTGGGGTGTCATTTTTGCTATGTACATGCTATGTGTTGGAAATATCTTATGAATGGACAACTTTGTGTAAAAAAAAATGCGTTTTCATTTTTTTTCCACAGTTCCAAAAACTTCGGGAAAAAAATGAACCATTCAAAAGACTAATTATGCCTCATAGATTATACGTTGGGGTGTTAGCTTTCCAAAATGGGGTCATTTTGTGGGCGTTTCCATTGTCCTGGTGCTCCAGGGCCTTCAAAATTGTAATAGGTGGTTGAGAAATGAGATGTGTAATTTATGCTCCTAGAATGCCTAAAGCTGCTACTTCAATGTTGGGCCTCTGTATGTGGCCAGTCTGTGTAAAAGACTCACACATTTGGTATTGCCATACTCAGGAGGAGTAGCAGAATGTATTTTGGGGTGTCATTTTTGCTATGTACATGCTATGTGTTGGAAATATCTTATGAATGGACAACTTTGTGTAAAAAAAAATGCGTTTTCATTTTTTTTCCACAGTTTCCAAAAACTTCGGGAAAAAATGAACCATTCAAAAGACTAATTATGCCTCATAGATTATATGTTGGGGTGTTAGCTTTCCAAAATGGGGTCATTTTGTGGGCGTCTCCATTTACCTGGTGCTCCAGGGCCTTCAAAAGTGCGATAGGTTGTCATCATATGAGATGTGCAATTTATGCTCGTAAAACGCCTGACGGTGCTAGTTGGATGTTAGACCTCTGTATGTGGCCAGGCTGTGTAAGTCTCACACATGTGGTATCACTATACTCAGGAGGAGTAGCAGAATGTATTTTGGGGTGTCATTGCAAGTATGCATGTGCTGTGTGAGAGAAATAACTTATTATGACAATTTTGTGCAAAAAAAAATAAAAATTCCAAGAATTGTGGGAAAAAATACAACTTCAAAAAGCTCACCATGCCTCTTGCTAAATACCTTGGAATGTCTGCTTTCCAAAAAGGGGTAATTTGGGGGGTATTAGTACTTTCCTGGCTTGTTAGGGCCTCAAGAAATGAGATAGGCCTTCAGTACATCAGGTGTGATCAGATGTGATCATTTTTCAATGATTTGCACCATAGCTTGTAGACTCTATAACTTTCACAGAGACCAAATAATATACCTTAATTTGGGTTATTTTTACTAAAGATATGTAGCAGTACACATTTTGGCCCAAATTTATGAAGAAAAATTACTTATTTGCAAAATTTTACAATAGAAACTAAAAAAAAGTGTTTTTTTTTCAAAAATTTCTCTCTTTTTTCGCTTATATTGCAAAAAATAAAAAAAAAAAGCAGTGATTAAATACCACCAAAAGAAAGCTATGTTTGTGAGAAAAAAATTATAAAAATTTGGTTTGGGTACAGTGTAGCATGACTGAGTAATTGTCATTCAAAGTGTGAGAGCGCTGAAAGCTAAAATTTGGTCTGGGAAGGAAGGGTGTATAAAAGCCCTGTATTGAAGTGGTTAACAACCAATGTATTTCCTATTGCAAACTAACTAGTTGCATATGTTACCTCGAACAACCATTAGGGGACACTAACCTAATGAGGATTTATACTATCAACTAACATGTTTGGTTGTCAAATAACGGTGGTTGAGTATATTTGAGTCTGCATTGTTTGGAAAAAATAACCTTTACCTATAATACAACTTAGGGTGGTATTTAAACAAGAGTGAGAAGGGAATAAACATTTGGTCTGACCTGAGCCTGAAATAAGGTGACTATGATGAGTGTTATCAAAAAAACAAACAAGTCATTTCACATTAAACCAGTTATCCCATATTTTCCAATGCATATCAAACTTGTTCCTAGTGCCACATCTGCCAGCTAATAGCAATTCGTAAGCATAGTGTGAATGGGTGGTTAATAGAACCTCCGAAGCGTTTGGTGCCTTTTTCCAGTGCTTTGCTATCAGTGTTCTAGGAACTAAAAGGATATGAGAAATCACAACCTGGAAATCAGGGGGAAAGTTTTCATTGCCGATGTTTAGGACTGCCAGGCCTGAATTGGGGGGTGTGAGAATACCTGTAATGTTTGAGATTGAGCGGAATATGCTATTCCAAAAGCTGGTCAAATGCTTACAGGTCCAGAACATGTGGAGAAGGTTACCCACTGCGCCACAGTTTCTCCAGCAGAGTGGGGAGTTAGTTTGGCCAAATTTGGAGAGTCTATAGGGTGTGAGATACCTTCTAAGGGGAATTTTTTGTGCTAGTTCCCAGTGGTTAACACATTTAGAGGCTTTATAGTTCGCTTCGAGTGTGTGTTTCCGCTGTAAGTCTGTGATAGTTATTATTATTATACAGGATTTATATAGCGCCAATAGTTTGCACAATGCTTTACAACATCGGGGAAGACAGTACAATTACAATACAATTCAATACATAAGGGATCAGAGGGCCCTGCTCGTTAGAGCTTACAATCTAGAAGGGAGGGTCAAGTGGAACAAAGGGGAGTAGCTGTGGGGGATGATCAGATGGACAAAATTAAAATACAGTTGTTAGGTGTGGATAGGATAGGCTTCTCTGAAGAGGAGGGTTTTCAGGGATCATCTAAAAGCTAATAGAGTAGGAGATAGATGGACAGATTGGGGTAAGGAGTTCCATAGGCTTGGAAAGGCTCTGAAAAAGTCCTGGAGACGAGCATGGGAGGAGGTGATGAGAGAGCTAGAGAGCAGGAGGTCTTGAGAAGAATGAAGCGAACGATTAGGTTGGTATTTTGAGACTAGGTCATTGATGTAGCTGGGGGCAGAGTTGTGGATTGCTTTGTGGGTAGTTTTTAGTATTTTGAATTTAATTTGTTGGGTGAGCAAAAGCCAGTGGAGGGATTGACAGAGAGGAGTAGCAGAGACAGAGCAGTTGGTAAGTTGGATGAGTCTGGCAGCAGCATTCATGATGGACTGAAAGGGGGATAGAGTATGCAGAGGTAGGCCAATGAGGAGGGAGTTGCAGTAATCGAGGCAAGAGATGACCAGGGAGTGAATTAAGAGCTTTGTTGTGTCATTGGTTAGAAAGGGATGTATTTTGGAGATGTTCTGGAGGTTGAGGTGGCAAGATTTGGACAGTGATTGGACATGGGGCTTAAAGGAGAGTTCAGAGTCCAGGACTACTCCTAGTACCTTGGCATGTGGGGATGGGCTGATAGTTGTGTCATCAAATTTGACCAAGAGATCAGGGGAAGAGGGATGTGGGGGATAAAAAATGATAAGTTTGGTTTTGGATAAAGTTTGAGGAAGTGGTGTGACATCCAGACTGAAATATCTGATAGTAAAATAGTGATACGTGAGGAGAATGAAGGAGTGTGTTGAGGGGTAGAGAAATAGATTTGAGTGTCGTCAGCGTAGAGATGGTATTGGAAGCCATGGGAACTGACCCGGGGGGGAGGTATAGATTGAAAATAGGAGAGGTCCAAGAACAGAACTTTGGGGGACCCCAACAGAGAAAGGAAGAGGTAACGCTAAAGATGTGGTTAAATAAGTAGGTAGAAAACCAGCGAAGAGTACAGTCACGGAGACCAAAGGCATGGAGTTTTTTGAGGAGGAGGGGGTGGTTAACCGTATCGAAGGCAGCAGAGAGGTCCAGAAGTAGGAGTAAAGAATAGTGTCCCTTAGTTTTGGCCATTAGTAGATTGTTAGTTTTAGGAGAGCAGTTTCTGTGGAATGTTGAGGACGAAATCCAGACTGAAGGGGATCAAGAAGGCTATTATCAGCAAGATGGACGCTCAGTCAATTGTAGACTAGTCATTCAAGGAGTTTGGATAAAAAGGGGAGCAAGGAGATGGGGCGTAGGTTGTTAAGATTGGATGGGTCCAGTGAGGGCTTTTTAAGTATGGGGCGGACAAGTGCATGTTTTAAGGAATTGGGGAAGATGCCAGAAGAGAGGGAGAGATTGAAGATGAGGGTTAGAGAGTGTAGAATAGACCTAGAGGGTGACTGTAGCATTTGTGAGGGAACAGGATCCAGAGTGCAGGTGGTAAGTTGGTAAGATGGACGTTAGCAAGTAATTTAGCAACCTCTTCTATAGTGGTGGGGTTGAAAGAGGGAATTAATGATTGTACCTGTGGACGTGAGGTGTAAGGCATGGAGGGTGTCTGAACAGTAGAGATCTCCTCGCAAATTGTATCAATCTTCTGTTTGAAGTGATTGGCGATCTCGTGAGTGAGTGAGTTAGTGGGTGGAGTGGCATAATATGCCCCTGTAGATGGACACTAGTCCGAAACATGTCGGGTTGCTGAATGCTGTTACCCCGTTACCACGCAATATTACCTTTTTATCTGGACTTGTGATCACTTGTTTTATCTATACTACTTGATGCATGTGAAGCATCTGCTCTATTTTTGATGGTTTTGAATAAACCTGCTTTTATTGATTTATGCACTATGTGGAGATTCCCTTTTTTTCCTCATATGGACTCTATCTGAAGTGGTGAGAGCTATCTCTTTTAACCATCTGTGTACCACAAGAGGGAAATCTATCCATCCATCCGCCTGAGGTTTGCAGACCATCCCGCTCCTGAGGCTGTTCTGGGTGTGCTCACCGGTATCCATCATCGGTACGTTCCAGCAAGTTTCCAGTGAACTTCTTTAGGATCAGTGGATCCATATGCTCGTTTGACACCCCGCCGTACGGTGAGAGTGTCCATCACGTCTGGTAAGCGCATTTATCCTCTCACTTCTGCATGGAGTTTGAATGTATGAGGATCATCAACCCGGTGTAGCAACACATATTGGGTTTTCTCCTCCTCATATACCACACAGTGTTTTTGTTCAATGTTTTTTTATTTTCACTTGTGGACATTATTTATGCTTTATGAGATCTAATGTGATTTTTAAATATCACTATACACTTATCTGATAAATGCACACATCACTTATGTACACAAGGTGATATAGCCCTGTATTTACATACACATATTATATGTTACTTAGCGCTGCATCTATTTTTTGTTTCTATAGCAGTAAGAGCATACCAAAGTTAAGAGACATAGGAGACAGTTTTCAGTAATGCAATTCTAGCTGGAATTGTAGTAGTATACCTGTGGGAGAACAAAGATGATATTTTCAGATCAGACATTCAGATGATAAGTGCAGAGTCAGAAGTGCTCCCACTCAGAGAAATACCCCCACTTTGAGAAAGAACCCCATCTGCAAACGTGCCACCCCTTGGCAGAACCTAGTTATGCCTAGGTTGGATTCCCATTTCTGGTAGTGGTGGGATTTAATGAAGGTAAGTTTTTGCTGGAAGAAGTTGTAGAGTAAGGATATACCCTTAGGGGGTGTAGGAGATGTGGTGTAAAATTGTCATATTTCGTGTGTGAGAAATATGCAGTGAACTTTGTTGGATCTCAGGAGATGGGAAACTTGGTTGTTTTTGTATGCGTCAGTAGGTGCTAAATTGAATTGTTTTTGAAGTATTGGGAATGGTTTGAGGGAGTCACCCTGATATAGATCTGCTAACTACTTTATGCCTCTGTTGAGCCACTCTGTGGTTGTGAAGTTTGGGATCATTTGTTCCAGGATATTGAGGGGAGTAGGGACATCTACCATAGTTGAGGTTTGTGGTGCTAACTTGCGAAGGTCCCTCCAAGCAAACAGGGAGGCTTGAATAATGAGTGGGAGTTGTTCTATAGGAAAAGGGTAAAGTTCTTCCAAAAGTAGAAAGGAGCATAGGTTTTTAGTTGGGCACAGAGCTTGTTCAAGGCTGCACCACAGGATATCTGTGGAGGGATTGAAGAAAAGCTTAAGTTGGGTATGGATAGAAGCACGGAAGTAGTCCTGGATATCTACCAGTCTCATTCCACCTGCAAGCCTATGTTTGACCAGAAGAGCTTAGAGCATCTTGTTATTTTGGAACACCAAATGAATCATGCAAATAGAGTATTTAATGATTTGAGATGGTTACTACGTAGCGGAATGGGCAATGTTCGAAAGGTATATAATATTTGCGGCAGTGCTAGCATTTTAAATGAAGCTAGATGGCCTGACCACGACAATTCTTACACCCTGGTGATTTGCCCAATGGGAGGGGTTTTTTTTGCTTTTATGATCTCAGGTTCTGTAATGGGGGCATTGAGCGAGGCTAGTTGTGCCTGCAAGAGGGAAGGGAGGTTGATATTTGAGAGGGAAGCTTGTATATTAACATCAGTAGGTTGCGGTTTGTTGGGGTCTGACTCAAAGTTGTACAGTGAAGAGTAATATTCAGCAAACGAGTCTGCTATTTCTTTTGGGTTTAATCTTTTTTGTTGTCTAATTGTTGGATTATGTAAGGGATTTTTGTTTTGGTTCTAGAAATTTTAAGCCTTTGAGCAAGAAATTTACCTGCCCGATTGCCAGACGAGTAGTGGGTTAGCCTGAGCGAGTGGATATGTTTGTTGCACTGTTCAATAAAGAAGCCTGAGATCAGAGCGAAGTTGTGAGAGTTTGTTAGCAATATGTGGGTCAGCAATGTTTTTGTTTAAGGACTCTAAGGACTTAATTTCCCCAAGGATACGGTGCAGTTTCTGTGTCCCCTGCCTTTTCTCCCGTAAACATATTTGTAACTCCCTGACACTTTTATCCAGCACACTGGCTTCCTCAGGAAAAATGAATATCTTATTTGGGTGGACTAAATATTTGTCTCTCGACTGGTATTTTTTACCTGTTGTGATATACCCTGAAAGCCTTTCCAGTTCTCATCAAAACTACATCATTAATGACCCTGTCAGTGAGAGAGCTGGGAATATACTAGTTATTTTATGCACTTTTTGACAATATTACACTTTTTCTTGTTCCAGTATTGTTTTTGATGTTCATTTCTCAATTTTTAGCAGTGGTGTTGGGATGTTTGCCTAATTATGACTGTTAAAAATGAATCAATGTAACAGTTGATGTATTAATTTTGTGTTACAGCACAAAGTGTTGATTGAATGCTATATCTCACCAGGTTGTTGTTAAAAAAAAAAGTTGCAATGCTTTACCTCTGTTGTACCTACTACTGCATGAGCTCTATCTGAAGCTCTACCTTTAATTGAACACTACTTTGTATCCTACTGAGTTGTCATTAAACAAATTGAATTGTTTTACCCCTGTTGTACCTAATACACAAGTTCAGTCTGAAGCTCTGTCTGAAAAAGGGATTGGCTTAGTATTCTGGTTGATTAAGTTATTAAGTGTAAAAAGTCTTGCAGGGTATTTTTGCATGACTAGGATTTGCTTATTTACTCTAGGTTTAATGATTATAGTACTGTTTTCTTTTTGATTCATTTTATACATTTGGGAACACATGCCTTTAACTATAAAATATCTAAGCAAACATTCTCATCCTCTACTTCATCTTTTGTTGTTAATTATCAATTACATAACACCCACTGGTGTACTGATTCTTAATTGAAATGTCAGGGGTTTAAACAATAAGATTAAATGTTCCGCTTTTGTAGAACACATTAAAGGGGAAATAAAAGTATTGCAGTAAAAAAAAATGAGGTAACATTTTTTAGCAAAAAAAGAATGTTCCTCACAGTTTTACTTTTCCTATGTACACCACACAGATCATGCACATTTAAATCCTGGCTATTTCTTGGCATGCCCAGAATAGAGCTGGGACAATGTAACTCCTGTGTACATAGCTGAAGAGAAGTGTTGTGGGACATAAATCACATTAAGGCCAGAATGCGCCCTCACCCAGGTGACTTTAGTATGTTAGTTCACCTTTATTAAAAACTGCATTTGCAGGTAAGGGGTCTTTGTAGATAAAAACAAACTGTACAGCTCTGACTAAAGTTTAATAATGTCCTTGCTATAAGTGTAGGCCATTTACATAACTCCCAAAGCCTGACTGGAATACTCCCAGTCCCGGGGCATGGTGGGACTGTGACGTCATAAGGGGCGGGGTCACCACGTGGCCCTAAGGGCCTGGTATGCTCTTGGAGGGGAATTCTTTCTCACACTGGCTGCGATAAGAAAATGTGCTTTTCCTATTGCAGCCAGCACGAGATGCACAGTACTCTGTCACCGGAAACCAGCCAAATGGGATCGCACTGGAAACACATTGTCGTGGGCAGGTACTGTAGCTCTGAGCTCAGTGTTTAAGAGTTCACTCCTGTAAGGACATTATTCAGCTTTATTCAGGGCTGCACAGTTTGTTGTTATGTACAGACACCCCTTATCGGCATAGGCAGTTTTTTGGTAAAGGTGAACTAACCCTTTAAGAAACCAGAAAACAGTGTGAATCAGGGAAGCAGGTATTCAACACACCGTGATAAAATAATATAGAATGTGTCCAGAATAAATGGGTATCAAAAGACCACTAGTTCAAAATAAATATATTCTAGATTTATTGGCTGTACGTCCATGATGCAAATCTCCCATTCCACCACATCCCAAAGGTGCTCTATTGAATTGAGATCTGGTGATTGTGGAGGCCATTGGAGAACCAAGAAACCAGAGACCAGTTTGAGATGATTTGTGCTTTGTGACATTATCCTGCTTGAAGTAGTCATCAGAAAATGGGTACACTGTAGACATAAAGGAATGGACATGGTCAGCAACAATACTCAGGTAGGCCGTATTTAAACAATCTCCAATTGGTACTAAGGGGCCCAAAATGTGCCAAGAAAATATCACTCACATCATTGCATGACCAGCCTGAACCATTGATATAAGGCAGAATGGATCCATGCTTTCATGTTGTTTCTGCCAAATTCTGACCCTACTATCTAAATTTTGCAGCTGAAATCGAGACTCAACAGACAAGGCAACATTTTTTCCAATCTTCTGTTGTCCAAGTTTGGTGAACCTGTGTGAATTATAGCCTCAGTTTCCTGTTCTTAGCTGACAGGAGTGGCACCCAGTGTGGTCTTCTGCTGCTGTAGCGCATCTGCTTTAAGGTTTAACCACTTCCCGCCCGGTCAATAGCAGATTGACGCCCGGGAAGTGGTTCTGTTATCCTGACTGGGCATCATATGACATCCTTCAGGATAACATGCTGTCGCGTGCCCGTGGGAGCGTGCATCGTGGCGATCGGTGGAGCGGTGTGTCAGTCTGACACACGCTACACTGATCTCAGTAAAGAGCATCTGGCAGAGGCTCTTTACCATGTGATCAGCCGTGTCCAATCACGGCTGATCATGATGTCAATAGGAAAAGCAGTCGATCAGCTTTTCCTCACTCGTGTCTGACAGAGATGCGAATAGAGGAGAGCCGATCGGCGGCTCTCCTGATGGGGGGGTCTGCGCTGATTGTTTATCAGCGCAGCCCCCCCTCGGGCACCCACACTAGACCACCAGGGAAGCCCCCAGGACCACCAGGGAAGTGGGAAACATGTGGATGGCCAGGTATGTACCCCATGGCCATCCACATGTGCAAATGATGCCCAATCTGTGCCAGTCAGTGCCCACAAATGGGCACTGACTGGCACCATCATGTACCAAAAAAAAATCAGTGATGCCCATCAGTGCCACCCATCAGTGTCCAGCAGTGCCCCCCATCAGTGCCCATCCGTGCCCATTAGTGCCCACCTATTAGTGCCCATCAGTGCCCATCTGTGCCACCTATCAGTGCCACCCAAATGTACCCATCAGTGCCACCCATAAGTACCCATCAGTGCCGCCTATGAGTACCCATCAGTGCCGCCTATGAGTGCCCATCAGTGCTGCATACCAGTGCCACCTATCAGTGCCCATCAATGCCGCCTATCGGTGATCATCAGTGCCACCTCATCAGTACTACCTCATTGGTGCCACCTCATCGGTGCCCATCAGTGCCACCGTATCAGTGCCCGTCAGTGCAGCCATATCAGTGCCCATCATTGAAGAAGAAAACGTACCTATTTACAAAATATTTTAACAGAAACAAAGAAAAACTTGTTTTTTTTGAAATTTTCGGTATTTTTTTATTTGTTGCGCAAAAAATAAAAATCGCAGAGGTGATCAAATACCACCAAAAGAAAGCTCTATTTGTGGAAACAAAATGATAAAAAAAATTGTTTGAGTACAGTGTTGTATGACCACGCAATTGTCATTCAAAGTGCAACAGCGCTGAAAGCTGAAAATTGGCCTGGGTGGGAAGGTGTCTAAGTGCCTGGTATTAAAGTGATTAATGTATTGTGCGTTCAGAGATGGTATTCTGCATACTGAACGTTGGTTGTATTGAGTGGTTATTTGAGTTATTGTTGCCTATCACGTCAAACCAGTCTGTCCATTCTCCTCTGAACTCTGACATAAACAAGGCCTTTTCGTCCACACAACTGTGCGTTCAGAGATGGTATTCTGCATACTGTACGTTGGTTGTAACGAGTGGTTATTTGAGTTATTGTTGCCTATCACGTCAGAGTTCTCCTCTGAACTTTGACATAAACAAGGCCTTTTCATCCACACAACTGCCACTCACTGGATATTTTCTCTTTTTCTGACCATTCTCTGTAAACCCTAGAGATGGTTGTGCATGAAAATCTCAGGAAATCAGCAGTTTTTAAAATACTCAGACCAGCCTGTCTGGCACCAACAACCATGTCATGTTCAGAGTCACTTAAATTTCCCTTCTTCCCCATTCTGATGTTAGGTTTGAACTTCAGCAAGTCCTCTTCACCACGTTTAGATGCCTAAATGCATTGAGTCTCTGCCATGTGATTGGCTCATTAGCAATTTGTGTTACCAAGTAATTGTTTGTATATATGTATGTGTGTATGTGTGAGTATACACCGTATCTCACAGAAATGAGTACACCCCCACATTTTTGTAAATATGTTATTATATCTTCTCATGTAACAAAACAAAGAAATTACATTTTGCTACAATGTAAAGTAGTGAGTGTACAGCTTGTATAACAGTGTAAATTTGCTGTCCCTTCAAAATAACTCAACACACAGCCATTAATGTCCAAACCGATGGCAACAAAAGTAAGTACACCCCGAATGAAAATGTCCAAATTGGACCCAATTAGTCATTTTCCCTCCTCGGTGCCATGTGACTTGTTAGTGTTACAAGTTCTCAGGTGTGAATGAGGAACAGGTGTGTTAAATTTGGTGTTATCGCTCTCATTCTCTTATACTGGTCACTGGAAGTTAAACACGGCACCTCATGGCAAAGAACTCTCTGAGGATCTGAAAAAAAGAATTGTTGCTCTACATAAAGATGGCCTATGGTATAAGATTGCCATTACCCTGAAACTAAGCTGCAGCATGGTGGCCAAGACTATACAGCGGTTTAACAGGACAGGTTCCAATCAAAACAGGCCTCGCCATGGTCAATAAAAGAAGTTGAGTGCCCGTGCTCAGCATCATATCCAGATGTTGTCTTTGGGAAATAGACGTATGAGTGATGCCAGCATTACTACAGAGGTTGAAGGGGTCAGCCTGTCAGTGCTCAGACCATAGGCCACACACTGCATCAAATTGGTCTGCATGGCTGTCACCCCAGAAGGAAGCCTCTTCTAAAGATGATGCACAAGAAAGCCCACAAAGTTTGCCGAAGACAAGCATACTAAGGACATGGATTACTGGAACCATGTCCTATGGTCTGAGGAGAAAATGATAAACTTATTTGGTTCAGATGGTGTCAAGCTTGTGTGGCGGCAACCAGGTGAGTACAAAGACAAGTGTGTCTTGCCTACAGTCAAGCATGGTGGTGGGGGTGTCATGGTCTGAGGCTGCATGAGTGCTGCCGGCACTGGGGCGCTACAGTTCATTGAGGGAACCATGAATGCCAACATGTACTGTGACATACTGCAGCAGAGCATGATCCCCCCCCCTTCGGAGACTGGACCACAGGGCAGTATCCCAACATAACACACCTCCAAGTCGACCACTGCTTTTTTAAAGAAGCTGAGCATAAAGGTGATGGACTGCCCAAGCATGTCTCCAGACTTAAACCCTATTGAGCATCTGTGGGGCATCCTCAAAGGGGAGATGGAGGAGCGTAAGGTCTCTAACATCCACCAGCCGTAATTTCATCATGGAGGAGTGGAAGAAGACTCCAGTGGCAACCTGTGAAGCTCTGGTGAACTCCATGCCCAAGAGGGTTAAGGCAGTGCTGGAAAATAATGGTGGTCATACAAAATATTGACACTTTGGGCCCAATTTGGACATTTTCACTTAGGGGTGTACTCACTTTTGTTACCAATGGTTTGGACATTAATGTCTGTGTGAGTATTTTTGAGGGGATAGCAAATTTACACTGTTATGCAAGCTGAACACTCACTACTTTACATTGTAGCAAAGTGTCATTTCTTTAGTGTTGTCACATGAAAAGATATAATAAAATATTTATAAAAATGTGAGGGGTGTACTCACTTTGAGATACTGTGTGTGTGTGTGTGTGTATATATATCTATTGTAGCAGAGCGTCCCAGAGAGAGCCAGGAAAAGTCCTGTTCGGAGTTTATACACCTCCCAGGCTCCTCTCATACACGTTCAAGGATCTCTGATCCATGGTCCAGTTCAGGTCTTGGTCCTCTCCCCCAGGCTAATTTAAGCTCACCTGAGCAGACAGCCTTTGCTCTTGGCCTGGGATACTCAGACAACTTCTGTGTAGGAGAGCAAAAAGGTATGTGGAAGCTGACAAGCTGTAGGCTTGCTCAGCCTGGTAGTTAGGATCTGTAAATATTGTTTAATTAGTGCCGAGACATGGCTAGGTTTTGTTTTGGCTATTTTTGTTCCTATTTGTTTTTTTTGAACACTGTACAGCACCTGTAGATAGACTTGTATATATCACAAATAAACACTGCACTGTTTGTCACTATTTCACTCGATTTGGTATCTGTGCCTGAAAGACTGCTCATCCCAGGGAGCTTTGTACCTGCTACCTGTCCCCCAGGTTACACTATATATATCTATATCTATATATATATATATATATATATATATATATATATATATATATATATATATATATATATATATATATACAGTGGGGACGGAAAGTATTCAGACCCCCTTAAATTTTGCTAAAATCATTTAAGTTCATTTTTTTTCCTCATTAATGTACACACAGCACCCCATATTGACAGAAAAACACAGAATTGTTGACATTTTTGCAGATTTATTAAAAAAGAAAAACTGAAATATCAAATGGTCCTAAGTATTCAGACCCTTTGCTGTGACACTCATATATTTAACTTAGGTGCGGTCCATTTCTGCTGATCATCCTTGAGATGGTTCTACACCTTCATTTGAGTCCAGCTGTGTTTGATTATAATGATTGGACTTAATTAGGAAAGCCACACACCTGTCTATATAAGACCTTACAGCTCACAGTGCATGTCAGAGCAAATGAGAATCATGAGGTCAAAGGAACTGCCTGAAGAGCTCAGAGACAGAATTGTGGCAAGGCACAGATCTGGCCAAGGTTACAAAAAATTTCTGCACTTAAGGTTCCTAAGAGCACAGTGGCCACCACAGTCCTTAAATGGAAGACATTTGGGACAACCAGAACCCTTCCTAGAGCTGGCCGTCCAGCCAAACTGAGCTATCGGGGAGAAGAGTCTTGGTGTGAGAGGTAAAGAAGAACCCAAAGATCACTGTAGCTGAGCTCCAGAGATGCAGTCGGGAGATGGGAGAAAGTTGTAGAAAGTCAACCATCACCACAGCCCTCCACCAGTCAGGGCTCTATGGTGGAGTGGGCCGATGGAAGCATCTCCTCAGTGCAAGACACATGAAAGCCCGCATGGAGTTTGCTAAAAAAACACCTGAAGGACTCTAAGATGGTGAGAAATAAGATTCTTTGGTCTGATGAAACCAAGATAGAACTTTTTGGCCATAATTCTAAGCGGTATGTGTGGAGAAAACCAGGCACTGCTCATCACCTGTCCAATACAGTCCCAACAGTGAAGCATGGTGGTGGCAGCATCATGCTGTGGGGGTGTTTTTCAGCTGCAGGGCCAGGACGACTGGTTGCAAATGAGGGAAAGATGAATGCGGCCAAGTGCAGGCATATCCTGGACGAAAACCTTCTTCAGAGTGTTCAGGACCTCAGACTGGGCCGAAGGTTTACCTTCCAACAAGACAATGACCCTAAGCACACAGCTAAAATAACAAATGAGTGGCTTCACAACAACTCCGTGACTGTTCTTGAATGGCCCAGCCAGAGCCCTGACTTAAACCCAATTGAGCATCTCTGGAGAGATGTAAAAATGGCTGTCCAACAACGTTTACCATCCAACCTGACAGAACTGGAGAGGATCTGCAAGGAGGAATGGCAGAGGATCCCCAAATCCAGGTGTGAAAAACTTGTTGCATCTTTCCCAAAATGACTCATGGCTGTATTAGATCAAAAGGGTGCCTTTACTAAATACTGAGCAAAGGGTCTGAATACTTAGGACCATGTGATATTTCAGTTTTTCTTTTTTAATAAACCTGCAAAAATTTCAACAATTCTGTGTTTTTCTGTCAATATGGGGTGCTGCGTGTACATTAATGAGGGGAAAAAAGTAACTTAAAGCGGGGGTTCACCCACACCACCAAAAAAAAAATATTAAAAGCCAGCAGCTACAAATACTGCAGCTGCTGATTTAATACATGGCCACTTACCTGTCCCAGGGTCCAGCGATGTCGGCAGGGGACGCCGAGAACCCGCTCAGTTCTCGGCAGCTGCCGCCGCCATCCCAGGTGAGGGAATCAGGAGGTGAAGCATTGCGGCTTCACTTCCCGGTTCCCTACTGCGCATGCGCAAGTCGCGCTGCGCGTCCCAAGTGGTCCCCGCTCTCTCCTGGGAGCTGTGTGTTCCCAGCAGACAGCGCGGTGGGGACGGGAAGAGGCATAGACTCCTATGGGAGTCTATGCCGGAAGTGGGTGCAAATACCTGTCTTAGACAGGTATCTGCACCCCCCTCCCCCCTGAAAGGTGCCAAATGTGACAACGGAGGGGGGGAGGGTTCCGAAAAGCGGAAGTTCCATTTTTGTGTGGAACTCCGCTTTAAATGATTTTAGCAAATGGCTGCAATATAACAAAGAGTGAAAAATTTAAGGGGGTCTGAATACTTTCCGTCCCCACTGTATATACAGTTGTGCTAATAAGTTTACATACCCTGGCAGAATTTGATTTCTTGCACATTTTTCAGAGAATATTAATGATAACACAAAAATGTTTCTTTCACTCATGGTTTGTGTTTGGCTGAAGCCATTTATTATCAATCAACTGTGTTTACTCTTTTTAAATCATAATGGCAACAAAAACTACCCGAATGACCCTGATCAAAAGTTTATCTACCCCAGTTCTTAATACCGTGTATTGCCCCCTTTAACATCAATGACAGCTTGAAGTCTTTTGTGGTATTTGTGGATGAGGCTCTTTATCTTCTCAGATGGTAAAGTTGCCCATTCCTCTTGGCAAAAGCCCTCCAGTTCCTGTAAATTCTTAAGCTGTCTTGCAGGAACTGCACACTTGAGATCTCCCTAGAGTGGCTCAATGATATTGAGGTCAGGAAACTGAAATGGGCACTCCAGAACCTTCACTTTATTCTGCTGTAGCCAATGACAGGTCGACTTGGCCTTGTGTTTTGGATCATTGTCATGTTGGAATGTCCACGTACGTCCCATGCGCAGTTTCCTGGCTGATGAATGCAAATGTTCCTCCAGTATTTTTTGATAACATACTGCATTCATCTTGCCAACAATTTTGACCAAATTCCCTATGACAATAGTAGCTCACACATCTCCAAAACATCAGTAATCCACCTCCGTACTTTTCATCATAGGACTTGTTGACTCCTCTCCAAATGTAGTGTTTATGGTTGCGGCCAAAAAGCGAAATTTTGGTCTCATTACTCCAAATGACTTTGTGCCAGAAGGTTTGAGGCTTGTCTTGTGCTGTTTGGCGTATTGTAAGTGGGATACTTTGTGGCATTTGCATAGTAACGGCTTTCTTCTGGCGACTCGACCAGGCAGCCCATCTTTCTTCGAGTGCCTCCTTATTGTCCATCTTGAAACAGCCACACCACATGTTTTCAGAGAGTCCTGTATTTCACCTGAAGTTATTTGTGGGGTTTTCTTTGCATCCCGGACCATTTTCCTGGCTTTGGCTGAAATTTTCGTTGGTCTACCTGGCAGAGGTTTGGTTTCAACAAAACCCTCATTTTCCACTTCTTGATTAGAGTTTGAACACTGCTGATTGGCATTCTCAATTCCTTGGGTGTCTTTTATATCCCTTTCCTGTTTTATACAGTTCAACTACCTTTTCCCGCAGATCCTTTGACAATAATTTTGCTTTCCCTATGACTCAGAATCCAGAAACATCAGTGCAGCACTGGATGAAAGATGTAAGGGTCTGTCAGGAGTCCAGAAACGCATTGACCTCTTATATACACACACACACACACTAGTTACAAGCAAACAGATCACAGGTGAGGATGGTTACCTTTAATAGCCATTAAAACCCCTTTGTGTCAACTTGTGTGCATGTTATCAGGCCAAAATCACCAATGTAAACTTTTGATCAGGGTCATTGGGGTAGTTTCTGTTGCCATTATGATTTAAAGAGAGTAAACACAGTTGATAATAAATGGCTTCAGCCAAACACTAACCATGAGTGAAAGAAATGTTTTGTTTTATCATTCATATGGGATTGCATGCAGCCCACACCCCCAAAAATAGAAAGTTTTTTATATATAACTATTAAATATTCCCCAAAATACAGCCTGAATAAGAAAAGCACACGGAACAACTTATTGGCATAAGTAATGGCCGCAGCACTTTATTGGCTTGCAATGAATCATAAATGACAAAAAAGAATTTATACTCAGCGCTGCCTCTATGAACCATAAATATACATATACATGCATCAAATATGTGTCATATAGCATGTATATTAAAGTGCTCAATGTCAATATAGTGCAAATAAAGTGCAATCAATAAAGTTCAACAGATGTGCAAAATAAAGTGCAATCAATGAAGTTCATCAAGTGTAGGGTATAGGGCTGGTGACACTTGATATAATATTGGTGACTTCCTGTGCTCCCCTCCTGGGTCCCCACTCACCAGATGAAGATGACAAATGTGCCTCTGTATATCAAGATGGTGCCTCCTGTCCAACGAATAGGTGGGTTGATCGTGCCTCAGAGAATGGGATCTCCTCTCCTCCACCACATGGTGTAAGTCCTACACACTTTACTCAGTCAAAGGACGGCGTTAAGGACTGTAATTTATACAGTGGGGATCGAAAGTTTGGGCACCCCAGGTAAAAATGTGTATTAATGTGCATAACGAAGCCAAGGAAAGATGGAAAAATCTCCAAATGGCATCAAATTAAAGATTAGACATTCTTATAATATGTCAAAAAAAAGTTAGATTTTATTTCCATCATTTACACTTTCAAAATTACAAAAAAACAAAAAAATGGCGTCTGCAAAAGTTTGGGCACCCTGCAGAATTTATAGCATGCACTGCCCCCTTTGCAAAGCTGAGACCTGCCAGTGTCATGGATTGTTCTCAATCATCGTCTGGGAAGACTAGGTGATGTCAGTCTCAAAGGTTTTAAATGGCAAGACTCATCTGACCTTGCCCCAACAATCAGCACCATGGGTTCTTCTAAGCAGTTGTCTAGAAAACTGAAACTGAAAATAGTTGACGCTCACAAAGCTGGAGAAGGCTATAAGAAGATGTCAATATCCTCTGTTCGGAATGTAATTAAGAAATGGCAGTCATCAGGAACAGTGGAAGTTAAAGCAAGATCTGGAAGACCAAGAAAAATATCAGACAGAACAGCTCGCAGGATTGTGAGAAAAGCAATTTAAAACCCACGTTTGCTTGCACGATCCCTCCAGAAAGATCTGGCAGACACTGGAGTTGTGGTACACTATTCCACTATAAAGAGATACTTGTACAAATATGGTCTTCATGGAAGAGTCATCAGAAGAAAATCTCTTCTACGTCCTCACCACAAAAATCAGCGGTTGAACTTTGCAAATGAACATATAGACAAGCCTGAGGCATTTTGGAAACAAGTTCTGTGGACCGATGAGGTTAAAATAGAACTTTTTGGCCGGAATGAGCAAAGGTACGTTTAGAGAAGAAAGGGCACCGAATTTAATGAAAAGAACCTCTGTCCAACTGTTAAGCATGGGGATGGATCAATCATGCTTTGGGGTTGTATTGCAGCCAGTGGCACAGGGAACATTTCACGAGTGGAAGGAAAAATGGATTAAATAAAATTTCAGCAAATTTTGGATGGTAACTTGATGCCATCTATTAAAAAGCTGAAGTTAAAGAGAGGATGGCTTCTACAAATGGATAATGATCCTAAACACACCTCAAAATCCACGGGGGATTACATCAAGAGGCGTAAACTGAAGGTTTTGCCATGGCCTTCACAATCTCCTGACCTCAACATTATTGAAAATCTATGGATATACCTTAAAAGAGCAGTGTGTGACAGACAGCCCAGAAATCAGAAAGAACTGGAAGACTTTTGTAAGGAAGAATGGGCAAAGATACCTCAAACAAGAATTGAAAGACTCTTGGCTGGCTACAAAAAGCGTTTACAAGCTGTGATATTTGCCAAAGGGGGCAGTACAACATATTAACTCTGCAGGGTGCCCAAACTTTTGCAGACAACATTTTTTTGTTTTCTGTAATTTTGAAAGTGTAATTGATGGAAATAAAATCTAACTTTTTTTGACATATTATAAGAATGTCTAATCTGTAATTTGATGCCATTTGGAGATGTTTCCATCTTTCCTTGGCTTCGTTATGCACGTTAATACACATTTTTACCTGGGGTGCCCAAACTTTCGATCCCCACTGTATATCCATTGAGTCTCTTTTTGGGAGATAGCTTGTTTAAGATTGATGCCCCTCCAATATTTTTCCACACTCTCAATACCACAAAAAGTAGGTTTTGATGGATCTCTATTGTGGAATCTCCTAAAATGATATGATAGACTATGTTTGCGGAAACCCTTTTTAATATTATTGATATGTTCCCTCAGTCTGATTTTAAGTTCTCTTGTGGTTCTCCCCACATATTGGAGATCACATTCACATTCCAAAAGGTATGTGACATGTGTAGTGCCACAAGTAATAAATTTGGGGATTTTGTTTGTTTGTCCTGTTACCCTAGATTTAAAGTGTGTAGTCTTTTTCTTTACACCCTTGCATGTTCTGCAGGTTGTTTGGGTGCCAAGGCGGCAATTTTGCACGCTTTTAAAGATTCTGATGTAAGTGTAATGATTTTAAACCTTTTAATAAATCTTGCAGTATTACACTATATGTCCTCTTTCCTTCATTTGCCCAAACTTTACTATCCCGACCGTCCTTTGACTAAGTAAAGTGTGTAGGACTTACACCACGTGGTGGAGGAGAGGAGATCCCATTCTCTGAGGCACGATCAACCCACCTATTTGTTGGACAGGAGGCACCATCTTGATATACACAGGCACATTTGTCATCTTCATCTGGTGAGTAGGGACCCAGGAGGGGAGCACAGGAAGTCACCAAGATTATATCAACGTGTCATCAGCCCTATACCCTACACTTGATGAACTTCATTGATTGCACTTTATTTTGCACATCTGTTGAACTTTGTTTGCACTATATTGACATTGAGCACTTTAGTATACATGTTATATGACACATATTTGATGCGTGTATATGTATATTAATGGTTCATAGAGGCAGCGCTGAGTATAAATAATTTTTTTGTCACTTTTGGGGTACTTACCTTGCACTACAGCGGCAGCCCTATTACATATATATGTGTGTGTGTGTGTGTGTGTGTGTGTGTGTGTGTGTATATATGTATATATGTATGTATGTATGTATGTATGTGTATATATATGTGTATTTTTTCTTCATTTTTCCACGGCGCGGGTTTAATTTTAATTTTTTAATAAATCATAAATATTTCAAACATTTTTATTCAACCATGAATATTCAAGTACAATTAAATCTATCTATAAGCTCAGTTATTAGAACTCGAGCCATATTAATTAAAATAACATTAAATGTCCTCCCTAGAAATCCAGGGTGACCATACCACATAAGTGCCAGCAACAAGGAAGGGTAGTAGCTCTTTTGCCAAGGCTTGACCAACTGTGAAAATTCCTGTCAAACAACCATATTTATAGGGTTTCCAAGATTTCTAGAAGCTTCCACGGATTTTAATTTGTTAAACAATTCTCCTCATGACTTTTAAAGTGACAGTAACTTAAACACCTATACTATATTACCTCACAAAATATTTATGAAATTTGAGCGGGAAGGAGGCGGGGCTGCAGCAAGTCCATGAAGGTGGGCTCAAATAGCTGTTCCCTCCTTTTACATGGGATTACATGCAGCCCACACCCCCAAGAAAGTTTTATATATAACTATTAAATATTCCCCAAAATACAGCCTGAATAAGAATGAATTGGCATAAGTAATGGCCGCAGCACTTTTTATTGGTTTGCAATAAATCGTAAATATTTCAAAAAAAATTATTCAACCATAAATATTCAAGTAAAATTAAATCTATCTATAAGCTCAGTTATTAGAACTCAAGTCATATTAATTAAAATAACATTAAATGTCCCCACAAGCCAGTATTTGTTTTTGCAAAAAACAAAAACCGGCCTAACCCAAAACTGCGGCCATTTCAAAACAATGCTGTAAACTAAAATTAAAAAGGTCAATGCCAATATCCGACAGATGTATTCCGTCCTAGCGGTGAAATCCCGGAATGCCATCTTCTAAATCTAAATGTCGATAAGCAAGACCATTAATGGCAGGAAAAACTTGGAAATTGCTCGATTAACTCTTTTTCTGATCTTCTCCATGACTTTACTGTCCTGCAGAAAACCAGTACAATCTCAGCAATATCTCAGAAAAAATAATGGCTGTATTAGGGGAAATCAACTGAAATCCTTGCAGATCCTGTTTCATCAGGAAAATCAAATCTCAGACACATTTCTTGACTCCTAAAGAGATCAAATAAATAAATTAGGATGAATGTAAGTTTTAAAACAATCGGAACTCCACCTACCTATTTTCTTATTGTCATTATTGGACATACCACCTTGCGCCGCCACCGAAGCTGCTCCAATTCGAAAGGAATGTGACGTAAACTTGAATTTCCTCAAACCCAAGACACCCAGACATTTCTTTAAAACAGCATTAAACTGAAAAATAGTAAGTGGGCTATCATCTTTATGTAACAAAATTGACCAGCAAACTGAGGGCATATAGCTGCATATTGTCGCAGCGTAATTAATGGACAAATCTTCTCATTAACACAAGGAGACAGAACCAACCATTGACCTTTACCTAATTGATCTGTTTTAGATCTATTTATAAAAATCCTAAGTGTATTATCCTCAAAGACAATGTGATTTCTTTGTAAACCGGATAAAACTATTTTATTGGGAGGGATTCATTCTGAAATCCTTAATGCTCCAAAAAAGGAAAGCACAAAAGCAATCCTAAAAAGTAAAGCTTCAAAATTAACAAATAGAAGCAGATCTTTTCCAAAGTGTCCATAGATATCGGTCTCCTAGTATCAGGCATATACTTCTCTTCCTTGTAACCTTTTAAGGCCTGCTTAACCGAAAAATAACTATTGCAAACAGGCCACTGTTGAAGACGACAAAAGAAACAAACACCAGCCAGAAGCTTGACTAAATGACTAGGGGCAAAATTTCGGCTCATTAAGGATTGTAAAAATAATAGAATGTACTTTTCAGATGGAAACATAGATAAATTATCATTCAGAAAGCAGAATGCTTCCCATTCATCCCAGGCTCTTGAATATTCTTTCCAAGTTTGAGTGGCTACTGAAGACTTAATCGCTTGCATGACCAGATTCAGATCAAATCCCATAGATGCGTTGCCTGTACCTATCCCTATGTATGCTCCTTAACATACCCTGTGAGGCAAGCTGAGACTCAATGTCAACAATGGTGCTTGCATTTGGCGAACGTGTGATGCAGGACTGCCTGTCACCTGATTTCTGACTGATCACTCTGTTTCCCTTTACATCATACTCTTACTGACAGAAGTTATCTCCTCTATATACCCCAGGAACCATCACAAGCTTCCTCATGCAGTACTACCATCAGAGAATATGATAGGTGACTTTACTTAGGATCTCTGAACTGGTACTAAGCAGAGGTATGCGTTTACCTCAGAAGAACCCTTGCCATCTCTGCACCACCCCCGGCTATAACCCGATCACTAAGATAACTTTTCCGCACAAGGTGACAGCCGAGCTTCTGGAAGAGGAGTATCCTCCCCCCCCCCCCAGCCACACTGTCTCTCTATGCTAAATATGGGCAGCTCCTGTATGACATGATTGGTGATCACCTGCCTTATATCCAGCCTATTTTTGTCAGTGACGGTAGCACCAGAAATTTTGACCCTGATGTCACATTACTGTCATCCACCCCCTTCCCCTCCCAATGTCACCCTGGTTTTCCCTTTTTCTTTTTTGGGGAACAGAGAGGATCTGGACTCATCAGTTCACTATCATGGCACATACGCCGACAACTCAAACTCTTACAGATTATCACCTTCATGGGTACTAGGGATAGGAGCCAAGCACGGCTCATCAGGATGGTACTCTACTGAATCCTGGTTTAATGTTGTGAGGTATATCACTTCTGTATATGATATGGTAACTGTTTCACGGTTGCTTTGAGGATGGCGAACTCTAGCCCTTGCATCCATAACCGACTATGGATGTTGGGGAAGACATCCCAGAAATCCCAGAGACAGGTGAGGCCTTTACCAGGCCCACACTGGTCCTTACGGCCATGGAGGTTCTCTTGCGGCAAGGGGGTGTAGGGCTCTATATCCTCCTTGCCGCCAGATACTGCAGGAATCCTTATAAAGCCTGGGTGTTTACAGGCTTTGGGGGCCCCTAATCCCTGGACCCATCGTGGTTTGCGATGGTCCTGGACTTGGGGACCTTGGCATTTCTATTCTGCCACTATGGAGGCAGCCTAAACATTTAAATGTTAAAATGTTAATATGATAAAATGTCAGTTGTTTAGACTATTATCCGTTATTTTATTTTTTTGTTTAACTACAAATGGGCCTATACTACAAAGCAACATGTTAATTTAGGGTGGCACTCCTGACTCATCAAGGCTCCCTAGGTTGCTGGTGGGGAGGAGCCCATGTGGGCCCTTCTCATCTATTGTGAGAGGGTCTGCATGGTTCCATCTCACCTAGCAGAGCCGAGGTCTCTTATGAACCTTAAAGCACGATTGCTTGGGCTCCCGGATGGAAGAAAGTGTGCATATAGTCGTTTAGGTGCTAGGTTTCTTCCCCACCTTAAGGAGTCAGGTATCCCCCTTGAAACTAGCCGGAAAAGTTTAATGCTACTTTAGTCTTTAATTTCGTCCCTCATTAGGTTACTCAGCTGGACTGTATTACCTCCGGTATTTCTATTGTGATCCCCACATAGGGGGTAACTGACTTGTCCAGGGGGTAAGCCTCTCCGGGGTTACTGGTTAGCCCTGAGTGCTTTCCTGGAGTGAGCTTAACCTTAACTGTAGCTCCCCCTCTTTCATTAACTCCCCCTTTCCTTTCTTTCTCTTTCTTTCCCCCCCTTTCTTTTTTTTTTTTGTTTCTTGTCCTTGGCTTTTGTTCTCTACCCTACTACCTTCCAGCCTCTAGACCCCCTCCCCTGAAGTTTGGGGGTGGCACTGATAAGCACTTCTGACCACTGAAACATGCCTTCTGTGGCACACTCATCGGCCCCTTTATCCCTCAAGGTCTATTCTTTAAATGCAAAAGGCCTTAACGTCCCGGAGAAGCTGAGCAGTATTCTTGCAGAGGCACACCGCCTCAGGGCTTAAGTGCTATTTCTGCAAGAAACCCATTTTAAATCTGGCTCAATCCCTCACCCATTTTAAATCTGGCTCCATCCCTCGCTTATCCAATAGCCAATTCCCGGAGGTCTACCATGCGACTTGTCCCGACTCCAAAACAAAAGGGGTTTCTATAGTGATTGCTAAATCTTTCCCGTTCCGCCTCACGGACCAAGTCCTTGACGCAGAGGGTGGATTCCTCTTCCTAAAAGGGACTTGGAAAAATAGACCAGTGACTTTTGCGAACATCTATTGCCCCAATTCTAAACAGGTAACCTTCCTAAAAGAGGTCCTCTTACAGCTCGCCACGTTTAAAACAGGCCTTTTGATACTGGGGGGATCTCAATATGGCCCTGGATCTGCTACTTGATACCTCTACGGGTACCTCCTCACTCCCATTTTCTGCCTTACGCCAAGCCAAGCTCGCTTTAGCCTCCCTTGCGCTTCATGACACCTGGCGTATGCTGCAGCCCCAGAGGAAAGACTACACATTCTTTTCATCTCCACACTGCCGCTACTCGAGGCTAGACTATCTATCTATTCACCAGACAGACTTGACCTTCTTACAGGACGTGACCATAGAGAGTATGTACATCTCTGACCACCACCCGATCACACTGACTTTGCAGTTTCCACAACGGTAAATTACTACCAGGTCCTGGAGACTGGATGCTTCACTCCTCACTGACCCGGACCTGGCTGAAGTCACTAAGACCATTGAAGACTACTTCCAACATAATGACACCCCAGACGTATCTCCCATGATCCAATGGGAAGCGCATAAGTGCGTTGTACAGGGACACCTGCATCCGTGTGAATCCGGACATAAAAGGGATAGAGGTGCATCGGCGGAAATATAAGGTTGCCGCTTTTGTGGGTGATATATTGCTCTTTCTTTCATCCCCACTGATGTCTTTACCCAATCTAATCCCAGTGTTAGAACAGTTCCAGATCATCTCGAACCTAAAAATTAACCTTTCAAAGTCTTATGCACTAAATGTGTCTCTGTCAGGCAAACTTCCCATTCTGTTGGAAAGCAGATGCTATTACGTACTTAGGCATTCAACTCCCTAGTAAACTTCAAGATCTCTATGAAAAGAACTTCCTGGCGGAATTAAGGCTTATACAGCAGGACCTACTTAGGTTGGAGGCCCAAACCACCTCGTGGTTCAGTCGGGCCTCAATTTTAAAGATGACGGTGCTTCCCCATTTACTGTACAAATTACAGACTATCCCGATTTGCTTACCGCCCTTCTTTTTCACAGCCTTTAAGCACATGTGTAGAACCTTTTTATGGGGAACTAAGGTAGAGCGAGTGGGGTGGGCTAAGCTAGTTTTACCAAAGTTGGGGGATGGAATTGGACTCCCAGACCTTCAGAGGTACTACTGGGAAGTTCATCTCACTCGGGTGGTGGATTGGCGGATCCATACTAAATACAAGGATTGGGTTTTACTGGAAAAAATTGATTTTGGGAACCGAACTCCAATACACTCCATGGCTCCCAAAGACACACATACCGACTAATGTACACTCTCATCCTCTTATAGGAGCAACCCTACATGCTTTCGATAGGGAATGTAGAGTACACTCGCTTTCAAATTCGCACTGTGCAATTACACCTATTAGGAGTAACCCAGACTTCCCCCCGGGCATGGAGGGAGCCTTCCTAGCAGCAGAATGGCCATACACAGAAATGCAGGCTAAGCACTTCTTTTCCAGAGGAAGATTCCTCCGGCAAGGGGAACTGGCATCACTGTCAAACACAAAGTCTTTCCCCTTTTGGGCCTATATCCAATTGAAACATTTCTTGGACAGTCCCTCGAATAGATGTAAATTTGTGAAAAATCCTACTTTCCTAGAATCATTGTGCACTAGCTCCTCTCCCCACAGTCATTTAATTTTGGGGCTTTATGCCACGATGTTTGGGGAACCTTATGCCTCCCTCAAATCGGAACATGCCTACTGGGAGACCGAGCTGGGCATGGTGATTGATGACACCACCTGGGATAGAGTACATCTATACATCCACAAGGGCTTTCTGAACGTTCATACTCAGGAGAACAGTTACAAAGTTAAAACAAGGTGGTATAGAACACCGGAAATGCTACATAAATTAATTCCGACAGTCTCAGACCAGTGCTGGAGGTGTGAACAGGGTCTAGGCACATTCCTCCATATTTGGTGGACATGCCCATTAATTCAGCCGTATTGGCATAAAGTCCACAAAGTTGAAACAGAGATGTCCTTGCTCTCGTTGGAATTCTCACCAGCGCAGTACCTTCTTCACATCTCCAAAATCTCCCGTATAAAATACTATAGGTGAATAGCTATGCACATAATTAATGCCGCTAGATTATGTCTTCCAGTTCACTGGAGATCCAAGTCACCTCCTCCATAAAGGAATGGGTGGCTCGGATCAATCGGATAGCAGCGATGGAGGAGTTGATTTGCACTGCACAGGACAGAATAGCACACTTCTCGACAGTATGGGCATCATGGCTCGAATACCGAAACTCACAGTGATATCAAGACTTGTGCCGGGACAACCCTTAAAAGGCGCAGTAGTTTCCATAATACTTAGGGTTCATTGGGGAGGGTAGATGGTGGTAATGCCACCCCCTCCTCTCATACTTCACTTACAGTGCCCCCCCATTCTCTCCCCTCCTTCCCTCCCCCCTCCATTTTCTTACCCCTCTGCTCTTTGTTCTTTCTTCTTTTCCTCTCTCTTCTCCTCTCTTCTTCCTCCTCTTTCTTTTTATTTTTTACCTTGCCTCACTAAAAGGCCTAGGAGTCGAATGCCGACATAACATACGGACACATACCCTAATTCCTGCCTGTCTTATAGTATCTATAGAAGCATCATTGATTACTTTTCTATGAAGTTCTCATTCCAACTTAAACCAAGCAGGCTTGAAGTACACTCCTCACTACTGTAGGTGTCTTAAGGTGGCCATTTTAATACTTGCCTTAGAGGCAACACCTGCCAGTTCACATTTTCCCAAGTTTGAATTTTATGCCTCCTCCTAGTTGGAATATGTATGTGTTTATATGATACTATTTGTATTGTCTATGAAAAACTCTTAATAAACAATTTTTGTGGAAAAGAAAATCCCATAGATGCGCTGGGCAAGGCTGATTCTCCAAATCTGCATTGGGAAGAAGCTGATGGAAATGACTCATATGAAATCGAGAGAGTGAGTCAGCTATAACGTTTTCTATACCTGGAGTAAATTGCACCTTTATCCATATGTTCCATTTCAGACACAAGATGACCAAGTGATGCAATAATTTAGTGACATGTAATGATTTGGAGGATAAACAGCTAACTCCAAAAAGCACGCCCTTATTATCCGTTGTAATAAGAATGCGCTTATTCCCAAGAAAAAAAAACCTCCAAATTTCTACAGCAGCTACCACTGGAAATAGATCTATACTTTATTTTTTGTCAGATCTCTGGATACCCAAGCTTTTGGCCAAGCACCACAACACCAGTGCTCTTTCCAGATTGCTGCAAAACATTTAGAACCTGCAGCATTTGTAAACAGATGAAAGTCTGGTGCAAAAATAAACTTATCCTGAAAAAGGGAGCAACCATTAAATTCATCTAGAAATTTTTCCCATACTACTAGATCCTCTTTAAGAGATATTGTTAAACGAATGTGAGAAAACAGGGATTTCAAACCAGTAGAAAGGTATAAACATCTAGAAAATATATAGCCTACAGGCATTACCCTAGACGTGAATGCTAACAAACCAAGCAAAGATTGCATTTATTTTAAGAGAACTTTCTTTTTTCACAAAAAGATATAAATCAAGTTCTTTAATTTAACAATTTTTTTAACTTGTAGCCTAAATTCCATTAAAGAGGTATCTATAATAATACCTAGAAATTCAATAGCTGTGTATGGAAGAACAGTTTTTTTTAACAGCTAAGGGAACTTCAACATTGTCTGAAATTTCTTTAAAGGAATTTAACAGTTTAAAACAAAGATTTGAACCTTTTGGACCTATAAATAGAAAATTGTCAAGATAATGGACAATTCCATCCCAACCTGGCTGAACAGACAGAACCCAATGTAGGAAAGAGGAAAATTCCTCAAAATAAGCACATGACAGTGAACACCCCAATTGGAAGGCATTTATAGCAAAAGTAAAAGCTTTCAAAGAAAAAAACCTAATGCACTAATTGCCTCAGGCACGATTGGCAAAAGCCGAAAAGCTGATTTAATATCGGCTTTCACCAATAAGGCCCCATGCCCAACCGACCTAATTTTTTCAATCACATCTTCAAAAGAATCATACGATACCGAACATATTGAATCATCAATGTCATCATTTAACGATTTTCCAAAAGGAAACGATAAATGATGAATTAATCTAAATTCATTCGGTTCCTTCTTGGGGACTAAGCCTAATGGTGATATCCTGAAGTTTTCAAAAGGAGGGGAAGTAAAAGGGCCAGCAATCCTACCCTTAGATAATTCATTCTGCATTTTTTTCTAAACTATATATACATATAACAGATTTTAAATTTTTTACGATCGAACAACCTTCACCCTGAAAGGAAGGCAATGGAAAACCCGAATACAACCCTTGTATTAAAAAATTAGCTTTCACCTTGTTTGGGTATTTGCCCAACCACTGGAGCATGTTTCCCAGGTTTACTGGAGTGTGAGCTTTTGTTGGCGTGGTCTCTGTGTGATTGTAAGGCCATGTTCCTTTTATAACATTTGACAACTGGATGTGATCCTGTGCAAAAGGAACACTCATGTTTGTATCTGCATGAAGTGTTCCATTAACACTGAGATTCATTATACGAAAAGCATAAACCTTTCTTATAAGCTGCTGACACATTACTTACTGGATTTTGTCAAGGGTAGGTGGTTTCTGTGGAATAATTAAATGAAGCCATAACCCAACATCTTTCATCCCTAACTTAACTGTGGGGTGAATAGCCAACTTTTGCCAGAATGATTCATCGTATTGGAACCATCCCATACCACCAAAATTCCTATATGCCTCTAAAACTTGTTCAAGATGTTGAAACAAGCCTCCACATAATTCAGGTTTCTTTTCGGCTAATACGCTGGAAAAAATACAGTATCCTTGTAACCAGTTAAAGAAAGACCTGGAAACAAAGTTACGCTCATCCTGCTTATCGTCAGATTGTTTTTTATGACGAAAAGAAAAGTCTTTTGTGGACGGAAGGAGAGAAATAACATCAATAAATTCTCCTTTCCGGATTTTTTCTTTTAAAGTACTAGATACGTAAGTAAAAACCTAAAGGAGAGATCTCACAAGGTAAAACTTCTTTAAAAAGAGCTTCAGGAACTGTTTTTTTATTGCCAGCTGGGTTAACTGACTGCACATTTGTTATTACCTCAGAAAAACCTGAATTACTAAGAGAATTACTAGCTCATTATGAAATACTTACCTTGGAACGATGCCCTGCAGTGCCGCCTGCACTCCGCTCCCACGGCCGACATCTTTCCTATAGTTACTTCCGCTGGTGCCGCCGGTCACGGCATGGGTCCTGAAGAAACCGCGCGAGTGGGCCATTCCTTTAGTGCGCATGTGCCGGTGATGTCGGTGGCAGCGTATATAGTAAATATCTCTTAAACGGTGCAAGTTTAGGAGATATTTACAGTACCTAAAGGTAAGCCTTACTATAGGCTTACCTGTAGGTATAATTAATAAGGAATATTTTACTTCCTCTTTAAGGAACTTGCCTACACACAATCACACCAAAGTCCGATTCATACGTGATGACGTACCACCGGACCAAAATAAGGAGGTTGATAGCCAGCAGCCAATAGCTGGCCTAGCATGGGTTTTAGTCCGTCTGACTAGCATACAGACGAGCGGATTTTTCGACCGGACTCAAGTCCATCGGAAAGATTTGAAACATGTTTTATTTCTAGGTCCGTCTGACTTTCGGGGAAAAAAAGTCTGCTGGAGCCCACACACAATTGAATTGTCCGACGAAGTCTGGTCGGCTGGACCAAGTCTGACGGAAAGTCCGCTCGTGTGTATCCGGTATAAATGTCATATATCTTATTGGCTGCCCTAATAGCGTTAATGGAAATTTGGAAAAGGACACTGGTGTCCATTGAATTTGTTAATCAGAAACTCAACTGAATCATGATAAGTTGACAAGTTTGCTACATAATTCACAAAAGAAATTTGACAAAATGTGTGACCCATTGATCCAGTATTTATTATAAGAGTAATGAGGCCCAAGAGGAGCAATCTCTTTTATTTTACTTATTTTCCTCTTGTCTTGATCATCACTACTACTTCTCCTATTTACATTCCTTCTCTCTTTCCTAACTTTTTTTACTTATCCTTATTATCTCTAGGAGCGGACCCCTGTTAGGACTGAGTTCACCTGCTGGTTGTACTGTGGTGCTCTGGGGCGATTGCTGCAGTTCCAGTGTCCACCAGCAGGTGTCTCCCAGAAGCCTTCAGTGATCAGCTCCACCTGGTTTCAGCTGCTAGGTAGTTGTATAAAGCTGCTCCTACTAACACACTTTGTCATTGTTTTGATTACCTCCTTGCTGCCAGATCCTTTTACCTGTGTATCCTGCTCCTAAGCTAATCTTGCATACTGTACCCCGCTGCTTATTCCTGCTCCTGGTTCTTATACCCAATCTTGATTCCCCACTTCCTTGCATCTATGGTATTCACTGTTACCTATGTCCCTCATTTTGTATATATTGTATATATTAAAATGCACCTATTACTGTATAAATGACACTGGCAGGTAAGGGGTTAACACTATGGGCAATCAAAGGGTTAACTGTGTTCCCTCAGTGTGTTTTTTTGTGTGTGGGGGAAGTGCTGACAGGAGCAACACAGAGATCACTGTTTGTAATCACTAGGAACAGCAGATCTCCAGAACAGGGATCTCCAGAACAGGGATCTGCCTTGTTTACATAGGCACTTCCCCGTTCTCCCTCTCAGTAGAGTGATCGCGGCTGGCCGGCGGACATTGGCGGGCATTGGCTCCTCCTCCGTGAAGCGGACGTGCGACCACAGTATCTAGTGCAGGAAACAACGTACAGGTACTTTGTTTCGTGCAAAAGAGCCACCCTGCCACAGTATATATGCGGTGGGTGGCCTTTAAGCGGTTAAACACAGGGGATTGTATGTTAATAAACAAGTGGCTTTACAACCACTTTAAGTTGAGGCCTTCTTTGGCAACCTCATTGCAATGCCCAAACAATTGGTCAATCTGCACTGAATATACATGCTTCAGATAAGTTACCTCAGGCACAGTGTATGCAATTTAATTAGTTGATATTAACCACTTTGCGCCCATGCTATAGCCGAAAGACGGCTGCAGCGCGGACGCTACCTGCTGGGTGGCTGTCCCTGGACGTCCAGCTGTTTACTACTGCAATGTGCGCTCTTGAGGGCGCGCATCGGGGAAGTTCTGTGCTGGCCGTGTCCCTCGGACACAGCCAGTCACAGATCGTCATAAATGGCCAATGACAGCAGGCGTTTACAGTGCGATCGGCAGTGCCAATGAGAGGATCTCATATGTAAACATATGAGATCCTCTCTCATCGCCGGCCCTCCCTCCTCACACAGAGACAGCGTGTGAGGAGGGAGAGCAAACCGCTGCAGCGGTGAGTGTAATAAAAAAAAAGAAAAAAAAGTCAGTGTCATCTGTCATCTGTCCCCATTGTCATCCCTCCCCACTGTCCTCTGTCGCTAGTGCCATCCCTCCCCAGTGCCATCCCTCCCCAGTGCCATCCCTCCCCAGTGCCATCTGTCATCAGTGCCAAGTATCAGTGGCATCTGTCATCAGTGTCATGTGTCATCAGTGCCACGTATTAGTGCCATCTGTCATGAGTGCCACGTATTAGTGCCATCTGTCATGAGTGCCACGTATTAGTGCCATCTGTCATGAGTGCCACGTATTAGTGCCATCTGTCATCAGTGCCACGTGTCATCAGTGCCACATATTAGTGCCACGTGTCATCAGTGCCACATATTAGTGCCATCTGTCATCAGTGCCATCTGTCATCACTGCCACGTGTCATTAGTGCCACATATTAGTTCCATCTGTCATCAGTGGCATGTGTCATCAGTGCCATGTATTAGTGCCATCTGTCAGTGCCACGTATCAGTGCCAAATGTCATCAGTGCCACGTATTAGTGCCATCTGTCATCAGTGTCATCAGTGCCACATATTAGTGCCATCTGTCATCAATGCCACGTCAGTGTCATCAGTGGCACGTATCAGTGCCATCTGTCATCAGTGCCACGTAAGTGTCATCAGTGCCACGTATCAGTGGCATATGTCATCAGTGTCACGTGTCATTGTCCTGGTGCTCCAGGGCCTTCAAAAATGTAATAGGTAGTCAACAAGTTAGATGTGTAATTTATGCTCCTAGAACACCTGATGGTGCTCCCTGCATGTTGGGCCTCTCTATGTGGCCACGCTGTTAAAAAGTCCCACACATGTGGTATCATAATACTCAGGAGGAGTAGCAGAATGTATTTTGAGGAGTTATTTGTGGTATATACATGCCATGTGAGAGAAATAACCTATTACAATGACAATTTTGTGGGGGGAAAAAAATCTTCATTTTGCAAAGAATTGTGGGAAAAAATGACAACCTCAAAAACCTCACCATGCATCTTACTAAATACCTTGGAATGTCTACTTTCCAAAAAGGGGTCATTTGGGGGGTATTTGTACTTTCCTGACTTGTTCGGGTCGCAAGAAATGAGATAGGCCGTCAGTACATCTGGTGTGATCAATTTTTTATGATTTGCACCATAGTTTGTAGACTCTCTAACTTTCACAAAGACCAAATAATATCCACTAATTTGGGTTATTTTTACCAAAGATATGTAGCAGTATAAATTGTGGGCAAAATTTATGAAGAAAAATTAATAATTTGCAAAATTTTATCACAGAAACTAAGAAAAATTCATTTTTTTCAAAATTTTCGGTCTTTTTTTATTTATAGCGCAGAAAATAAAAAACCCAGAGGTGATCAAATACCACCAAAAGAAAGCTCTATTTGTATGAAAAAAAGGACAAAAAATTAATTTGGGTACAGTATTACATAACTGAGTAATTGTCATTCAAAGTGTGAGAGCACCGAAAGCTGAAAATTGGTCTGGGCAGGAGGGGGGTTTAAGTGCCCAGTAGGCAAGTGGTTAAACCTATAATCAATATAATGATGAATTGATAAATTATATGTAATATTTACTATACTTTTGTACCTCTGTTATGTTTGTTCTCTTTGATACTGATACTTGTATGTCCGATGGATAATGGTACCTGTAAGTTTAAGTGGAGCTCCACCCAAAAGGGGAAGCTCCCCTTATTTGCCACCTCCCCCCTCTCTGCTGCCACATTTGGCACCTATCGGGTGGGAGCAGGTACCTGGTTTTGACAGGTATTTGCTCCCACTTCTGGCTGACTTCCCAGCGGCAAACTCATCTGGAAGTTTGGCCTCCTTCCCCCGCCACCGGGCTATTCACAAAGCACAGCACCCTTCGAACATGTACAGTAGGGAACCAGGTGTGAAACTGCAAGGCTTCACTGCTGGTTTTCCTTGGCCGAGATGGCAGCAGCAGCACCCGAGAGCCAATTGAATAATCGGCTCCGGTGAGGACACTGGATTCGTAGATAGGTAAGTGTCCTAATATTAAAAGTCAGCAGCTACAGTATTTGTAGCTGTTGATTTAATTTTTTTTCTGAAGGAGCCTGGAGCTCCACTTTAATTCAGGGGCGTAACTAGAAATGACAGGGCTCCATAGCAAAATGTTGTATGGGCCCCCCCGCAAACAGTCCTCCCCCCACAACAAAAATTAACTAATGCCATTGAACAACAGATTACCACACTCATGTGGCACAGTACCCAGGCAACAGCTTATATTAATTTCGAACAACAAAACAAAAATTTGCCAATAAAATCTATAGGTTACATTCAGTAGATTATAGTGTAGGTCAAAAAAGTTTTTTTCAAGTTTTGCACCCCCACAACTAACGCCCCAGGGCTTGTGGGGAAGAAGCCCTTGTCCCCATCTGCACGGGGACAAGGTGCTTTTCCAGGCACTGTGCAAAACAGATGACAGTCTGTCTCCCACTCCCTTCCTACCTCCTGTTCAGACTCCAGAGCCTCCACATGTGCCAAAAACTATGTCCCTTCACAGGCATGCTTGAGCGTTCTGCCCCGCCCACTCTGCTCCCCCCCACTCAGCTTGTGCATCCTGCTGTATGCAGCCGGACTCGCGGGGCCTGGGAGGCTTAACAGTAAGCTTAAATTCCTCATCCTCCCTGGGCATAGTTGCCAACATTGTAAAAAAATTTTTAGGGACACTTTTTTTTTTTGCAAAGCGCGCCCCAGCAATAAATTGGCGTGGTTTAAGTGTAATATTGGGTGTGGCTTAAAGGGGCATGACTCAAAGGGGGTGTGGTTAGAGTCTGAGATGAACGAGGGATGGAGGAAGAAACAAAGGAAGAAAGAGAGAGAGATAAGGAAGGAAAAAAAGAGGGATGGAGGGACAGCAGGCCCAGATCTTACACCACAATAGAAATATGTGTATTCCAGAAAGTTTAACAATAAGCAGATAAAGATACTCCGAACATCTGGTGTTAGCGCTTCAATCATCCCAGGATCCTGGTTCTTATGGTGTCAGGGTGATTGAAGCGCATTATTTCTATTATTACATTGTAATATAAAATGAAATAGTTCAACTCACCATAATGCAAAATCAGTGGGAGCTCTGAGGGTGTCACTTGCCGCCAGATGCCATCAGGTGTCCCCAGCGGAGTGCTTCCTTACATCTCAGGTGTCCCCAGTGGAGTGCCTCCTTACATCTCAGGTGTCCCCAGTGGAGTGCCTCCTTACATCTCAGGTGTCCCCAGCGGAGCGTTTCCTTACATCTCAGGTGTCACTGTCCCCAGCCAGCGAAGGTCTTCCTTACATCTCAGGTGTCACTGTCCCCAGCCAGTGGAGTGCATCCTTACATCTCAGGTGTCCCCAGCAGAGTGTTTCTTTACATCTCAGGTGTCACTGTCCCCAGCCAGCGGAGTGCCTCCTTACATCTCAGGTGTCACTGTCCCCAGCCAGCGGAGTGCCTCCTTACATCTCAGGTGTCACTGTCCCCAGCCAGTGGAGTACATCCTTACATCTCAGGTGTCACTGTCCCCAGCCAGCGGAGTGCATCCTTACATCTCAGGTGTCCCCAGCAGAGTGTTTCCTTACATCTCAGGTGTCACTGTCCCCAGCCAGCGGAGTGCCTCCTTACATCTCAGGTGTCCCCAGCGGAGTGTTTCCTTACATCTCAGGTGTCACTGTCCCCAGCCAGCAGAGTGCTTCCTTACATCTCAGGTCCCCCCCCATTGGAGCCCTTCTATATCCCAGCAGAGCAGGAGACTCTGTTGGAAAATCTGATGAGTTGGAAAATAGACAGAACACTGCCATTACTGAAGCCTGAGGGGGAACAAAATAAAGGCGGAGCCGGCCGGCTACATTAGAAATTGAGCTGCTGCACCGCCCACCCCCCACCCCTTTTTACAACAGATCACAGATGACCGACAGGCCGGGGGCGGGGGGTGGGCGGTGCCGCAGCTCTATTTCTATTGTAGCCATTCGGCAGGCTCCGCTTGTCATTTCTAAGTCAGCTGGTCTTCAGGAAAATATCGGCCGGCGGAGACATTATCTCCGCCGGCCACGGACCTCTAGTGGCGGCGGGCGGCGACAAATCAGTAAACAAGGAATTCTATTGGCAACTATGACGGGGCCCCACTTGGCTGCGGGCCCCATAGAGCCCGCGTGGCTTGCTATGGCGGTAGTTCCGCCACTGCTTTTAACTGTTGTCCATAAAACCTAATAAAAACTGTCAGGTTAACAATTACATCTTCCTGCTCATGTGTTTACCTGCTCTGTCTGCTGGTTTATAGTAAGAAATTAAGCCGTTCACCTTCCCTGCTCTCATGTCTTGGAAACCTATTTAAAGTTGTTCAGTGTAATTTGTAATTTCCTGAGCAAACACTTTACTTTGTCTCTGTTCCCAGACTCCAGTTCCCTAGTCCTTGTTTCTGCTCTCCAGGCTCAGACTGCTTGCTTTATTGCGATTTCTGTCTGTCGCCTGCAATGACCTTTTGTTTGTCTTTGACCACAATATTGCCTTTCTATTCTGTACTTCAGCTCATTCCTGCCATCTGTCCACGGTTGTTAGTCCAGATGCATCTGAGCGCTGCAAGCTAGGAGCCTTTCCACAGCAAAGTCCTTCACTCCTTGGGGGTGTGCTGATGAATACCAGGCAGCTTCTTAGACTTTGTGCTTCGTCTCTGTTATCACCCAGTGACACATGACTACCGTGGGTCCGTGACTACCGTAACATCATATATATTCATAGAGGAGATAAAATTAGTCACTGCACACTTTATTTTTATTTGTACATAGTAGCAGTGAAGTGTAGTGATTTGAAACTACTGTTATTTAATAATAATTGTTTTAAACATATAATATTGGCTGATATAATATTCTGTTGAAAATTGAAAAATAATATTCTGCTTTCATATGATAACATTCTGCTGTTAGATCTCATAAATTGTATTTAATGTGTAATAATAAGCTGTTTTTGTGATGCAATATGCTGTTTCTGGCTAATATGTTGCCATTTTTTAAAGTGTTGAGGTTGATTTACTAAAACAGGATAGTGCAAAATCAGGTGCAGCTGTGCATGGTAGCCAATCAGCTTCTAACGTCAGCTTGTTCGATTAGGCTTTGACAATAAAATCTGGAAGCTGATTGGTTTCTATGCAGAGCTGCACCAGATTTTGCACTCTCCAGTTTTGATAAATCAACCCCATTGTGTCTATGCCCTCAACATGGCATTTTCTATTATTTCCTCTATAGTAAGGGTATCTACGTTTAAATTACAGTGCCCCCTTCTTTGGTCTGTGACTGATATTGCCTCTCAGAGAAAAATTAAAACTTTCCCCATAGAAAAGCAGTGAATTTTACATTTAATCATAAAGTTGTGGCAGCTAAATCCAAAGCTAAAATCCTTAGTATATGAAACAAAACAAAAACTATTTTCAACTGTTTTCATTCATATACCAAATTCTCCTTGTCTTGATTGCAGTTTGTTATTTAAAGTAAATACTGTATCCCTGCACAATCACTTTTCATTCTGTATCTGTGTTTTTGCTCTAAATTCCCATAGCCTGGTAATATTTTCATTCTCCATGGTGTCAGCTGGAAATACAAAATAATGTAGGGGATATAAAATAAGTCAATACTCCTCTTTTCCTACTCAGTTTAGAAATTTCACCGTTAGGTGTTCTGAAAGTAAATTATTATTTCCCTTTCTTAACCACTTGCTTACTGGCAGGGCTGGTGCAAGGATTTTTGACACCTTAGGCGACATCTTATTTTGCCACCCCTGAGAGAAGACAGTAGGAACACCAGTGGCTAGGTGCCCTAGGCAGCAGTGCGCCCTAGGCGGCTGCCTAGTTTGCCTAGTGGTAGCACCAGCCCTGTTTACTGGGCATTTAAACCCCTCCTCCTGCCCAGACCAATTTTCAGCTTTCAGCGCTGTCACACTTTGAATGATAATTGCGTGGTCATGCAATGCTGTACCCAAATTAAATTTTTAGCATTTTTTTCACACAAATAGAGCTTTCTTTTCTTTAATCACTAATAGTTTTTTTTTTTTTTTTTTTTTTGCTAAACAAACAAAAAAGGCAAAAAAAGCGGAAAATTTTGAAAAAAAAAAAAATTTTTTATAGTTTGTTATAAAATTTTGCAAACAGGTAATTTTTCTCCTTCATTGATATGCGCTGATGAGGCTGCTCTGATGGGCACTGATAGGCTGCACTGATGGGCACTGATAGGCACAGATAAGGTGGCACTGATAGGCACAGATAAGGCGGCACTGATAGGCACAGATAAGGTGGCGAGATAGGCACAGATAAGGCGGCACTGATGGCCAATGATAAGATTGTGCTAATGAGGCTGCACTGATGAACCCTGTTAGGTGGCACTGATGGGTAGCACCGATAGGTGGCACTGATGGGCACTGGTAGGTGGCACTGATGGGCAGCACTGGTGATGAGGCACTGATTAGTGACATTGATAGGTGGCACTGTGGGCACTGATGGGTGGCAATGTAGGCACTGGTTGGTGGCGCTGGTGCGCACTGGTAGGCGGCACTGTTATGCACTGGTAGGTGGCACTGGCAGGTGGCACTGGTGGGCACAGATGACTTTGCGGCTGCTCTCCTTGATTGGAACTGAAGTCCCTCTGACAGCCGCTGGTGATCGGCTTTTTTTTTGATAGCGAGAGGAGAAAAAATAGCCGATTACTGTCTCTGTTTACATCATGGCTTACATCTTGGCAGCTGATCACGTGGTAAGGGGTTGGGATCGACCCCTTACTTCGATCTGTGGTCAATCAGGTCTCATAGAGCGCGCCGCCGTCTATTGACCCCCTCCCAGCAAAGTTGGTCCGCGCTGTAGCCATCATTTGGCTATAGCGTGGATGGGAAGGGGTTAAAGGCAGATTGGGTTTTCCTGCCTCACTTGTGTGTTTTAAAAGATCTAAATTACTTACTTAATTAATTACTTAATATACTAGCTAGTAGTAGTTAGTCACATTCAACTGGTGGTGTTCTGTATTGTTGAATCCTGATACTTATTAGAACTTAAGAAGTGGCTTGCAAAAGCTACAGAACATCTTCAACGTTACACAACTCCTGTTGTATGTGACATACTACTACTAGCAGCTATATGCTTTACTACTATTATGGGTCATTCACATGAGCACAGAGCAGCATGAAGAGCTGTTTGTTTATTACTTTGGTGTAGCCTGGTGTTTTCATACAGGCAGCCTACAGAGATGCAGTGCCTTTCTAGACTCAACCGCACAGCTGAGTTTGAACAAATGCATACTATTTTTCTATGTATACTCTGCATTTGGGGCTGTGCAGCCAGCCCTTTGTACCTGGCAAACATTGCTATCACTTTATATTTCTTAGTTTTCTACTCGACTCAGTAAACACTTAATAGAACCTTACAGCTGACATTAACCTACTTGTGTTCTTCTTGCTGTGTCCACCTAGTGCACTTGCTGCTGTTCCTTCTGTTCTCTTTTTGCTGCAGTTCTGTCTGCCCCAACATAATTGCCTAGTTAGCCCTGGTTCACACTGCCACGACTTGTCATGCAACTTGGGAGTCCAAAGTCGCAGGTCGAGTCACGTCCCATTAGCGGCAATAGAACCATTCTAATAGGAATGACTTGAATCGCTCCTGCTTAGAAAAAGGAAGTCGTATGCAAGCCGCAATGAAGTTGCGCCAGCATGTCAGATTTGAAGTCGCTGTAATGTGAACTGGGCCTTACTTGCTGTGGTGTTTAGAATGCTGTCTGTAGGGTATGCATCTTTGTAATCTAGATTTCTGTATCTTGTGTTCTGTTCTTGTTTCTCACTTTTGTTATGATGTCCAAAGTGTTTCTAGTTCCTGAATCATAGCCTATTTGCTGTTTCTGTACTTTTGGCTGTTTCATTCCAGGGCCCTGTCTGTTCTTAGTCTGTCTTAGTCCTTTCTCAACCAGGGTTCCATGGAGCCCTAGGGTTCCTTCAGAGGTTGCAAGGGTTTCCCTGAGCAGTGAGCAGTGGTAAATTTATCTCCCACCTGTATTGTCCACAAATTCAAAGAGGTAATTTTTCACTGGCCACCAGATCTACACTACCCACTAATATTAGGACACAGATTGCCATATACAGAATGTGGATGTTAAAAATGATTTGTGTTAAATACTTTAGTTAACCACTTGCTTACTGGGCACTTAAAGGGGTTGTAAAGGCTCCTGTTTTTTCACCTTAATGCATCCTATGCATTAAGGTGAAAAAACACCTTGCAGTCACTGACCCCCTAGCCCCCCCATTTTACTTACCTGAGCCCCGAATTTCCGTCAGCTCATCCCCGCCGTCCCTCTCTCCACGGGTTCCCGGGTTCTCTTGATTGGATAGATTAATAGCAGCAGAGCCATTGGCTCCCGCTGCTGTCAATCAAATCCAATGATGCTGGCGCCAGGGGCGGGGCCGAGTCCTGCATTCAGCCTCTATGAATGCCGAATGCTGGATTCGGGAGCGCGCCCGCAAGGTGACCCCCTCGGGAGTGCACTTCTCCAAGGGGGTTATCTAATGCAGGGAGGAGCCGCCGTTGGACCCTAGAAATGGATGTTTGAGGCCAAAATGAGCTGCACAATGGAGGTAAGTATGACGTTTGTTATTTAAAAAAAATAAAAAACAATCCTTTAGTATCACTTTAAACCCCCCTCCTGCCCAGACTAATTTTAAGCTTTGAGTGCTCTCACACTTTGAATGACAATTACTCAGTCATGCAACACTGTACCCAAATTAATTTTTTGTCCCTTTTTTCATACAAATAGAGCTTTCTTTTGGTGGTATATTTCATATATTTTTTGCGCTATAAATGAAAAAAGACTGAAAATTAAAAAAAAAAAAAAATTTTTTCTTGGTTTCTGTAAATTTTGGCCACAATTTATATTGCTACATATCTTTGGTAAAAAAATAACCAAAATTAGTGGATATTATTTGGTCTGTGTGAAAGAGTCTACAAGCTATTTTGCAAATCATAAAACATTTATCACATCTGTTGTACTGGCGTCTCAATTCACGAGACCCTAACAAGCCAGGAAAGTACAAATGCCCCCCAAATGACCCCTTTTTGGAAAGTAGACATTCCAATGTATTTAGTAAGAGGCATGGTGAGTTTTTTGAAGTTTTCCCACAAAATTGTCATTGTAATAGGTTATTTCTCTCACATACCACAAATGCCACCCCAAAATACATTCTGCTACTCCTGAGTATGGTGATACCACATGTGTGGCACTTTTTCACTGCCTGGCCACATACAGAGGCCCAACTTGCAGGGAGCACCATCAGGTGTTCTAGGAGCATAAGTTACACATCTAACTTGTTGACTACCTATTACACTTTTGAAGGCCCTGGAGCACCAGGACAATGGAAACACCCACAAAATTACCCCATTTTGGAAAGCTAACACCCCAACGTATATTCTATGAGGCATAATGAGTCTTTTGACCAGGTCATTTTTTCCCCAAACGTTTTTGGAAAATATGGAAAAAAAATAAAAACGCCTTTTTTTTTACACAAAGTTGTCCATTTATAAGATATTTTAACACCTAGCATGTACATAGCAAAAATGACACTTCAAAATACATTCTGCTACTCCTTCTGAGTATGGCAATACCAAATGTGTGAGACTTTTACACAGCCTGGCCACATACAGAGGCCCAAAATGCAAGGAACACCATCGGGTGTTCTAGGGACACATAGTATGCACATACCAAGAATTACACCCCAAATCACATTATGCTGAGCAAAGGGTAAACAAAAAATTACCTGTGGTTTTAGTAGCACAGTTGTCCACAGGAGGATAGCACTGGTCCAGGCAGCAGGCAGGGACTTGGTCAGCAACAGCGAACACAATTGTCCAAGCAGCAGGCAGGGATACTGTACATATACAGTCCAGGGTCAGAGCAGGCAGAGATATTGTCAGCAGTGCCAAAATATTGGTCCTGGTAGTAGGCAGGAACATGGTCCATGTGGTGTGGTCAGTGCGACAGGCAGAGGCATGATGGCATTAAGTTCTACAGGCAGCAGGCAGAAGTAGGGCCTCGTTCAGGACAGAATGGGGACCGAGGTAGAGGCTTCTCCCACCCAAATCTCTGAAGCCTCCGAGTCTCCAGACCCTAATCTAGGAATGGGAAAACAAAAAAAAATGTTTTCTTGATCCAGAAAAACAATTCTGGAGCCCCTCACATATGTGAGACCCCTGTGTTGCATCCCACTTGTCCAGTAACAGGGTACAAGATCAGTCCAAGAGGCAGGCAAAAAACATGGTCAAACAGTCCAGGGTCAGTTCCAGATCAGGCAGATGTATGTACAGAATCGGCAGGCAGAAGCATGGCCGAATAACAAGCCAGGGTCAGTTACAGAGCAGGCAGTGGCATAAGGGGTGTGAAGGTAAATGGCAGGAACTGCAGATTACATTTACCATACTTCACTAATAATGTAGTGAAGTATGGTAACGGCGGAAACAGTCACCTATGCAAAGGGCTGGTTGGGAAGGACACTGGGGACAATATTAGGATGTGTCTTTGGCCTGTTGGTTTGGGAAGATTTTATTGGGAAAGTGGTGTTCGGAGAGTCGACTAAGAAAATCTGATCAGATGTTTTCTGGTGGGCCGATGTAAGGTACCTGTGATAGGTAGTGTCCGAAGTGGAGCTTGGTACACTACCGGTACACGATCGAAATCCAGAGATTGGTCAGGCAGGCAAAGTTCATACACGAGCTGGCGGTGAAGTACAAAATCACCAGGCTAGATAGTCAGGAATTTAGGCAGAAGTTCAAATACGATATTCAGAGTCACAAAGCAGTAAAAACAACTAGGAAGCTAGTCCACAAAAAACAGGCACTGTGAGAAATAGGAAGTGCTGCTATTTATGGGCTGCTTTGATTGTAGATTGTCCACAGCTGGCAGCAGGTGGGGCTAGTGAGTCCAAGGTAATGCATCAAGCTAAGAGAACATAGCTATAACTCCAGAGTGCCTCTGTGGCACAACAAGTAAAACTGCAGGTGTGGGAGCAGAAATATCCCAGTTCAAATACGACCAGGTACATGATAGGGCCCCCTCCCCAGTGGACCCCTCCAGGGGCCTAGCTGGGCTTAGTGGGAAAGGAGACATGGAAGTCTCGAATAAGAGCAGGAGCATGCAAATCTCTGGCTGGGACCCAGGAACGGTCTGTGATGGGATATCCCTTCCAATGAACTAGATACCATAGGCCACAACCCTGTCCTCTAGAATCAAGAATCTTAGAGACTTCAAACTCATTTTGTCCATGAACAAGAACAGGAGGAAGTAGCTGTTGCGTTCTGCAGTAGCGATTGAAAATGGCCTTTTTGAGGAGGGAAACGTGGAATACAGGGTGAATCCGGAGAAAGGGGGGCAATTTCAACCAATAGGAGACTGGCCCGACTTGAGCAATAATTCTGTAAGGACCAATGAATTGAGGGCCCAATTTGATAGAAGGTTGTTTCAGTCTCACGTATTTGGTTGATAGCCAGACTCTGTCCCCCACCACATATGGAGGTATATGTCGTCTTCGTTTGTTGGAGAAAAGCGCATACTTGCCTGCTGACTTCCATAGTAATAAGCAAATCTTTTTCCAATGTAGCAGAATATTTTTCATCCACCAATCTGCTGCTGGTACACCAGAGGAAGGCTGAAGAAGGGAAAAAGTCTGAGGGTGATAGCCTAGGGCTGCATAGAATGGTGTGGTATGAAGAGCACTGTGCCAACGGGAATTAATGGCGCACTCAGCCAAAGGCAAATACTCAGACCAGTTGAAGTGTAAGGCATTGACATAATGTCGAAGATAGGTTTCTAGGGTCTGGTTCATGCGTTCGGTTTGACCATCTGTTTTACTCCCAGTTTCCTGCAGAACTCTCTCCAGAATCGGGAAACAAACTGGGATCTGTGGTCTGAGACGACATTGGTAGGTATGCCCTGATATCTCACAACATGGGAAAGGATGAGAGTAGCCAGTGCTTCCGCTGTAGGTAATCCTGGGAGCGGCACAAATGGGATATTTTGGAAAAGCGATCGACTATGACCCATATAGCAGTCATGCCCACGGACTTGGGTAAGTCTGTAATAAAGTCCATAGTCAAATGGGTCCAAGGCTGGCGATGTGCCGCAAGTGGTTGTAACAGTCCGGTAGGCAATGTGCGAGGTACTTTATTAGCAGCACAAGTTGGACAGGCAGCCACATAGTCAGTAACATCCCTTTTAATATGAGACCACCAGACATGACATTGCAAGGTCTTAAGATGGTGACACCAGGATGACCGGATAGCACACCATCATGAGCCCAGAGGAGTACAGGTTTTCTGAGGCTAGGGGCTACAAACAGGCGACCTGGTGGTATCTTTAAGCCTTGGGGAACACAATTCTGAGTTTCTTGTAACTGTTGGGAAAGAGCCGTAGAGATCTGTGCGACATTTTTGTGAGGTGGGATTATATGCTGATCGGTAGGTTGATCTTTTTCAGAGGTAGCAAACTGTCTGGAAAGAGCATCGGCTTTCTTGTTTTTATGCCCAGGAACATAAGAAAGAACAAAATTAAAACGGGAGAACAACATTGAAACAGAGCCCATCGAGGCTGATGTGAGTTCAAACGTCTTGCAGTCTGAAGATACAGCAGGTTTTTATGGTCAGTAAGGATAGAAAAAAGCTCCTAACAAAATATAGGTGTCTTGCGAGCCACAGATGGACTAATGCCTCTAAGGAGTAAACTATTTAAGCTGCAAGCACTGAACCACGTTTCATTGCGTGTAGATAGATAAAAAATAGTAAATGTGCCCGCGCTAGTATAGTGTCACATATAAAATATATAATATATAAAAAATATTTTCACATATAAACATGTAATGTGATAAATAAAACCATACAGGTAAAATATAATGCAAATAACTATAAACGATAAACCACCAAGTGCATATAAAGGTGCAATCGTGGTAGTAACTAATAAAAGTGCAACGTGCTAAAATATAAATATCAAAACACTTTCCAGTGACAAATGAGTGTATATCCCAATTAATAAATACAAATCACAAAAAAGTGAATAAATATTGTCCATAAAATGAATAAACATCATGCTTCTTCTGATGGGTGTATAAATCACAACACGTGAAAACTGTGCTCTCCCGTGACACCCCACATGTGCTTGCGCTCACCTTCAGTCCTGTGACACAGTAATTAAACGGTGTCAAAATAAGCATTGGGGCCACTCCTAGGCTCACTCAGGATACAATGATGCAAAGATACTCCTCCCAGGTGAAACTGCTAGGCTCACTCAGGTTACAATGGTGCAAAAACACTCCTCTCAGGTAAAACCAAGATCCAGGACATTTATTAAAGAATAAGCCCTCCAAGAGGGTACTCACATTGGATGGGTGCTAGAGTGCACCAGACTGTACAGGTAAAATAATAAGCAGCTGATCGTATGGCGTGCGGTATGGCATGTGCAATCCTCCTCCTCTGCTGACAGCTCCGTCCTACCCCTCCCCGACGCGTATTCGGCACAGGGGTTTCGTGCCTTCCTCTGGGGGATCTTCCCCCAGAGGAAGGCACGAAACCCCTGTGCCGAATACGCGTCGGGGAGGGGTAGGACGGAGCTGTCAGCAGAGGAGGAGGATTGCACATGCCATACCGCACGCCATACGATCAGCTGCTTATTATTTTACCTGTACAGTCTGGTGCACTCTAGCACCCATCCAATGTGAGTACCCTCTTGGAGGGCTTATTCTTTAATAAATGTCCTGGCTATATTGCACTATGGAGTCCCTCTGTTTGTTTTTTCTATGATTTTGGATCTTGGTTTTACCTGAGAGGAGTGTTTTTGCACCATTGTAACCTGAGTGAGCCTAGCAGTTTCACCTGGGAGGAGTATCTTTGCATCATTGTATCCTGAGTGAGCCTAGGAGTGGCCCCAATGCTTATTTTGACACCGTTTAATTACTGTGTCACAGGACTGAAGGTGAGCGCAAGCACATGTGGGGTGTCACGGGAGAGCACAGTTTTCACGTGTTGTGATTTATACACCCATCAGAAGAAGCATGATGTTTATTCATTTTATGGACAATATTTGTTCACTTTTTTTGTGATTTGTATTTATTAATTGGGATATACACTCACTATATTGTAGCACGTTGCACTTTTATTAGTTACTACCACGATTGCACCTTTATATGCACTTGGTGGTTTATCGTTTATAGTTATTTGCATTATATTTTACCTGTATGGTTTTATTTATCACATTACATGTTTATATGTGAAAATATTTTTTATATATTATATATTTTATATGTGACACTATACTAGCGCGGGCACATTTACTATTTTTTAGAAAAAAGCTCCTTCCAGAAGATTCAGACAATGCCAATTTGATGGCCAATAGTTCTCAAGTCCCAATGTCATAATTCATCTCCGCTGGAGAAAACTTTCTAGAAAAAAACGCTACTGGGTGGATTCTACCGGACTTAGGCTGTCTCTGGGACAGCACAGCATCTGCTCCTACTTCAGTGTCATCAACCTCAACTATGTACTGGAGATCTGGATTTGGATGCTGAAGAATTGGAGCCTTGCTGAACATGTCTTTTAATTTCTTGGAAAGCGGATTCTGCTTCTGAGGACCACACCTTGCAATTTGTACCTTTCTTAGTCATAGCAGTAAGGGGGGCCGCAATGGAGGCAAAACCTTTGATGAAGCGTCTGTAGTAATTTGCTAACCCTAGAAAGCTTTGGAGCCCTCTAAAAGAAAGTGGTCGGTTGGGGCCATTGCAAGGCAGCGGAAAGTTTCTGAGGGTCCATTTGGAAACTGACAGCACTTATAATGAATCCAAAGAAAGGAATACGGCTTTGATGGAAACTGCATTTCTCAATCTTCACGTAAAGATGGTTTTCTCTCAGTCGTTGTAATACCTGCTTTACATGTGAGATGTGCTCTAGCTGAGTCTTGGAAAAGATTAAAATGTCATCCAAGTATATGATCACAATACTGTTGCTGAAATCGTGAAACATGTCATTCATGAAATGTTGGAAGACAGCAGGGGCGTTATATAACCCAAATGGCATAACCAGATATTCAAAATGTCCATTATGAGTGTTGAATGCTGTCTTCAACTCCTCCCCGTTTTTCATTCGAATCAGATTATAAGCTCCTCGTATGTCCAGTTCATCAGACAGTTCAAGAATGAGAGGCAAAGGGTAGGAGTCTTTTACAATGATTTGATTTAACCCTTAATAGTCTATGCATGGTCGAAGACCCCCCATCTTTTTTTTCAACAAAGAAAAAACCTGCTCCTACTGGAGAAGAAGAATGTCGGATAAAACCTCTTTCCAAGTTGTCTTTTACGTATTCCTCCATGGATTTTTGTTCAGGCAAAGACAGGGGATAGGTCCTTCCTTTGGGAAGAGGTGCTCCAGGAATCAAATTAATTGTGCAATCAAAAGAACGATGTAGAGGTAAAATCTCTATTCATGAGGCAAGGTAGGTGGGATGGCCACGAAAGCCGACAGACAACCAGAGAGTCTTTTGGGTTGAGACAAACAGTTTAGATGACAGAACGACCCCCAAGAGGTTAGTTCTCTCTTTTCCCAATCAAAAGAAGGGGTTTGTTGTTGTAACTAAGGTGTGACAGACTCACCCGGGACAGAGGCTTTTGGAGGGAACTGAATGCCAGCCTCTTGCCTACAGATTATGGGCCCTGGCATTTGGGGGACCCTTGAGGTGTTGTTACTTTGGATTCGGGTCCTTGTCCCCCAGGTCACACAGACTCTGGGGACCCTGTATTTGCCATATTAGAAATAGTGACTGATTCATACTGTTGGGACACATACTGTGAGGAGATGCTAATATCTTCAACTCCAACTACCTGTCTTGTCTGCTATAATGTGTTTATTGTAAATAAGTCTAGTCTGGCTTACCACAGCATCTAAGAGTATTCCACTCATTGTTGTTTGTATTGTTATTTGTAATTAGCTCCTGCTATTGTGTTTATACTACTGTGTGAAGCTCGGTGACCACAAGTCTGTGTCCTAAATGTCATGTCTCTGAGTCATCTAGTCTGGGTAAATGATTTAGTAAACTAGCTCATGTTAATTAGGTTAATTCGGTTACAGGTGTATTGTTAGAGTAATATGAGCAGGAGGGGGAACCTCCTCTTCTACTGTATATGAGACCGTTGTCTGATTCTAATAAATGAGTCCATGTTAGCAGCTAAGCAAGTCTCACCTTGTTTTGTGCTTATGAGCAGTTGGAATATCTAATATCTAGATTCAGACTGGGAGGAAGTGGTATACTGGCAGAAGCACTCAAGCGGAGTGTGGGATGTTCCATTACATTGGTGGCAAGCAGTGGGATACTTCCTGCAGTCTGGGACATCCAAACTTCCACCTGGATCCAAGGTCCGGATAGCAGGAGAGGAGAGGTACAGATACCAGCCGCCATGGAAAAGGAATTCAGAAGGAGGTTGCGAGAGATGCAGATACAGCACAGAGGACCAGTTTCAGAGCTGGTCCTGCTGGGATGGTTTGATTCTATTCGCTGTGAACTCTGGAAGAAAGCGCTAGCCTGTGAGCAGCGACACCAGGGAAAAGTTCTCCCCTCCATCCAGGAAAGGTACTTGTCGCAGTATGGATTGCGGGTGCTGTTTTTGGGAGATAAACCGCACAAGGAGCAGACAGCTGAATTAAGCAGGCTGGTCTGGGCAGAGATTAAGCTGGATGAGAGCTACAGAGCCCTCCGGTGGCATGTATCCCAAGCATGTCCCTGGATACCGGATGACAGCCCAACGGAAGGCTTAAGCTACGGCGTCCTGGGACTGTTGTATGTGAAGCTGACAGGGGACCCTAACTTTGGGAGTGATTTGGAGTGGTGGTTGGACGAAATCATGGATTTCAGAGAAGGGCTACTGAACATCTTGGAAGTGCACTGGACACTGGAAGATATAGAGTTTCTGGCCGTTCAGAAATGGGATCTGGAGATCACCTACAGACGGCTGCTAGACTCTGCTCAGCACCAGGGCTGGGCTCCCTTTGCCTGGGACTATCAAGAAATACCAGTTGACAACTTTGAAATCCTGGCTGAAGAGTCGGAAATGTGGCAGAATAACAGTATGCTTTGCCAACCTGCCCCGCAGCTATGGATGCAGAGGTTTTATGGTGGATGCAGCAAGTACTGACTGACCTTGATGATCCTGTTACTGCATGTGATGATCTTAGATGGAGGAATGTGCCTGTCCAGCAGCATGCCAGAGAATCGGCATTGGAAAATCTGGAGATTGCCATCCCCAAAGCTGAAGTGCTGACAACAGGGCAGAGCTCTGCTAACCTCTGCCCAGCAATGATAGCATCTTCTGAGTTCCATGGACAGATGGTGAACCTCCTATCCCCAGACACCAGTTGCAGAGACAGGGGATTTGATAGACTTTTCTGCTGAGGAAGAACAACCTGATGAGCCTCCAGCAGAACTGGTATTAGGGCCAAACTTCACTTTGCTCTGCCTAGCACCAACAGCAGTATCTGTGGAGTTACAGGGAACTTCCCCAGCTGAAGCGCTGGTCACCAGACAGAGGGTCCAAGACCTCAGCCCCACACCTGTGGCAGTTCCGGAGGCTCAGGGTGGGAAGGTGGCAATCGCTTCCCAGCAGCAGATACAGGGGGAGAAGGGAGAGGAGGTGTTTCTCGTCCCTCCCCAACAGTTGGCCAGGGGGGAGGAAGCTGTCTTTCCTCCCCAGCAAAGATCTGTGCACCTGGGAGACAGTACCAGAGACATGTCGTTACCAGCAGCCAGATGAGGGAAAGAAACAGGAAGCAGCCAGCTCACCTTCCTAATGGCAGCTACACAGTTTGGGAGTGGAGGAATCCAGGCTCCTGCCCCAACGGTTAGCCGAAGCAGAGGATGTGAAGTCCCCAGCAGAAGTGCTGGCAACAGGGCAGAGTGCTACCAATCTATGCCCAACACCGGCAACAACTGTGGAGATCCAGGGAGCCGGGGCAGTCGGCCCCCTCTCTCTAGCGACAAGCTGATGTAGTGAAGCTGCTACTCCCAGCTGAATCGCTGGCAACATAGCAGAGTGCTGCTGGCCTCTGCCTAGCACCTACAGTTTCTTCTCAGCTTCAGGGAACTGGGACAGTGGGCCCCTCTGCCCAGCAACAGGCCAAGCAATGGAATGGTAATGTCAGAGAATCTAATTGACCAGACTGTGTGGACTGCACAGAGGAAACCCAAAACACATATAAGTGAAATAATGGTGTTTAATAAATAAGTGACAAATAAAGAAATATAAACAGTGCAAAACTAACACAACAAACCCACTACAAACAACAATATATACAAGGAAATGGAGATACCGTAATCGTAAACAAAGCCAGGCCAAGGTCATACACAGGGAGATCAAACCAGCAGGACAGGAAGAGGGTGGATGGATGGGATACAGGGCAGGGATCCAAGGTAACCAGGAACAGAGGGGATAGGCTCAGGATAGGGATGGGATCAGATCAGGTCAGGTCAGGACAAGGCAGATGCAAGCTCAAGGTCAAAGTAACAGGCAGCAAGGTTAAAGTGCAGGGAGAGAGATACCAAGGCAAGCCTATGAGGACTTGCCGGGTATTTATAAGGCTGGTAATTGACCTCATGTCACAGCTGAGCGCAGTGTGTGTTGTCTGCTCCATACTGCCGGGATCCATCCGCTGGTGGACATCAGTACTGCGGCCAAAAGATGACATGACACCAGCAGGGAAATATTCTCCTGACAGTTCAACACTGCCAGGAGACACCTGCTGGTGGACCCCAGTACTGCATGCCAAATGATATATCTTACCAGCGGATGGACCCTTTCCTGACAGTACCCCTCCCTAAAGGAGCGGCCTCCGGACGCTCCAACTGGTCTTAATTGTCCATGGTCTATGACATCAGGCAGAATGGTGGAAGAAGGCATTTCAGGCTGGTCATCAGGCACATCCGGGCAGACGGCTGGCATGTCAGAGTCTTTGAGCTGGGCAGCGGACAGGAACAACTTGAGCTGGACAGCACACAGGAACAACTTGAGCTGGACAGCACACAGGAACAACTTGAGCTGGGCAGCACACAGGAACAACTTGAGCTGGGCAGCACACAGGAACAACTTGAGCTGGGCAGCACACAGGAACAACTTGAGCTGGGCAGCACACAGGAACAACTTGAGCTGGGCAGCACACAGGAACAACTTGAGCTGGGCAGCACACAGGAACAACTTGAGCTGGGCAGCACACAGGAACAACTCGAACTGGGCAGCACACAGGAACAACTCGAGCTGGGCAGCAGGCTCCGGGTCATCGAGCTGGGCAGCGGGCTCCGGGTCATCGAGCTGGGCAGCGGGCTCCGGGTCATCGAGCTGGGCAGCGGGCTCCGGGTCATCGAGCTGGGCAGCGGGCTCCGGGTCATCGAGCTGGGCAGCGGGCTCCGGGTCATCGAGCTGGGCAGCGGGCTCCGGGTCATCGAGCTGGGCAGCGGGCTCCGGGTCATCGAGCTGGGCAGCGGGCTCCGGGTCATCGAGCTGGGCAGCGGGCTCCGGGTCATCGAGCTGGGCAGCGGGCTCCGGGTCATCGAGCTGGGCAGCGGGCTCCGGGTCATCGAGCTGGGCAGCAGGCTCCGGGTCATCGAGCTGGGCAGCAGGCTCTGGAACATTGGGCCGAACAGCGAGCACCGTAAGGGCAGGCCGGATTACAGGCACCGGCTCAGCAAGCTGGGTAACGGACCCCGGCCCAGTGGGCTGGGTAACAGGCCCCGACCCAGCGAGCTGGACACCAGGCACTGGTTCGGCAAGCCGGATAACGGATACTGGCTTGACAGGCCAAGTGACGGACTTCGGTTTAGCAGACTGGGTAACGGGCACCAGTTCAGCGGACCGGGTAATGGGCACCGATTCAACAGACTGGGTAACGGGCACCGATTCAGCAAGCTGGGACACGGGCACCGAAACTCCAGGCTGAAACACGGGCACCGAAACTTCAGGCGGAGACACGGGCACCGAAACCTCAGGCTGGGATACCAACATCACGACATCAGGCTGGAAGACAGGTACCAGGATATCAGGCTGGAGCATGGTCACATCAAACCGGAAAGCAGGCTCATCAGGCTGAACAGTGGGCACATCAGGCAGAACAGCAGGTACTGGTACAACAGGCTGAACAGGTACTTCGGACTGGTCAGTAGTTGCTGAAGCGTCAGACTGGAACATGGACACTGGAATTTCGGGCTGAGCAGCAGGCACTGGGACCTCAAACTGGGCAGCGGACACAGGCATTGGCACAACTGGCTGAGTAGTAGACACTGGCACATCAGGCTGGAAAGCGGACTGGAAAGCCGGCACCGAGACATCAGACCAGGCAGCGGGTGCTGGAACTTTAGACTGGGCAGCAGACACAGGCGCCGGCACATCGGGCAGAACAGCAGGTACATCGGACTGGTCAATAGTCGCTGGGGCGTCAGACTGGAACATGGACACTGGGATTTCGGGCTGGAAGGCAAGCTTCAAGACATCCGGCTGGAAGGCAGGCATATCAGACTGGATAGCAGGTGCATTGGACTGGAAGGTGGGCGCACCAGACTGGAAGGTGGGCGCACCAGACTGGAAGGTGGGCGCACCAGACTGGAAGGCGGGGACATCAAGTTGGAAGGCAGGGACATCAAGTTGGAAGGCAGGGACATCAAGTTGGAAGGCAGGGACATCAAGCTGGAAGGCAGGGACATCAAGCTGGAAGGCAGAAACCAAGACATCAGGCTGAAAAGCAAGCTTCGGGACATCAGGCTGGGAGGCAGGCATGAAGACATCAGACTGGGGAGCGGGCACAGACTGAAAAGCGGGCACCGGGACTTCAGGCTGGAAGGCAAGCTTCAAGACATCCGGCTGGAAGGCAGGCATATCGGACTGGATTGCAGGTGCGTTAGACTGGAGAGCGGGTGCATCAGACTGGAAGGTGGGCACACCAGACTGTAAGGCAGGGACATCAAACTGGACAGCGGGCACAGGCATTGGCACAACAGGTTGCGTAGAAGACACTGGTGCATCAGGCTCGGTAGCAGGCACTGGTTTGACAGAATCAGGTGGGTTAGTTGGTGTGGAAGCAAGTTGGGTTACTGGCAGGATCGTGTGGGTAGGAAAGAATTTTTGTTTCTTTTTTGGTTTAGCCCGTGCAGTCTTGTATGTAGGTGCAGGGCTGAAAGAAAAGAAAGTAGCTGGATCGAAGGAAGACCAAGGAACTGTAGCTAGAGAGGGGTTTTGTGGGACTGTTACAGGTGGAGGAGAAGAGACAGGTGGATTGAAGGCGGGATAGGTGCTACACTTGGAGACTGGGTAGTAGTATTTGGTAGGGGGTTTGATAAACTGGGCTGTAGCTGAGGTTGCCATAGGTGACGGGCAGATACATTTTTGGGGAGACAGAGGATTAATGGCAGGGCTGGAGTATTGTGGCTTAGCAAGAGACAGGAGATCTGACCATGCCTGCAGCACAGGTTGAACAAACGCTGATTCACACACAGCCTGACTAATCAAGGATTGCACCGACTGGATGCAATTAAACAACACTTGCTGTGAACAGGAGGAATAATGTTCCATAAAATAGGCTGGATCATCCTCTAACAACCAAACCAGGGATTCAACTTGGCCATAATTGAAGGGGGGCGAAAAATCATCACTTCCCTCGGGAATGCATGACAGGGCTGGTTTTGCACATAACTGGATCAGAGGCTGAACATCTTCAAAAGACATATACCCCTGATCCACTAGGGAATGAGCTGATTGGATAGTTTCCATCAGCCTGTCACTAGTCCACCCTTTTAAAATCTGGCGACAATATTCACCATCCTCTTCTGCTAGCAGAGAATAATAAAGAATTTCATCGAAATCCATATTAGCAGACCCGATAAACCAGGATGGTTTCCTCAATGCAGCCACGTCTGGTCAGGGATGGCCTTGGTATACTGTCAGAGAATCTAATTGACCAGACTGTGTGGACTGCACAGAGGAAACCCAAAACACATATAAGTGAAATAATGGTGTTTAATAAATAAGTGACAAATAAAGAAATATAAACAGTGCAAAACCAACACAACAAACCCACTACAAACAACAATATATACAAGGAAATGGAGATACCGTAATCGTAAACAAAGCCAGGCCAAGGTCATACACAGGGAGATCAAACCAGCAGGACAGGAAGAGGGTGGATGGATGGGATACAGGGCAGGGATCCAAGGTAACCAGGAACAGAGGGGATAGGCTCAGGATAGGGATGGGATCAGATCAGGTCAGGTCAGGACAAGGCAGATGCAAGCTCAAGGTCAAAGTAACAGGCAGCAAGGTTAGAGTGCAGGGAGAGAGATACCAAGGCAAGCCTATGAGGGCTTGCCGGGTATTTATAAGGCTGGTAATTGACCTCATGTCACAGCTGAGCGCAGTGTGTGTTGTCTGCTCCATACTGCCGGGATCCATCCGCTGGTGGACATCAGTACTGCGGCCAAAAGATGACATGACACCAGCAGGGAAATATTCTCCTGACAGTTCAACACTGCCAGGAGACACCTGCTGGTGGACCCCAGTACTGCATGCCAAATGATATATCTTACCAGCGGATGGACCCTTTCCTGACAGGTAAACACCACCCAGCTGAAGAGCTGACAGCCGGTCAGAGAGTCAATGACCTCTGCCCCACACCTACTGAGGTCAACTATTCCTTGCAGTCAAGAAAGGAGATTATGCGGACAGACTTTGTGAGTTAACTCTGCCTGACTAACACATGTGCAGACCAGGTGGAGGTCTGGGACCTTGTTAGTCAACTTTTGATGGGGGGGAAATGTGACAGACTCTCCCGGGACAGAGGCTTTGAGGAGACTGAATGCCAGCCTCTTGCCTACAGATTATGGGCCCTGGCATTTGAGGGACCCTTGAGGTGTTGTTACTTTGGATTTGGGTCCTTGTCCCCCAGGACACACAGACTCTGGGGACCCTGTATTTGCCATATGAGAAATAGTGACTGATTCATACTGTTGGGACACATACTGTCAGGAGATGCTAATATCATCAACTCCAACTACCTGTCTTGTCTGCTATAATGTGTTTATTGTAAATAAGTCTAATCTGGCTTACCACAGCTTCTAAGAGTATTCCACTCATTGTTGTTTGTATTGTTAATTGTAATTAGCTCCTGCTATTGTGTTTATACTACTGTGTGAAGCTCGGTGACTAAAAGTCTGTGTCCTAAAGGTCATGTCTCTGAGTCATCTAGTCTGGGTAAATGATTTAGTTAACTAGCTCATGTTAATTAGGCTAATTAGGTTACAGTTGTATTGTTATGCCCCGTACACACGGTCGGATTTTTCGACGGAAAATGTGTGATAGGACCTTGTTGTCGGAAATTCTGACCGTGTGTAGGCTCCATCACACATTTTCCATCGGATTTTCCGACACACAAAGTTTGAGAGCAGGCTATAAAATTTTCCGACAACAAAATCCGTTGTCGGAAATTCCGATCATGTGTACACAAATCCGACGGACAAAGTGCCACGCATGCTCAGAATAAATAAAGAGATGAAAGCTATTGGCCACTGCTCCGTTTAAAGTCCCGACATACGTGTTTTACGTCACCACGTTTAGAGCGATCGGATTTTCCGACAACTTTGTGTGACCGTGTGTATGCAAGACAAGTTTGAGCCAACATTTGTCGGAATGTCCGAACAAAGTCTGACCGTGTGTACGGGGCATTAGAGTAATATGAGCAGGAGGGGGGAACCTCCTCTTCTACTGTATATAAGACTGTATTCTGGTTCTGTAAATGAGTCCATGTTAGCAGCTAAGCAAGTCTCGCCTTGTTTTGTGCTTATGAGCGGTTGGAATATCTGATGTCTAGATTGAGACTGGGAGAAAGTGGTATTACTGACGGAAGCACTCAGCGGAGTGTGGGACGTTCCATTACACAAGGATAACGGGCAGAAATGGGGAATCAATAAGAGACAATTTCCTCTTTGTGGAGTACGCCTACCTGAAGGGTGATAGTCATAGTATCAAATTTTACAATGCCATCTCCCAAGGGTTGTCCATTCAGGGTGGTGATGTTCAAGGGTCTAGACTCTGGAATGGAATTTTATTTTTTTTAGCAAAAGTGTAGTCCAAGAATATGCCAGCGGCTCCAGAATCCACAAAAGCCTCACAGGAGACAAGTTTAGAGGGTAAATGGATAATTGCGGGAACGGTAATCTTGGTCTTGGAGGTTATACCTGTAATGTCTAAACCAGTTCCTCCAACACTGGTTAGACCCTGCCTTTTACTGGACAGGAAGGGCAGACAGATAACAAATGTCCTTTAAGTCCATAGTACAGGCATAGGCCCAATGCACGCCTTTTTTATTTCTCTGACTGAGTTAGGTGGAGACCGCTTATTTCCATGGGTTCCACAGGTGCCTGGGGTTCAACTGAGATTTCAGGTTCTGGAAGAGGTGGTGCTTGGAAGTTAGGGGCCAAACGGTAAACTGGCCTAGGAAACTTGCAAGTTCTTATTCTCTCTTGGCACCTTTCATGATACTGGACATCCAGATGATCACACAGCTCTATGAATTTCTCAAGGTCTTCTGGGGAATGCTTATAGTCTAATTTGTCCTTGATGCGATCTGTAAGACATTTTCGGTAGGCTGCACGTAATGCCCTAGAGAGTCCCAATTAGTCTCAGCAGCCAGGGTACGGAACTCAATAGCATATTGTGCCACAGACCTGGTCCCTTGTTGTATGTCCAAAAGTGAGTACTCAGCTGCAGAAGCTCTATCTGGCTTGCCAAATACAGTCTGGAGAGAACCTAGAAATTTGTCAGCGTCTAGCAGCACAGGATCATTGCGTCCAAGGTAAGGAGAGACCCAGGTCAGGTTTTCCCCTTTAACAAGGAAATTACAAAAGTCACTTTGGCAGACGAAGTGTTAAAAGTCTCAGGGTTGTTGCAGAAATGCAAACAGCAAACATTTAAAAAGCCTCTGCAGTCCTCAGTATCACCATCAAATTTTTCAGGCAGGGAAAGTTTGGGTGGTACTGAAGAGGTGGGTTGGATTGGAGCAGTAGCCTGGACCATTGCAGAAGGACCAGGCAAGCAAGATTTAAGCACAGTACAAAGTTCATCTAACTTGGCGTCCAGGGAAGAAAGATGCTGTTCATGAGCTCCAATCAATTGTACCTGACTTGAAATTGCCTTAACAATCTCAGCAGGGTCCACTGCCATTGTGGCCCATTTGTAATGTAAGGTACCTGTGATAGGTAGTGTCTAAAGTGGAGCTTGGGTGCTGGGGATTCAGGTGAAAACTTAGGCAGATCAGAACGGCAACAGATCAGGCATCCAGAGTTTGAAATCCAGAGATTGGTCAGGCAGGCAAAGGTCATACACGAGCTGGCGGAGAAGTACAAAATCAGCAGGCTAGAGAGTAGTCAGGAATTCAGGCAGAAGTTCAAATACAATATTCAGAGTCACAAAGCAGTCAAAGCAACCAGGAAGCTAGTCCACACAAACGGGCACTGAGAGATAGGAAGTGATGCTATTTATGTGCTACTTTGATTGTAGATTGTCCACAGTTGGCAGCAAGTGGGGCTAGTGAGTCCAAGGTAATGCATCAAGCTAAGAGAACATAGCTATAACTCCAGAGCGCCTCTGTGGCCCAACAAGTAAGACTGCAGCTGTGGGAGCAGGAATATCCCGATTCAAATACACCCAGGTACATCACAGCTGTTCGGGAATATAAGGGCAGTGAAAATTTCCTCCTGGTAGCCAAGGAAGGGTTGGGGGTTTTGGATGGAGTTGTGGTAAATTATATAGGAGTTGTATATGCCCAAATGAAAAAAATCAATTGCTACTTATTTATACCAATGGTATGTCTGTCTTGTGGGCAAGGTAGGGTTCGAGCATTTGGTCATATAAGTTAACTCCCCCCCATGAACAAGTTGTATTCATGAACACATGTTGGCTTTTGGATGGGGCCATTCCTTTTAGGGATTTCCACGAAGGTATTATTGTGGATAGAAGACAGCATGTAGAAATCCCTTCTGTCCCTCCACTTCACTGCCAGAATTTCCTTGTTTCGCAGACTCACTGTCTCTCCTTTTCTCAACTTCATATTGACGAGCCTTTGAGGAAAGCCCTTCTGGTTCTTTCTTATGGTGCCACATGCTGGCGTGTTCTTTGGGTAAAGGTTATGGAAAAGGGGGAGACTTGTGTAGAAGTTGTCTGCATACAAATGGTAGCCTTGCTCCAGTAGGGGGTATATGAGGTCCCAAACAACTTTCCCGCTTGATCCTAAGTAGTCTGGGCAATTAGGGGATGCAGCTGGGTGTCCTTCTGCGGGGTATCCGTGGGTGTCCCCTGTGTGGGGTCTCAGCCAGTGCCCCTGTTAGGGGTCCAAAGGTGCCCCCGGTGTGTAGCATTAGTAGGTGCCCCAGTGCGGGGTCTCGGCCCGTGCCCCTTGTGAGGAGCCTTGGTAAGTGCCCACTGTATGGGGCCACAGTCGATGTCCCCCATGTGGGACCTCGGAGACGCCCCTGTGCGGGGCCTAAGGTGGCGGAGGTCTCAGTCGGCAGCCCCCTGTGTTCTTTGTGTTTTCACAGGTGGCACTTAGAAATATAGGCTAGTAAATGGCGCCCCCCGCCCTCCCCTGCCTCATCAGTCTTGACTGATCCTATGTCTGGCTTTGCCGTCGTGGATGTGGCCCACCTTGAGGGGATGGTGGCCACACTCCCTGTCCTGTCAGTTAGTGAGGTTGTTCCTCCATAACTGCAATGGCGCACAAGAAGATGCTGGTTGTCTCCCTTATTACATCTGTGTGGGAAATTGTAAAGATGGAGGATATAGCTGCGGTGGAGGTGCCGGTCCCCTTGGCACCCATAAAAGCTTTCCCTTCTCCCTCCTATTTTGGAATATTTGTTCATAAAGACTGGGAGTGTCCAAAGCGTCCCTTTGTGGTTCCAAAGATGCTTCACCGTGAGGTACCCCTTTGTAGGGTCCCTCCTTAAAGAGTGGACTGTTCCACCAGTAGTGGATCCCCCTGTCTCTAGGTTGCGCAAGGCCACCATGATTCTGGTAATGGAGTCTCCAGCTTTTAAGGATCTGGCTGATGTACCTGGAGGGGGAGCAGATTCCCTCTGCTTTTGCTGAGTTGGTGGACCAGTTGGTCTGGGTACTGCAGTTTGTATGCGATGCCTCTTAGACGTAGTTCCCTTGGCTACTAAGCTTTCTGTTTCAGTAGTGGTGCTTAGACATGTATTGGGGCTTAAGTGTTGGTCTGCAGACTGGGCTTCTAAAAAGCCCAGTCTGGGTTACCATTTCAAGGCAATTGTCTGTTTGGGGCTACCCTGGATGACATTGTTACAAGTCTCACAGGAAGGAAGTGTAAATGTCTTCCACAGTCTGAAATGAGGTAAAGGGCCTCGTAGCAGATGTAGTCCTTCTTGGCATGCAATGGACCTGGTCTGGCGAGCCGAAAGCGGGGCTCCCTAGACCCATGGACAAGGCCCCTTCAGCAGCCCTCACCAGTGTTCGAGCCTTGGACCCCGAAAAATGTTTTTTCCTTCCAATTGGCATCTGTCACCAGACTGTTGACAGTTCTCCTTGGGGCTGTGCAAGCCCTGTTGCTTCAGGGGGTGCTTGTCCCGATTCCAGTGGGTACAGAAGGTCATAATGGAGTCCATCCACTTGGTGGTGGCATCCCTTCATCATGGGGACTTTCTTGCTTCTGTCGACATCACGGATGTACGCACTCCAATATGTGCCCAACACTTCCTTCATTGTACTGTGGAAAAATAGCATTTTCATCTTGCGGTGCTGGCTCCACCCCTCGCATACTCACAAAGGTGTTGGTCCTGGGCTGCTTGGACAATCTTCTTCTGCGAGCAGAGTCCTCGGCTACTCTGAGGGGCGACGTAGCTCGCTATACAGACCTCAGTTTTCAGTTGGCTTCCATACTACCTGAAGTCTGCTCTTGCTCCTTACAGAAAATTGGATTATCTGGGCCTGACTCTGGTTTCATCTCTGGCCAGAGTGTTGCTTCCTCTGGACAAACTCCAGAAGTTGCATTCTGCGTTTCAACTACCGTTGTCTCACAGGTGGGCCTCCCTGCGGTCCTGCATGTGGGTGTTGGGCCTAATGGTATCTACCTTCGAGGCGGTTCCATTTGTGCAGTTCCATACAAACTCCTTTCAAGTGAGATCCTGGCGTAAAGTGCCCGAGGTCTCTGGGCTATCAGATTCGGCTGAGCCAGAAAACAAGGGTCCCTGGTCTGGTGGCTTCGCTCTCTGGGATTTCGGCAGGTCACATCCTTTCTCCCCTTGTATTGGACAGTGGTCATCACCAATGCCAGTTTGTCTGGGTGGGGAGGTGTCCTGGGACTGGGTTCTGGTCAGGGTCGTTGGACGCTGGAGGAATCCGGACTGCCGTTCGATATCCTGGGACTCTGAGCGATCAGACTAGGTATGGATTATGGAGGTTGACTTGGGCTCTGGGTACGGACCCAGTCGGACAATGCCACGGCGGTGGTCTATGTCAATCACCAGGGCAGAACGAAGAGTGTGTTGGCAGCCCTGACAGTATCCAGAATCCTCCGGTGGGCAGAATGCCTTGTTGCGGCCCTCTCAGCCAAATACATTCTAGGAGTGGAAAAATGGCAAAAATGGCAGGCGTTGCCTCAGTCGGCTAGTGTTGGTCCACGGGGTGGTCCCTTCAGCAGGACATGTTTTGTGACATGTTTTATGTCTCCGATGGTGGCACTCCCGAGGTAGATCTGTTGGCGTCCTGGCTTAATGGAATGGTACTGAGGTTTCTGGCAAGGTCACGGGCTCCTCTGGTGGACACTGCAGGCGCTGTGGTGGGGACGGTATAGTCGGATCTACGCCTCCCCTTCTCTCAAGATTCTGCAGCGGCTTTTGCGCAGGATCAAGGCTGAAGGGATCCCGGTCATTCTAGTGGGCCCGGATGGTCTTGTCGGTCTTGGTACACCAACCTGGTGTGCTTGGTCACTGACGTCCCTTGGTGACTGCCTCTCAAGGAGGTTCTATAGTCCCAAGGGCCGACCTTCCATCCTGCTTTAGTCGCTGGTTTTTGAAGGCCTGGCTGTTATGAGCCAGGTGCTGAAGTTACGACGCTGCTGAAGGCTAGGAAGCCTTCCACTGGAAAAATTTACCACCAGACATGGATAGCATACATATCCTGGTGTAAGGTGCTTGCCATTTACCCTCGTTCTTTCTTGGTGGCTCAGATTTCGACCTTCCTTCACGGGGGGTTGAGTAGAACTTGGCCTTGAGTACCATCAAGGGCCAGGTGTTGGCCTTGGCAGTTTTCTTTGACGTTCCCTGGTGTCGCACTGCCTGGTGCGTACTCTTAATCAAGCGGTTCGACATCTGCCTCCACTGGTGCGGTCGGTTCTACCACAGTGAGATCTACTCTTGGTACATTAAGTTCTACAGGAGTCTCCCTTTGAAAATATTCAGGAGGTTCTTCTGCTTGCTCTGTCCCAGAAGATGGCTTTTTTGGTTGCTATCACCTCTGCTCACAGAGTGTTGGAACTGAAGGCGTTACCATGTCATACTTCTTACCTGGTGATCCACAATGATGAAGTGGTTCTTCCCCCTTGTCCGTGGTTCCCTCTTCTGATTCCTTTTTATTAAGGATGTTGTATTGCCTTCCCTGTGTCCCAGGTCAAAAATGTCCTAAGGGATTTACCTTACATGCCTGGATGTGTTCAGGTGTTCAGGTGTATTTGGCAGTCACAGGGCCTTTTCGGAGATCAGACTCACTGTTTGTGATCACAGGCAGGCTAAAAAAGGGGCTGTCTGCTTCTTCTTCGACCTTTCTAGATGGCTCAGACAGACAATGACTCTGGTCTATTCTATCAGGGGTTGGGTTCCTCCTTTCCCTGTTATGACGCTGGTTTGCAAGGTGGCCACTTGGTCGTCAGTGTACACTTTCACAAAATTCTACAACGTGTCTGTGCTGGCATCTGGGGTTGCTTCTTTTGGCTGCAATGTGTTGCAGGCTGCTCTTTAGATGGTCTATTCCCTCTTGAAGGGGTATTGTTCAGGTTGGGCTCCAGTTTGTTTCTGTGTTGAGCTCCTATTACCTGGTTGGCTCTTACCTTGGGATTTTTTCGTGTCCCACCCTCATGTTTGGCACTCCTTTGGGATGTCCCTATAGTTTTGAATATCGGAGCACAGTGTCTGTCAATGAACGAAAGAGAAAATGGGATTTTTGACTTACCGTAAAATCTGTTTTACCTGAGTTCATTGACAGACACAGCACCCACCCCTCTAAGGAGTTTTGATGCTTCTGACACTGCTTGTTACTAAACTGAAGGCCTATAGCAGAGAGAGGGGTGCATATCACCTAGGACTGCCCATAAGCGTAGCCAAGTCTCTTTTCTGCCTAGTGTCCTACTCCTGTAGGGGGCGATATAACCCTATGGTTCTGAATAATGGAACACTGTGTCTGTCAATGAACTCAGAGAAATGGATTTTATGGTAAGTCAAAAATCAAATTTTTTGTAACTGTTGCTGTGTATCAACTGTTTCCCAAATCTGTGGTGCAGAAGCAACAACTAAGGATTTTTTTATGGCCTCTCCTAATTCTAATTCTTTATTTTCATCACAAGGCAATGATAAAGAAAATGCATAGCATGAACATCAGAGATACAGTAATAACATGTATAGTCAAGGGTTCAACAAAAGGGAACCATTTTTCCACATAGTCAAATTGCCCTACAACACAATGTCAGGGCAGCAAGATCCCAGCTAAGAGGGATAAATAGTACAAGCCATATTACCCCAGGGGACTAGGTGGTCAGTTGTCTCTGTAGCTTGTATTTTCTGGTTTGAATGTAAGCAGAAAGAAAAGAGAGAGGAAAGGGAAAAGGGGGGGGGGGAGAAGAAAGAAGGAAACAAAAAAAGAGAAGGAGGGGAAAGGGAGAGAGAGATGAGAGTACAGAGAGGAATAGAGCCTGTGTCCTCACCTGCATATCCCTGACTTGGCCAGCCAGCAAAGCAACTTCCAAATGCCACAGGATGACAATTCAACCTGTACAGGGAAGTATGTAAAGTAGTGCCTGTAGATCCACTTTTTGAAAAATTTGTCTTGAAGACCCCTCTCCGTGACCACCAGGTCCTCCATCTCATTTATTTCAGACACCCTTTTCAGCCAGACAGAGATAGATGGTGAAAAATATGGTTTTAAAGCCAAGAATAAGAGGTTTTAACAATACACCACCTTCCACCCCAAAGCATGGTTAAAAAGCTCAATTTAAAACCAACACATAAAGGTAGATGGTCAAACTACAAAAGTGGGTAGCCTCTACATGTTTTGCTATAATCATGGCTTCTTCTAGAGCTTTTGTAAGACCCTATGTGCAAAATCACCCAAAACAGAGACAGAAACTCCAGGGGACCATCAAGGCCTTGCCGGCAAATCAGTAGAGTATTATGCCGCGTACAAAGGAGCGGACTTTACGGCAGACTTTGCCCGGCGGACGGGATTTGGTAGGACAATTTGATCGTGTGTGGGCTCCAGCGGGCTTTGTTTTCTCAAAAGTTGGACGGACTTAGATTTGAAACATGTTTTAAATTAATCCGTTGAAATCGAGTTCGGTCGAAAAGTCCGCTCGTGCGTATGCTAGTTTGACAGACAAAAAGCCACGCTAGGGCAGCTATTGACTACTGGCTATGAACTTCCTTGTTTTAGTCCGGTCGTACGTCATCATGTACGAATTTGACGGACTTTGGTGGATTGTGTGTAGGCAAGTTCGTTCATTCAGAAAGTCCGTCGTAAAGTGCGTCAAAGTCCGTTGAGCAAAGTCTGCCGTAAAGTCAGCTCGTGTGGACGTGGCATTAGTGTGTCATAGAGGGAGCAAATCCCTTCAAAAACAGACCCTGTTTAAATAGAGAATCAAGAGAATAGTGATCAATAGTAGCGTAGTTTCACATATCTACTTCAAATGATATGTGACCTGATCGGGACTATATCTTCCAGATATTTGTTTTCTTCATCTGAAATGAACAATTTCCCTCTCGAGGATCAGAAAGGTAACGTCTAGTCAGTAGAAATTCTGACTTAAGATTCCTATTGCATAGAAGGTCCTATGAGCCTTGCGATCATCTGTCAGAATTTCTACTGACTAGACGTTACCTTTCTCATCCTCAAGAGGGAAATCGTCCATGCGGTGAAAAGAACTCGCAATACGAAGCAATAGGGCCTGTAAGGGATAGCAGTCAGGACATGATATTCATTTTAACTATGCTGCAGCGCCCGAACCAAGAAAAGTAGCCATTCTGCTAAACCTTAAGATCTTTTTTAATCTAAAAAGAATTGGTGGAAAGTTTAGCCCAAAGGAGTCTTCCAGCCTTCTGGGAAGGTAAATATCCAGATATTTGATGTGGGAGGAGGCCCTGGCCTCACCATTTATCTCAGATCAGTGGCTGTTAGGATAACGGAGAGAAGTGGGCAAGTACTAAAGGGCCCTGGAAAAGATTTGCCTAACAGCTTGCAACGGTCCTTTCAGCCAACTGCACAATTATTGTGTAATATGTGGAGAAGCTGGTCTTATCGGAGTCAGTTTGTTTTTCTATTCTCAGTACAGAATGATGATATGCTCTAAACACTTATGCCACGTACACACGATCGCACATTCCGACAACAAAATCCATGTATTTTTTCAGACGGATATTGGCTCAAACTTGACTTGCATACACACGGTCACACAATGTTGTCGGACATTACGAACATCAAGAATGTGGTGACGTACGACGGCACTAGAAAAGGGCAGTTCACTACCAAGTGCGCCACCCTTTGGGCTCCTTCTGCTAATTTCGTGTTAGTAGAAGTTTGGTGAGAGACGATTCGTGCTTTTCAGCCTCGTGCTTTTCAGATCGTTACTGCTCTTCAGTTTGTGCTTGTGGGTTTGTATCTGTTCTTCAGTGCATGCAGTCAGTTCGCATTTGTTTGTCAGTGCATATTATTATTATTATTATTATTATTATTGTACGTATTTAATTTGCAGTGCTTTTATTTTGTTCTGACCAGCCGACCGCTTTGAAGCCATGTTGCGGTTACATACTCATTGTAGAGTTCGTGCTGTGTGGGGGCTTGGTGTTGGGGTTCTTGCTTTTACCCAAGCCCAGTCCATGAACAGGGTGGGGAGGAGTTCATGGACGAAAAATTGGTTGCTCTAGCGTGACCAATTCTCTCACATGCCTTTGTTGCGGGACATCCGTCAGAATATTCCTGATGATTTCAGTAATTATCTTAGGATGACAGACCCGGTTTTTCACTGTTTGTTGGCTTTGCTGTCCCCTTATATTAGCAGGCAGGACACCTGCATGCGGGAAGCCATCACTCCTGAACAGAGGCTAGTCACCACGTTGCGGTACTTGGCGACGGGGAGAAGTCTGCAGGACATCAAGTTCACAACAGGCATCTCCCCCCAGGCTCTGGGGAACATTATTCCAGAGACCTGCTCTGTCATCATTCAGGTCCTGCAGAAGAACTATATTCAGGTAAGATTTCTTCTTTAACATCACATTATATGTATTTAATGTTTGCTAATGTATTGTATTTCTTTCATCATTCCCTAATTACCATGATTGCAATATGCTGTGAATGTCCCCTTTGTTCTTATGCATGCTGGAAGCTTTTAAACTTCCTTTTTTTTTTTTTTTCCTTAGATTTTATTGAAAGATGCTACATACAGAATATAATGTCAACAGTGTCAGTATTTTTTGTACAGAGAATAACAGTTGTGATGGAAGACTCAAGATACCTAACAGTACCAATATGGCTTATAGGGGATCAAAAGTTGTAGCCTTCAGACTAAAAAGAAGGGGGGTAACTGGATGGATCTAAGAAGAAGGGTTCCTAGATTAACCAAAGGAGTACCAATGAATGATCTAGGAGGAGGTATGGGGGGGGGGAGGGAGAGAGAAAAAAAGGGGGGGTGGAGGGAAGGGAATGAGCACCAAGTTCATGTTAAAGAGATATCTTGGGGGTAGGCTTCAAGGTTGTGACTGTGGAGTCGAAGGTAACATTCTCCATTATGACGCTTGGAAGAGGTGAAGGAGTTAGTGGGTGCAAGTTTTTCTCGTGGCTAAAGGTGAGCACCTTATGTTGTAGTGGGTCTTTCAGTGGAAAAAGCAGCCTTACTTACGGTGTTTAGGGAGGCCCATGGTATGAGAAAGAGAGTTCCTCAAGTTTCGTTTGATCCATAGGAGTGAGCGTTGATACCATAAAAGGTTGCCAAATGTGGTAGAAACGTGATTTGGTTTTTTCATGTGATAGGTCTGTGTTGAGTAGTAGTTGTAAGAGATCTCTTTTGACTTGTGAGGTGTTTGGCGGAGAGCTGGAGATCCAGTTTTTCAGGATGGCTCTTCTGGCTAGTAGAAGGCATATCAGGGACCAGTCTTTGCCGGGAGGAATAGAATTGATTGACCAGGGCAGCAACTGGGGGTCCCAGTGTCCAAATATAAGGAGCAGGGGATCTTTGGGCAGTTTCAGCAGGGTTATTTCAAAGATGTAGGATAGGACTTGATCCCAGAAGATGGAGATATATGTGCATGACCAGAAGCGATGTGTCAGGGAAGGCCTGGGGTGTTGACAGAGAGGGCAGATAGAGGAGGTTTGACCTTGTTTGGTCGAGAGGAAGGGTATATGAGCCCTATGCATGATTTTCAATTGGGTTTCCCTCCAAGATTCGTTGGGGATCAATTTGTGTATGGTATTAAGGCCTTGTAGAATTTTATCCACCAGCTCAGTATCCGGAAAGTCTCTTGCCCAATTGGCCGCTGATGAGGCTGTGAGAGGGGGAGTGGTTTTCAGAAGAAGAGGTTGGTAAATGTCTGAGATTTTGTATGAGTCCTCAGATAAAAGGATATCCATGAAAGATGATTTGAACCTTTTATGGTCATCTCTGCAGGCATTTTTCAGAAAACTGATGCATTGTCCATATTGGAAGGCATGTGACGGTGGGAGTGAGAATTTGTCAGCTATAGTTTGAAAATTGATAGGGCGACCAGTCTCTCTGTCACATAGTAAAGAGAATTTGGTGAGGCCTTTTTGTTGCCACGTGACATAGGGTTGATGTTCCAGACCCGGATGGAAGCATGGGTTTCCTTGTATCGGAAGATGCAAGAGATGAAGGGTGGTAGTTTGAGGCTTTTCCTCACTTCTCTCCAGGCAATTGCAGTGTCCCGTAGCAGGAGGTTGCGCTGAAGTGATGGTGGAAGGGATTTCCACCTGCAGTGAAGGAGGGCTGCCAAAGGAGTAAGGGTGTGTCAAAGCGGTTTTCAGATGATAATTGGAGAAGCAAGACTTTTGGGCTACCCAGTCCAGACCTATCCTCAATAGACAGGCTAAGTTGTATGTTCTGATGTTTGGGAGGCTAATACCCCCTTCGCGTCTGGGAAGATATAACTTTGTGAAGGCTATGCGTGGTCTTTTGTTTCGCCAAAGAAATTTAGAGATGGCAGTGTTGAGGAATTTCATATCCTTATGGTGTAGAAGCAAAGGGAGGGTTTGGAGCGGGTAGAGTAGGCGGGCAAAACTGACCATTTTCACCAGATGGCATCTTCCCAGGAGCGAGAGTGGGAGATCCATCCAGTTTTCAAGTTCCTGAGAGATTTTTGTGAGTAAGGGGGGATAGTTAAGGTGGTAGAGAGAGGAGGGAAACTTCCCTATTTTTACTCCTAAATAAGTGATGTGGGATTTTGCGACAGTGAAGATGGCTTGTTGGGCCCAGAGAGGTCTGGACTGTGTACCTATGGGAAGTATTTCGCTTTTGTTGTAATTTATGCGCAGGCCCGAGCATAATCTAAATTGGTCAAAGGTATATTTAATCGTGAGCATGTCGGATGCAGGATTCGCTGTGAAAATAAGGACATCATCAGCGAAGAGAGAAGTTCGTAGTTCGTGTTTGCCGATTTTAATGCCATGTAAAGGGGCTACGTAGGAGAGGTACCTGGATAGAGGTTCCAAGGCTATGTTGAATAGGAGAGGGGATAAGGGACATCCCTGTCTCGTGCCTTTGTGGAGACGGAATTCATCCGAAAGGAGTCCTGCTGCTACAAGTCTAGCCGCTGGAGCGGTATACATGGTGGTAATAAGGTGAGTGAAGGAGCCAGAGAAGCCCATTTTAGTCATAACCATGGAGAGCCATTCAAAACTTACGTTATCGAAGGCTTTCTCTGCATCGAGGGTGATGATGGCATGATTACCGTCTGGAGTGCATTTGGCGTGTTCCAAGGCCATCATTACCTTTCTGAGGTTGATGGTGGCAGTCCTGCCCTTCACAAACCCCGATTGGGCAGGGTGTATTAGATAGGGGATAATGGAGGCTAATCTAGTGGCTATAATTTTGGAGAGAATCTTGACGTCAAGATTTAAAAGTGAAATAGGTCTATATGAACCTGGGTCTTGTGGGTCCTTACCCTTTTTTTCTAGTAATTTAATAATGGCTTGGTTACCCGTAGGTAGGTAGGGGCCGCCTGTCCAAATGTGATGATATACGTCGCGGAGGGTGGGTTCTAGGATTGATTGAAGGGATTTGTAGAACTCGCCCGTGAAGCCGTCTGGGCCTGGGGCTTTAGAAGGGGCTAGGTTCCGGATGACAGTTGATATTTCAGGAAGGGAGATGGGTGCATTGAGAGCATCCAATTGGGAGGGAGAGATTTGTGTGAGGGTTACTTTTTCAAGAAAGGAGAGTGCTATTGAATTGTCTATAGGGTCAGTCGCATATAAGGAGGAATAGTAATGTAACATCGCTTCGTTTATACCTTTTTTTGAGGTTTTGATATTGCCTGATGCGTCCCGTAGGGAGGTAATATACGTCGGACGGTGGGGTCCCTTACAAAGCCTGGAAAGTAGTTTGCCTGCCTTGTTGCCGAATTTGTGGAGGGTGGCATCCAAGTGTGCTTTTTTAGTTAATTCCAGGGTTTCAGCCCATGTGTCAAAGGATTGTTTAGCTACCTGCCAAGTCTTTCTGTTGTCAGGGGTGTCATCCGTGTACAGGGAACGTTGAGCTTGGTGTAGTCGGGAGCTGGCCGTTTTGTAATTTTTAAGTGTGGTCTTTTTGAAAGAGGCCGCATAGGAGATAATGTGTCCCCTGAGGAAGGCCTTGCCTGCTTCCCAGAACAGATTTGGGTTGTCTGTATGTGGTGCGTTGGTCGAGGTGTATTCTGACCATGGTTTTCCATGTATATCCTGAAATCAGAATTATTTTGAAGGTAAGAAGGGAAGCGCCACAATTTGGGACTTGGGTGTAGGTCTGGGTTGTCTAGCGTCACTGAGATGGGTGCGTGGTCGGATATAACGATGTCGTGTATGTCAGCATCAGGTATCAGTGGGACAAGGTTGTCTGAACAGAAAAGGTAGTCAATTCTAGTAAAGATATTATGGGGGTTAGAGTAGAATGTGAATTCTCTATCAGTTGGGTGATGTAGGCGCCAAATGTCATGAAGATGGAGGGAATCCATCGTGGAAGCCAGAAGTGACAGAGCACTGGGGTCATGGAGGTGTCTTGGGCGTTTGGGAGAGGATCTGTCGTCAATTGGGTGGAGGGTAGTGTTAAAGTCCCCGCCAATTATGTGTGGGAGGTGTGGGTCGCGGAGGAGCCAGGTTGTTAGCTCACGAAAAAACTGTTTTGTGGGGTTGTTGGGTGCGTATACGTTTGAGATTACTAGGTCTCTGGTCCCTATTTGAACATGTGTAGATAAAAGGCGTCCCTGAGAGTCCGAGTCAACAGATAGGACCTTGCAGGGGAGGTTTTTATGTATGAGTATTAGAACCCCTGCTTTGCGGCCATTTGAGTCAGAGCCTAGAACCGTGCCCACCCAGAGTTTTTTCATTCGTTGGAAGTCAGGCGTGGAGAGGTGGGTTTCCTGGAGTAGGGCAATGTCGGCCTTATGCCTTTTGAGGTGGCGAAGAATTTTCATTCTCTTGGATGGGGAATGAAGTCCCTTCACATTCCAGGAGACTATTTTCATGTTGGGAGGGCCATAATGGAGGTAAGGGCCGACGTTGTATGAATTGAGTGATGGATCATACGTAGGAGCGCTGCGAGTACCCACGGGGATATGTAGGAGGCTACGTTATATGAGAGTGCTGAGTCAGGGTCTGTTGGTGCTAATGAATCATGGGATGGGAGTAGGAGGAGGCGGAAAGGATGTAGGAGGAAGGGGGTGAGAGGTAGAAACAATACAACATTACTGTGAAACTTCGCTTTTTTCCGCATGGAGGTCACTGTGTAGTCCAGCTCCCATTTCAAGACCCTGTGACTGCAGCTTCTAAACCTACTTGTTGGAAGGTATATCATGCTGGCAGGTTGGGTTGTGATCGGGAGGCGTGGTCTGGTCTACGCAGGGAAGCCAGGGAGGAGAACTGCGTTTTAAGAAAAATAAAAAAGCATTGAACTAGTAGTAACATATTAACATTGTGCACATCATAATAAAGGTTCGGCCTACCAGTATGTAGGGAGTATGATGAGGGGTAGAGAGAGAGTCATCTTCGCCTGGACTGGTTCGTAAGGCTGGTTGAATAGTAAAAGCACCAGAGGCAGACGTGCCGTTTGAAGAGATCACTTAACGAGGCATGGAGTGACGTTGATCAGGTCCAGAGGCTCTGAATCGTTTTGGGGAGTCCTTGCGTGGGCTCCTTTGGTCCAGAGCACGGCTGATGGGAGCTGTTTTGGATGTAGGGCTCAGGTGCGGTCCTTTGCGTAGCGAACTTAGGAAGGCCTCCGCTTCTGAGGGGTCATGGAAAGAGAGTTGGTCGCCATTAGGGGATTTGAGCCGGAGGATAGCTGGAAAGGCTAGGGTAAATGTTATTTGTTGCTGGTGTAACTCCGTGCATATATGTTGAAATTCTTTTCTTTTCTTGGATACTTCTATGGAGTAATCTGCGAATATCAGGATCTTCATGCCATCGATCTGGAGAAATCTGGATTGCCTGTATTGCTGTAGGATGGAAGCTTTGTCAGAATAGTTCAGATATTTTGCAATAATTGGTCGGGACGATTTGCGATCCGAATTAAAGGTTCCCACACGGTGGGCACGTTCCACAATGCAGGGGCCTGGGAGGCCTAGTGCTTCCGGTATGCGCCTCGCGCATAGGTCCGTGAGGGCTGAAGGTTGTAGCGATTCTGGGACCCCCACGAATCACAAGTTACTCCTTCTGGATCTATTTTCTAAATCATCTAATTTCTCTAAAATTATATTTGTTTGTCTTATCTTGGGCCTGTTCTGAGGATTGAGCCTGGTAGAGTTCTTCCTCAATGTTGGATATGCGGTGCTCGGCCTCATTCAATCTGGAAGCGTGTTCCCCTAATTGGGCCTGGAGCTTCTGAATGCCTGCGCTGACTGCCTTTTCCACAGAAGCTGCTATCATGGGGGAGAGGAGAGCTGCCACAGCCTGGGCAATAAGCTCTGTGTGACGATCTCCATTATGCTGTGGGGCAGTGTCATGCTGTGAGGAGGGGGGGGCGGGCCGCCGCCTACCTCCATGTCAGGCACCGATTCAGTGTGAAGATCCGTGCAGGCCGAAGCCGGGGCCTCGATTTGCGGCTGTGCCGTCTGCGCCGTTGCGGCCGCATACGAACGCGAGCCGGTTTTCTCCACAAAGCGGTCCATGTGATGACCGGGTGTGGGGGAAGAGATTGCGGAGTTTGGAGCAGGTTGTGCCGGTTTTATAGGCTGAATTAAGAGTCTAGCTGCGGGAGCTGGTGGAGGAAGCAGCTACTCCATACGGCGCCGGAACCGGAAGTCTAAACTTCCTTTTTTGTCCTTCATGCATATTTGCCTTCACTAACCTCCCCAGCATGCTATCCTGGGCCCATACACACCTGGCCTAGTCACTTAACAATGTATTTTGTCAGATCCATAGTAGTGTTTTACCCTAAACACCCCCTAAAATGTGAACAAATGTTATTTGTGTCCTTAAATTCTTGCAGAGTGCCAGAGGCTTTTTTTGGGGTCCCAAAATCATTTTGAACCCTCCCTCCCCCAACCGCTAAGTCAACAGATACCAATCCTCTATCTGCTGACTTTGCCAAACCCATACACACTATACCTACCTCTTTTGTGGTCATATTTATGGATGAATTCACCAAAGCATGTAGTGAAAGGGCCTGCCTGAATACTTTCAAATGGTACTGTTTATAGTGTTGTTCTTCTATTATCTTGATAGGTAATTGCACAATGTAAAAAAGTGCTTCAATTTGTACAGTGTGTATTCATATTTTTGTATTATGACACTTCTTAACCTGTCCAGTGGGCTGCCAATAGTGTAAGTAAGGATTGACCAAAGTAACACACATTATGTATGCATTCAGCTCTCAATGAAGTGAAGAGGGTTACCTGTCCAAAACATCCCCCTTCCCTAAAATTTTTACAATGGGCCTTCAGAGGGGGTGAGGCATCTGATAAGTGGACCTTCTCTTTTTGTCTTTAAATACTCCTTCAAATAAATGCTAATACTGATTTTGGCCAAGAATGTTTGTGTCTAATCTGCTTCCAATGTTTATGTGCAAAATGACTAATTTTTTTTTTCTTGTTTGACTCCACAGTTTCCTTCAACGCCACAGGAATGGCAGACTGTGGCATCCCAGTTTGCCCAGCAGTGGGACTTTCCCAACTGCGGAGGGGCAATAGATGGCAAGCATGTCCACATCGTCCCACCCCCCAACTCGGGGTCATACTATTATAACTATAAGGGGTTTAATAGTATTGTGATGTCGGCGTTGGTGTCAGCGAAATATGAGTTCCTGTAATATGAGTTCCTGTAAGTGGACGTGGGGAAGAATGGCCAAATTTTACAGACGGTTCCAGAGTGATGGCTTGGGATTGCCATAGAACGTGGAAGGACTCCCATTCGTCTTTGTCGCTGATGAAGCATTTGGTCTGAGTGAACACCTGATACGGCCGTTCCCGATGAGGACCCTCACCGCGGACTAGAGGGTTTTTAACTACTGGCTGGCTAGAGCAAGAGTGCTGAAAAATGCCTTTGGAATAGTGGCAAACTGGTTCCGCCTATTCCTCACTGCAATAAACATGGCGGAATATAAAATCAATCATATCGTTATGGCATGCTGCATATTGCATAACTTTTTAAGAAAAAATGCATCAAACTAAGAGGCCTCAGTTGGGATTGAGGCCAGCTTGTTACCGGTTACAACAACCCTGACAGTTCTTGAAGCTGGCCGTCCTGGCTTGCCCCCCAAAGCGCCTGCGAAGTTTGCGAAAAGTATCTAGAGTACTTTGCGGGTAGGGGGGACATTGATATGCCACAAAATGGTTAAGAAACATGTTAAAAATATTTTTTTTATTTAAACCTAAATAATATTTACTTTGATTTACTGCTTGTGTTTCTTTTAGCTGGCTCCTAGGTTATCCAATGGGCTTTTCTTTTTTGCCTTTTTGTTCAATAGTGCAAACGTAATTTTTTTGATACATGAGGTGACAATCTCTTCTTCAGCAAACTATTATGTTGTGGGTCTGCTACACACACACACCTTTTTTTTATGTTAATGTATGTCGTGCATTATTGATAAAAATTCATCAAATGGCATGATTGTGGCAAATTATAAAGCACTTTGTTATTTACTAAAGGAAATTCCACTTTGCACTTCACGTGCACTGCAAAAGTGCACTTGAAACTGCACTGAAACTGCACTTGTAGTGCAAAGTGGATTTGCCTTTAGTAAATAACCCCCATTGTCACTGTAAACACCAACTTACTACAAAAATTGCTATTGAGCATTGCAAGAAGAAACCACACATTGTTGAGTAGAAAACATTTTACGCAAAGCACATTCACATGTGCGTTAGAAAGGGGTTTTTGAACAAACCAACATCTTTGGTGTATAACATTTTTTTTTTTTCACATTAGAAATATCCTTTTTTTGGTTAAACAGGCATGTTTCAAACCATAGCATACACAACTCAGGAACTTACAAAGTTTAAATTTGATAAAGTGAAGGCAATATCGGCCATTAGTATGTCCAAACTGTGTTGGCCTTGCCTCATCAGATGGGGTGATGTCACCCCTGTAAAAGCCAGATTTTGAAGATGCACACAAATTGTGATTCAAACTGGGGATTTCCCTCCTGATCCCATGCCTAATGTCAACATGTGCTAGCTTCCATCATGGGGGATCAATGGATATGTTTTGGGGGTGCAGCTCCTTCCTCTCACCTACTTGAATTGCGAGGAAGGGGTTGCACCCATAAAACGTATACATTGATATCTCATGATAGCAGATAGCACATGTTGACATACCATGTGCAAAAATACACAATAAAACAGTACAATGTTTGTGTGTTTTATATTCTGCCTAAAAAATCGATGATGTTCTTCATTTTTTGTTGAACATCATTGATGTTTTCCTTTGTATTTACTAAATCACAATTGCACCCCTTTATCTCCCGATGAGGATCTGGGCACTTTCACTTGTGAAATTAGATTCTTCTTCCACAACATCCACATCACCTAAAATAAAATAAAAACACACCATGGATTATAAATATGCAGGCATACATCTATTACCTGAAGCTGTGGTCTCAGACACTCACCTGTTATGGTGACAATTTTGCCCACTTCATAAACTCCTTCCTCCACATCCTCTGCTTGTGATTTTGGGATTTCCCCTTCTTTAGGAGGTGGGGGTCCCTGGTGGTCTCAGATGTCCCAATTTTTTCTCCCCTATGTAAATAAAAAAAAGGTATACTTACCACACAGATGTTTGATGGCAAAAATAGGAATATGAAACATTACTTGGAAGTGTCGTATAATTATCTGTTTTGGCAGAGTTCCAAGCTGAAGAAATTTTTATTTCCTTTCTAAAGCTGGAATACTTACCTTTTTTGTTAAAGTTTCACACATGGAGACACCCCTAGTATCCACTGGAGCACCTGTGTGGGACACCCTAAAAAGTTCTGGTGTCCCACACTAGTGCTCCTGTGTCCAGATGTGTAAACAGCTGCTGAGTGTCCTCTCCTTAAACTAAATCAAGTTTCCATTTAATTCTAGTTACAAACCCATCTAGACAACAAACTTATTTTAATACAAATAGGCATGAACAAATGTACTTAATCTGTATCTGCCAAAAAACATCTTATAAGTGGGCAAACTAGCAATGTTTCCTACGACCAATTACTGTGCCCATGAACATGAAAGTTGCCATTCTTTACTGTACAACAGTAAAGAAAAGCACATGGAGCAGCATGCAAGTAATAATAATAATAACACATGAAAAATACTTACTTTTTAGAAGCAGGTTCCTGATCTTTCTGTACTGATCATGCGCCCTCAATTTCAGGTCTGACCATCGTTTCCTCAGTTGATCCTTGAATCGTCGTACCCCATAATTCCTGTACAGACTTTTCACAACTTTAGTCATGATCTTGGCCTTTCTCACATTTGGATTTGGGTAAGGCTAATACTTCCCATCATAGTCTGCCCTCTTCAAAATGTCCACCATCTCCACCATCTCCACAAGGGACATATTTGAGGCCTTAAAGCTCCTCTGGGATCGGGACAATCGTGGCTCCGGGCTTTCATCGCTGCTGCTGTCTGCATGCACCTGCTGTGTCTCTGCCATGTTCTCTCCCCACTGCGTCAAAAGACAAGGGGCGGGTAATACACCAGAAAGAACGTCAGGGGCGGGTGGAGTTTCACGCATGCATAGTGTATATAAAGCGTAACACGCGCGTCGTACGTTCGATCTGTGAGCGGAGGAAGGAGTAGCGGAAGCGACAATCGTGATAAAGAAGGTACAATTTTAAGTTGGTGCATCAGTGGCCTATACTGCTTAGAGATTTAGGCCTATATTGGGTCAAGGTTTTGAGAGTTTCATCTGACATTAGGGTTTGTCTTGTGTTGTGTCTTGCAGAGAAAATGGATCCCTTCAATGATAGGGAATTTCTAACAATATTCATTGATATGTTCAGGGAGCTGCCCTGTCTGTGGCAGCTGAACCACCCGGTTTTTAATGAGCAAAAAAAAGAGGCAGCGCTGGAGAAACTGCTTGAATTTGTGAAGCCGATGATCCCCACGGCAGACATCAAGTATTTAAAGTCCAAAATTGGTGGCATGAGGAAAACTTATAATAGGGAGCGCAAGGTCCAGGATTCTCTGAGATCAGGAGCAGCAGATGACGTTTATGTACCTAGGCTGTGGTACTATGACAGACTGCGTTTTCTGTCAGACCAAAGTGAACCCAGGCCAGCACTCTCCAGTCTTCCTTTAACACTTCCTTCCCCCCCAGCTGAGGCTTCCAACAACCAACCTGGGCCTTCCAGGCAGCAACATGTGGAGGAGCCTAGCTTGAATCAGTTATAGCATTCTTAAAAATATTTCTGGTTGTCAAATTAATGATGTTAAATAGATGTTATTTTTGATCACTAATTTATGATTTCACAAAGTGTTTTACATATCAATAGACAGTAGTAGACTGATTGTGAAATGATTGAAACGAATGATAAATGCTGCGGTCAGAATGATAGTCGTTTCTATTCATTAACATTCAATTTGCAAGGGTCATGAGCTGAAAATTGTGTGTGATTGCTGAACAAAAAAATAAAACTATGTCCCTTTTTCATACACACAAAAGCCTCAGCCAGGCAGTGGAAAGTGGCAGGCAGGAGGTGGCCAGGCCCAGTAGCCTGCCCGAATCCCAGGTCCCTCCCCTCCGCATTCCAACAAAAAGTCCCAGGAAGAGGAGGCTACAATTGGCCTATTTCGGAAGGCAACTGCGGCCCTCAGAACCCCCCAATAATCAAGAGAAATATACCTACATGGCAGCCCGCAAAATGCAGGAAATGGAGGAGGGCCACTGCCTCTTATGTGAGTATCTGATCTTACAAGCCCTAAATAAGGGGTTGAGGGGCGAACTCACAAACCAAAGCCACGTTTGTAACTTCAACCATGGTCCTCCTCCTCCTCCACCTCCTCCATCTCCTGCCACAACTACAACACCAGAGCCACAGCCTGAAAGGAAGCCTGGAAGGAAGTGTGTAAGGAAGAACAGAGAGTGATGGCCTGGGTTCAGTCTGGTCTGCCAAAAGATGCAGGCTGTTGTATGACCACAGCCTGGAGACATATATGTCATCTGCTGCTGTTCCTGATCTCTCTTGTAGTCCTGGACCGGATTGTCCTCACTATTATAAGGACTCCTCAGGCCACCAATTTTGACTGTAAAATTATTGATGTCTGCCCTGGGGTACAAAGGCTTCGCCAATTTCAGCAGTATCTCCAGCGTTTCCTTCCTGTTTATTTTGTTATGACCAATAATAAATGGATATTTTTTTTCTGAAATACTTGCCTATGTGTTTTACTTCAAAAAAGGACAGTTTGTTTGTGAGTAGGCAGGTAAATTTCCAAAATACAATGTCAAATTAACAGGGGACATCAACACCAACCTCCTTGAAAATATATTATGGAGATCACTATATAAAAAAAATAGGAGATCTTGATAAAAAAATATATATAAACAAAAATTAGAAACATTATTATGGGGATCTGATGAAAAAAAATAATATGATTCAGGAGATCACGAGAAATAATAAAGAAATCAGTTTGTCAGAACTCTGTGTGAATTTGAGCAGCAAAACAACTTCATTATTATAGCACTATACAGAAGAAGAGAATGCGCTGCATTAAAGTATTTTAAAAATTGCAGCGTGACAAATGTGCTATCTCCATTACGAATGCTAGTTTTAACAGACCGAGCGCTTCAGTCTCATAATTTATTCTGAGCATATATGGCACTTTGTGCGTCAGAATTGTCTACACACAATCGGAATTTATGAGAACGGATTTTGTTGTCCGAAAATTTGAGATCCAGATCTCAAATTTTGTGTGTTGGAAATTCCGATGGAAAAAGTTCGATGAAGTCTACACACGGTCGGAATTTCCGACAACAAGCTCTGATCGCGCATTTGCCATTGGAAAGTCCGACTGTGTGTACGTGGCATTAGAGGGGCAGAATGTTGGTAGATTTGAGCAGCATTAGGGGAGACTTGGTGAGGGAGGTGGTATCTTTGTAGGACATCCAAAAAGCACAGAGTAAGTGGTATTACATTTCTTTATCTCAAAACTTAAACAAATGAATAGTGATTACACACAGTGCAAATGCGCTTAAACACCTGTAAAACAGAACAATATCATGCCTTACCAGTAGATGACAATGTGATGAAACAGGTTTACTATATTTTTTAGAAAAAAAAATAATAATTTTGCTAGCTTTAACATGAGCTTTAATCTGCCTATTATAGTCAACAAAGGTTCTTTTACCCTTAACCTAGCTTTTGCTTAACATATAAAGTACAGTTTTTTTTTTTTGTTTTTTTTTCTTTTGCGTAAACTACTATAACATGATAAATTAGATTTGCATAAATAGTTCACCTTTTTATATTGTTGCATATTTATGCATTTGTAAAGCTTGCATGTTTTTTTCCAAATGTTCCATTTTGATTATGTTCTTTTGCTTATGGATTTTTATTAGTAGAAGTATTTAATGCAAAAGTGTGTTTTTAGTATTGTTATTTAAATATTTTTCTGCTTTGGTGTATATGTCCATCTCATTTTCATATAAATCAGATGCAACCTCTTTATTAACTGCAGGGAAAAAGCTATCTGTTCTATTATGCTGTTAAGGTGTTTATTACCTCTTTATCTCACCAAGCCTATTTATGTACAACGTTATTGATTGCATTTGTTCAGGAGAAGATTATGGTTGGAATATGCACCAGAAAGGAACAGTATTTTCTCTCTCCACATAAAACTAGAGATTTTCATTAACTGTTGTATATAATAAGAATAATCAATACAAGGCTATATTTATAGTAATAAAATGAGTGGCTAATAAATATTGTGTTTGTAGGCTTTATTCTTTGCTGGACAAAAATGATAACATACTTTGGCATGTGGAAATATTTAACATAAATAACAATAAGACATGAAATATAGTACAGTTTGATGCTTAAAAGTATTGCATAACTAGCAGCCCAGTAACGTATTTTGGTCCCCCTGTCCTCGCTGCAAGATTCCAGTCGTCTGTTTATTTTTTTCCTTCATTATTCTACAGATGTCCATGAAAGAGTGTGATAAACAGTACAGCAATATTGTACTAAACATTTCTGAGCATAAGAATTTGATTATCTGACACTGTTATGGCTCTTGGCAGCACAGCTTTTCAACATAACTAGTATTATTGCGGGCTGCACCCAAGGTTGTCAAGGTCCGATGCTGCACCTGTCCCCCACTGCCTCAAAGACAGAGAATCAAGAGACCAACATCTGCTGATCGCTTGCTTCTCAGTCTTCAGTGAGCAGTGCCGGGCTGTGCAGGGGCGGGAGAGGCAGAGCCAGCTGCCGATCAGGCATCTGGGTGGATCCCAACATTAATTTTGGGATATCTTCACAGCCTGGACCAGCTGAGTGACGTCAGCCAACAGCAGACTTTAGCAGGTTGTCAGCTGAATACAGGTTGCAGATCTAAGTGCACTCCTGTGAATCACAGGTGAAGAAGAGTTTTGGCCCTTCTTCTCCTTTAAAGGCTTATAAAGTATTAGCCAGGTGACCACATCTTGCAATGAGGAGCAATATAGGACCAGTAAGTGCAACATTAATTGGGAGACTGAACAATCTGTAACACAGGGTTATTTACTAAAACTGGAGAGTGTAAAATCTGGTACAGCTCATTCAATACCAATGAATGAATAATGAATAAGCACATGTTACTCCAGTGTGCAACCACTATTTTCTTCAGCATACAGATGGGTAGTCAGTAAACTAGAAGGGGTCAAATACAGTCTGGAGTAAATGCTATCAAGAGCAGGGAAATAACCATGATCTGACATAACACCAGTGCTTATTGCCAGGTTTGTTTGGAGTCTCTCACAACACCTAATGCATTAGTGTTCTTTAAGTTGGATATTATGTACATGATGGGTTGCTCTTTAGTATATGTGTGGCTGGCCAATCATTTGCAGATTTTTTTCCTTGCTACAGCCACATTACACTTACCTCTTATTTTAGGACAGTATCACATATACAATCATAAAATCATAAAATCAGTAATAAGAAGGAGTATCTTATTCCCTGTGAACAGATCTGATACTGTTTATTAGTGGTACGGTTAGCAATGGTACAGTCAAAAGAGAAGTATAAGACATTCATTAAATGCAGATTTTGTGTTATTGTGTTTTGCAGTGTTTGCCTTAGTTATTTTTTAGATGCATTTCACATTTGTGCAAGCTATTTATTTTTCTTATTTGTGCTGTATTATTAACGTGCAACTACTTTGTGTCTCACTTAACTGTTGAGATAACATATAGTGCATTATTTTTAGTGATTCAATCATAGACATAAATTGTTAGAAGCAGCAGACTGTTTAGCACCTCAATGCAAGAAGTAGATGTAATGTTTAAATATGGTTGCCCAAGTGTGTGTGTGTTTTATTCATAGAAATAAGATGTTTATTACATTATTAAAATTTGATAAGATTATTTACATAAAGCCATTCTCTTGTACACATTTATCTTAAAAAGTAAAAATTGGATAGAGTATATAATCCTATAAATATTTTAAATAAAGCATATAAAAAAAAAAATACTTCTTTAGGTTCCTTCTAAGTGATGATTTCAGTTCCTATAACATTCAGCACTGGAAGCATTTGCATCTCCCACAGAAAGGTACTCTATATCTCCGATGTATAAGTTGTGATGCTGGGATATATGCAAACCACTTGCAATCCCCTGTCTTTTGAACTTATGAGGAGAATAAACACCATTATAATATCTTACAAAAAATACATATATATATATATATATATATATATATATATATATATATATATATATATATATATATATATACATACATATATATATATATATACATACATATATATATATATATATATACATACATATATATATATATATATATATATATATATATATATATATATATACATACATACATACATATATATATATATATATATATATATATATATATATATATATATATATATATATATATATATATATATATAAATAAATAAAATGAAACCGCCACCCTATCAAATTAAAGTCTGAAAAATAACATACAATAATTTACAAAGAACCCTGATCAGTAATTAATGTTTTCATTTAGTTAAAGCATTAAACTTAAAGGTCTGGGATGGCTGGCCAGACCAGACAGAGTTTGCCATAAAATGATAAAATGCACAGTATTTCTGCATGTTATGGCACACTTACCCCTGAGTGTGCTTTCCTTTAATGGTGGTCCAAATCTTTCCATCCCCACTCCTTTGCTGCGACTGCCATTTTCCTCCTGAACTGATGTCTTCTTGTTTTAGTCATTGAGTGGTCACTGATGATGTAACGTGTACATTTGTGCACTGGAGTAACATTATCTTAGCACTGCACTCTATTTTCAGCATCTTACAGATGGCAGGAATGGGCAGAGACTGTACACTGTAATGTGCATGCACCCGAGCTACATATAACAAACATTTACTAACAGACCTAAAAAATCTCTTCTGGCAATTTTTTCTTTTACTTTTTATTTCTGGCAACATCATACGACAAGTAAACAAGCCAGGGAAGTTACACTCTCATGGGTCAGAACATTGACAATATAAAAACAATATAAACAGAACAGGAAAACTACAGTTACAGAGTACCTTAGATAACTGCGTTATCACTGGTTCAATGAGAATACACCTGCAGGAAGATCCTGATGGTTTGGATGGAAGGCAAAAAGGGGAATCTGGTAAACAGCCTTCTGGAGAAGGAGCATGTGTCACAGACAGGGTGAAAAGTACCCATCAATTTTTCAATACTAACTTAGGTAGCAGACAAGAAAGAGTGAAGGGAAGAGAGAAAAAAGTGGGGAGGAAGAGAGAAAAAAGTGGGGAGGAAGAGAAAAAAAGGGGAGTATATTCTCACTAATCTGGGCTGGAGGCCATTAAGTTAGTGTATTTTTTAGAGAAGGAGAATTGGGTCTAATAAAACCATGTCTTTTTTAAAAGGACTTCTTGTTTCCAAACGGATAACATAAGCTCCTCCAACCTCATGATGTCCTTCACGGACCTCTTTGGGGGGGTGAGGTGGACTTTTATTAAATAGGGGTGCAACTCCTAGCTACATTCAGAAGATGGATTACCAGGGAGAAACTGTATATATGTTTAGAGAGGGAGCTGAGGTGAAGAAGACAGGCCTGCAGGGTCGTGTTCCAGAGAGAGATCTGTAGGTTCCTGAATCTTTGCACAGAAATATCCGGCCTGAAGGGTTGGATTAGAGGCTATGGCAAAGTGGTTGAGAGCTTGTGCAAACAGTTACAAAGGTATTGGACTGCAAGATTCTCCCTTGGGGGGGTGGGGGGATGAAGGAAATGCCAAAAAAGTGAGAGGGTCAACCATTGAGTGAATGGTGGCCACTAACTTCCAGTTACAGGGTACAGAAGGGCATTGTCCGACTGTTCTCCCAGATGGGAGACCAGGAAAAAAATGGTTATGTATCTGCACCAAAGGATCTCCAACTATGCAACCCTGCCACTCCATGCCCTGTTATATTCTGTCACCACCTTCAGGAGAACCAAGACAGGAGGTTAAAGGGAAAGCCCCCCTGTCAGCTCGTCGGCTTGATAGCCCATTATGGAGTATGGCACAGATGTATGGGATGTGAGTTTATAATATTAAGAGGGGTGCAGTTTTTCTTTAGATAACTGCAAAAAATCCAAGATAAGAGTGCTATCTTACAGTACAATGCTAAATCTTCAAGTACATTTCAGGAGTTAATAGTGCATGGAATTGTTCCCTCTTTGATGAATTAGGTTACATGATTACTCTATGATACACTTTATTATATGATATTTTGAAGCAGGCAGTATTTAATACAACAATTCTATTACCGGGTTCAAAGTTGTTGTCATTGCTAATGTATAATATTTTTTTTACCTTACCAGAAATTTACTAGCATAAACTGAGTTTCCCATATGTGGTACCTTTGTAATTCTATGCTGAACTTATTTGGTCAAAGCAAGAGTAGAAGAATATACAGTTCCTACCCTTTCCTGCCCCTTACCTATCAATGTCATCTATATTAAGCTTCAAAGTTTCATTTTTTGTTCTAAACTGCCTGCTACCAACATGAAATGAAACTGCCTTCTCAGGAAATGAACTGGTCAGTGCTGATAGCCAAGATTTATATATCTGCTTAGTTTTTGTAAGGCATATATTTTCACAAAAATGCATTGCTGCAACACATTGATTTTACTTTGTTTTCAGAAGAATACATATTTCAACAGCTAAATTCAGCAGCAAATAGACTCAATTGAATAACTACAATCCATCCAGCAAAACTTATAAATAAGCATCTGGTGAATTTCAGAGCAGAAAACCATTTGCAACCTTGAAAAGATAATGTAAATACACCATGAAGAGTAACAATTTCTCAAAGCATGCCTTGGATTTTGGAATACAAATATGGATAGAATGTTTAATAATTATACTTATTTTGCATAAAAACAGGTATAGTGTGTGTTTTATGTTAGCCAAAGTGTACTTAAAGCAGATCCAAATCCACTGATTTAACTGTTACCAAAGAAAACTCAAGTCAGAAATGTTCAATAAATGTTGTTACATCTTTAATCAAACATACCAATGATGCATTCTCAACTGTTTTCAATTAAATATTTCTTACTCATTGCATGTGCAGTGCATGCTACATTTAATGTGAGCCTTTGGTGTTATCTGTTACATTTGCCAGTGTGCTTATGTCAGCCATCACCTGAGCTTTAAAGCCCTCAGATGGTTGCACCGTGGCAACTGCAGATCTTATTTTATTTTTAATTTTTATCACAGGTGTTTATATAGCACCAACAATGTTTGCATCACTTTATATACTGTACAGCCACATCAGTTTCTACCCTTAAGGAGCTTAAGCTCACATGCATACATGCACATACTAAGAACATTTTTTTCCAGACAGGAGCCAATTAACCCACCAGCCTGTCTTTGGAATGTAAGATCGCAGCACGAATAGCTCTAAAAGTATAGATAGGTTTATTTCAGGTATATCTAAAGTGATAGGCAGATTTTAATTGCTGTCTATCTCCCCATTTGGTGGGAAATGTACAGTACTCATTATGTGTTCTGGTAACCATTGCTACTGGGGCTGTAAGTGAGTGAAAATCCACATTGTAAGCTTTTACTCTAGTAAACAGCAATATTGAAAAACATTCCAATGGGGAAACTTTAAGTGAACATTGTGTAAGAACATATCTCCCTTGCTTAGGAGAGATTGCCTTTCAAATTTCTGTCGTGCCTAAAGGGCAGGAACTGAAGGGGAATCTCCCCAATAGGATACATAAGGCAAAAAATGTTTTATTCACTCTCTACTATATTAAAATTGAAAATAAAAACAGTTTATGCTTTAGATATCCTCTAAAGAAACAAATATTTTATTTTGTGATATTTTTTTTGGACAGTTCTGCAGTGAAATAATTTGTATAATTTGCATTTGGCAAAACTGGGCAAACTGCTACCACCCCCTGACCACCTGCCTGAACAATGACATGCATGTATGGCTAGACACATGCCATGGCCACAATGCTGTGGATTTAGCAGATTTGTGCTTTATGGTTGCTGCTGCCAAGCATGCCTAATGCAGGTCTTTGGGGCCACATCACAACTGCCTTACAAAACGAGCAATGCATGCAATTGTAGCAAGTAGTGCAGCATTTATAAGGTTAAATAAGGCAGTGAGGAAGCTACAAATCTCCTCCTCAGTACCTGTCTAATGCCTTCTAATTGCTAAAGAACTAAAAGAGATACAACAACTTGTTCCATGCTTGAGCTATAAGTGTAGCCACACTTAACAATATGTTGAAACCTGCCCATTCCTTGCACAAATGTGATCTTATGCAGTTAAAATATTCTTAGTTCTTTAGTATCAATTCATAAGTGAAATACCAGATTGAATGAACTTTGCTTAAAGCGGAACTTTACCCATAACAACTTGATGAAAAAAATGTTTTTTTTTTTATCAAGGAACATACAGTCCACATCAATAATTATGCTAGCAAAATTAGTGTGTGCTGTAAATTGCCTTCAGCATTGTTCCTGTTTCTTCTTGCTGGAGGCTGCCATTTTGCTGAAGCCCAGGGTCCCTGTACAGCAGTAAAACATAGAGTGGAATTAAACCTATCAATATAACAGTTTAAAAAAACAGTTGCATTCCTGAAATGCCAGGATTGCTAACTGTGACATGTGCTTGTGTTCTCAGCCAAACTGTCAAACCATCAAATGGCTGCTGTCATAAGTGATCACATGTGCAGCACCATGGCAGTTGAAAATCGAACAGCTAAGGACAGGAGTGTTTACATCTGCGCTGACTCAGCAGATCAGTCTCTACAGATTCAACAGTGCCTAAAAATGCCTAAAATGGAAAGCAACTAAGCATGTGCAGAGCAGGGTGAGACAGTGTACTACTGGATTTTAAACAGTCTAGGCACTTATTTTTAATGTTTTACATAGCTATACCTGCAAAAAGGGCCAGCAAGAAGTGATCTAGCAGGACTTAATTTTCTGACTAAAGTTCCACTTTAAGCCAGACTAATGCAAGTAAAATTCTCATTGCTGTGAGAGTGTATTTACCAGTTAGGACTTAAAGTGGAACTAAACCCAACAATTTAACAGTTTCAAAAACAGCATTCCAGACATGCCAGAAATGTAACTAACTGTCACCTTTGGCTTTTAACCAAACTGCCAAACCATTAAATGGCTTGAGTGATCACATGTGCAGCACCATTGCAGATCAAACAGGCTGAGAAGACAACTTTTTTTTCTGAGAAAGAGGGTTTGGTTAAATTTTAAAGCCCAACTGTGGCTGTGCCTGCACTGGAAGGGCCTATTGCTTGTTTAGTCTAGCGAAAGAAATAAAAGAAGATTTACTAATCATCCACTCCTCCCTGCTGCTAGGCTGGTCCCTGCAGCATCATCTCCCCCACAATCTAGCAGTCAAGGGTCCTGATGTCATTAAGACCAATGCAGGATCCATAGGCCAAGGGACAGTCCACCACTCGGGTGTGGGAAGGTACCATATGTCAGATCAGGCAGGTAAAATTGTTTCTCTTGTTTTGCTTTAACCACTTCCCGCCCGCCCTATAGCGGATTGACGTCCGGGAAGTGGTTGTGTTATCCTGACTGGGCGTCATATGACGTCCAGCAGGATAACATGCCGCAGCGCGCCCCCGGGGGCGCGCATCGCGGCGATCGGTGGAGCGGTGTGTCAGTCTGACACACCGCTACACTGATCTTGGTAAAAAGCCTCCGGCGGAGGCTCTTTACCACGTGATCAGCCGTGTCCAATCACGGCTGATCACGCTGTCAATAGGAAGAGCCGTTGATCGGCTCTTCCTCACTCGCGTCTGACAGACGCAAGTAGAGGAGAGCCGATCGGCGGCTCTCCTGGCAGGGGGGGTCTGCGCTGATTGTTTATCAGCGCAGCCCCCCCGCAGATCACCCCACTGGACTACCAGGGATGCCACTAGGACCACCAGGGAAGGGGCAACGTGGATGGCCAGGTATGTACCCCATGGCCATCCACATGTGCCCAATCTGTGCCAATCGGTGCCCACAAATGGGCACTGATTGGCACTAGTATGCCCATGATATGCACAGCAATGCCCAGCAATGTATATCAGTGCCACCTGTCATTGCCCATCTGTGCCACCAGTCATTGCACATTGGTGCCACCTGTCAGTGCCCATCTGTGCCCATCAGTGCCCACCTATCAGTGCCCATCAGTGCCACACATCAGTGCCACACAAATACCCATCAGTGCCACCCATATATGCCAATCAATGCCACCTACAAGTGCCCATCAGTGCCGCCTATGTGTGCCCATCTGTGCCACCTATGAGTGCCCATCAGTGCCGCATACCAGTGCCACCTATCAGTGCCCATCAGTGCCGCCTATCAGTGCCCATCAGTGCCGCCTATCAGTGCCGCCTATCAGTGCCCATCATCAGTGCCCGTTAGTGCCACTTCATCAGTGCCACCTCATTGGTGCCACCTGATCGGTGCCCATCAGTGCCGCCGTATCAGTGCCCATCAGTGCCGCCGTATCAGTGCCCATTATTGAAGGAGAAAGCGTACTTATTTACAAAAAAATTTAACAGAAACAAAGAAAAACTTGTTTTTTTTCGAAATTTTCGGTCTTTTTTTATTTGTTGCGCAAAAAATAAAAACCGCAGAGGTGATCAAATACCACCAAAAGAAAGCTCTATTTGTGGGAACAAAATGATAAAAAAATTGTTTGGGTACAGTGTAGCATGACCGCGCAATTGTCATTCAAATTGCAACAGCGCTGAAAGGTGAAAATTGGGCTGGGCGGGAAGGTGCCTAAGTGCCTGGTATTGAAGTGGTTAAGCAACTCTGTACTGAATAAGACCATAGGAGAGTCAAAGAAGAGCACACTGGATTGGGACAGGACAAAAAGTATTGGAAAATCTCACCAATGGCAATACAGACAAAATTTTAAGGAGAGTAAGGAAAGGTACAACTTCTAACAATGTTTTTATTGCTATGAAATTAAAGTGTTGTGCTACCCCTAAAAGAACCAGTGTCAATACAAAACAACAAACATGACCATTAAAAGATCAATAAATGTGCACATATAATCAGTGCAACAAATACAAATGTGAAACCATGCAGTGAATGATGACACATAAAACTGAAAAAATATTGATAAGGCCCATTTCCAAAAGCATGAATAAAGCTGTGAAATCAAGATCTTTGTGCGTAGCCAATTAGATGACACTCTCCTCCACCAACATACTGTAAATATCAAGCCTCTTACCAAAACTATGTGACTCTTTGCCACAGCGGATCAAACACGCTTCCCAGAGAAAGTATTGTCAAATGGATGCTAATAAGCCCCTCGGGTTTGGTCTTCAATCACCTCACAGGTAACCCCACAGAATATTTATCAGTAAAATCATGATGAAAGAAAATGAAGGCTCTGCATAATATAAAACCATAAATAAAATTCCAGTTTATTAGGATAAAAACATTCATAAACAGCAGCAGTGTCTCAGCATTTACAAAAACAGCGCTTCTCATTAGGGCAAATGGGATGACATCATATCCTATGCCCTGCTGAAACGTTTTGTCACAATGGACACTGTCAGAGACAAGAACACATGCACTAACTGTATGCTAACCATTATAAAGGCTAAACAGAGCCGTGGTGGTATAGCTATTATATCCATTGTAAAATCTAAAAAAAAAAAAAAAAAATCTAAAAATTAAATGTGAAATATATTTTAAAAATGCCATAACTAGACTCCCTCTGGTGGTCAATAATAATAAATCACATATGGTAACTGAAAAGAGAATCCATCTAGTTGGCAAATTGGGGTTGAACAGTAAATAAAAAGATTTGCCTCATAGCTAGGTAAACAAGAGGTGATTGAAATATCTCCTTCTTTCTAGACAAATTCTTCAGAAAACCTAACCGGCTGTTATTAATGAAGAAATTTACAACCCACTCAATGTTTAACCTATACAGACAATAGGTTTTCATATCATGTATCAATGTACTTTCCAACCTAGGTATCTCTTTCCTACTCATACTGCCCCACCAATGGGGAATTAACCTGTCAATATCTATCAATTACTTTTAAACTAGTTGGGTTTCTTTCTTGTTAACAGAGGCATAGTGCATGGACACGGTCTATGTCCTTTGAACACCCTAATATTTGCAATATATTTGTGTTGCTGCCTGTGCCCAGGACAACTGCTCCCCACATTCTGTGTCAGTGGCCTTAAAGGGACCGAGAGTAAGGGTAAATCTCACCAATGGCATTATAGACAGAAATAAAAAAATTGACAGAAACTTTAGTTTTCCCCACACTATTCAAAATTTGCTTTAGTTAACCTTTATAAGACAATTAAAGTTCAACAGTTGATATTGCTGCTGCTGGTATGTTAGGAAGATACATGATCCCTTTAATTATTTGATGTAGAGAGTTCGTAATTCATTTAGTTTCATTAAAAAATCAACACTAGTTGACTTTGCTGCTTTTGGTATGCTAGGAAGATAAATGACCCTTTTAATTGTTTGATGTGGATAGTTCCAAAATGCATTTAATTGAATTTAAAAAAATAGCAATATTTTGTAATACATGCAAATTGAATGCTTGAACACTATCTGAAAAGAGTTCAATAACTTTCTGATCCATAATTAAATATAGTATTTTTAAAATCAATAAAGAATATGCTAATTAGCCTTGTGAAACTATTAACCAGGAAATAAAGAAGGAATAAATAAGGAAGTAAAATTTCCCCTTTTGCCCCCCAACCTCAGCATTTTTTCAGAAGGTTGTAGCACAGTAGTAGAGGACATTTTTGCACTCCAAACCACTTCAACTGATACTTTTATCTGCTGGGAACAAAGTGGACAAAATACATGGCTGGAGAAAGGTGTGAGGTGATGTAGCCCCCAGCTTGTTCCTCTTGAGAAGCTTGTGGGAGGTTTAAAACTTGTGCAGGTAAGTGTTGTTAAACTTATAAATGTATATTTATGATTTATTGTCCATAAGATATGAGGTTGGTTAAATAAGAGTTCATTTGACCAGAAGTGAAAGCTTTAATATAATAACATTTATTAGAGTATCATTAAAAGTCTACCTAATACACAGACAATCTCTATAGTCTTAAACAAGGGAGGAAATCTTAGGTTAAAATACAAGAATACAGAGTATATTCATCACAATACAAATAGTAAACAAACATATGACAAGCAGGTATACCTTTAAGTGCTGGGAGATGCTCTCATAATTACCAATATTAATGGTCCTGGGCCCAGGTCAGTTTTCATCTCTCTAACCACTCTCTTTGGGACTACTACTTATAGGCCCATCTCTCATTGACTTGAATAGGGCCACTCTGATAGGGTATTCTGTTAGCCCTCTACTCCCTCCAGGCGTATCTCCTAATTTGGGCAACTTCCTCTTGTTGGGGTAACGAGTTAGTGATAATTTGTTTGTAGAGGAATTAAGGTGAAGGTCGTCACCCTCTCTTGAATAGGGCACTTAACTATGCATGGCATTAGCCAGGGCAAAACCTCCTTTCCTGAACAGATGAAAGAAATATTCTCATCCTATCAAACACCTCTTTGAAATTGATAAATGGTTGATTAGGAGGAATACAAAGGCCTTTATCGAGCTAATGAATTCGGCCCTGTGACGAGTACCCTCTACACCCTCTCTTGAATAAGGCATTTAACTATGCATGGCATTAGCCGGGGCAAAACCTCCTTTCCTGAACAGATGAAAGAAATATTCTCATCCTATCAAACACCTCTTTGAAATGGATAAATGGTTGATTAGGAGGAATACAAAGGCCTTTATCGAGCTAATGAATTCGGCCCTGTGACGAGTACACTCTACAGATGGTATCTCTTCCTGGCTCTTTGAATATTAAGCTAGGTAAACAGCAGATCGTCTCCACAGCACATCCTTCTCGCATACTACAAGTAGCTGTTAAATGAATTAGCTCTTCTCAGGCACAGCCTGTCGTATATTTACATCTAGCTAAGTTAACCCTTTACTGAAACCCTGTCACATACACACTACTAATATTTCTTATCCAAAAATATATATACATCTATATACAAATATTCTCAGTTGCTAATGGAGATTACTCATAAACTCCTCATAAGGCAACAGTGTATAATGTTAAACTCTGCTAACAATTTGAAGAAACCTGCTTTACATGGTTAGCTTTTACACTGAGACCTTCCAATTTGTCTAAATAGGTGGTAAAAGATGTTTAAGGAATGCCCTTGAAATAGAATGCTCAGTGTGAACAGAACTATATTTAATAAACCCACGTTACCCAAGATCTATAAACATTCATTAATAGTTGAATTATATCAGAATTATGCCAATGAATCCATACCTCATATCAAATCTATCACAAGGATCAATCCTGCTAAAAATATCTTTACGTTTGGCAAGCCACAAAAGACGTATCTGACATATAACCTTATCCATAAAGTGTGGAATAAAAGTATTTACAGGAAGTGAAAGGATTTACAGAATTCAGCCCCATTTGGTTGAATGAAATGTACCTTGAACTGGCCAAGCTGTAACACCGAGCATTGGGGAAGCGGCACATCGGCAGTAGTGACACAGACTACACACTATGGGTCTTCTGTCTGCCCTTGCATGCACCACATGCATACACAATCACAGGGACTTGATTCACCTGTTGTGGAGGTGCCCAAAGCTGCACTCCTACTGGAGGGGAGTGGTGAACACCCTGAACAGGCTGTTTCTTCCTTTAGGCCCCAAACCTTGCCTGTTTAATCTACTGGACAAATTTGAATGGGACAGCTACGCTAGAGAGGCAATTATTAGATTCATATTTTTAGCTCGCAAGTTAATAATGACATATTGGAAGTCGGAAAGCCCTCCCACAGTAAAAGAGTGGATCACTGCTGTAGGTAATACACTTTAGATGTAAAAGATCATTTATCAGCATAGGGAATGCTCGTGAAAATATGATAAACTTTGGGACCCATGCTTGGGTGTACCCAGGCTTGCCCCGGCGGATCTGGTCATGTACAGGCTTCTTGGTTTTAATGCTGGATGATGATTCAGTATACAGTTATTGTTGCTTTAATGGTACTATGGTCTTGTAATGTTTTTAGGTATGCTGGACCTTTTATATGGGAAACTATCCCAAGTGCTACTCGTTCTATAAGTGGAGATGGTCTTAACCCTTATGCCCCGTACACACAGTCGGATTTTCCGACGGAAAATGTGTGATAGGACCTTGTTGTCGGAAATTCCGACCGTGTGTAGGCTCCATCACACATTTTCCATCGGATTTTACGACACACAAAGTTTGAGAGCAAGATATAAAATTTTCCGACAACAAAATCCGTTGTCGGAAATTCTGATCGTGTGTACACAAATCCGACGCACAAAGTGCCACGCATGCTCAGAATAAATAAAGAGATGAAAGCTATTGGCCACTGCCCCGTTTATAGTCCCGACGTACGTGTATTACGTCACCGTGTTCAGAACGATCGGATTTTCCGACAACTTTGTGTGACCGTGTGTATGCAAGACAAGTTTGAGCCAACATCCGTCAGAAAAAATCCTAGGATTTTGTTGTCGGAATGTCCGAACAAAGTCCGACCGTGTGTACGGGGCATTACTGTGTTTGTATGTCATACCAAGATTATGGGTGGATCTTTTTCTATGGGCTGTATGCTTTTTCCTTAATACAAGTTTTTTATGGATTTAAAAAAAAAGATCTTGAAGTACATAAAGACAAGCTATTTTTACTTGTGGTTCATCTGCAAAGCACATCAAAGCAATATGACTGACAGTTTTCTAAGCACAAACATGTTGAGGCAGAAATGAGGATATTTGAATCAACACATCTTACAAACACCATTTATCAGAATTGGGGTTATCCATATACCGTATATACTCGAGTATAAGTCGAATTTTTCAGCACATTTTTTTGTGCTGAAAGTGCCCCCCTCGACTTATACTTGAGTCAAGCACTTTTCTGCAGCAAAAAAATTTCATTTTCTGAACCAACTTTGGGGCCCCGTATCTCAGGGCCACTTAGTGCTAGGGACCCCAAATTTGGTGTGCAAATTCGGTGGAACCGGTACCACAACATATCCAAAGCTGAAGTTCCTAGCACTAAGTGGCCCCGAGATACAGGGCCCCAAAATCAGTTCGGAAAATCATTCTCTGCTGCAGAAAAGTGCTTGACATTTTCTGAACCAATTTTGGGGCCCCATATCTCAGGGCCACTTGGTGCTAGGAACCCCAAATTTGGTGTGCAAACCCGGTGGAACTGGTTCCATAACATAACATAACATAACATAACAAGCTGGGGTTCCTAGTACCAAGTGGTCCTGAGATACGGGGCCCCAAAACCGGTTCAAAAAATGTCATTCTCTGCTGCAAAAAAGTGCTTGACATTTTCTGAACTGATATTTGGGACCCTGCATCCCGGGCCCACTTGATGCTAGAAACCACAGCTTTGAAAGTTTTATGGTGCTAGTTCCACTGGGTTTGCACACCAAATTTGGGGTTCTTAGCACTAAGTGGCCCTGAGATACGGGGCCCCAAATTCGGTCAACTGTGTCCATCTGCAGCAATGTCATTTCGGGACCCTTTGGGTTCAGAGACCCCAAATTTTGGCTGCTGCTAGGGGGCATCTAGGAACCCTTAACTACCAAGTTTGAAGTTCAGGGGACCTATGGTTGCAAATGGGCACAGTGAGGCATGCAAAATGGGAACAGTGATGCTGCAAATTGGCATTGTTGACCCTCTTTTCCACTTACAGTAGCTGTGCATTTCTCACCCTCGTCTTATACTCGGGTCAATACGTTTTTCCCATTTTTTTGTGGTAAATTAGGGCCTCGACTTATACTCGGAACGACTTATACTCGAGTATATACGGTATGTAATTTTGCCTAAGAATGAAATCATATTACAGGTAAAGATATTTTCTTATTAAATGCCCCCCCCCCCCCAAGAAAAAAAAAAAAAAAACTTTAAATCGGACAAGATCATATAACATCTCTTTTTATTAGAGAGTGATTGAATCCATGTAAACTGATACATTCTTCTGAAAAACAGACTTGCTGGCTGGATCACCAGATGAAAATAGAAGAAAGAGAGCCTAAACAAGGAAACTACTAATACAGCCATCACATCTAATAATTGGTAATAGACTCCAATATAATGTTTTCTTTTGGGTTTAATACTGCTAAACAAAGCTTCACTTAATGGTTCACAAATTGGTCACAAATTTGACCAATTTAGAGTAAAAATATGATGCAAAATTACAGTAGCAGAGACTTCTTTTGGAAAAAAAAAATTATGCTGCTGTATTTATTTTCATAATTTAAAATTCATTTGTAAAAATCAAGCTTAGGGCCAGCTCATCGGCACTTAAGTCACTCTGCTGGTCCTTTAATGTGGTAAATAGCCTCCGGTGCCATTACTATGTGTGACAGGGGCCCATAGCATAAACAAAGGAGCTCCTATGTCTCTCTACCTTTAGTGATAAACAATTCCTTTAGTAATACACAGCAATAATTGCTTATAGTAATCATGCAGCGTTTCTAGACCTACATATATATATATATATTGTATCAAAATATATTGCTACTTGCATGAATCACTGTGTAGCCAGACATATTAGACATAAGTGAAACTGGCCATTTCCATTTTAGCTAAACTTTCAATGAAATTGGCAGATTTTATACAAATGTTGTCTAAAAGCAAAATGCATTCAATGAGTCAAGGAGTGGACTGCCAGAGCCATTTCTGCTTTTTTTGCATACATGATAAAATGTGCATGTTAGGTTTGAAGATTATTTAAGCGCTTCCATACTGGGCCAATTCTGGCATTCCTCTCTTACATGTAAAAGTCATCATTTTTTTGCTAGAAAAATTTTCAGAACCCCCAAACACATATATATATATATATATATATATATATATATATATATATATATATACGGTCAGGTACATAAATATTGGGACATTGACACAATTCTAATCTCTTTGGCTCTATGAACTACCACAATGGATTTGAAATGAAACGAACAAGATGTGCTTTAACTGCAGACTTTCAGCTTTAATTTGAAGGGTATTTACATCCAAATCAGGTGAACGGTGTAGGAATTACAACAGTTTGTATATGTGCCTCCCACTTTTTAAGGGACCAAAAGTAATGGGACAGATTAACAATCATCCATCAAACTTTCACTTTGTAATACTTGGTTGCAAATCTTTTGCAGTCAATTACAGCCTGAAGTCTGGAATGCATAGACATCTGGGTTTCATCCCTGGTGATGCTCTGCCAGGCCTCTACTGCAACTGTCTTCAGTTTCTGCTTGTTCTTGGGGCATTTTCCCTTCAGTTTTGTCCTCAGCAAGTGAAATGCATGCTCAATTAGTTTCAGGTCAGGTGATTGACTTGGCCATTGCATAGCATTCCACTTCTTTCCCTTAAAAAACTCTTTGGTTGCTTTTGCAGTATGCTTTGGGTCATTGTCCATCTGCACTGTGAAGCGCCATCCAATGAGTTCTGAAGCATTTTGCTGAATATGAGCAGATAATATTGCCCGAAACACTTCAGAATTCATCCTGCTGCTTTTGTCAGCAGTCACATCATCAGTAAATAAAAGAGAACCAGTTCCATTGGCAGCCGTACATGCCCACGCCATGACACTACCACCATCATGCTTCACTGATGAGGCGGTATGCTTTGGATCATGAGTAGTTCCTTTCCTTCTCCATACTCTTCTCTTCTCATCACTCTGGTACAAGTTGATCTTGGTCTCATCTGTCCATAGGATGTTGTTCCAGAACTGTGAAGGCTTTTTTAGATGATGTTTGGCAAACTCTAATCTGGCCTTCCTGTTTTTGAGGCTCACCAATGGTTTACATCTTGTGGTGAACCCTCTGTATTCATTCTGGTGAAGTCTTCTCTTGATTGTTGACTTTGACACACATACATCTACCTCCTGGAGAGTGTTCTTGATCTGGCCAACTGTTGTGAAGAGTGTTTTCTTCACCAGGGAAAGAATTCTTTGGCCATCCACCACAGTTTTCCATGGTCTTCCGGGTCTTTTGGTGTTGCTGAGCTCACCAGTGCGTTCTTTCTTTTTTAGGATGTTCCAAACAGTTGATTTGGCCACACCTAATGTTTTTGCTATCTCTCTGATGGATTTGTTTTGTTTTTTCAGCCTAATGATGGCTTGCTTCACTGATAGTGACAGCTCTTTGGATCTCACATTGAGAGTTGACAGCAACAGATTCCAAATGTAAAAAGCACACTTGAAATTAACTCTGGACCTTTTATCTGCTCCTTGTAAATGGGATAATGAGGGAATAACACACACTTGGCCATGGAACAGCTGAGCAGCCAATTGTCCCATTACTTTTGGTCCCTTAAAAAGTGGAAGACACATATACAAACTGTTGTAATTCCTTAATTTTTTAGCAGAAACCCTAGGGAATAAAATGGCAGGCATTGCAATATTTTATGTCACACAGTATTTGCGCAGCAATTTTTCAAACCTGATTTTTTTGGAAACAAAACACTTTCATGAATTAATTTAAAAAAAAAAACAGTAAAGTTAGCCTAATTTTTTTGTATAATATGAAAGATGATGTTATGCCGAGTTATGCCGAGTAAATAGATACCCAACATTTTACGCTTTAAAATTGTGCAAACTTGTGGAATGGCACCAAACTTTGGTACTTAAAAATCTCCATAGGCTATGCTTTTTTTTTACAGTGTACCAGTATAGAGTTACAGAGGAGGTCTTGAGCTAGATTTATTGCTCTCGCTCTAGTGTTAACGGCGATACCTCACATGTGTGTTTTAAAAGTCATTTACATATGCGGACACGACCTACATATGCGTTCGCTTCTGCATGCGAGCACGAGGGGGCGAGGGAGCTCTATTTTTATATTTAATTTTTTTTTTTAATTTTTTCCACTTTCCCTTTACTTTTTTTTTGATCACTGTTATTCCTATTACAAGGAATGTGAACATCCCTTGTAATAAGAATAGGGCATGACAGGTCCTATTTACAGCAAGATCTGGGGTCTATACGTCCCCAGGTCTCGCCTCTAAGCTGGAAAGCCTGTTAGCAAAAACAAACAAACAATCTTGACTTCCCAGCCGAAGAAATGGCAGTCTTTACGCCATAACGTCCCGCCTGGCCTCCAAAGGTCATAGAGATTGCTGGGGACCATCTGGTCCGCAGTATTTTCTATGGTAAATAGCTGCAGCTGGCAGTCTAGGGGGAATAGACTGAAACACTGTTCTCCATATACACTGCTGGATTTGCTTGGTGCCGGCTCAAGGGAACCATAACATGTGAGTTTAACCATGTTTTTAACTTTTTTAATAAAATGAAGTTACATACTATACCATGATGGCTATCCATATGTCTTTATGAGCACTGAACAGAGTAAGAGGTACTAATATATTGCTTGGAAAGGCTGCTATTGGACCCATTACAAACGGATTGGTTATCCTTAATGAGCCAAAGGCATGAGGTGGTGGTGAAGTCACGAAAAGTGGTGAATTTAGGAGCACAATATACTGAAAAGGAACGTCATTGCACAGAAGTGATCACTCACTGAAGACATTCAGTGTACTGTGGTGTTTATGCATATGTCGAGGACATTTTTTTGCACTATGTAGTACATATGCATGTTGATATGTGATATTTTGATGGTTACTAAGTAATATTGGCACATTGCACATTTTTTGATATTTTGTAGCAGTAGCACTTTAAAGTTTTTGGTAGCAACATAAGTCATCGCACAGAAGTGATCACCAACTGAGGACATCTAGTGGGCTGTAGTGTTTATGCATATGTTGAGGACATTTTTTGCAGCATGTAGTATATATACATGGTGATATGTGATATTTGATGGTCATTAAGTAATATTGGCACAATGCACATTTTTTAATATTTTGTCATATTTTTTAGCACTAGCACTTTAAACAGTTTTTTGGTAGGTTCTTGGAATATTTTGTCACTAGTAACACTATGTGGACAGCATACCTTTGACACAATATTAATTTATACAGAGAAGCATGCTACCTAGGATAGATATTCTATTTTTTTATATTTCAGCAGTGGTATCCTACACAGAAGTTAGCGCAATCCACTTTTATATTATATTATTAATACTCTACCATTTTGTGTAAACTTACATGATTGCAGCAAACTAGTATATTTTTAGTTTTTTGCCAATAGCACATCTGGTCGGATTACATTAATGGCTGTGTGTTCAGTTATTTTGAGGGGACAGCAAATGTACACTGTTATACAAGCTGTACACTCACTACTTTACATTGTAGCAAAGTGTCATTTCAAAATATGTAAAGTGAGAAGGAGAATAATGAGGTCATTAGGGCTTCTTATTGTTAACTAGGTCAAAAAGGGGTTAAAAAATACATTTATTTTATTTTTAAAAAAGTTCAAAGGTCTCACATTTTTATCTACATATGAATGAAATAGTAAATACAATTAAACAACACATTGACTCATTGGGTTGATTTACTAAAACTGGAGAGTGCAAAATCTGGTGCAGCTGTGCATGGTGGCCAATCCACTTCTAACTTCAGCTTGTTCAATTAAGCATTAACAGAAAAAACCTGGAAGCTGATTGCAAAATCTAGTGCGGCTCTGCATAGAAACCACTCTCCAGTTTTAGTAAACTAACCCCATTGTATTTACTCAATTAGAAGTTTCTTATGAGATTTCAGTTGCATTCAAAATCCTCAATGGTAAATGTATGCTAGACATCATCAAGCTGGAGTATGATGTTATACAGATTACAGGAGAGGTTACATTTTCTGCTTATGAAACATCAACAGCATAGCAACTTGTTAGGCATAAATACAGTTTACTTGTGTTGTAAAGATTATACCCCTTTTAAAAATAACTTTTCCCACTAAAAAACAAGCTATTTATATGGGACATACGGTATTTATAAAGCACTGAATGTGACATTCATCAAATATTCACTGCAGAGGAATCACTCATTGTAATAACACCACATTCACTGCTTTATTAATATACCCCTTATTGTCCTGGTTGCATATTTACCACTTATTAAGGATACTGAAAAAGAAGTGATAGCTTTTTTAGATAGTTTTGTCTGAGATATTCAGTATCCCTTTACTTTAACACTTTGACATCTTATTACTTGTTCACTTGAAAATAGCAAATTATAGGCTACCCATAAGGATAAATAATAGGTTGCGCTAATCTTGATAAAACATAATAAATAATTAACAGTGAAGAAAAATTCATATGTGGATCATAAAATCAATATGCAAGACTTGTTAATGAAGGGGGAGAAAAGTCCATAGGGTAAACCATCAGTGAAGGGTTGTGAAAAAAACCATAAAAATAAGACATCAATTCGGTGTTAAAAAGATTCAAATTGAGTGTAATTCAAATCACCAACAATAATCATATAAAGTCCAAGTGATGAAGATAAAAATCTGTGATGACAAAGGGGGGGTCCACCACCAGGTATGGAAGGGGTTACTCCTTACCAAAAGGCCATGATCCCCCACCACAGAGGATCACAGCAAGCAGGAATCTTTAAAGTTATATGGGAACTGTCAGCGATGTCCACCAGAGGTCGTCTCATCAGCAACAACTCCAATAACCCAGGGCATCGGTACCAAAAAATAAGAGGGGCTCACATAGTGTAAAACCACTTACATTTATTAAAATAAAATAAAAGTACAGATGTACACTTACAAATTGTCAATGGAACAACAGCCTTAAGTCCGGCTCCGTGGCCACCGGAGCCGGACTTAAGGCTGTTGTTCCATTGACAATTTGTAAGTGTACATCTGTACTTTTATTTTATTTTAATAAATGTAAGTGGTTTTACACTATGTGAGCCCCTCTTATTTTTTGGTACCGATGCCCTGGGTTATTGGAGTTGTTGCTGATGAGACGACCTCTGGTGGACATCGCTGACAGTTCCCATATAACTTTAACCACTTGACGACCGCCTCACGCCGATGTACGTCGGCAAAGTGGCACGGACAGGCAAAATCACGTACATGTACGTGATTTGCCTTCCGCGGGTGGGGGGTCCGATCGGACCCCCCCCCGGTGCCCGAGGCGGTCGTCGTTTGTCCAGCGGCGATCGGTGATGAGGGGGAGACCATCCGTTCGTGGCCCCCCCCTCGCGATCGCCGCCGGCCAATCGAATCATTCCTTTGCTGCTGTATGCTAAACAGCAGCAAAGGAAGTGATGTCATCTCCCCTCGGGTCGGTATTTTCCGTTCCGGCCCGAGGAGAGACGACAAGTATGTGAGTGCACCAAACACTACACACACAGTAGAACATGCCAGGCACACAAATCACCCCGATCCCCCCCCCGATCGCCCCCCGATCCCCCCCCAATCACCCCCCCCCCCCCCTGTCACAAACTGACACCAGCAGTTTTTTTTTTTTTTTTTTTTTTTTTTTTCTGATTACTGCATAGTGTCAGTTTGTGACAGTTAGTGTTGGGACAGTTAGTATTACCCCCCTTTAGGTCTAGGGTACCCCCCTAACCCCCCCTAATAAAGTTTTAACCCCTTGATCACCCCCTGTCACCAGTGTCACTAAGCGATCATTTTTCTGATCGCTGTATTAGTGTCGCTGGTGACGCTAGTTAGTGAGGTAAATATTTAGGTTCGCCGTCAGCGTTTTATAGCGTCAGGGACCCCCATATACTACCTAATAAATGTTTTAACCCCTTGATTGCCCCCTAGTTAACCCTTTCACCACTGATCACCGTATAACCGTTACGGTTGACGCTGGTTAGTTTGTTTATTTTTTTATAGTGTCAGGGCACCCGCCGTTTATTACCGAATAAAGGTTTAGCCCCCCGATCGCCCGGCGGTGATATGCGTCGCCCCAGGCAGCGTCAGATTAGCGCCAGTACCGCGAACACCCACGCACGCACCGTACACCTCCCTTAGTGGTATAGTATCTGATCGGATCAATATCTGATCCGATCAGATCTATACTAGCGTCCCCAGCAGTTTAGGGTTCCCAAAAACGCAGTGTTAGCGGGATCAGCCCAGATACCCGCTAGCACCTGCGTTTTGCCCCTCCGCCCGGCCCGGCCCAGCCCACCCAAGTGCAGTATCGATCGATCACTGTCACTTACAAAACACTAAACGCATAACTGCAGCGTTCGCAGAGTCAGGCCTGATCCCTGCGATCGCTAACAGTTTTTTTGGTAGCATTTTGGTGAACTGGCAAGCACCAGCCCCAGGCGTCAGGTTAGCGCCAGTACCGCTAACACCCACGCACGCAGCATACGCCTCTCTTAGTGGTATAGTATCTGAACGGATCAATATCTGATCCGATCAGATCTATACTAGCGTCCCCAGCAGTTTAGGGTTCCCAAAAACGCAGTGTTAGCGGAATCAGCCCAGATACCTGCTAGCACCTGCGTTTTGCCCCTCCGCCCGGCCCAGCCCAGCCCAGCCCACCCAAGTGCAGTATCGATCGATTACTGACACTTACAAAACACTAAACGCATAACTGCAGCGTTCGCAGAGTCAGGCCTGATCCCTGCGATCGCTAACAGTTTTTTTGGTAGTATTTTGGTGAACTGGCAAGCACCAGCCCCAGGCAGCGTCAGATTAGCGCCAGTACCGCTAACACCCACGCACACACCGTACACCTCCCTTAGTGGTATAGTATCTGATCGCATCAATATCTGATCCGATCAGATCTATACTAGCGTCACCAGCAGTTTAGGGTTCCCAAAAACGCAGTGTTAGCGGGATCAGCCCAGATACCTGCTAGCACCTGCGTTTTGCCCCTCCGCCCGGCCCGGCCCAGCCCACCCAAGTGCGGTATCGATCGATCACTGTCACTTACAAAACACTAAACGCATAACTGCAGCGTTCACAGAGTCAGGCCTGATCCCTGCGATCGCTAACAGTTTTTTGGTAGCGTTTTGGTGAACTGGCAAGCGCCAGCGGCCTAGTACACCCCGGTCGTAGTCAAACCAGCACTGCAGTAACACTTGGTGACGTGGCGAGTCCCATAAGTGCAGTTGAAGCTGGTGAGGTGGCAAGCACAAGTAGTGTCCCGCTGCCACCAAAAAGACAAACACAGGCCCGTCGTGCCCATAGTGCCCTTCCTGCTGCATTCGCCAATCCTAATTGGGAACCCACCGCTTCTGCAGCGCCCGTACTTCCCCCATTCACATCCCCAACCAAATGCAGTCGGCTGCATGAGAGGCATTTTTATGTCCTCCCAAGTACCCCTACCCAACGAACCCCCCAAAAAAGATGTCGTGTCTGCAGCAAGCGCGGATATAGGCGTGACACCCGCTATTATTGTCCCTCCTGTCCTGACAATCCTGGTCTTTGCATTGGTGAATGTTTTGAACGCTACCATGCACTAGTTGAGTATTAGCGTAGGGTACAGCATTGCACAGACTAGGCGCCATTTCACAGGGTCTCCCAAGATGCCTTCGCATTTTGAGAGACCCGAACCTGGAACCGGTTACCGTTATAAAAGTTAGTTACAAAAAAAGTGTAAACAAAAAAAAAAAATATGAAATAAAAAAAAATAGTTGTTGTTTTATTGTTCTCTCTCTCTCTCTTTTCTCTCTCTCTATTGTTCTGCTCTTTTTTACTGTATTCTATTCTGCAATGTTTTATTGTTATTGTTATTGTTATTGTTATTGATTGTTATTGTTATTGTTATTATGTTTTATCATGTTTGTTTTTCAGGTGTGTAATTATTTACACTTTACTGTGCTTTATTGTTAACCATTGTTAACCATTTTTTTGTCTTCAGGTACGCCATTCACGACTTTGAGTGGTTATACCAGAATGATGCCTGCAGGTTTAGGTATCATCTTGGTATCATTCTTTTCAGCCAGCGGTCGGCTTTCATGTAAAAGCAATCTTAGCGGCTAATTAGCCTCTAGACTGCTTTTACAAGCCGTGGGAGGGAATGCCCCCCCCCCCCACCGTCTTCCGTGTTTTTCTCTGGCTCTCCTGTCTCAACAGGGAACCTGAGAATGCAGCCGGTGATTCAGCCAGCTGACCATAGAGCTGATCAGAGACCAGAGTGGCTCCAAACATCTCTATGGCCTAAGAAACCGGAAGCTACGAGTATTTCATGACTTAGATTTCGCCGGATGTAAATAGCGCCATTGGGAAATTGGGGAAGCATTTTATCACACCGATCTTGGTGTGGTCAGATGCTTTGAGGGCAGAGGAGAGATCTAGGGTCTAATAGACCACAATTTTTTCAAAAAAGAGTACCTGTCACTACCTATTGCTATCATAGGGGATATTTACATTCCCCGAGATAACAATAAAAATGATTAAAAAAAAAAATATGAAAGGAACAGTTTAAAAGTAAGATTAAAAAAGCAAAAAAATAATAAAGAAAAAAAAAAAAAAAAAAAAAAACACCCCTGTCGCCCCCTGCTCTCGCGCTAAGGCAAACGCAAGCGGCGGTCTGTCGTCAAACGTAAACAGCAATTGCACCATGCATGTGAGGTATCACCGCGAAGGCCAGATCGAGTGCAGTAATTTTTCCAGTAGACCTCCTCTGTAAATCTAAAGTGGTAACCTGTAAAGGCTTTTGAAGGCTTTTAAACATGTATTTATTTTGTTGCCACTGCACGTTTGTGCGCAATTTTAAAGCATGTCATGTTTGGTATCCATGTACTCGGCCTAAGATCATCTTTTTTATTTCATCAAACATTTGGGCAATATAGTGTGTTTTAGTGCATTAAAATTAAAAAAAGTGTGTTTTTTCCCCAAAAAATGCGTTTGAAAAATCGCTGCGCAATTACTGTGTGAAAAAAAAAAATGAAACACCCACCATTTTAATCTGTAGGGCATTTGCTTTAAAAAAATATATAATGTTTGGGGGTTCAAAGTAATTTTTTTGCAAAAAAAAAAAAACTTTTTCATGTAAACAATAAGTGTCAGAAAGGGCTTTGTCTTCAAGTGGTTAGAAGAGTGGGTGATGTGTGACATAAGCTTCTAAATGTTGTGCATAAAATGCCAGGACAGTTCAAAACCCCCCCAAATGACCCCATTTTGGAAAGTAGACACCCCAAGCTATTTGCTGAGAGGCATGTCGAGTCCATGGAATATTTTATATTGCGACACAAGTTGCGGGAAAGAGACAAATTTTTTTTTTTTTTTTTTTTTTTGCACAAAGTTGTCACTAAATGATATATTGCTCAAACATGCCATGGAAATATGTGAAATTACACCCCAAAATACATTCTGCTGCTTCTCCTGAGTACGGGGATACCACATGTGTGAGACTTTTTGGGAGCCTAGCCGCGTACGGGACCCCGAAAACCAAGCACCGCCTTCAGGCTTTCTAAGGGCGTGAATTTTTGATTTCACTCTTCACTGCCTATCACAGTTTCGGAGGCCATGGAATGCCCAGGTGGCACAAAACCCCCCCAAATGACCCCATTTTGGAAAGTAGACACCCCAAGCTATTTGCTGAGAGGTATAGTGAGTATTTTGCAGACCTCACTTTTTGTCACAAAGTTTTGAAAATTGAAAAAAGAAAAAAAAAAAATGTTTTTTCTTGTCTTTCTTCATTTTCAAAAACAAATGAGAGCTGCAAAATACTCACCATGCCTCTCAGCAAATAGCTTGGGGTGTCTACTTTCCAAAATGGGGTCATTTGGGGGGGTTTTGTGCCACCTGGGCATTCCATGGCCTCCGAAACTGTGATAGGCAGTAAAGAGTGAAATCAAAAATTTTTACCCTTAGAAATCCTGAAGGCAGTGATTGGTTTTCGGGGTCCAGTACGCGGCTAGGCTCCCAAAAAGTCCCACACATGTGGTATCCCCATACTCAGGAGAAGCAGCTAAATGTATTTTGGGGTGCAATTCCACATATGCCCATGGCCTGTGTGAGCAATATATCATTTAGTGACAACTTTATGAAAAAAAAAAAAAAAAAAAAAAAAAAGTGTCACTTTCCCGCAACTTGTGTCAAAATATAAAATATTCCATGGACTCAATATGCCTCTCAGCAAATAGCTTGGGGTGTCTACTTTCCAAAATGGGGTCATTTTGGGGGGTTTTGTGCCATCTTGGCATTCCATGGCCTCCGAAACTGTGATAGGCAGTGAAGAGTGAAAGCAAAAATTTACACCCTTAGAAATCCTGAAGGCGGTGATTGGTTTTCGGGGCCCCGTACGCGGCTAGGCTCCCAAAAAGTCCCACACATGTGGTATCCCCATACTCAGGAGAAGCAGCAGAATGTATTTTGGGGTGCAATTCCACATAGGCCCATGGCCTGTGTGAGCAATATATCATTTAGTGACGACTTTTTGTAAATATTTTTTTTTTTTTTTTTTTTGTCATTTTTCAATCACTTGGGACAAAAAAAATAAATATTCAATGGGTTCAACATGCCTCTCAGCAATTTCCTTGGGGTGTCTACTTTCCAAAATGGGGTCATTTGGGGGGGTTTTGTACTGCCCTGCCATTTTAGCACCTCAAGAAATGACATAGGCAGTCATAAACTAAAAGCTGTGTAAATTCCAGAAAATGTACCCTAGTTTGTAGACGCTATAACTTTTGCGCAAACCAATAAATATACGCTTATTGACATTTTTTTTACCAAAGACATGTGGCCGAATACATTTTGGCCTAAATGTATGACTAAAATTTAGTTTATTGGATTTTTTTTATAACAAAAAGTAGAAAATATCATTTTTTTTCAAAATTTTCGGTCTTTTTCCGTTTATAGCGCAAAAAATAAAAACCGCAGAGGTGATCAAATACCATCAAAAGAAAGCTCTATTTGTGGGAAGAAAAGGACGCAAATTTCGTTTGGGTACAGCATTGCATGACCGCGCAATTAGCAGTTAAAGCGACGCAGTGCCAAATTGGAAAAAGACCTCTGGTCCTTAGGCAGCATAATGGTCCGGGGCTCAAGTGGTTAAAGATTCCTGCTTGCTGTGATCCTCTGTGGTGGGGGATCATGGCCTTTTGGTAAGGAGTAACCCCTTCCATACCTGGTGGTGGACCCCCCCTTTGTCATCACAGATTTTTATCTTCATCACTTGGACTTTATATGATTATTGTTGGTGATTTGAATTACACTCAATTTGAATCTTTTTAACACCGAATTGATGTCTTATTTTTATGTTTTTTTTCACAAACCTTCACTGATGGTTTACCCTATGGACTTTTCTCCCCCTTCATTAACAAGTCTTGCATATTGATTTTATGATCCACATATGAATTTTTCTTCACTGTTAATTATTTATTATGTTTTATCAAGATTAGCGCAACCTATTATTTATCCTTATGCTTATTTACAATTGATGTTTTTGTGAGGTTTGCTGCTTTTCACAGTTTATATAATTTTTGCACCTGGTTTTAAGCGCAGTTTTTTCACTATTTTCTATATAGGCTACCCATATTTGCCCTTATCATGTATAGCTTTTTGATTATTTCATTCCTTTAAAAGTTATTCATTTTTATGATTGCTGCATGTTTAAACTGCTTGATTTTTTTCAACAGTGCTCTACTTGAGCAAAGTCATTTATATTAATAAAAAAATCAGACTTTTAAGAAAATGTACCGGTAATATAACTAGGTGAGAGTGGAATAGCTTCATTGTGTCTGTGTCTCAGAGAGGCCTTTTCAATTCACAAGGTTCATTTTTATCCATGCTTACATTCATTGCAATATTTCAAATCAAGATGCATCTGGTTATATAAAAGCTTATTATTTAAAGCTGAACTCTGGGCACAAAAACTGTCAATAAAAAACATTCCTACATACATTAACCACTTCCCGCCCGGCCCATAGTAGATGACGGCCGGGCGGTGGTTCAGTTATCCTGACTGGGCATCATATGACGTCCAGCAGGATAACATGCTGCCGCGCGCCTGCGGGGCACGCATCGCGGCGATCAGTGGATCAGTGTGTCAGTCTGACACACCGCTACACCGATCTTGGTAAAGAGCCTCCGGCGGAGGCTCTTTATCATGTGATCAGCCTTGTCCAATCACGGCTGATCACAATGTCATTAGGAAGAGCCGTTAATCAGCTTTTCCTCACTCACGTCTGATAGACGCGAGTAGAGGAGAGATGATCGGCGGCTCTCCTGACAGGGGGGGTCTGCGCTGATTGTTTATCAGCACAGCCCCCCCTCAGATCACCACACTGGACCACCAGGGATCGCCACTAGGATCACCAGGGAAGGGGCAACATGTGGATGGCCAGTTATGTACCCCATGGCCATCCACATGTGCCCAGTCAGTGCCCAATCTGTGCCAATCAGTGCCCACAAATGGGCACTGATTGGCACCATTATATAGCACTGATGCCCAGCAATGCCACCCTTAGGGGCATCAGTGCTATCAATCAGTGTCACCAGTGCCATCCATCAGTGTCCATCGGTGCCACTTGTCAGTGCCCACCCCTGCCCATCAGTGCCCACCTATCAGTGCCCATCCGTGCCACCTATCAGTGCCACCAATAAGTACCCATCAGTGCCAACCTTAATTACCTATAAATGCCACCTACAAATGCCCATCAGTGCCGCCTATGAGTGCCCATCGGTGCCACCTCTGAGTGCCCATGAGTGCCGCATACCAGTGCCACCTATCACTGCCCATCAGTGCCACATATCAGTGCCGCCAATCAGTGCCCATCATCAGTGCCACCTCATTGGTGCCACCTCATCGGTGCCCATAAGTGCCGCCGTATCAGTGCCCATCAGTGCAGCCATATTAGTGCCCATCATTGAAATATACTTATTTCCAAAAAATGTTAACAGAAACAAAGAAAAACTTGTTTTTTTTTCAAAGTTTTCGGTCCTTTTTTATTTGTTGCGCAAAAAATAAAAACCGCAGAGGTGATCAAATACCACCAAAAGAAAGCTCTATTTGTGGGAACAAAATGATAAAAAACTTGTTTGAGTACAGTGTTGTATGACTGCGCAATTGTCATTCAAATTGCGACAGCGCTGAAAGCTGAAAATTGGCCTGGGCGGGAAGGTGTCTAAGTGCCTGGTATTGAAGTGGTTAATAAACATTCCTTTATAGTTATTACCTTGTAAATGTAGTGGTAAATCATCATTGTTCTGCCTATGCAGAGAGTAGGTCCACCCACTACAGGCTGCCTGCAGAAAACTAGAGAAGAGGACAGATACAAGACTAGTCACCCTGCACAAGGGGGAGGAGCAGCAGTGACTGGTCTTCATATAGGAAGCACCTGCACAGATGCAAGGTCTCACACTGGAGACACATTTCAGTATACTGTAAAGCTGCACTAAGGTAAACAACAAATAAATAAACAGCTGCTGTGCACTGTGTTCTGATATAAAACACTAAAACATACAATAAATAGTGCAGCACTCCAGTGCTATTAAAGTGCATATACAGTAATTGTACTGCACTGTTTCAAAAGGTGAATAAGAAGTAATAAAATCAGTACACTTTTATTAAAACAAGAGAGTATACACTCACATATTCCATAGGCAAATAAAGCATGATCTCCAGCGTGACAATCACAGACAAACCAGACTTTCCAGTAACAAAGATGGTTGACTCGGAAGCCACTGGACATCCCCTGACTTCGTCCCTGCCTGTATTGAAAGGCCCGGCCGGTCAATTGGGGCTTCCCCCGGTCCGCTCTACACAGCCCAGTTCCGCCACCATCGTGAAACCTACAGAACCTCCCACGCTGCTCTGCTGACCCATGGATGATCCCTGTCACAGCCCCAGTTTGAGGTGAGGTGCTCGGCAAGCTGTTTATCCCCCCCCATCCGACCCGCAGCCGGCTCTTCAGCACAGGGTCCCGCCACCATCTTGCAGCCTACAAAACCTCCACCATCCCCGGCCCGAAGTTCCGCGAGCGGCGGGGGAAGCGGAGGCCATCTAGACACCCCTGGCCTGCATCTAGGGGGATAGTCACAGGACTGTGTGCCCACGGGGGTCCGCCTGGGTGTCCCTGCTGGGCGATCATGTACATTAAAGATCCCGCCGCCATATTGCAGCCTGTAGGCCTGCAGACCCCCCAGCATCCCCCAGCCTGGAGTTCTGAGATCCGCAGATTGAGCGACCGCTCGCCCTCCTCCAGCTGTGATAAAACCCCTGAAGGCAGCAGAGGAATTGTGTGCAGACAACAGCCTGCCTGGGCCCCCCTGACAGTCAGCCTTCTGTACCAGCATCACACAGCCTCCCTGAGGCCTTGGATGTCAGTTCTCAGCTTCTCATCTGGGTACAGTACTCCATAGGGGCCATCCACATAATCTGTGCAGAAATACTTGTCCTCTAGAAGCAAGCTTACTTTCTACTCCATCTTCTGTTATTTGCTGGCCTTGCAGCTTACCCTCTACTGTACCTTCTGCAGCCTCTTAAAAAACATACCCCTCCCCCCCAAGACTCTAGCTATCTCTATTGCACCCTCAATATGCAAAATAGGGGGGCACAGATGTGACTAACACAGAGGGTAGTCATGTTTTAGATGCACTCCAGTCCCCGCTCCTTTTCTAAGGGATCCTGTACCGCATCGAAAATTTCTACAGCCACAGGATTATTATTATCAGCTGCCTCTGGACACCTCCGGGCACTACATGGGCAAAGTAGGATTTCAGAAGAACATGTACCAAGGTTTTATCCCGCCATCGACAACAAGGTCTGCACAAAATATGGAGCGATTCCTATACAGGCCACAATCCCCGGCCTTGAGTGCACCCACAGATCCAACAGATGCCGCGGATCTCCTGACCTCCACACCAGGTATTTTTCACATTGGCAATACACCCCAACAGACAAACCCAGCCGAAACGGTCACAGTGAAGTCTTGGACTTGAAACTACAAACACTTTTACAAGACCTAACACGCAATATAGCTAAAGAGGTTGGGAAAATTGCTCAGGAGCTCAGGGGGGAGATTGATCAGCTTGGAGAGCGCACTGCCACTCTAGAAACTAAATTTGACGACACTGTACAATATATGCATGCACTGGAGGTGGAAACTGCATTTCTTAAACACACAGTTTCCCAAATACAACTCCAACAAGAAGACTTAGAGAACTGAGAACGTTGTTCAAACGTAAGGATCCGTGGAGTTCCTAAAACAGTCAATGATAAAGAGCTACGGGTATATCTACTTAAGCTTTTTGTCATGCTGGCTCCACACATACCCGATATTGATTGGCGCCTAGATAGGGCCCATAGAACTTTGGCTCCCAAACCTCCTCCTGGATCCAATCTGAGAGACATGGTAGTCCGCTTTCAGTATTATAAAGTAAGGAAACTTTAACAGCAGCTACACACAACAAAAATCGCATTGGCTCCAAAATCCAGAACTCCACGAATGAAAAGCCTTCATTCAAAATTTGGGCATGCCACCTGTTCCAGAAGAAGAACTCCAGCTCCCCTTGCCTGTCCAGGCCTCCAAGCCCCTTCAGGCCCCCGCAGCAATTTGGACCCCAGTACGTCGGAGACAACAGAAGGCTTTCTCTACACCACAACGCTCCGATCAGCCTAGACCCCCCACCTGAGGCTCCAAAGTTCACCTGCATTACACCTCCATGTTTCTGTTTTCCAGATACCCAGGATCTCGGTTGATTTCTTCAGGTATCTGCAGGGAGTGTTCTCCCCTATTTCCCTTCCATCTTCTGTTATGCTCTGTAAGCCCAGTTTTTTATATTTTTTTATGTCTATTTTTTTTCCACACATATGTTTCTCCATTTTGGAAAGCTTCTGTTCTCCTTTTAGCCCCCCCTCGTGGTTCCATTCAGTTGCATTATGTTCTGAACAATGTTAACTGTAAAATGTCCGAGGCCAGTTATTACTTAGAGGTGCGGGCCACAGGCCGCCGCTCTAGCTGACCGTCATGTCCCTCTACATGTCTAAGGTCTCCTGCCTTGGTCCCCTGAAGGTTTTTTTTCCTTCAGGCTTTCAAAACACATGTTTCAACTTTTTTTGTTTTTTTATTTTTCTTTTTTTACGCTTTCTTCTTGCTAAACCTCTCAAATTTTTACTAGGTCCTTTATTGACCTGTTTTTGTTCTTTTGTTTTGCAGCAGGTTATAAACTCACTACACATTGTCTTGATGTTCAAAAATGCTGATGTGTATACATATCTTCGAGTCCTCCTTGGGTTGGAACACCTCTTACCCATGAGTTATGTTAAATATCATATGCTTATCATTCTATGCTTGAAATATGGCTTTAAAGATAGTTTCTAGTAATGTCAAGGGCTTGAATTCCTTACGAAAACGCTGGCTGGCTTTGAAGAAATTCAAATCCTCTGGAGCTGATGTGGTGATGGTTCAGGAGACGCATTTCCGCCCAGGGGGAGTTCTTGATCGACTGCGTTCTTTTTCTCAGCCCTTCACGATTGTGGGCGGAGATTTCAACATGTGTATGTCTTCTAGTAGGGATAGATATGCTCTATTTCAACAAACCCCGCCTTCCCAAGTCCTTAAATTGTCTACCTCCTTTCGCACATTAATTCGCTCTCACAATCTTTTTGATGCGTGGAGAGTAAAGCACCCTACTCAGTGTCAATATACCTTTTTCACCCCTCCACATAAGATGTATTCTCGATTGGACCATTTTCTAATATCCGCCCCCTTGCTACCCAACATAGCCTCTTCGGAGATAAATCCTATTACATGGTCTGATCACGCCCCCATCACCCTGAGTATGATGCTCAACACCGCATCACCCAAAACTTGTCATTAGAGACTCAACTAATCTCTTCTGGGGCATGTCAAAACTAAAGACAGGCTTCTTAAGAAATTAGAGGAGTTTTTCCATTTAAATGTAGGCTCAGTCTCTGATACATCTACTGTATGGGAAGCCCATAAGGCGGTTTTTAGGGGTGAGTGCATCTCGGCCGGCTCACATTTGAAACGTGACTCTGTTCGGCTGAGGTCGGAGCTTGTGGCCCAGCTGGGGACAGCGGAGGCATGGCTACTCCGCCTCCCTACGGTGGGTCGCTTGCGTACAGTCATTGCTATCTGCAATTCGGTCTGTAGATATGAATAAAATCTCAAAGTCATTGTTATGGTCTAAGCAAAAGTTTTACGAGTATGCTGACAAACCGCACAGGATGCTTGTCCATAGGCTTAAGCCCCGACCCTTTTTATCCATCCCTGACCATATAGTACAAATAGACGGCACACCTACACACTGTCCTCAGACCATGTCAGGAGTTTTTGGTGAACAATATAAAAAACTCTACAACTGCTTGAACACGGATTCACAGGCCCAGTTTTCACAAGACAGACTACACTCCTTCTTGTTATCTGTACATCTTCCAAAACTATCAGTAGACCAACACTCCTCACTAAACCAATCTATTTCTGTTGAAGAATTAACTGAAGTAGTCAAACACCTTCCCTCACATAAAGCCCCAGGTCCAGACGGCCTCCCATATTCCTATTACAAGACGTTTTTACCGACCTTAACCCCGCATCTGTTATCCTTGTTTTCCTCATTACTCCAGGGCAAAGTACCGCACTCTTTGTTACTACAGGCTTTTATAACTGTTATCCCTAAACCGGGTAAAGATCCATCCATTCCCGATAATTACCGTCCCATCGCCCTATTAAACTCAGACTATAAAATTTTCACCAGGATCTTAGCCAACAGACTCCCCCTCCTATTGCCAGCACTAATTCATAGAGATCAGGTGGGTTTCGTTCCCACGAGACACACGGGCGACAACACGCGTCGCACAATTAACCTTATAGACCTGCTCACCAAAACCAAAATTCCTGCTTTAATACTTAGTTTAGACGCCCAAAAAGCGTTCGATCGCCTTAGTTGGCGTTCATATTTGCGATACTAATTCGTTATGGATTCTCGGGCCCCTTTATTCATGCTCTTCGGGCCTTATATTCTAAGCCCACATCACAAGTGCAACTCTCCTCCCACCTATCACATCCATTTTCCCTCAGCAGTGGAACGAGACAAGGATGCCCCCTATCGCCGCTGCTCTTTATTCTTAGTTTGGAGCCTTTGGCTGCGGCTACACGGGAATGCCCTGACATTAGAGGCGTTCGTCTTCGATACACGGAATACAAGTTATCCTTATTCGCAGACGACGTCCTTCTTACTCTCACTCACCCACACACCTCCTTGCCACATCTACATAACATATTAACCATAATCAACCATGGCGCTTGTTTCACCTCTCCTCTTAGCTACGTCACTTCCCATGTCTATGTACTAGAGACAACGCACTGCGTACACACACTGCGCACGCGCAGTATCGGGAGTTTTCCCGATCTGCGCTCTCTGCACCTATACACAGAATACAAGGTCTCCTGGCAGTCTGATTAGACATAATCTATATAGTTTTATCCCTTTTCTTCTTTTTTGGTCTCAGATCGTTCCCCCACTTCCGGTTCACCTTCCAACCCGGAAGTGAGGTGTGGAACGCATATCTGGAACGCACGCCGGATGGCCATTTTGGCCGATACCGGAAGTGATGTTTTTTTCAATGTGGAGCTGATTCCCATGACTATTGATGCATCCCCTATATATATGAGTGTGGCTACAGTGGGGGTAACCCCCCAGATGATGTCTTTTAGGACGAAACACGTCGGGTAGGACCCCACTGTCGCCACTTTGTTACATCGCTGTTTTTACCTTGGATTTATACGTGAGTGTATATCCTTTCACTTTTAAATGAAATTCTCGTATTCGGATTTACACTATGTGGCCCTTCCTTTCTTTTTTCAACAATAACATCATCACCTAATCCATGGAATGCTGTCTTGAGGGATCCATCCACGGAATACCCCATCCCTCCTAGGATCCACGGGATCATCTACACCTCCCCACACCTCCCAGGACCCGAGTGCCACTTGGAGGAATCCAGCAATCCGTGAGATCACAGGCACCTACAGCCACTTACCACCCAAGCCTTATCTGACCCAATTCGGCGTATGCCCTGTCGGGTCCACCTCATCTGGTAAGCCTTTCTTTCTCTCGGTGGTAGTGAGCTTATCTGCATTTTTTGGGACACTGGAATTACCTGTCTACAATATGTCTACACAAGGACTAACCACTGTTATCTTTTAGTCATAATATCCATACCAGGACTACTTACTTATGAATAGTTTTTTACATTCCCTTCACCACATACATACCAATCTATCGTCATTCATGACATTGTTTAGAGCTACACTTTTTTGTTGTTTCTTCCCATATATACTTTGTTGGTTGTGTTAGCTGCTTTATGTTTCTTTTGTGAGCAGCGCAGAATTATTTTGCACATATATTAACTAATTTAGGTGACCTCTCATGGTTTAAAATGAATGCTGCTAAAACGGAAGCATTACCCATAAATATTCCCCCTACCCTCTTATCTTCCCTCCAAAGCAAGTATAATTATCATTGGTGTTCTCAGTCACTTAAATATCTGGGGGTTCAAATCACTGCCTCTTACGACTCTCTGTATCAGGCCAACTTCCCTCCCCTGTTTTTGGAAATGAACCGTCTGCTGACTCACTGGACCGCCCTACCCCTATCCCTCCTGGGGCGTACTAATGTTCTTAAAATGTCCATTCTCCCTAAATTATTATATCTGTTTGAAACGTTACCAGTGGCAGTCCCATTGACACAGCTGAAATCCCTCCAAAGAATGTCCCTCCGCTTTATTTGGAATAATGCCTCCCACAGGCTGGCAGGGTCGGTGGTCCTGGCCCGAAAGAGTAGGGGGGGGCTGGTAGGCCCAGACTTCATCAAATTCTATTATGCCTCACACCTGAGAATTCTTACCTCCTGGACCTCCCGGAAGGCCCCAAATAGGTGGGCGGAAATAGAAATGAGTGTTACGGCCCAGTCCACACTTGCTATATGCTTTGGCCTTCTTCCGCCCTTCATATGCCCCAATTACGGAAAAACTGTTTAGCCCCAATGCTGTTCACGTTGTCTATATGGAAAAGATGTTCTGAGCGTTACTCCCTGTCTTCATCGTGCCCACCACTCTTGAATATCCTATTCAACCCAGACATTCCAGATAGCCTTTCCTATGAACGTATGCTACCATGGACCCAGGCAGGAATTTTCCAACTACGACATTTTGTTAACCCAGTGACATGACATTTGTTGACTTTTCTTGACTTGCAAAGAATGCATCAAATTCCCCAAAAGCTCTTACATTCATACTTACAGATTAGACACTTTTTCTCCACCAGATCCCCTCCTTTGACTTTGGAAATGCCAACAGACTTTAAGGTCCTATGCGCTAAAGGTCCTTATGAGCCCCAAATAATCTCTACCATCTACAAAATGTTGCACGAGGCTGTTCCTATGACAGTTAACAACCACCACTATATGAGGAAATGGTCTCATCTTGCAACATGACATCTCCTTGCTGGACTGGGGGAGCATCTGGGAGCACACTTCCAAGATTTCTCAATGTGTGACCCATAAGGAAACTGCATACAAAGTCCTGATGCACTGGTATAGGACCCCAGATATTTTGCACGCCCGCAATCGATCAATCTCAAAACAATGTTGGAGATGTAATAGTGCTGTGGGCTCTCATTACCATATCTTTTGGGAATGTCCCCCTGTTCACCAGTTTTGGCTCCAAGTCCAGAATTTGCTAGAAACACTAGTTGGTGGCCCTGTTCCTTGAACGCCCCTGCACTATTTGTTAGGTTTCACTTTCTCTGGTGTCTCTAAGGCTCTGCGCAGGCTGATGTCTTTCATTTTACTGGCTGCCAAACGGGTCCCTAGGCTATGGTTATCCACCTCACCCCCAACTCTCCCACAACTGCTCACTACTGTGGCTGACATACGTAGAATGGACGGCTGTAGTGGAGGGCACGGAGCAGAAATTTTCTAAAACATGGTCAACGTGGGATGATCCTATATATGGTTCTGAAGGCAATGAACCTGGTTAGTTAATCTCAGTTGCGTTCATATGCTTGTGCGATTATATGCTAAATACATATCCTTATATATAGTTACATATAGTTCTTGATGTGGGGTTATATAGTAGGTTTATATTGTTTCTGCAACTTCTTCACGGATAGGGTAGGAAGATGTTACAGTTTTTTTCTTTATGGTTTTAAATTCCTCTCCTCCACTCAAGTCTACAGTTTAATCACATCGCTATACCTTTATTTGTACAATTAATGTGTGCCTTATAATTTTCCATGACAGTATATACCTGCATTACTTTAAAATGTAAATGTTTTACATGCATCTTCTTTTGTATGATTTATAAACAATAAAAAAAAAAAAAAAAGATGGCTGACTCACGGCTGCACATGCATGGTGGTGTGTGTACGTGGCTCTTCCCGACGTGTTTCATCACATCTGACGTCATCAGGTGCCTCTGTTGATCACATATATTTAATACTTTTTTATTCACCTTTTGGAATAGTGCGATACAATTATATGCACTTTAATAACACTGGAGCACTGCACTATTTGTTTATTGAAGGTCTCACATTGGGTTACTGCACATGTTTGGAAGACACATCAAGGTTCAAGTAAGAATACACATACCTGTTGTATTCAGGCAATATTTGCTTATATCCGTTTTCCTTGTGAAGACTACTTTTATTTTTGGTTATCAGTAACTCTGATATGTCAGGGACCATGTACAAAAAATGTAATCAGTAAGTTTGCAAGGCAATACATATCAGTTCTGTTCAGGCAGTGCAGCTGGAAAGCTTTAAAGCCTCTAAAATATTAAAAAATAAAATGCTATGTGGATGTATCAGCATTCATGTAACTGTTTTTAATAAGTGTAAAAATGTATTTTTTTTATTTAAGTTGTCACTCACAGTGTGAATGTAGTATTAATTTGGTGGCATGTGTTTGTGGCAGTGCTTCAAATTGAATGTGATTATGATGTGTTAACTGATATACATGTCATTGTATGGATTTCTCTGGAGAATATTAGCAGCCCAGGATGCAACATTTTCTAAGAGCATTCAATCCTAACAAAAAATATATAATATAATATAATATAATATAATATAATATAATATAATATAATATAATAAGAACATTTTATTTTAACAGAAAGTATTGTAAGGAGATTTCATACTAAAATACTCCAAGAACACTTTCAATCAGAAGAGGAGATACCCTAAGAACATTTAATTTCACCCCATTTTCACAATACCCATGCCATAAATTGTACAAAAAAATCCCCAAATCTAATGCATGTATTGTATGCTGGTTTATTCACACAGAACAACTATACATGCATATTTTCTAGACGAAGAGCTATGCACTTCTCAAAATGATTACAAATACACATTTTCAAAAATATAGCTAGTAGTCAAATGTTGCTGCATAGTGTCCAATTCAGAGTTGATGTAAATCTGTAAGCTTTTAAAACTAAAGTCTTGCCTAAGTTCAAGCAACACAAGTTGTAGAAAACCCTCCTCTTTGTACCCACGTTAGACTGGCTTAATTTATTTTGCTATATAAATATCTTTGTGGAGAAAATCAGCTACTGAGGAAAATTGTGCTGAATTTCACAGGTGGCTACTGATGCTCGGTGGATTAACCAACCTCTACAAATTCTTCAAAGCAAATTTTGTTTAGGGTCCTACTCTGATGCTGTGCGGAAGTTATGAGTGTGCTATCTAGTTCCAGAACCTTTTTAAAGGAGAAGTACAGCCAAAGCTTGTTTGGCTCTATTTTTGTGGACCATAGGAGTGCAGTTCGTTCTGTGACCCGTTTTTAGCAGACAGCGGGCTGAAGCCCACTGTCAGCAGACATCACAGAGCCAGTCAAGGCTCGAGTAAAGATCGCGACCATGTGGTTGGGATCTGCCCAAATGCCTGGACTGGCATCTGACTCGGCATCTCCGCAAGCTGCTGAAAGCCTGATCCAGCCGCTTAAGTCCCCTTCTGCGCCCAGTGCTCCAGTGATCATGTGGAGGGGGGCAGGGCAGAGAGCCAGCTCTCTGCTCAGGGAACTCTGAGAACTGAGTGATCTGCAGTGTTTTATCACTCGGTTCTTGGTGCATTCTCTGCATTAAGGTAAAAAAAAACCTTCTGCATGCACCCCCTCCCCCCTTATACTTACCTGAGACAAATTTCAATCCAGCACTGTACATGAAAAGAGTGGCTTTCTCCACTCTCTCTCCTCACTAGACAGAGGGGCAGCAGCTTTAGCCATTGGCTTCCCCTGCTGTCAATCACAGCAGATGAACAGAGTGGGCAGTGCCAAGCCATACTCTGTGTGTCAATGGACACACAAAGCTGGCTTGGGAATGAGCCCACATGAGTGCCCCAATAGAAAGTGGCTTGCTATCTGGGCACTCAGCAGGGATGAGGAGCCAGGAAGGAGCTACAAAATATCCTGCTTACAAGAAGTGAAAATGCACAAAGGCAATCCCTTAAAACTCTGGAGCAAATATTTTGAAGTGATGTACTCAGAATTAAACTTTTTGGTGACAAATACATGTTTCATAAAAAGTCAAGATTCATGGCAAGGTAAATGCAGCATACTATTGGAAGAATTTAAATGCAAAAAATATTGGAAGAATGTCTTCATTTATAAACTTGAAAGCATTGCATGGGATGTACTTGGACTATCCAAAATAACAAATGATCCAAAACATAAGGCCAAGCTGACTCTTAAGTGGTAGTGGGCAGAAAAAAGTGAAGGTGCTGGAGTGGCCTAAAATGCATAATAATTTTATAGGAATAACATTATAGTGTTTGCAAATAAACCCCCATGATAGGTGCTCTTATGGGTCAATAGTTATTGAATTTTTTTTCCCAGCAATATAATCTCTAAATAACTTTTCCCAGCAGTGCTTCTGTGCAGTCACATGGTATTCTCGGGTCTTACTCCCAAGCAGAGGGTCTACAGTAGGAGGGACTCACATTCCTTGCTGGTTTAAATTAATCGTATGTGATTGCGCTGCTCCAATATAACTCTAAAAATAAGTTAAAGTAAATACACTCCCCATCCCTCAATATACTTTAAATATATACATATATGACAATTCATAATATAAGGTGCCAAATACCAAACAATAAATAAATATAAATTGATCTAAATACATATATATGACTTCAGTAACACAGTTTGCAGTAAAAAGTCCCAAGAGATCAATTACCTATTAGTTTAAACTATGAAGTTCAATATAAAAAAATAGAAAAAATATTAAATGGAAAGAAAATAATTAATAAATTAATTATTATTGAAATAAAAATGTTAAAAAAATATTGGCCCATCTTAGCTGATAAACATCTGAAAGAAATGTTACCAGTACAACCGAAATGTACTTACCGTAAAGCTCCCACACTGCGGGATAGAATTGCAAAAAAATTAATTGATTCATCAAAGAAGAAAGAATTCATGTTCTCTTACTGGAAAAGGTTTCATTCCATGCAAACACTGTGCATGTGTAAGAACTAAAAGAAACAATAGAAAAAAGGATGCCTTTGTGGCCACTGCAACAGGGAAACAATTTCAGATTAGGGACTGCATAACATGTAGAACAGGGGGGGGGTTGTTTATGCCCTCCAATATCCATGTCAAAAACAATATATCGGCCACACAAAAAGACCTCTCTGGAAAAGGGAGCATATACAAAATATTAGTAAAGGATATGCAAAACATAGCATATCCAAACATTATGTGATTCATCATAAGAGAGACCCCTACATATTAATGTTTTGGGGAATTGAAAAATATCATCCCCATTGGAGGGGAAGCAATAAAGTCATTACCCTTAGTCAATGTGAATCAAAATTGATTCATGAAATGCAAACTTTGCATCCCTCAGGCCATAATATTGAATTTGACATTTAACTGCTTTATCAGTGCTTTTTAACAGTTTTTTGTTGGTTGGTAGATATGTCCATAGGAAAATCGTTAGGTTCATGCTAGGTCCCTAGTTGGGTAGGTTAGTACTGGGCAAATATCCCAAATATCCAGAAATTGGTAAATTGGTTTATTTAATGCTGTTAAGGTAGAGCTACAAGATTCTGGATAAAATGAGAATCACATTTTTTTTGCTTATAATAAAGATCACAAGTCTCTCACGATTCTCGGCCTAACGTTATCTTTCACATTATACAAAAAAATTGGGCTAACTTTACTGTTAAGTGTTTAAAAAAATAATTGAAGTGTATTTTTTTCCACAAAAATTGCGTTTGAAAGACCACTGTGCAAATACAGTGTGACATAAAATATTGCAACAACCACCATTTTATTCTCTAGGGTCTCTGCTAAAAATATATATTTAATGTTTGTGGGTTCTAAGTAATTTTCTAGCAAAAAATGCTAATTTCAACTTAAAAGCAACAAGTGTCAGAAAAAGGCTTAGTCTTTAAGTGGTTAAACTGAGCTTATTTATAGACTGAAGTTCATCAATTTGATCACTGAAAGAACAGATGGATACAATGTCTGCTTTTTTTTACAGCTGTGAGCAGGAGAACTGCTCTACACTGTTTACATGAATCATGGAAATGCTGGATTAAGATCGTGAGGGGGGTTGAATCGAGATCGTGATTTTTTAATGATTATTCATGGATCGCTATGTTGGGGGAATTAGTTTATGGTTGCACATTTTTTATCTGAGAAATGTAATCATGATAGATTGGCCTCTAGGTGAGTAGATTAGTACTGGGTGAATCATTTAAGATCACAAATAATAGTACCCTTTTACTTGGTCTGAAGTTAAGGGAATTATGTTTTTTTTTTTCTTTAGGGCTGCACTGCCTATATTATATGTAGTACTAACTCACACATATATATATACATATATAACATATATATATATATATATATATATATATATATATATATATATATATATATATATATTTCTTTTTTTTCTAAATAGTATATTTTATGAATTATTGTTTATGTATATATAAATATTACATTGCTTTTATATATATTCATTTTCATTTTATGGATTATTGTGTGTGTATGTATATATATATATATATATATATATATATATATATATATATATATATATATATATAAATTGCCATCTAATGCTTTTATGTATACTTACTGTTCATGCATATTTTTCACTGTGAGTATCAAATAATGTGTGCCATGAATGGTGAGTTTAGATACTGTGACTCTATGAGATTTGTTCCATGGTCTCCCAGCCAGTCACTTGATGTAACCTGCACTGTCAGCTCCGTGATCACCTACGTGTGCTTCAGTGTGCATGCATGGGCCGCATCTGATAGTAGTGACAGCATTTATCCTATTGCACATGTGCGGGCCGGTCCACAAACCATTACAGCTCTCTAGAAATTATGCTGGATAGTGTTGCTCGGCTTACTTCCTGACGAAGCCACATGGGTGGGTGGCGTAACACATGGAGGCAAAGCCAATCAGCGTGAGATTTGGACTGGAGTTTGATCTTGCAAGTAGCCTGCTTTCACTAAATAAATGTGAGTAGATTACTGGAAGCTTTATTTCTGCAATTATCTTTTATAAGAACTTACTATACTATTGGTGGCTATTCCTTCTGAGCTGCATGGGACTGCCCCTCTTAAGGAATCAATAACATTAAAGTGGAACATCAGTTATTTTTTCATCTTTCCATCTATTAAATCTTCTGCCCTTATTGTTTTAACTTTGCATAGTAAAATATGTTTTTTTGCCAGTAAATACCTTATATAGCCCACTTCCTTTTTCTTGTCTGGTAAAAAGCCTAGGCTTATGACATCATGCACAGCTATTTCTCTCACTCTTGTGAGAGTTTGCCAGGAAGGGAGGGGGGGTGAGTTGTAAGCGGGCCAATAAGAGCTGCAGAGCTGGAGGTGTGCCTCTGTGTGTCTGTGTAAATCCAGGAAGTGAACAGGCAGCAGTTTCAGCTGCCCACAGTTAAAATGGATGCAGCCAGACTCAGTGGAGGGAGATTTCTGCAGCATTTTTGGCAAGTACAGAATCACAGTATATATAAAATAATATGCAAAGTGGTTGGAGGAAAGCTTCAGATTGGCAAAGGTGTTTTTATTACAAATTATGTGAGCAGACTGCAGTTTCTCTTTAAAGTGGATTTAAGTAGAGGACCACTTCCTGGGATGCGAGACCAGACTGAGGACCTTTATATTTATGCATTATTAACATATATACAATATGGGTCCATTAGCAAGGTGAGCATGCACTTCAGTAGGTGGTGGAGCACTGTTTGTTTTGTGGTGAAGCACTGAGTGAAAAATAGAAGATGCACTATTAGAGCACTTTATTTGAATGTTTGGGACTTTTTACTGCAAATTGTGTTACTGAAGTCATATATAGGTATTTAGAGCAATTTATATTTATTTGTTCTTTGGTATTTGTCACTTTATATTACGAATTGTCATATATTTATATATTTATTTACTGAGGTGGGTGTATTTACGTTACTTTATTTTTAGAGTCATATTGGAGCAGCACAGTTACATATGATTTATTTATTCCTATTGTTGTGGGAACACATTTAGTGGTTGCAGCAGATGTGATTTGGTGGATTTTATTTGGCAACACGCTGGCTTAGTTTCAGTTTCAGGAGGGAAGGGGCAGGGAGAGGAGGGCTTCACATAGATCATATAAATGACAGGAAGGGAGGGGGGGAGAGGGAGAAATAGATGCAGAGAGAGCAGGATGATGGAAAGTAATTTTACTGACAGGAACACACAGGATCAACCAGGTATTATACTATATGGAAAAGGATAAATAACATTGCAAAAAATTATTAGCACACAAATAACGAATAAAGGAATGAAGGAAGGAATGATGAAAGATAAAAAGGAAGGATTGATCAAAATAAGCAAGGACTGATCGAATTAAGGATCAATCAATCCAAGGAAGGTTTGGTCAAAGAAAGGATCAATTGGTCGATTGCAAGGATCGGTTGGTCAATCGCAGATCTAAGTAAGGAAGGATCAGATGATTGATCGCAGGAAGGATTGGTTAACTGATCACTGGAAATATGGGTCGATTGAAAGAAAGATCAAAAGATCATTCAAGGATGGATTGAGCTGCAAAGGGTGGGCCAACTCAATATTTAACCCTATGAACTAACACTGGGATGCCATTAAAGTTCACATGTGTGTAAAGGCAGGTATCCCAATACTTTTGACAATATAGTGTGTGCGTGTATATATATGGGAAAATAATTATCTGATCCCCTGCAGATTTTGTAAGTTTGCCCAGTTACAGAGAAATCATAAGTGCATTTTAAATGATAGAGATAGAATATCAACCAAAATCAAGAAAAAAAAACACATGATACATGTTATTACAAATGTTAATATTGTGGTTCAGTGAGTGAAATAAATATTTGATCCCCAAGCAAAAATGATTTAGTACTTCATGGAGAAACCCTTGTTGGCAAGTGCAGAGGTATGACATTTCTTATAGTTGGTTACCAGGTTTGCACATTTCTCAGGAGGGTTTTAGGTCCACTCTTCTTTACAGATCTTCTCTATCCTTAAGGTTTCTTGGCTGTTGCTTGGCAACTCGAATTTTCAGCTATCTCCATAAATTTCTATAGGCTTAAGGTCTGAAGACTGGCTTGGCCACTCCCTGACCTCAATGTGCTTCTTCTTGAGCCACTCCTTTGTTGCCTTGGTGGTATGTTTTGGATCATTGTCATTGTCAAGACCCATTCACGACCCATCTTCAGTGTTCTGGCTGAGGGAAGAAGGTTCTCATCCAAGATTTTACAATACATGGCCCTGTCCATTGGCCCCTCAATGCAGCAAAGTCAGCCTGTACCTTTAGCAGAGAAACCACCCCAAAGCATAATGTTTCCCCCTTCTTGCTTGACTGTAGGGATGGTGTTTTTATGCCTCGTACACACAATTGGACTTTCTGACAACAAAACCGTGAAATTTTGTTTGAAGGATGTTGGCTCATACTTGTCTTGCATACACACTGTCACACAAATGTTAGCCAACAATTACGAACATAGTGACGTACTAGATGTACTACCTGTTTTTTCAGCTTGTTTGTATCTGAATGGCCGTTCGTCAACCAGACATGTTGTGGAATCGAAGGAGATAATGTGTTATTTATTATTGGCCTTGGAGTTATTGCTTTGAAATTTTTTTTCTAGTTTAATAATGATTTGAATTTGTATATTTTCTAAATTTTTGGATGCATAAAATGCACTTTTTGGTTAAGTTCTATTGGCAGATAGCGTATATGTATATTTATATATATATATATATATATATATATATATATATATATATATATATATATATATATATAAAAAAATATATATATATATATTTTTTTTTTTTTTTTTAATGCACAATAAAGAAATTGTGTAGAATAATACCGAACAATAGAATAATAATTGGCTATGTGTTTTACTTCAAATGACAGTTTGGGAGTAGGCAGTTACATTTTAAAAAATACAATGTAAAATTGAAAAGGGACACCAACATAGTTGTATCTTTGATCTTATAAACTAGGCGATAATGGTGTTGTGGTAACTTGCACAAATAAAAAAAATAAAAAAACATAATAATATTATTCTTGATATCACTAGTCAAAAAAGCCTTTGAAAATTTGTTTGCAATAACTCCATCAGTATCACCAGCAAAGCAGATTCACTATTATCCCATTAAAGAAGAAGAGAATTGTGTTTTGGAGATTTCATAATTTGCCACGTCACGAATGTTAATTCTACATTACGAGCGCTAGTTTACAAGACCGGCCGCTTCTGCTTCGGAGCATGCTTGTTTGTACTTTAGACTTTTGTCTAATGGACTTGTGTACACACGATTGGAAAATCCGACAACCCACATTTGTTGGCGGAAAATTTGAAGACATGCTAGTCAACATTTGTTGGCAGAAAGTCCAACAACAAATGTCTGATGGAGCATACACACAGTCGGATTTTCCGCCAACAACCTGACAACCAACTGTCAGGAAGGGCATGCCAGCACCCAAGATGGCTGCCGAAGAAGATGACATGTTACCTCTGCCCCTGTCAGAACTCCATTGGTGCACACACACCCTGTGACAGCTTTTTACACCCAAACAGGCTACTTAAACTCAGTCAGTTTCCAGACTCATTGCTGTCTGCTCTACAGCGTTCCCTGTGTATCCTGCAATTACCTACCTGACTTCCATTCCTGTTGTGACCCAGCTTGCTTCCTGACGTTCCTGTTTCCTGCCTGCATCCGACCCCGGCTTGTCCTCTACTCTGCATCTGCCTGCTCCTTCTGCCACTTCGCTGCCAGTCTGCTGACGACCCGGCCTGTAATCTGATTCCGCTTCAGCCTCTGTTACTGACGTGCCCGTTTGTGTATGACCCGGCCTGCCTGTACCTGCCTTCTCTTCAGCCTCGAGGGTGCCACCATCCCTTCTGCTGCACCTGCACTTCTGCCTGTGGGGACCGGTTGTCTACTCACTCCAGCTACCTGCCTACCACTGCTCTGGGATTCCTACAGACACCTCTACAGCCCGGCCGAGTGCTCTGATCCAGCTCCAGGTTCAGTGATCCCGCCAGGCACTCGTGTGACTCTGCATCTCGGTGCTTCCTGTCAGCTCTATCAGGGGCTCCAATTCAGAGTTGTAAGAGAGGCTGTCCTCTGCATATCAGGCTCCATCACCAGGTACGTGATGCCAACATTCCCCATTGGAAAATCCGATCATGTGTTTAAGGGTCATAGTCAGCATTTTTCATCCTCCAAACACAGCGAGTTGAGTTAATGCCAAAGAGCACAATTTTGGTCTCATCTGACCACAGCACTTTCTCCCAATCCTTCTCTGAATCATTTAGATGCTCATTGGCAAACTTCAGACGGGCCTGAAAAAGTACATAATGGCTACAAGATTAAACTGATGGACTCCTGTAATTAACATCAACTTGTCCTCAAATGTCATAGGGGAATAAACAAGCTAGAAATAAAAACAATCCAATCTTGACTCCTTGGATTTTCTTCCAAAATAGATAGTGATGGCCAAAAGTATGAGTGATAATAAATGTTGATTAGAGTCCTTTCTTTCTTATAGTAACATATAATCAATAGGATTCATCAATGTATTGATGATCAACAGAAATAATCAAATTGCTATAGATGGGGAGTTTTTGTTTTGCCAACCTCATCAAAATTACAAAAGTAACTGATATAAAATAAAAGTACTATGTTGCTGTTTAAACACAATTAAACATACTTACCCCTTTCTTTCTGGTAAAAAAAAAAAAAAAAAAAAAAGTTTCATTCAGCTATGTAAAATTCACAAATATTACATTTATTTTTTAAATTGCTACTATAGTTACCTGAAATCTATCTTCCTGTAGGCTTTATCAGATACCCAACAATAAAAATGTAAACTATTGCAGTCCCTTGATGTGGACTTACCAGTCCATTGATGTGGTGGCTGCATTAGTTTCATCAGGGTAAGTCTGCATTTTCAACAAGTACTAAAAATACCTTTAGATCATGCCAGACACGTGGTGCCCATGTCACTTCATGTGAATTACTGAAAAAAACGATGCTATGTCCCTATCTCCCTGTGAAACCGAGAGGAAGAGAGAAAGGTATGTTTATTGCAGTAATCACTATGAAAATATAGAATAAATTACCTCAAAAACTTCTGGCTGGCTCAATAGATTGTTTAAAAAAATGAGAAGAATGTGGGATGCATTCTTAAATACATTCCTGAATGTACAACATATAGAAGGATATTAACATTTATATTTAATAACACCAGAGATTATTGATCCAGGAAATATGTGATTGCCTTTTTGGGGTAAAGAAGGAGTTTTCTTTCCCTTGGAGGAGCAAATTGGACTTTGCTGTATAGGCTTTGTTGCCTTTCCTTTTTTAGACTGACTATGTAATTAGTTGATAACCATAGCTACCTCCATAAAGACAGTGGAGTAAGGGTAGCAAACCAGGGACTGTGGGGTTGATTCACTGAAACTGGAGAGTGTAAAATCTGGTTCAGCTCTGCACAGAAACCAATCAGCTTCCAGGTTTTTTTGTCAAAGCTTAATTGAACAAGCTTAAGTTAGAAGCTGATTGCCTGATAATATATAAAAATGATTGCACTACTTATAAAAATGAAAGTGAGCTGCCAGCACTAGCAATAAGACTAACGGTGTGTTGGATATATGAGAAAAAAGCGCTGCGCTAAAATCATATAGTGTGCCCCCAGTACATACCTAGGGTAAGGAGGTGAACACAATTAATGATTGTACTAAAAAGTGCAAAACAAACTCCTCAAAAGGTTTGCCAGTAATTCTTAAGAATGGGTGTTAAGTTTACCAAAAATCAACCCAATGGGATCACAGATGTCCAATAGGTCAGATGACACCATATAATCTATTGATGTTTGATATAACTATACAATCTATAAATACTTTCATATGGCAAGCATGTATAGCAACCAATCATAGATGTAATAGTATATCAGAAACTGGTATATAAACTTTAATTTCGATAAAACAGTGCTGAAGTCCATCACAAGGCAAACAGCATGGTAAATCCAATATGACCCATCGAAGGCATGGATCCCAGATGTAGATAAGTCTCTAAAGCATGCAAGGTGATATTCACACACAGCACCCGGGGTTGTGCTTCCAACACTCAGGGGAGGGGTGGGTACTCTTGCTCTAAGATGTGGACACACACCAGTGGCGGTGGGTCAAACAGGCATAGACTGAGATCAGGATCCCATGACTCAAGATGCGTGTATAAAATGTGATCACAGGAACTAATAAAACAGGTGCAGTGTATGATGCCTAGCAGGGTATATACCCAACGCGTTTCATACGATGGGACTTTAACTGGGGTATGAGCCCACTGTCACACACTAGGCTATATATATATATATCTCAATAATAACTTATACACACATTCAAATTCAAGAGACTCAATCATTAGCCCGGCTCAGCAGATGGTATGTGTTGCTCCCCTTGCCTAAACTGCCCAATCCTGGGAGGTTAGCATTGGGATCGCATCATCAAGAAACTTGGCGTGTGTTTCAAGCCTCGCTTCCTCTCACCTGTCACACGTGCGTTAGTCTAGGCTACGCAATCATTGTCAGATGACCTGCGTTGCTCCCCTCGCTTTGACTCGCCTATCATGGGAGTGTAGCATCAGGATTACGCATTCACAACACATGGCGTGCGTTTCATATCTTGCTTCTGCTAGCTAATCACGCATGCATTGATTAAGGCTACACACTCTGAGTATTAGAATGAACATCATTGCCTAGACAATGTTATAATCAACGTCAGAATCCGATAGTAACTGCGGGTACACAAATGGAAATACACAGAGGAGACACATTTTGGAGCATGATAGATCAACATTGTAGACCACGTCATGACTCGAACTAGTTCATGTGTGTCTCCAACAAGCAAATTGATGGGTGTAAAGCAAAACAGCGACTCGCCCATAGCCACAGCGGGTAACAACCATTAATAATTGCAACTCAAGAAGAGATATAAAATAAATACTAATCATAAAATTGTTCATGTGTTACCAAATAAGACAAGTATTCGTATTATCTGATATTATACAATGCATTCATAACCATATATAAAAACATACAAATGTGAAAAAATAACAATCAATAAAATAGTAACTCATAAATGGAGAGCTGAAACACGGAAATAATCAACAGAAACCAAAAAATTTAATCTCTAAGCTTTGTTGATAAAAGCATTAATATCCCAGTCGATATTCATTCCATAGGGTGAATAAGATTTGAGCTGGTGTATCCAGAATGTCTCTAAATGTGAGACACCTCGTAGACAAGACTTGCCCCTCCAATGAGGGACAAATTTGTCAATTATCTGAAATTTTGTACCTGATGGATTCTTATTTTGATAATGAAGATAATGTCTGGGTACACTGTGATTGATATGGCCCTTTTTGATACTGGCAATATGTTCATTCACCCTGACTGAAAATTATCTAACAGTCCGTCCCCCATATTGCTTTTTGCAACGGCAAGTAATCAAATAAACAATATGTCAGGTGGCACAGGTGGTAAAATGTTTCATTTGATATATAACAGAAGTGGCGGTAGACTTAAATGACTCAGACTTCCTCCTCCCACACACTGTATAGGTGCCACACTTCTGCCAAAATATATATATTTCAATGATAATAGTTGCTGAACAGAATTCCAATAAAATGTCAGATTAAAAAAGAAATATCCATATTTATTGCATATTTCAACTGGCTAAATGTGTTTTTTTTTATTTTTAGATAGCAGTTTGAGAGACAAGTGACATTGAATATGAGCATGTTATATGAACAAGCTTATAGAATATGTAATCTCAAATGTTATAAATATTACAAGTGCAAACTGTATTGTCCCAAAATTATACCCTTTATATAATATCCATTATTATTTAACATTTACATTTATCAATGTCACTTTATTTGATGTTCTATTATTTTAAATTAAATGTGTATGTTTACCATCAACATTATAAAATATTTTTTGTAATGCTTAATAGAAAAATACTTTAATGCATTTTAGTGTCCAACACTTCTAGAAGTTCTTGTTTACAACCATACAAGAAAAGAGACAATTTAACAAATGCTTACAACTTAGTAAAATTTTACTATTTGGTTTGTTTCAATCATGCAGAGTTACATCTGTCTCCTGAGATTGCTTATTCAGTTGTTATTCCAAAATAAGATCAGTTGATAGTATAATAATCACTATCCTGCTGTTTACAAATAAGAATTCTGTTCACTTGAGCTGCCCAAAATTTCAGGTAAATTAAATCTGAATTGTGATGTTTCCTATGAAAAAATAATTTACTTGCGAGCCCTCAAGTGTAATTTCCATATGACCTACATAGGGCCAGAAAGTTCACAAGCAACATATTATTTGATCTTAATTTTGATTCTTTTACATATGCAGCTACACAGCTGCATTTAATGAATACGCAAAAACCTCATGTGGTTCCTTGATGTTTTGTCTGATTTTCTGCATACAGATACAAATCCCCTCCATGGCTTCACAATTGGCTCTGCTTTTTTGGATGTTTACACAGATGTTTTAAGATCCATAACCAACAACCCCGGTGGATAATTCACAGTGTGTTGGAGAAGTTCACTTGCTTAAGTTTTTGTTTTTATTTCATTAGAGTCCCTCTTCATCCAGTCTTTTTACCCTTTTATTTTACTTTGCCAAACAGAAACTACTGAGAACAGTTAAATATGTCCACTGTTCTATGATATATTATTTTTGTTTGGTAATTTCTATGAAATTATAATTTGCCCAGTATTATCAAGTAGCAATATGTAAGAAAAATATATATTTTTTTAACTCTTCAAATTTACAGCCTGGCACTTATTATATTTTAGCATATGTGGAAATATAATTAATAAAATTGGTTTGGGGAAAAAAAAGAAAAGAAAAATAATTTGATAGTTTAAGAAGAATTAACATTTGCTTTCAGAACACTTTGGACCACACACATGAAACAAAGCTGTTTTCCAATCTATATTTTAGATGAAATTTTCACTTCAAAAAGGGATGTGACAAAAAAAGTGAGATAATAGTTGCTGCACGCCCTGGTTTTGTGTTTCAGACAAAAATTTAATTGGAATAGAAAAATATGTATGGATTTTATTGAAAAAGTATTGACATACAATTGCATGAAAAAATGTTAAAACATGAGCTATATAAATGAGGCCATTGCACATACATCATGGTGATACAACCGTACAGGTACATGAACACAGCATGATATAGGTATATATAGTCATACTGGTAAACTCTGACGCGTTTTGACCATTAACTGTAGAGGTCTTCTTCTGGGGGAAAGGAGTACAAGAACTCTACAAAATAATATATTGTAAGAATGCATACATTTAGACAACAATGTGAATTAATATTGAGACACAAAATACAGTTTTAGGATCATATTTACCACTGACGGCCGTAAAAATAGCCTCCAAAGTGCTGTGCCCAGGGATTGCTCAAAGATCCAGGCTGCACGACCAGAACCCCCAGACCACCACGCAGGAGCAGGCCATCCAACAATCCAATAAAAAGGGCCCATGAGAGGCCACGCTTGGACCCCCGCCAAGGGGGGAAGGGGTGAGGAGGGGCAGGAGCCAGAAACAAAACCCAACAATAGATCCCCGGAGCCACTGTAAAATTATATAATGAAAATCATAAACTAGATAAGGTATCACTTAATCCTGGGTGAAGAGTGAAAGTGACTGAAAAATGACGGAATGAAATGTGGAAGGAGAAATGTTTAGGGACGAGAGAGAAAGTGGTAAAGAGGGGGAGGTAGGTGGGGTGTGAGTGAAACACACACCCAATGAAGACAGAGCTGGAAATTGCCAGTGCTGAAGTAGGTGAAAGAACCCAATTGGGAAGTGAAAAAAGGGTGGCTGAATGAAACAAAACTACGCATAGGAAAAACCAAACAATTGCAAAAACTGTGAAGGAAAGAAAATGGAAAGTGAGAAAAGGTGAAAAAAGCACCCCAAAGTAAGGAAAAAAGGGGGTGCATGGGTGAGGGGGAGAAATGGATAAGAGCAAAGAAAGATTACCTAATAGAGTAGGGTGGTAATATTAGCTAATCAATAGTAACATGCAGGGCAGTAAGAGCCGCACATCCTGCATAGTGTGGAATAGGGCTAAGTTTACTTTTTTTCTAACTTTCATCTTCCCCATAAACCAATATACCATTAATGTACTTATTTTGCAGAAAAGAAAAAGCTTTCTATTTCTCTTAGACCTCACTAACACACCCTGCACTTACCCTCCTCCTCCAGGATTTTGCTCCCATCAACCTCCTCAGATGCATGCATTTCCAATGCAATCAGTTTTTTCTACATCTTACATACAGTGGGGACGGAAAGTATTCAGACCCCCTTAAATTTTTCACTCTTTGTTATATTGCAGCCATTTGCTAAAATCATTTAAGTTATTTTTTTCCTCATTAATGCACACACAGCACCCCATATTGACAGAAAAACACAGAATTGTTGACATTTTTGCAGATTTATTAAAAAAGAAAACTGAAATATCACATGGTCCTAAGTATTCAGACCCTTTGCTGTGACACTCATATATTTAACTCAGGTGCTGTCCATTTCTTCTGATTATCCTTGAGATGGTTCTACACCTTCACTTGAGTCCAGCTGCGTTTGATTATACTGATTGGACTTGATTAGGAAAGCCACACACCTGTCTATATAAGACCTTACAGCTCACAGTGCGTGTCAGAGCAAATGAGAATCATGAGGTCAAATGAACTGCCTGAGGAGCTCAGAGACAGAATTGTGGCAAGGCACAGATCTGGCCAAGGTTACAAAAAAATTCTGCTACACTTAAGGTTCCTAAGAGCACATTGGCCTCCATAATCCTTAAATGGAAGACGTTTGGGACAACCAGAACCCTTCCTAGAGCTGGCCGTCTGGCGAAACTGAGTTATCGGGGGAGAAGAGCCTTGGTGAGAGAGGTAAAGAAGAACCCAAAGATCACTGTGGCTGAGCTCCAGAGATGCAGTCGGGAGATGGGAGAAAGTTGTAGAAAGTCAACATTCACTGCAGCCCTCCACCAATCGGGGCTTTATGGCAGAATGGCCCGACAGAAGCCTCTCCTCAGTGCAAGACACATAAAAGCCCCCATGGAGTTTGCTAAAAAAACACCTGAAGGACTCCAAGGTGGTGAGAAATAAGATTCTTTGGTCTGATGAGACCAAGATAGAACTTTTTAGCCTTAATTCTAAGCGCAATGTGTGGAGAAAACCAGGCACTGCTCATCACCTGTCCAATACCTGTCATCATGCTGTGAGGGTGTTTTTCAGCTGCAGGGACAGAATGACTGGTTTCAGTCGAGGAAAAGATGAATGCGGCCAAGTACAGGGATATCCTGGACGAAAACCTTCTCCAGAGTGCTCAGGACCTCAGACTGGGCCAAAGGTTTACCTTCCAACAAGACAATGACCCTAAGCACACAGCTAAAATAACGAAGGAGTGGCTTCACAACAATTCTATAACTGTTCTTGAATGGCCCAGCCAGAGCCCTGACTTAAACCTAATTGAGCATCTCTGGAGAGACCTAAAAATGGCTGTCCACCAACGTTTACCATCCAACCTGGAGAGGATCTGCAAGGAGGAATGGCAGAGGATCCCCAAATCCAGGTGTGAAAAACTTGCATCTTTCCCAAAAAGACTCATGGCTGTATTAGATCAAAGGGGTGCTTCTACTAAATACTGAGCAAAGGGTCTGAATACTTAGGACCATGTGATATTTCAGTTCTTCTTTTTTAATAAATCTGCAAAAATGTCAACAATTCTGTGTTTTTCTGTCAATATGGGGTGCTGTGTGTACATTAATGAGGAAAAAAATGAACTTAAATGATTTTAGCAAATGGCTGCAATATAACAAAGAGTGAAAAATGTAAGGGGGGTCTAAATACTTTCCGTCCCCACTGTAAATTGCATAGATCACTCATTTGGCAGAGTGTACTGGAGCTGAGTGATCAAATCCTATGTGGATAGAACTGTAGTATTGAAAACAGGAGAAGTGTTTCCTGGAAGTCATCAAAGCTCACCAAACACTATACAATCTGATTGTGCAATCTCCTTTAGATCTGCTGACAACTATGTAGTGCAAAGGCCTACCTGATTGGATAGATAGGTGTCTCCTCCTATTATATAGTTTTGGTAAATCGAATGGAGATTGTACAGAGATCGTACAATCAGATTGTGTATGGCCACCTTTATAAATTTAGAATGAACTAGTCACACTTTCAGTGCCATTAAGTGCACATTAATAACGGCACCCTGAAAGCAGAAGCAAGCACACATTTTACTGCATGAAGAAACAAACAACAAATTCAGCAAAATTCACAATAAAATATGTGCAAAGCACAACACACCAAAATGTTTCATGAGCTACTTTACCATGTGTAGGGCAGCCCATTGAAATAATTGGGCTGCGCTATGTGTGTTGTGGGAAAATACACAATGAAAAAGGTATGCTGCCACTACGCTAGGTGTGAATGGGGCCTAATGCCCTGTACACACGATCGGACTTTCCGAAATTCTGACCGTGTGTAGGCTCCATCTGACTTTTTCGGACTTCATCGTAATTTCCAACACAAAGTTTGAGCGCTGGATCTAAAATTTTCCGACAACAAAATCCGTTTGCATAAATTCCGACCGTGTGTAGACAATTCCAGCGCACAAAGTGCCACGCATGCTCAGAATAAAGTAGAAGAGCCGCACTGGCTATTGAACTTAATTTTTCTCAGCTCATCGTACGTGTTGTACGTCACCGCGTTCTTGACTTTTTGAATTTCCGACCAACTTTTTGTGACCGTGTGTATGCAAGACAAGTTTGAGCCAACATCCATCGGAAAAAATCTGATGGATTTTGTTGTCAGAATGTCTGATTGTGTGTACAAGGGCATTCAAGTGAAATTGGTGTGTTTTGGTGAGGCCCTATCCACAGCTGTGAATTTACGAACGGATGGAAATACACACAGAAAATGCGCGCTGTCATGAGTTCCAGAAACATGCTGCAAATACACATTGTACTTTCATTGTCATTAAATGTTAAAGGCACCCCAATGTACCTGCGACAAACGCTCTGCAAATACACCAAAAAAGCACAGTAAAAACATACCACTTCTGCTCCCAAAAATGTTCTAGAGCTTCTTTGGGGTGTTTGCAACACGTAGAGCAGCCCATTTGAGTGAATGAACTGCGCTATGTGTGATGAGCGGAAACGCTCTAAAATGCCCCAAAAAGTATGTGGGAAGTCCTCGGTATGTGAAGATGTGAACGGGACCTGACAGCTGAGCGTCTGTCTTCATCCACTCTCCTATGTACTTGTATAAAGATTGCCATGCACTATGATTGTACAACCTCTTTACAAATTCCGTTAGATTTACCTGAACTATGGAATAGGAGAATGCACCTGAACAATCCATTCAATTTTTATCAAATCAGACAGGCTCTTGCACCACATACCTGATGGAAAATCTAAAGGATATTGTACAATTAGATTGTACATAAAGTGGGTAGAAATAACACAAGAGGTCACGCCCTATCATGCCCTCTTCTGATGCAGCAAGGAAGTGTATGCCGGGATACGATCTACAGGAAGGGATGGAATCCAAAAACATTTTTAAAAATCAAAATAAACTGATGAAAATGTAAAGCTTTTATAGATGAGATAAGCGAGTGATAAATACATTTGGGCCAGAATTAAATGCTTCTATTTATTATGAAATGTTCTGGCTGAAGAGGTGAACTTAGCCTGTGGATAAGAAAAGCAGCTACACTGCTTTAAAAGCTACCTGACCAAATATAAAAAGTGCAATCTGAAGGTTTAGATCTACTTTAATGTTATAGCAGGTTTAAACTACATATATCCCAGGAACTGTTCCTTATTTGGCAGTTTTAAATGCCTAATAACATGGCAGATTAAAGCTGTTTGCAATCAAAAATTACTTTTTGTGGCATTCAATCAATACTTGGAAAGAATCCCAAACCTGTTACTTGAAGTAATTTAAAACAACTTAAGGACCTGTCTAATTTTTTAGCAGTATAAACAAAAGTCATTTGACCTAAATATTGTACATACCTATAAAAGTATATTAAAAGTGATGTTATGTAATATTGATTATATCTGGATATATGTTGTTACCATAATCTCATACCATGTTTATCCAGATACCAGATCTTAATTTTCCTAAGGGTCTGTGTTAAAGGCTTTGATTAGTAAATGGCAGCATGCTTTTGACATCCATTTGAGATGCTTCTGAGATCATTCAAAATTTAATGGCAGGTACATTTGACCTGCTTCAGCTGCTTTTGCATTCTCATAGATTTGTATGGAAAGAAAAGCATCATAGTTGGTCAGGTTGAAAAAAGACATAATTCCATCTAGTTCAACGAAAAAAATAAAATAAATATACAATCCCATATGCACAATCCTTTACACACAGTTGATCCAGAGGAAGGTGAAAAACCCCAGCAAAGCATGATCCAAATTGCTACAGCAGGGCAACAAGTGCCTTCCTGATGTCCCTGGATATTTCCCGGATCCACTTTACCTACCAATGTTAGTACTCAATTAAATTATGTACACCTAGGAAAGAATTCAGGCCTTTTTTAAAGCAATCTACTGAGCTGGCCAGAACCACCTCTGGAGAGAGTCTATTCCACATTTTCACAGCTCTTACTGTAAAGAAACCTTTTCGTTTTTGGAGATGAAATTATTTTCCTCTAAACATAAAGAGTGCCACCTTGTCCTCTGTGATGACCTTAAACTCAACACCAAGTTCACTATATGGACCCCTTATGAAGGTGTGTACATGTTGATCATATCCCCCCTTAATCTCCTTCTCAAGGGAGAATAAACTCAGTTCTTCTAATCTTTCCTCATAGCTGGTTTTGGAAACCATAGCTTGGCATTGCATGCTATTATTAAACGTATGATCTACCAAAACCTTCAGATCCTTCTCCACTATGGATTCTCCCAGTTGTACTCCCCCTAGTATTTATGATGCATGCATATTCTTAGCCCCCAAGTGCATAACTTTACATTTATCAACGTTAAACCTCATTTGCCACATAGTTGCCTAAAGAAACAGTGCATTGTGGTCATCTTGTAAGTTGTAGACATCTGATGAACCAAGCAGAAGCCTCCTAACACTAGCCCTTATATGCCAAATTCATCAGTAAGTTTCTAAATATGCCATAAGATATACAGTATCTATATATTTTTTTGTTTGTTTCAATATTTTTTATTAGTATGGAAATAAAATTATTTCACAGTATACAAAGGAACATGACACAATGGGGAGAAACCGTCCCCTAACTCAGAAGATGTATATTTTACATGACAACAAAAAGAATGTAAAATCTTATCCAATGCTATTAAAAGAGGTGCAAGACCGAATTACTAAGTTACCAAAATATATGAAAGAGTGGTGGGGCAGAGGCACCTCTCCTCGGGACATTAGAAATGTCCGGGGGGGGGGGAGGTGTGAGATAACTTGCGTTATTATGAATCCAGGTGAGCACCTAGAAATTGATGGCTCCATCTGGGCTAGGAGTGCCATAGGTAAATATTACTTGGGGTGTGCAGTTATCTGCAGTGGATAAGTCTCCAAGAGAGTATCACATGGGGAGTTGTGTATGTCTGGCATCAGAAAGCCAGGGGAGCCAAAGTTTGGAGAATTTGTTCATTGTTAGGTGTGTTTTAGTAAAGAGAAATTTAATGTGGCAGTGGTCATTGATTGATGCGATAATAGCTTAAAGAGCTAAGGGGATAGGAATTTTTCAATAGCGTGCTATGGTCAAGTGGGCTGAAATCAAAACGTGTGACAATAGCATGGAATTAAAATGGCCAGGAAGATAGTCTTAGACAAAAGAGCTCTCTGGGGATTCAACACACATAGAACATTAGTGAGTTTGTGCAAAAGGTCAGAAATGTTTCTCCAGAATGGGTTAATATGGGGGCACTCCCACCATATATGGAATGAGGTGCCGTCAGCATTGCAGTTCCTCCAACATTTTGGGGAGTAGGTTGGATAAATTTGGTCTAATCTAATAGTACCATTGGTAGTATATTATCATTACTGTTGTGAGACAGGGTGAGACATTAATAAAAAAACAGAGTAGGGATACGAAGTGCTTGATACCAGGAGTTGAGAGGGATGTCATCCTAAGTTGGACTTGATGGACTTGTGTCTTTTTTTCAACCTCACCTACTATGTAACACTGTCAAAAGTGTCGAAAGTTGTAAACTGCAAGTTCTGGGGTAAGGATTTTACTAAATAGTTTACACTAGAATGTGTTCCTTTTCAGTGAATGCTATATATCAAATTTAAAATAAATAAATACATTTCCCCCCTTCCTTTAGCCTGATACTCCATTTAAAGGACATAATATAATATTTTAGTCATTGGTTTCTTTAACCACTTGCCGCCCGCCCTATTACAGAATGACGGCGGCAAAGTGGTTTGATATTCCTGATCGGACATCATATGACGTGATCAGAAATATCGAGCCGCTGCGCGCCCCCGGGGGCGCGCATCGCGGGAATCGTTGTTGCGGGGTGTCAGTCTGACACCCTGCAACACCGATCTAGGTAAAGAGTCTCCGACAATCATGGCTGATCACGATGTAAATAGAAAGAGCCGGTGATTGGCTTTTCCTCACTCGCGTCTGACAGACGCGAGTAGAGGAGAGCCGATCGGCTGCTCTCCTGACAGGGGGGTCTGTGCTGGTTGTTTATCAGCACAGCCCCCCCTCGGATCCCACCCAGGACCACCAGGGAAGCTGCCCAGAACCATCGGGGAAGCGATCCACACTGGACCACCAGGTATGCCCCTAGACCACCAGGGAAATGCCACTGTGTGCCCAGGCAGCAGCCAATCTGTGCACAGGCAGCTGCCAGTCAGTGCCCACTTCAATGCCTACCACTGCCAGTGCCACCAGGGATGCCCATCAGTGCCTCATATCAGTGCCACGTATCAGTGCCGCGTATCAGTGCCCATTAGTGCCACGTATCAGTGCCCATCAGTGCCGCCTATCAGTGCTCATCAGGGCCCAGCAGTGCCGCCTATCAGTGCCGCCTATCAGCGCCACCCTATCAGTGCCCAGCAGTGCCACCTTTTATTGCCCATCAGTGTCGCCTATCAGTGCCAACCAGTGCCACCCAGTGCCACCCATCAGTGCCCATTAGTGCCGCCTATCAATGCCCATCAGTGCTGCATATGAGTGCCACTCATCAGTGCCGCCTACCAGTGCCCATCAGTGTCGCATATCAGTGCCCATCGTCAGTGCCCACTCATTGGTGCCACCTCATCGGTGCTGCCGTATCAGTGCCTGTCAGTGCCGCCTTATCAGTGCCCATCAGTGAAAGAGAAAACGTACTTATTTACAATTTTTTTTAACAGAAACTAAAGCAAAACTTTTATTTTTTTCAAAATTTTCGGTCTTTTATTTGTTTAGCAAAAAATAAAAAACGCAGAGGTGATCAAAAAGAAAAGCTCTATTTGTGGGAACAAAATGATAAAAACTTAGTTTGGGCACAGTGTAGCATGACCGCGCAATTGTCATTCAAACTGCGAGAGCGCTGAAAGCTGAAAATTTGTCTGGGCAGGAAGGTGTCTAAGTGCCCTGTATTGAAGTGGTTAACTAATATTGAAATTCAATAAATACTTGAGCAGCAAACCTGTAATCATTGAAGTGACATTCAATGAAAACATAATTAACCCATTTTGCTAAATTTGTAGGAGACAAAAAAAATCAATTAACCTGAAGCATACTTTTTCACTGTTAGCAGATAAATTATTTATAACATCAATTTCCTATGTTTATTTCTGTTGGCTTTGTACTGTGCACAGGGTGTCTGCTACATAGCTTTAACATGTTTGAATAAAAATCTATATAATATTGTTCCAAATATATAGAATAAGACTACAACCTTGTACAGTAACTGATGACAACTATTAATCTAAAAAATCATGGTAAAATTGAGAATATATAGTAAATGTGCAATGTATAATATAATTTAAAAAAATATATAATTTTTTGTGTTGTAAATAGTTCCAACATGTCTACTCTTTCTAAAGATTGTTCAGTTCCCTTCATAGTGATTCTGATGTGACTTATGATATAGTATAGATCCAGGGCAGTGAAGCTGAACATACTTTACAGCTTTACTGTCAGGGATATCAGTGCTTCTGAAGTCGTATTCAGCCTTGGAGTGAGAGAATGTCAGGTTTTATATGTGGGATCTCATACAAGTATTTTATTTTGTAATAGGTTCCCTCTGAGCTACATGTTAGGAAATAAGTTACTTTGTGCATATCCAGTTTGACAGCCACAGACTTGTTGGGTGTGGGGTCGTTGACCATGAGTCCGTTTCCACCAACATGTCCATTAGGCTTTGCTTGATTTTTTGAGCTCAGGTTTTCTCTGATGCATTTTCTGGGTTTCACTAGTCTTGATGCCCTTCCACACTACAGACTTCTCTCTGGACTCTGTATGCTTGCATAAGCTTTCCATGTATCCCTCAAAATCCAACCAGTGAGTTAGCAGTATTGTTTGTAGGCAACATTTGCACCACCTTCAAGCTGTGGGCCATACCATTTGTTATCCCATGGATGCCTGACAAAAACTTCCCTTTTCAAGATGCCAGTAGCCACTAGTAATGGCATATTAAATACATGGAGAACCTGCTGCATAATTTCAAGTAAATTGTTTCTCACTCAACATAAGTGTGTTGCAACAGTTAACTTTGTTTTGAATTGGAGTTAGTTGCTGAGCTCATTGAACCCGAACTTCCTACCCCTGTTATGTTTAACCCTTTTCCTGCCAGGTTCGTATGGTGTACGAACCTACAGTACTGCTTCCAGCTGGCCAGGTCTGTGCGGTGTACAGACCTTTTTTCTCCTTCTGCTATAAGTTTATAGTCACTTCACTGAACATGAGCTTATATTAAAACTGTTCAGCAGAAAGTAATAAATATTGGTTTTTTTTACGAAATTGTCGCTTTTTTTTTCTTTTTATAAGCACAAAAAATAAAAACTGCAGAGGTGATCAAATACCACCAAGCAAAAGTTGTATTTGCAATTGTCAGTTAACCACTTCAGCCCCGGAAGGTTTTACCCCCTTCCTGACCAGAGCACTTTTTACAATTCGGCACTGCGTCGCTTTAACTGCTAATTGCGCGGTCATGCAATGCTGTACCCAAACGAAATTTCCGTCCTTTTCTTCCCACAAATAGAGCTTTCTTTTGATGGTATTTGATCACCTCTGCCATTTTTATTTTTTGCGCTATACACGGAAAAAGACCGAAAATTTTGAAAAAAAATGATATTTTCTACTTTTTGTTCTAAAAAAAATCCAATAAACTCAATTTTAGTCATACATTTAGGCCAAAATGTATTCGGCCACATGTCTTTGGTAAAAAAAATGTCAATAAGTGTATATTTATTGGTTTGCGCAAAAGTTATAGCGTCTACAAACTAGGGTACATTTTCTGGAATTTACACAGCCTTTAATTTATGACTGCCTATGTCGTTTCTTGAGGTGCTAAAATGGCAGGGCAGTACAAAACCCCCACAAATGACCCCATTTTGGAAAGTAGACACCCCAAGGAATTTGCTGAGAGGCATGTTGAGCCCATTGAATATTCATTTTTTTTGTCCCAAGTGATTGAATAATGACAAAAAAAAAAAATTACAAAAAGTTGTCACTAAATGATATATTGCTCACACAGGCCACGGGCATATGTGGAATTGCACCCCAAAATACATTTAGCTGCTTCTCCTGAGTACGGGGATACCACATGTGTGGGACTTTTTGGGAGCCTAGCCGCGTACGGGGCCCCGAAAACCAATCACTGCCTTCAGGATTTCTAAGGGCGTACATTTTTTATTTTACTCCTCACTAGCTATCACAGTTTTGAAGGCCATAAAATGCCCAGATGACAAAAAAACCCCCCAAATGACCCCATTTTGGAAAGTAGACACCCCAAGCTATTTGCTTTGAGGCATGTTGAGTCCATGGAATGTTTTATATTTTGACACAAGTTGCGGGAAAGTGACAAATTTTTTATTTATTTTTTTTTTTTTGCACAAAGTTGTCACTAAATGATATATTGCTCACACAGGCCATGGGCATATGTGGAATTGCACCCCAAAATACATTTAGCTGCTTCTCCTGAGTATGGGGATACCACATGTCTGGGACTTTTTGGGAGCCTAGCCGCGTACAGGACCCCGAAAACCAATCACCGCCTTCAGGATTTCTAAGGGCGTACATTTTTTATTTTACTCCTCACTGCCTATCACAGTTTCGGAGGCCATGGAATGCCCAGGTGGCACAAACCCCCCCCAAATGACCCCATTTTGGAAAGCAGACACCCCAAGCTATTTTCTGAGAGGCATGGTGAGTATTTTGCAGCTCTCATTTGTTTTTGAAAATAAAGAAAGACGAGAAAAAAAAATTTTTTTTTTCTTTTTTCAAATTTCAAAACTTTGTGACAAAAAGTGAGGTCTGCAAAATACTCACTATACCTCTCATCAAATAGCTTGGGGTGTCTACTTTCCAAAATGGGGTCATTTGGGTTTTTTTTTGCCACCTGGGCATTCCATGGCCTCCGAAACTGTGATAGGCGGTGAAGAGTGAAATCAAAAATTTACGGCCTTAGAAAGCCTGAAGGCGGTGCTTGGTTTTCGGGGTCCTGTACGCGGCTAGGCTCCCAAAAAGTCTCACACATGTGGTATCCCCGTACTCAGGAGAAGCAACAGAATGTATTTTGGGGTGTAATTTCACATATTCCCATGGCATGTTTGAGCAATATATCATTTAGTGACAACTTTGCGCAAAAAAAAATAAAAAAAATAAAAAATTGTCTCTTTCCCGCAACTTGTGTCACAATATAAATTATTCCATGGACTCAACATGACTCTCAGCAAATAGCTTGGGGTGTCTACTTTCCAAAATGGGGTCATTTGGGGGGGTTTTGAACTGTCCTGGCATTTTATGCACAACATCTAGAAGCTTATGTCACACATCACCCACTCTTCTAACCACTTGAAGACAAAGCCCTTTCTGACACTTATTGTTTACATAAAAAAATAATTTTTTTTTGCAAGAAAATTACTTTGAACCCCCAAACATTATATATTTTTTTTAAAGCAAATGCCCTACAGATTAAAATGGTGGGTGTTTCATTTTTTTTTTCACACAGTATTTGCGCAGCGATTTTTCAAACGCATTTTTTGGGGAAAAAACACACTTTTTTACATTTTAATGCACTAAAACACACTATATTGCCCAAATGTTTGATGAAATAAAAAAGATGATCTTAGGCCGAGTACATGGATACCAAACATGACATGCTTTAAAATTGCGCACAAACGTGCAGTGGCGACAAACTAAATACATTTTTAAAAGCCTTTAAAAGCCTTTACAGGTTACCACTTTAGATTTACAGAGGAGGTCTACTGCTAAACTTACTGCCCTCGATCTGACCTTCGCGGCGATACCTCACATGCATGGTGCAATTGCTGTTTACATTTGACGCCAGACCGAAGCTTGCGTTCGCCTTAGCGCGAGAGCAGGGGGGACAGGGGTGCTTTTTTTTTTTTTTTTTTTTTTTTTTTCTTTATTATTATTATTTTTTTATCTTATTTTTAAACTGTTCCTTTCATTTTTTTATTTTTTTTAAATCATTTTTATTGTTATCTCAGAGAATGTAAATATCCCCTATCATAGCAATAGGTAGTGACAGGTACTCTTTTTTGCAAAAATTGGGGTCTATTAGACCCTAGATTTCTCCTCTGCCCTCAAAGCATCTGACCACACCAAGATCTGTGTGATAAAATGCTTTCCCAATTTCCCAATGGCGCTGTTTACATCCGGCAAAATCTAAGTCATAAAATGCTCGTAGCTTCCGGTTTCTTAGGCCATAGAGATGTTTGGAGCCACTCTGGTCTCTGATCAGCTCTATGGTCAGCTGGCTGAATCACCGGCTGCATTCTCAGGTTCCCTGTTGAGACAGGAGAGCCAGAGAAAAACACGGAAGACGTTGGGGGGGGGGCATTCCCTCCCACTGCTTGTAAAAGCAGTCTAGAGGCTAATTAGCCGCTAGGATTGCTTTTACATGAAAGCTGACCGCTGGCTGAAAAGAATGATACCAAGATGATACCTAAACCTGCAGGCATCATTCTGGTATAACCACTCAAAGTCGTGAATGGCGTACCTGAAGACAAAAAAATGGTTAACAATAAAGCACAGTAAACGGTAAGGTATAAAAAATTGCATACCTGAAAAGCAAACATGATAAAACATAATAACAATAAAACATTGCAGAATAGAATACAGTAAAAAAGAGCAGAACAATAGGGAGAGAGAATAGAGAGAGAGAAAGAACAATAAAACGACAACTATTTTTTTTTTATTTTATATTTTTGTATGTTTTTTTTTTTTTTTACACTTTTTTTTGTAACTGTAACTTTTATAACTGTAACCGGTTCCAGGTTCGGGTCTCTCAAAATGCGATGGCATCTTGGGAGACCCTGTGAAAGTGTGCCTAGTATGTGCAATGCTGTACCCTACGCTAATAGTCAACTAGTGCATGGTAGCGTTCAAAACATTCACCAATGCAAAGACCAGGATTGTCAGGACAGGAGGGACAATAATAGCGGGTGTCACGTCTATATCCGCGCTTGCTGCAGACATGACATCTTTTTTGGGGGGGTTCGTTGGGTAGGGGTACTCGGGAGGACATAAAAATGCCTCTCATGCAGCCGACTGCATTTGGTTGGGGATGTAAATGGGGGAAGTATGGGCGCTGCAGAAGCGGTGGGTTCCCAATTAGGATTGGCGAATGCAGCAGGAAGGGCACTATGGGCACGACGGGCCTGTGTTTGTCTTTTTGGTGGCAGCGGGACACTACTTGTGCTTGCCACCTCACCAGCTTGAACTGCACTTATGGGACTCGCCACGTCACCAAGTGTTACTGCAGTGCTGGTTTGACTACGACCGGGGTGTACTACGCCGCTGGTGCTTGCCAGTTCACCAAAACGCTACCAAAAAAACTGTTAGCGATCGCAGGGATCAGGCCTGACTCTGCGAACGCTGCAGTTATGCGTTTAGTGTTTTGTAAGTGACAGTGATCGATCGATACTGCACTTGGGTGGGCTGGGCTGGGTCGGGCGGAGGGGCAAAACGCAGGTGCTAGCAGGTATCTGGGCTGATCACGCTAACACTGCGTTTGTGGGAACCCTAAACTGCTGGGGACGCTAGTATAGATCTGATCAGATCAGATATTGATCCGATCAGATACTATACCACTAAGGGAGGCGTATGCTGCGTGCGTGGGTGTTAGCGGTACTGGCGCTAATCTGACGCTGCCTGGGGCTGGTGCTTGCCAGTTCACCAAAACGCTACCAAAAAAACTGTTAGCGATCGCAGGGATCAGGCCTGACTCTGCGAACGCTGCAGTTATGCGGTTAGTGTTTTGTAAGTGACAGTGATCGATTGATACTGCACTTGGGTGGGCTGGGCCGGGCGGACGGGAAAAAACGCAGGTGCTAGCAGGTATCTGGGCTGATCCCGCTAACACTGCGTGTTTGGGAACCCTAAACTGCTGGGGACGCTAGTATAGATCTGATCGGATCAGATATTGATCCGTTCAGATACTATACCACTAAGGGAGGTGTACGGTGCGTGCGTGGGTGTTAGCGGTACTGGCGCTAATCTGACGCTGCCTGGTGCTGGTGCTTGCCAGTTCACCAAAACGCTACCAAAAAAACTGTTAGCGATCGCAGGGATCAGGCCTGACTATGCGAACGCTGCAATTATGCGTTTAGTGTTTTGTAAGTGACAGTGATCGATCGATACTGCACTTGGGCTGGGCCGGGCGGAGGGGCAAAACGCAGGTGCTAGCGGGTATCTGGGCTGATCCCGCTAACACTGCGTTTTCGGGAACCCTAAACTGCTGGGGACGCTAGTATAGATCTGATTGGATCAGATATTGATCCATACAGATACTATACCACTAAGGGAGGCGTATGCTGCGTGCGTGGGTGTTAGCGGTACTGGCACTAATCTGACGCTGCCTGGGGCGACGCATATCACCGCCGGGCGATCAGGGGGCTAAACCTTTATTCAGTAATAAACGGCGGGTGCCCTGACACTATAAAAAATAAACAAACTAACCAGCGTCACCCGTAACGGTTATACGGTGATCAGTGGTGAAAGGGTTAACTAGGGGGCAATCAAGGGGTTAAAACATTTATTAGATAGTATATGGGGGTCCCTGTCACTATAAAACGCTGACGGCGAACCTAAATATTTACGTCCCTAACTAGCGTCACCAGCGACACTAATACAGCGATCAGAAAAATGAACGCTTAGCAACACTGGTGACGGGGGGTGATCAAGGGGTGAAAACTTTATTAGGGGGGTTAGGGGGTATCCTAGACCTAAAGGGGGCCTAACACTTACTACCCTAACACACTAACTGTCACAAACTGACACTATGCAGTAATCAGAAAAAAAAAAAAAAACCTGCTTGGTGTCAGTTTGTGACAGGGGGGGTGATCGGGGGGGATCGGGGGGCGATCGGGGGGGGGGATCGGGGTGTAATGTGTGCCTGGCATGTTCTACTGTGTGTGTTTGTGTTGTGCACTCACAGTTCAGTCTTCTCTCCTCGGCCCGGAACGGAAAATACCGAGCCGAGGAGAGATGACATCATTTCCTCTGCCTCTGTGTACAATACAGAGGCAGGGAAATGATCCCATTAGCTGGGAGCGATCGCGAGGGGGGGGCCACGAATGGATGGCCTCCCCCTCACCACCGATCGCCGGGGGACATTTGCCGACCACCGCAGGCACCGGGACGTACAGGTAAGCCCTTTTGCCTGCCCGTGCCGCTCTGTCGACGTACATCATCGTGCGGCGGTCGGCAAGTGGTTAAAGTAAAGCGGTGCACCATCGCAAAAAATGACCTAGTCATTAAGTGGGTAAAACCTTCTGGGGCCAAAGTGGTTAAAGTAGAATTCCACCCTAACACTAAAATCCCTGCATCTACAGACATCCACGATCAAACACCAACCTATCTAACCCTGGAAGGAAGAAATCAGTATACATACATTTTCTGAAGCTGATCCAACCCAATCCCACGCTAAGCTGTCAGCTGTGGCTTTGCTTTGGAGGCAGGTGCAGAGGAGGCAGCCAACAACGGAAGCCCCATAGTAACTCTGTGGGTCACATCACTCCCCAAATTAATTTCACGGCAATTGTCAGCTGTGTCCTCTGCAAAGCTTCTGTCTCTGGAGACCGAACCGACTTCAAAAAGGTATGTATACTGATTTCTTCTTTACAGGGCTGGATAGGTTAGTGCTAGATCATAGCTGTCTGTCGATGCAGGGTGTTTAGTATTAGGGTGGACTTCTACTTTAAAGTGGAGCACAAGCCCTGGCAGCAAAAACGTTAATGAGCATGTGTTTGTCCTTTGCTCTAGTTTCAGTTCTCAAGTCTACCTACCATTGGTAAGCTACACTCTGGATCTCACCTCTTCAATGATTTAAATATATTCCTGTATTCCTTAGTAAATAGCCTCTAAAGTCACAATTTTAGATTTGCCATCCTACTGATAAATACAAACAGAACATCCTGTGTGATAGTCAAAAGGTGTGGAATAGAAGAAAAAATGTTTTACTTCATGTAGTGATAAAAATTAGGAACAGCAACTTTGGTGGTGTTTTCTGACAAACAGTGGCAAAGAGTTTTTTGTGTTTTTTTTTTTCATTTTTTAGTTTAGTGGATAAATGTGCCTTTAAAAATTTTCATGGTATAGAAGCATGTAGTGCAAAGGAAGGCTTTCAATGGCACATGGTACACATTTAAAAGAAAGAAAGCAGAATGAGAAGCTTGGGTTTGGAGATTGCATTTTAATTACACTTAAAAGCACTGCAAGGAATGCTTTATAATGCAGAATTTCAAAAAGTACTGGCTGGCACAAAACACCATAGGCTTTTCCCATAGCTTACAAATTTAAAGTAAAGCATATCAGTTCCATTCCTGTTAAAAGTGGCATATAAATTTGCTCAAATCTGCACTTTAGCCACAATTATACAAATCGATTTCAGCTATCAGTATTTATGATAGCCTTGTTTGAAAAGCTAAAATGTAGATTACCTTACTGGTGTATTTTTCTCTTTTTCTACATAGCAAACCCACTTTTACCTACAGAGGTAAAAAAAAAAATATACAAAACAATAATAGCATCTTTGCTGACTACCATTATAAATATAGGTGTGACATACTGAAAATTGGGATGGTGAAATAAATAAGTTAAATCACAAAACTCATGACCGTTTGGGAAAACCAAGACTCTTGGAAGACTGGCTGAAAGGTCACTCTGTCTAGTTGTCCATATTAATTATTGAGCCCTAGCTGTAACCTGTTGTTTACGTAATTGACCTCTGAACATTAAACAGATTTTCTTCAGTGTGCTGTATCAGAGTCAATAGTGACCAATGTTTTACAAATTGGAGACATAAATAAAACATAGAACGACATTTAGTAACAGAGATAAATTATAAAGTCAGATTTTTAAAAATTAATACAAATGAAGACACCTGTGTTCAACTACCTCAGCCTAGCAGTTCCTAAAAGCTCATTTGTTGGTAGACAAAGCCAAACCATGGTATTACTTATTCAAGGACTCTCTATCTGTATTATTATTTCTTTAAATAATTAATTAAGTCAATTCGTATGGCTGTAGAAGTGCAGGAAGTGTGTAAAATGAATGTTCTACCTCTAATAAAAACTCAGAGAAAGCTGACACAGTTTAAATATGTTAGTGCTCGCTGTTTATTAAGAGACTGACTTTTCTAATGATTTATATATATATTTTGTGTGTGTGACTTAACAAGCATAGTTATTTTGAGTTTTTGTTTATTATAACTTAAAAAAAGGCAGGTAACGCTTAAAGCACACGTGAAATTATATCTTAACATAAAAGACAAATATATACAGCAAATAATTGGGAAACAACATAAATAAATTTTTGTGCTTCCAGGTACATGCAATAATTTATTTAATTTTTTTTTATTTTTTTGTTTTTCACCTTTACAAAACAATTGACTTGAAAAGACAAAAAAAAAGTACAGTAAATGACATTTTACAATTAGTAAGCAATATCCCTTGATAGGACAGAAAAGTAACCAGAGAAATTGGTGAAAAAGGTCTTCAAATTATAACAATAAAAATGAATAATACATTTTACATGATTAAGAAACCATTAAGTAAGCATTAGGCATGCAAAGGCTGTCTTTCAAGAATTGATTGTTAAGTGAGTGAGGTAATTAAATTTGTGGTCAGCAGGGAAAAAAAAAATCAGAACATTACTTTAAGGTTGTTGAGACTTACATGGGTACAAAACAAACCCCAAAACTATACAGAATATATCCCACACCTCAATTTAAATATTACAAAAATGCACCAGACCAAAAAGCGCACAAACCCTAAATGATAAATCATTTCATAAACCCAGACTGATGCAACCAAAATTTCACTATATGATGAATGAATATCAATCACCACTGTGCATCACTATACAAACAATTAATATGATGAAACTAATCAAACAAAATCATATATGGTCATAGTGATTACCTGTGCATATATTCAACACAAAATATCAAATATTCTCAAAAGTAAAATACATTTCATGAAGTAAATTACATCCAATCTTCATTCAATCTCTCATTCAGTGCTCAGTGTGCTGTGTGATTTTTTTCACACTTTAAATCTGTGATTAAACAATTCAATACCAGCCACTTTTACCCCCTTTCTGCCCAGGCCAATTTTCAGCTTTCAGCACTGTTGTATTTTGAATGACTATTGCGTGGTCATACAACACTGTACCCAAACTTAGTTTTATAATTTTGTTCTCTTTTGGTGGTATTTAATCACCACTGTTTTTTTGTTGTTTTTTTTTTGCTAAATAAATGGGGAAAAAAATAGAACATTTTGAAAAAAAAGCACATTTTCTTTGTTTCTGTTATACAATTTGCAAATAAATAATTGCTCTTCATAAATGTAGCCCAAAATGTATTTTGCTACATTTCTTTGATGAAAATAAACCCAAATCAATGTATATATTAGTTAGTTTGTGTGAGAGTTATAGAGTCCTCCACAAACTATGGTATATATCTGAAAATTGATCAATTCTGATGTGTTGATCTCATTTTTTTGAGGCCCTAAATTGCCAGGACAGTAGAAATACCCCCCAAATGACCTCTTTTTGGAAAGTAGACAGTCAAAGGTACTTAGTAGGTGGCATGGCAGATTTTTTTAAGTTGCAATTTTTTGTGATCATTTTTTGGAAAATTAAGAAATTTTAAATAAATATATATATATATATATATATATATATATATATATATATATATATATATATATATATATATATATATCAAAACATATAGTGTATAACAAGGCCTAAATACACCACTCAGTGCTATAGAACTCAAAAAATTCTTCACAGCAAAACTAAGAAATGACATACAAAAAGTGAATATCAACCAACACCCCTAAATGAGCACATCAAGGGTGTTGGTATGAGCAGCTGTTTAAAACCAGAAACCATATGTAAACAATAGTATAATACCATACATTGATATTCAAGGGATAGTTATATACTAAAACAGCGCTGTTGTTGAGCAAAATAAACGATTGTGTGGCCAACTACACACAGAACAATGTCCATAAAAGTGATATAGTAATAGTAGTGGTTCAGAGGTAGTTCAAGGCAGATCATAAAGTTGTCACAGCATGCACCATCCACCGATCACTCCACTCCACCAGGTGTGAACACACTCCCCGCAGGGGGTTAAACTCACCAGAGATAAATATATCACAAGCCTCCACATAACAGATATCCTGGGATAAATAAATAGCTTTTCTCCAAGTGATGGATAGAGGGATTCCAAAGCAATAAAAACAAAGGAGAGCGCACATAGCATAATTCCATTTATTGTTAAAACAAACCCATCACATTAAATTTCCCCCATCAATAGCTACGTACTAGATATATGCAGTCAACAAGCAAAAAGGACAACATCACCGTGCACCGCAGCGTAGGAACTCCGGTCACCGCCTCAGCCAACAGAGAGCGGAGTCACTTCCTAGTTCCGGGTCCACCACGATGGAGCGCACGTGTCACTTCTGGCGTCGTGTAGGTCACGCCCTGACGCGTTTCGTCATATCCTGACTTCAACAGAGGGCGTGACCACACGACACAGACGCCGGACTTAAAAACAAGCCGCCCCTAGCTCCACAACCAATCACGATCCCCAGAGCGCAGACAAGCATTTCCAATAGGATGCAAAGTGGGATGTCCGTCGTAGCATTGAACATGGCGAGCAGAGCAATTTGTGCTGCCAGATAATATTTTGCAAATTTCCGAACACCAAGTCTGCCGTGCAATCTGTGGGTATACATGGTAGAACGGGAAACCCTGGGGCGTTTGTAGGCCCATATGGAGGACAAGTGTCTGTTCTGGAGCAAACGCAGATAGAATGACACCCTTTGAAGAAGTGACGTGACGATCACGCAACGCGTCAGGAAGGAGAGGTGGGACTTGTCTTGTTCGGCTTTTCCCGATCACGGCCAGGATCGGGAATCAGCTGTAGAGTGTACTCGTGTTTCATTTATTCAATGTAAGCGGATAGTTTATAATAAAATTGTTGCATTTAATATTACACCATGGAGTATTCCTTCCCCTCTTTTATACTGCTTGGATAATTGACTGGGGTGCCCTAGGAGCAGAGGATTGTGCCATAACAAGAGACCCTTAGGAGAGTCCTGTGGAGGAGGATCGTGGATCTGTCTTTCCATTTGGATTGCATTTATTGGGTTGTAATCGATCAGCCTTAAGGTGAGAGGCTGGGGGGACCACATCTGTGTTACACTGGGGAGTTATTGCCAGCTTTATTATCTTCACCATTTTCCTGGAGATTGTCACAATCTGGATTGCACAGTTTACGGGACTTTTCATCGGGGACACGTTTTTTGCTTGAATTTTATTTATATTATGTTATTTATGAACTGCAACTTTTCTACATTTTACTTGTCATAATCTTTTGTCCTAGATTGTGAATACACAGAATCTATTTTATTGTTTTCACTTATCTTCACTACTATATATCACACATTTTGGATCCACTTTTTTTAAAATTATTGGATGATCATTTTATTTGAGTTTTTGCATGCGGCTTATTAGTGTTATACTTATTAGGGAAATCCACACCTTCTGTTGTAGCGTTGGTTTATTATAACCTTTGGTACACATTATGATGGTATATTAATGGTTGTTGAAACAATTATTATTTGGATTTTCTTATTAGAATCTCCATTTACGTGGTTGTTTTACATTATTATTAGTATTTATACACTGGTTACATTTTTTTGTGCAATTTTTTGGATTTAGCGCCACATTATCTCACTATTTTGACAGGCAGATAGAATGCAGGGACCTAGACTGGTAGGGTCCGGATGAAGTATAAGATCTTTGGGAGGATGGTCATCTTGACCACATGAATGCGGCCATTTCAAGATATTGTAGAGGACATGCCAAGATATTGGCAAGAGGACACGAAATGGGCCAGTTGTGTGATTTCTAGAAGTAAATAATGGTCTTTGATATGCTTTTGGGGAGAAATGCTAGATAAAGTGAAGGGTTGCAAGTACTGGTAGTTTGAGGAAAGCAGCATAAACACATTATGAATAGGAAAATAGTTGATACTTCAAGACTGTATCAAACTATGCATACACATTCTTAATTTATCCCTATGTATTCTTGCATGTGTGGGTTATGAACATTGTTGCTTGCTCCTGTGGAAAGCACAGAAGCAAAATCTAATCTATGAAAATATTAGGCAAGTAAAACAAAAAGAACAAATGATTAGACAAAAGAACACCAAGAGCTAGACCATCAGGCTCAGCACAAATGTGCACAGCATATTAGAATGGCACAGCTGCAGTAGAATAGGCAAATACATATAATGACTGAAGATATACTGCAAAGTCTAGCTTGTGAAGTAGGATTAGTAAAAGCCTGTCAAGGGGAAAAGCATAGATTGAAGTGGGAGAACTAAAGAAGCAGTGAACAATTTACCAAGCGGCTCACAGTGATCGCAAAATCTCCCACACTGGGCTCTCACAGCGGTCCAATCTCTTCACTCTATGAACTATGTCCAGTAGAGAAGGAAGAAAGACTGACAGTGTACGTAGTAACTGCTTTCTTTACCCTGCATTTACAGAGGCACAGCTAAGATGGCCACTGCCTCTCTCTCCTCCAGGCTCCCACTCATCATCTCCCCTAGCTAAATTGCAGCCAAATTCACACCGCAGAGCTGCTGCACATCCATCCTCCCCTGGCACTCATACTCCCCATTCTCGTTGATGATCTGACTGATGCTAATGATAAGCATGAAGATTAGAATGAATGGATTAAAGCAAAACTGGCCGACCATTTCTCAACACCCAGAACCTGTATGATCTTTGATGCCTGGCGATGCTTACATGCCAACAAAAAAAAGACTTCAACTTTTTCTCTACTCAAACATACTTCCGAATATATTTGTTCTTAATGGACAACCAGGTTGTCCAAAAAGTCTCTACTACAGCTATCAACACTATAGCATGGTCTGACCATGCCTTAATTTGACTACATCTATAGAACTCTAATACTGTACAGACTACGCTTCTTTTGCACAATAATCTGCATATTCTACAATCTGCAGACTTTAAAGCAACCATAGAGAAGCACTTTGAGTATTTTGATGTTAATGCCTCATCTGTAGCTAACCCATTTACAGTATGAAATGCCCACATAGCATGTATTAGGGGTATACTTAATAAGCTAGGATAAGAGAGAAGAGGAAAAGTCAGCAGCACTTAGATAAACTACTCACTGATATAAAATCCCTGGAAGCACAAAATAAAATTATGCCAATGCCATCCCTATGGTCTAAACTTGCCCATCTCTGACACAAACTTCTCCTTGCTCTCTTATACAATTTTGAAAAAGATGCCAGGAGATTGAATATTACCTATCATGCAGCTGGCAATAGAGCAGGCACATTTCTGTCTAGATGGCTACGTGGTCATCAACATAATTTTAAATTCCTGTATATTCATCACCCAGTTACCCAAGCTAAATTATATAACCCAAAGGATATTGCAGACACTTTTAGTCTCTATTATGGTTCCTTGTACAACCTAAAAGAGGACAAAACAACCCCTCTACCATCTACAAATAAAATGCCCTAGACCTTCCATCTATGTCTCCTTCTCACCTTCAGACCTTAAGCACCCCATTTTCCAGCAGAAATACGCAAAACTAACACTAATCTCATGGTCCAGACACAAGTCCATACAGTTCAACCTATAAAAGAGAAAAAAAAATCATACAATCCCATATACCCAATCCTATACCCACAGTTGATCCAGAGGAAGGTGAAAAACCCCAGAAAAGCATGATTCAATTTGCTACAGCAGGGGAAAAAAATTCCTTCCTGATCCCCTGAGAGGCAATCAGATATTCCCTGGATATCATAAAAATGTAAAAAAAAAAAAAAAAAAACAAGCAAGAAATACAGCATTTTTGCTTGTACATGATTGGATGATTGTCATGAATCAGCAGTAATACCTTCATGCCCTGTCTGTCTGCTTACCTCTGGTATGTGTATCAGCCTTGGGCCTGCACTCTCACACCTTCATGGTTAAGTAATCTTCCCTCAGCATGGCTCCACCCTAGCCTCTACAGGATACACTATTTAACACTATGCTGTCCAAGCCTGCCTTGCCCAAGCAACATTGTGTGTTTGTTTTTCTGTCTCCTGCTTGCCGTGTGCTCTACGTCTGTTTCTGTTACCGTTCTTGGCTTGTTCTTTGACTATCCCTGCCTGCTTGTTACACTGACCTTTGGCATGTTCTCTGTCTATCCTTGTCTGCTAGTTGCCCCGACTTTTGGCTTATCTCCTGACTATCCCTTGTTGTCCTGGGCTGCTGCTTCCTCTCTATCCTCCTGTAGCCTACCGTAAGCGTGACCTGGGAGACCCTGGGGGCCGCAACCTGGAGCTGGTTGCAGCGCATACCATACTCACCACTAAAGGCCCTGTTGAACACCAGTTGGCTCTTAGACTCTGCAACCTGGGGAATCCTATGCTCTGGCTTCCAGTGGGATCCGTGTTGGTGCTCCAGTGGACCTGCTTTCCTGAACCACCCAGAGTTCCATCCACAGCAGTCAGCCATAGGGTCCACTACCTTAGCGGTGCACTCCTGACCCCAATGATGTGCATCTGTCGCCTGGCCTCAGGTAATCTGAAAATTATGTAAATTTGTAGAGCTTCACGATATTCACTAAACTCTGGGGAAAATTAGTGCACTTAAAAAGTACACAGTCTATATGCTTTTAGTAAATCAACCCCTATGACTATCAAGAATCATTTTTTTTAGAGAATTTAGGAAACCAAATCTGACTTTACCAGTTTTAAGATCCAAATATAAGAATATGTGGTGAGCTATTTAAATCTGGAAATTGCTTCTCCAAACCATAGCTGGTGTCCCCTTGACCAGGATTTGGAGCTGTACATGGAACAGTTGAGAGTCTAATTGGACATCTGCTCCCAAGAATTTCCAACAGTTCCTGTAAAGGGGGACATGGTAACCAGTATCAATGAAATCTGATCATTTTGCAAGGGAAGTTGCATCCTGCTTGGTGAATGAGGTAAAGCTCTGCTGACTTCTATTATCCAATCATGTGCAAAGAAAAATGAATTTATTTTCCATGCACACAATTCCCCACTTTTGATATTTTTCATGAGATTCTTTGCAAAATAAAAACTCACCACATTCAATATACACTAGGGAATATTCCCATGCAAAGTGCACATATTTAAATTTAGTAAGTCAACCTCAGGATGTCACCAGCAATGTCTTGCAAATTAATAATGCATCAAGTGGCAATAATTTTGATTGTCACTATGTCAGCTGTGAGATGTGTTATTAATAGATGTGCAAGAACATTGTTGGAGTGCTGGTACCCCTGATTTTTCTATATTGGCTTTGCACAGCAACATTTGTTACTACACTGCTAAACTGGTCAACTGTTATAAGGAGTGCAACTGAGATTCAAAATATTCTATGATTTACAAGGAGTCTTAGAATTTTCTGAAAGTGGCTGTCTTAATCAGCTTATAACTATAAACATGCACAGTGTTAAACAAGTAGCCCACAGAAGTAGGCAAAATTGTATCCAATATGAATAATTTAGATGCAGTCATGATTCATGATACAATTTCCCTATGTAGAGGAAACAATAGAAATCCATCCACATTCAGATACTATACAATATTTAAAGACTTTAGTATATTATTCTTGTGCTTAAGCTGAGATAAGCATGTGCCACGCATGATGGCCTACATGGAGCTCAGCCAGCATGTGCTGTCCCATGGATATGCGTGTTTACCAAAGACTTGTAAGGAAAACATTGCAAATGTACTTTGCTCATTTCTAGACAATTCACTGTATTTTCTATCTTGATGGCTTTTCCCCACTTTCAGCATTTCTCATGGGACTTTTAAAATTAACAATGCATACAGCACTGCTGTTTATATCAAAAGCTCTGGGAAATCAATCCATTGTTTATGTCTTTTAATGTTATGTAATTTGTTTCTTCTGTAATAAGGAACAATAAAATGCACTGATAACCTCTTTTGTGTCACTAATATGTCTTCTCGATGTGCAACACAAAATTTCACTTGAAATAATAGAGTACTGGGCTTTGGTTGGTGTTTTACATAGATAAAACTTGGTTGACAATATTATGTGCAAGTACATCACAGTGAATGTATTAAATTAAGAATGCTGCATACCAAATGAAAGGATGGTTTACATTAACAATGTTGATAAATTGACCTTATATGTTAAACTGTTTCATACTGCATCTTTACCCCGCCCAAGCGATGAGCTTTATACTTTTCTGTTATAGCACTTATCAAAATGGTTGCAGATTACAAGAATACTATGTGCCAAGTGACACATGAACATTTTCCAAGAAAATGCATATGCTACTTTCTGCAACATTGGCCATATATAAAATAACATTTATTTTAAGCCTTAGTGTTTTGTTTAATGATGCTTCTAAAAACATTTTATATTCTGTTCTGTAGGGCTTCTAGATTTATTACAGTAGCTCAAATTATGAAGCAGTTCAATATCTACTGTGTTTAAAATCACTTGGTGGTTTTAGCTTTTTCAAGAAAAGATGTTATAAAGAAGACACAAAATTATTGAGTGTCTTGGGGATAAGAAGTCCTTTCATTTATATCTATCTAGTTCATACAGATTATAGTTATAAAAACTTCTGTAAGAAGTGGGCCTTGATGTTGTCTCTTTGGTTGGAATATAGGTGGAATGGAATAGGATAGGATATCAAACAGATGTAATGCCCAAAAAACACAAAGGAGTTTATTTATAAATATTTTTACACAAGATTTACACAGCTTTCATCCCAAATTCCCATGTTTTTGTAATTGAATTCAATTGGGAAAAGTGTGAATCCTAAGTAAAAGTTGTGTGAATCGTGTCTGAAAGCATAAAATAAACCCAATTTATAGCATGGCCCAATACTTTCTTTTTAAAGTTCACCTTTGACAAGCTGTGAGAGAAAGAGAAGACTGCACATGCATGGAAAGTGATTGAAGCCAAGTGTTTGTTTGTGAGTTGCTGGGGCTGCTCATACAATGCTCTGTACATCCTGCCATCTGCAGGAAGGAGAAGGGATGGCAATAGAATAAGCTGCTTTAAAAGTAAGCATTATTTTTTAAAACAGAGGACAGCTTATTAATGTACTTAAGATACTGTAATATATATATATATATATATATATATATATATATATATATATATATATATATATATATTTAATGTCATTAACCCCTTAATGCCACCTTCTGGCAGCCCTTTAAGTGGGCTTTGATGTCTCGGAGGTGGTGTGAATATTGTCATTGGCTCTCACAGTAGTCAAAATATCAGGAGCCTTGGTGACAGCTTGGTCAGCATGCTGGGAGAGCTCTGTGAGAATGCTGTCAGCACATAAGCTTTTGCCACCATAAACACATATGCACAGCAGCTGAGCATTAAAGCCCACCTTTCTTGACACTGTATATATGTGTTACGTGGTTGTCAAGACGTTCAAGGTGAACTAACACTTTACACTATATTACTCTCTCGGTAGCAGAGTGGTATCATATCAACCATCCATCAGTGCAGACAGCAGAATTAATTAAATCCAGCAGATGCTTGATCCTCTAATCATATGGTCTAGATTGCATGATACAATGCTTTCTATTTATACCAATGTGTTAATTAAGTAATGGATAGTGACAATGTTTAAACAAACAGTAAATAATTAGTGATGAAAATAAATCTATCAGGATTTGCTATTGCAGTATTTTTTTTAATCTAACCAAATTCTAATCAATAAGTGTTTGCCTAATATACAGTATAATGATGTCAAAGAGCATAGACTTATGAATTCACCATGCTATCAATAATGTCATTGAACTTAGTTGTCCGAATAAGGGCAGTTACATAATGAGGACATGGTATACACATAAATGTGTGTTGTGACATTTTTTATAATGCCTATTAGCCCATTTATCTTTGTTCAGGAAGGGTGGATGAGGTGTAGGGCCTGTTCACTGAAAGTGGATAGGGTAGACCCACACATGTGCAATGAAAGAAAATAGCTAAGGAGTCTAGGTCATGTGATCAGTTTACCGAGCAGAGTAAATCAGCAATCCAAACTGAACACCCAATTATCCAAAGCTGATGCAAATTACCTTTAAGGCTAACTAATTTGCCCATTGCCAGTAGTTTTTTGCTTTACTTTTATTTGCAGATAACTTTGTACCTTTAATTAAATTAGAGTGTTGTGATAAATGGCTACTGGCTCTACAATAAAGATGACCAGAATCTAAAAGGGGAGGGTACAGCTCTCTTGAGGGAGAAAATGGTTAGAAGGCTGGAGGAATTTTTAAACTAGGATCTGAGGGGGGGAGAGGGTATGGGAAGTACATGTCATATGGAGAGCAAGGGTCTAGAGGCAATATGATATAGAAGGTGGTGGAATAGCGGAGGGTCCATGGCTCAAACTAAATGACAGAGAAATTGCATCACCTAAGTCCAATACAAAAAGAGTAGTATAATAAGTTGCACTGGCCTAAATCGCTGGTGTGAATGTAGCCTAAAACTTCTGTTATGAGCACTTTGTGAAACCTGGTTGGACAGCTCAAATGACTGGGTTGCTAATGTTGAGGGAAACAGTATGTATGTATGTGAAGAGCAAACTGAAAGTGAATATTGTTATAGCTGTAACTCCATAATAAATAGTAATTTAATGGTGAGAGTATGTTATAGGCCCCCTAACATAAGGGTTGAGAAAAAATCTCAGCTCCTTTCACAGACTGAAATGACTGGTAAGAAGGACAATGTTGAGGGCAACTTTATTTATCCTGAGATTGTTTGAGCAAATGGAACTGCACCCTCAATAAAGACTTTTTTAAAAGATAAAGATATTTTTTTAAAGAGTATCTCTCCTTTTGATGAGGAAAAAATATCTTCTATATGATCTGTGTGCTGTACAGTGCAAGGATTTTAACAAACTTTGTTGCAGATTTGTGCCTGTTTTTGCTCTGAAGAAAAAGCAGTGTGTTCCACTTTGTATCTTTGTTTACTGTTTCTGAATGGGAGTGACTAATTTGTTTAGTCAACTGGTGCAATTTCAGGGATCTGCTGAGAGAAGTTGCAGTGTCAGCATCCCTTTAGAAGTAACCCTTTAGGAAGTATCTCATTATAAAGGTAATTTCTGTTGCAGATTATGTCCTAAAATCATTTTATCATAATGCAGAGTTGTTCACCCAAGCAGGACATGACATTTTTCAAAGCATTATGTACAGAATGCCTTAAGGGTTGCCATATTGCATTGAATTTTACAGAAAATGACAGTGCTGCAGTTTGAAAAGGAAAGTTCATTTTAATAACATTAAATTACAATATGGCTTGTGTAGCAATAGTATATGCTGTATATATATTTTTTAATTTTTAATTTTTTAATTACTGTATTTATTGGTGTATAACACTCACTTTTTCACCATGAAAATCGGGTGCAAATAGCGTGTGCGTGTTATACGCCAATGCCTTAATTTTAGCTGCCTCGGAGGGGACAGGGAGGGGGGTGGGACAAGCGCCATCAGATTACATACAGTGAGAATCTCCTGTTTACTTGGCTGCCTCTGTAATAGAAAGTCCCGTCTCCTGGGCCGCCATTGGATCACTGTTCTGTCTATCATAGGAGATTCTCACTGTATGTAATCTGTTGGCCCCCCTCCCTGTCCTCTAGGCCGCAGATGGGCATCGATCAGACTGCACTGATGTCAGTGGTGAGGCTGCTGCAATGATGGCAGTGGTGAGGCTGCTGCATTGATGGCAGTGGTGAGGCTGCTGCATTGATGTCAGTGGTGAGGCTGCTGCAGTGATGGCAATGGCAAGGTTGCTGCATTGATGGCAATGGTGGGGCTGCATTGATGTGGACTAATGAGGCTGCATTGATGGCACTTGTGAGGCTGCAGATGGGCATTGATCAGGCTGCATTGATGGCAATGGTGAGGCTGCAGATGGGCACTGACCATTATTTTGCTTGAAAGTTTCTTATTAAAACTTTAAGTTTTTTCCTGAAACTTCCCTCTTAAAATGAATGTGCGTGTTATACGCCGATAAATACGGTAGCTATATGTTTTTTCCACAAAAGTGGAGTTACCCTTTAAACTTTTGATGGAATTTGATGCCCCCAATGAGGAAAAATGCTCTGTTGGAGCTACTCATTTCAAACAACACAGATGGTTAAAGTTCATTATAGATGTGCAAGTTAGAGACAAATTAGGTAATAGAGAGCATGGTGTAATCATGTTTGCATGAGTTACAGGAAAGAGAGGCATATTGGTTTAAAAAAAAAAAACCACAAAATTTCAAAAAGCTTACCTCAGTAAGCTGTGATATTACTGCACAACACTAAATGAGACCAAATAGAATAGAGCAGCAAAGAGAACACAAATCAAGTAGAAGTGTTTTAAAGATGATTTAAATAAGTGCATTGGTCGTTGTGTTTCATTGAGTAACAAACATAAACAAATTAAAACCTATGTGGCTAAACACTTTTTCTACCTATCGATTGTACTATAGCTGAATCATTAAGAAACTACTTTACACCCCAAATACTTGCCTACTGTTTTCCTGTTTATTAATACCCTATGTGCTGGAGAAATTGTAGCCATGTGGACTCTCTTATTCATATCTGGCAATGCCCAAAACTATTATCATTCTGGAGAGACATCTTCCACTTTGTTTCATCAACCACACTTATTACTGAATCTCCGAATACAGCCTTAGCTTTCTATGGAATTGGCCTGTGCAGTTGGCCTCCCTCTTCAAGACATTTTATTACACATGTCTTGTTTGCAGCCTGATGTTCCTTGATGTGAACTTGAAAACAAAATTATGCTCCAGTGTGGTTTTCTGATATAGAGCTTCTAAATACTCATGCTACCTTTAAAAAAATGTTCCCTCAGATACAAGGCCCAGAACACAAAAAGACTGGGCTTGTTAACCTCCCTGGCGATATGATTATTTCAGTTTTTGATGCTGAAAGCGGTACAATTATTTTGCATAGAAATTTGGCGTTTTATATTCTAGGCCTATAATTCTTAGGAATAACTCACTTAAATCTGTCCAAACCAGAGTCTAGTAGACATCCTGGGTATGATAATGTTTGAAACACGAAATCATAAATTATAATATAATAAATAACTATAAATAATTATACCAAATAATAATATAATAATAATAATAATAAAAATTATTCAGTAATGTAATCAAATCAAAAACACTGAAATTTTCTCAGTTGCAGAATTGTTGCTGTCATTACTTTTCAGTGTTTGATGACGGATCTCCCCACAAATCACTATCGCTCAATTCTGCGAGTGATTCTAATTTATTATCGCTGTTTTCTAGCTGGTCTAAAACCACTTTTGATGTAAAGAGACGGTTTTGGTTGCTATGGACAATCTCCAGTTTCCAGGTAGAAAGAACAGTTTTTATAATATAAAACTGTATGCAGGGCACTGGAGAAACCATTAGGGACAAAAGGGATGTGAAATAATTTCATACAGTAATGTAATCTGTAAGACATACTGTATGTATTGTGTGTGTTTCACTGTTTGAATTTGGCGCCGTCTCCATGCTTTGCAACGCTCGCAGGGAAAGGAGCTCGGCTCCATGATGAATCGAGCGGAGGACGAGCCACTCACACTGCGGGGAGACATCGCAGGATCCAGGGGACAAGGTAAGTAAGCTCTTCCTGGATCCTGCAATGCCATCCCGAGTCTGGCTTGGGGTTACCGCTTTTGGTTTTGAAATTCCACCCCAAGCCAGACTTGGGAATACCACCAGGGAGATTAAATCTGTCTTAACAAGAGTCTAGCAGACATCCTGGGTTTGATAAAGTTTGAAAAACGAAAACATAATTTCATACAGTAATGTAATCTGTAAGATACTGTAAGATATACTGTATGTATTGTGTTTCACTTTTTTAATTTGGCGCCGTTGCATGCAGAGCACTGGACAAACCACTAGGGACTAAAGGGATGTGAAATAAATTGATACAGTAATGTAATCTGTAAGATTACAGTGTACTGTATACGTATTGTGTGTTTTACTTTTTGAATTTGGCGCCGTTCTCTGTCCCCGTGCGTCGCAGGGAACGGAGCTCCGCTCTGTGATAGATCAAGCGGAGGATGGCTCGCTCACAGTGCGGGGAGACATCACAGGATCCTGGGGACAAGGTAAGTAACATGTACTTGGATCCTGCGATGCAATCCCGAGTGTGGCTCCGGGTTACCGCTTTTGGTACTGAAAATGCACCCTGAGCCACACTCGGCAATACCGCCAGGGGGTTAACTTACTGATAATTGTAACACCTTTGTATTTTTACATGGAATCTTTTACATAAAATATATAATGTACACACTAATTCCTTAGTGCCTTAGCTCTGAGTTACATTATGTGGCTTTTACCATGTCATGATTTGATGTTTAACTATGAGACCCCCATACTCCTCTAATCCCTATTTCATTTCTGATACCTTCTTTCCCTCTATTTATTTCTAGTCATCCCCTCTTGTTCCCTTCTCTTCCTTTCTTCCTCTTTCCATTTTCTCACTCTTGTTTCAGGGCTCAGCCTCTACACATCTTGCATGACTGTGACCTCCTTATTATATTTATATATTTGGTACAATACAGTTTCTGGTTAGTGCTCATGACTTATGTGTTAATTTGTACTATTGGTGCCATTTACTGCTACAGTTTGTACTGTCCTTGTCAAAATTTAATAAAGATTAATAGGCTAAAAGCCACCATATCTGCAGTGGAAAATCTGTTTTTGTAAGTCACTACACTCAGATCGTATTGGCTGATATTGTTAAAAGGATATAGAGTGCTTCAATAACTACATTATTATATTATTTAGGATGTATCATATTTTATTCTTTCTATGTGCAATTTAAATATGGGTATGTAAACTTTTGATATGCTAAATCAACTGTACTTACATTTATTACGTGCCCTAGTTTTTTAGATTGATTTTTGCTGCAGTTCTTCATTTTTGCAGATATGTAGAAGTACAGTATTTGAATGAAAGAAAGTCCTGGAACCTTAAAATGTTTATTTTTGTTTGTTCTAGATTTATTAGCTGTGCCTAAACATCCTTATGCTGCTATGGAAAACTGGGGATTAAGCGTATTTGTGGAGCAACGAATTCTGCTTGATCAAAGTATCTCTTCAATTTCCTATTTACTTGATGTCACCATGGTCATTGTGCATGAAATTTGCCATCAGGTAGGTAATGTGAAATGATGATGTACAGTAAACATTTGGACTTTAAAGTATTTTTCTGTAAACAAAATCAATTGCATTTAGTGAAATTACAATTACAAAATCATTTTTAATGGATCATAAAAAGGTAATTAAATCTACTCTTCCTCGACACACATTCATATATAGTGAACATTTTGTGCTGTCTGTAAATAATTGACTTTTAGAACAAAGCAATAAATGCAGTTTTCTTTATATATGTGCATAAGCACCTATAGCAGTAATCCTAAACCAAAATCAAGCACATCTATGGTCTATACAACTGATGGCGAACCTTGGCACCCCAGATGTTTTGGAACTACATTTCCAATGATGCTCAACAACACTACAGAGTGCATGAGCATCATGGGAAATGTAGGTCCATAACATCTGGGGTGCCAAGGTTCGTCATCACTGGTCTATACAAATATGCCCATTTGATAAAAACTACTGAAATTATCAGCTCTGTACAATTTAATAAGAATTCATATAAAAGTATACAAAAAGTCCAAATAAAGTATCTCAGTAAAACTTTGTGTCTCTGATATACGTACATGTTCAAACCTATAGTGCAAAAAGCAAATTGTAACAAAAAGGTCCAAATAGAGTTTCTCAGTGAACAATGTGTCTTCTGTATACTCACATTTTCAAACCACTGCATTGCAGAGAACACTCCATACTTAGTTCTGTGCTACAACCAAGGCTTACAAAACGCACCAGAGGTTATTGACATATTAGAAATTAAGGTCTACGGCACTTGAATTTTTATTATCCATCTCTTGCAGTGCTCATGTCATTACAGTTCTCCCACTGACTTTGTGAACAAATAAGAAGCTTCCAATAGTGTAAGCATTGTTTTAAAACCTTTTATTTAACCACCAATTAACTCACATTCAATAGTGCTAAACATAGCACTTACTGAAATCAGCATGTGAAAAGGAGAGATTCTTGCCACTGGTATAATATCGCTGCTGGGCATCTCTCACCCACCCTCTTAATGGCTCTGCAGTTGCCTTCAGTTTTTTTCCCACGTGATGGGGATCCTCTGCTAATGCATGCTTAAACCCTTCCTCCCCATGCATCTCATAACCAGAGGACTTTGTCCAGGGGTGGGATTATTATGCTGTTCCTAAACAACATCCAATCACTCTGTATTGCTACTAGTTAACCTCTTACAGATACACTTTAAATTTGCAGCAATGCTACTACACACAATTAACCTAAAGAAATACCTAGCTATACCACATGATCTTTACATGCTTCCTATTGAAGCCTAAACGTCCTCTAATAGGTAAATTATTAGCTACAGAATGATATGTAATATAAATGAATAACATTTGCAGGTCCATACAAAACTCACTGCTTCACTAGAATTTAAGAATATTTAAACCTTTGAGTGATAAAGAATCAAGAATATAAGTCTGGGGCATGGCTTTGCAATAGTGGTGTAAGGCTGTATTCTTCTAGGGCTCTGCACAAACCACTGCCTGCACTTTGCTTTAGATCCAATCAAGTTCCTGACACCAATTCCTATCTCGTATCTGTAAAGCCTTTTGGTATCTGCCACAATTTGTACCTATTTTAGCCAGCACTAGAGATGAGCTTGACTACAGGGCCAGATAAGGTACTCTTTCAATGTTGAAGGCACGTGGCCTTGTATTGTTCAGGAAGGAGAACATTCATTTGGCTCTTCCTTTCCTGCCCCACTAGGCTGAATGCTTGGATTAAGAGTCTGGTTATGCATTTTGGCTTTGCATGGTGGAGTAAGGGTGTATACTTCTGGGGCTCTGCACAAACCACTGCCTGCACTGTGCTTTAGATCTGGTCGAGTTCCCAACACCAACTGCTATCTCATGTCTGTAAAGTGGAGTGGTTGGCACTCACAAAGCCTTTTGACATTTGCCACAATTTCTACCTATTTTAGCTAGCACTAAGGATGAGCTTGACCACTGGTCCAGCCAAGGTACCCTCCTAAAAGAATGTGGCCTGGTATGGTTCAGGAAGGAGATCATTCAGTTGCCTCCCTGTTTCCTGGCCCACCAGGCTGCATGCTTGAATTAAGAGTCTGGCTATGGATTTGGGGGAGGGGGGCACATGCTGTGGTATTTTTATTTTTTTGGGACATATGTCCCCTTAAAGCCCATAGCAGAACTAAAAGATTATGGATTATTTTATTTTTTATTTTTGAGGGGGGGGGGACATATTTTTTGGGGGGCATTTTTTATTTTAAGTTGTACTGCAGTAATGACATTAATTAGAGGTAGGTAGAGAAATAAAAGCTCAAATGCCTGTAAAAGCAGCTTTTTTTGAGCTGCAGTGTGCATGAGCCCTTAGAAAGAAAAAAAGTAATTTCAATTGTGGTAATTGACTTTTTCCTAGTGACCTCTTTTTTTTTTTTTGTAAAAAGTTGCGTGATGACTCCCCAAAACACATACCAAACACTTAAGACAGCAGGGAAATGTTAAATTACTTTTTTTGTATCTCTTAGTGTAATTTTTGCTTCAGTAACGTCTACACATCATACAAATCTGCCCCTGTACAGGCATGATTATAACACACCTGGCCTAGCTGCCTTGAACCTGTCATCTTGTTCCTACCATTTGTACCATTTACCCTGATCCTTCTGCCTCTACTGTCTCCCCTTTTATCTGATCCCTGTTCTATGCCCTTTCCTGACCCACCTCACCCACTGGGGTTGATTTAGTAAAACTGGAGAGTACAAAATCTGGTGCAGCTGTGCATGGTAGCCAATCAGCTTCTAACTCCAGCTTGTTCAAGTAGCCGCCCTGGCAGTATGTCAGATTTTTGCATCTCAAAGTGGTACATTGTTTTGCATAGAAATTTGGCGTTTTTATATTGTAGGCCTGTAATTCTTAGGAATAACACACTTAAATCTGTCCAAACAAGAGTCTAGTAGACATCCCGGATATGATAAAGTTTGAAACACAAAATCATAAATTATAATATAATAAATAACTATAAATGAATTATAAAAAATAATAATATTATAATAATAAAATTAATGTCCTCACGGTTCACTATCACTCAATTCTGCAAGTGTTCTAAATTACCATTGCAGTTTTCTAGCTGATCTAAAACCACTTTTGACGTAAAGGGACCCTTTTTGGTTGCCATGGACAATCTCAAGTTTCCAGCCAGAAAAAAACAGTATATATAATATAAAAGTGCATGCAGGGCACTGGACAAAGCACTAGGGACAAAAGGGATGTGAAATGATTTGATACAGTAATGTAATCTGTAATATAACAGTGTACTGTATATGTTATGTTTTTTGTGTACTTTTTGAATTTGCAGCTGGGCTCCGCCCCTATGCATCGCAATGCTCACAGGGTACGGAGCCTGGCACTCAGTACATCAGGCTGAGGACCCAGTACACAGACACAGCGGGGGGACATCGTAGGATCCTGGTGACAAGGTAAGTACACTACACCAGGATTCTGCAATGCAGTCCCGAGTGTGGCTTGGGGTTACCACTAATGATACTGAAATTTAACCCAAGCCACACTCGGGAATACTGCCAGGGAGGTTAAGATTTGACAAAAAAACCTGGAAGCTGATTGGTTTCTATGTGGAGCTGCACCAGATTTTACACTCTCCAGTTTTACCTGCATGGATGCATGGCATACCCTCAACCCAATCCAACAGGATTGTACCTCCTACTCCCGAATCCCCCATATGTATTCCCACATAGTTTTCCTATTTATTCCACACAACCAAATACAAGCACTACCTAAATCCTTTATAAGTACTTTTACCCTGTCAGACCAGTCAGCTGTTTTTTTAATGCTTGGGAGCCCCACCCAGAAAAGATGGTGCTGAAAGCTAAACAAGTCAATTATTCAAGATCCAGTTGTGAATCATACTATACAAGGAGACCTAGATCAATACTTTTGATGATTTGGAAGACACTAACCAAATGATCCTATGGGAAGCATATAAATGCTGCATCAAGGAACACTCATTAAGATAAAATACAGTAATTAAATAGGATATTAAAGAAAAAAAAGACATCTCCACTTAAACCAACACCCTGTTGTACACAATTGCTAAATTGAAAAGTACTCACAAACATACTCTTGCCCATTAAACAGCTTTAGAATTAAAATAACTCAAACAAACTTAATACAACACAAAATACAATTATGATTAGTAAAGCTAAACCCTAACTAATATGAGGCAAAAGAAAATTTTTTGAATACAGCAGTAAATTTGCAGAATGTTTGCCAGAGCCCTGAAAGAAATAAGGACCTATTTACAATGGGTTTGCAATGATGATGGAGCTATAGCATACTCGTTGCCAGACGTTGCAATTATCTTTAAACACTACTATCACAATCTCTATAACCAGCAACTCCCTCATATAGACTTCTTACCTAAAATGACCAATACTTATTTGCAATGGGGACCCCAACCCTGTCGAGTAAGACCAGTGACGTGGTAGACTCTCCAATTAATGTCGATGCATTCCTAGCTGTATTAACTGCCATGAGTTTGCACTGTCTGACATGAAAACTGGTAAAGCACCAGTGGGTTTTTTTTTTAGCAGTTGCTATCCTTCAGATTTAAAAAGGCCTATAAGGCCCCTATGGAGAATGCTGATTGGACACTGGCCCACTGAACTGTACAAACCCCCATATAACCCCTCCCACTGACAGTTATCCCCAGTGTTTTGCTATTGCCCTTAAAGGAGAAGTACGGGAATGCAAAAATAGATGGTACATGCTACCCTCACACCTACATTGCATTTGTTACCTCCCCGGCCTTTTAGTTTTTGTAGAATAGTCTTTTGAAGATTCCAGAATCAGCCTCTAACAGTTCTTTCTCAGTTCAAAAGTTTGCAGGGGGTGGAAACAGCTCTACAATCCAGCCACTCCTTCACTCCCTCCCTACAGAGGACATGTGGGTGTGCTTAGTGAAGAGGTGCATACCCAGGCTGCTATCTAGAACAAGCATGTTCTTCATGTGCCTCTGTTTCCATGGCAGCGTGTCCCCAGCTAAAACCCAGAAGCACTGTGACAAAAGCAGTGAAGTCGCCTCACCTTTCTCTGGCTGTTCTCTGCAAGCTCTCCTCTGTGAGACTCCAACACCTTTTCCCTGGGCTTTGATGTTCCTGTGTCCTCCGAATTCCCCCCCCCACTCAGAGGCTTTACAAGTCTGTCGGCTTCTCCTCCAGCTGATGGGGGGAGGGGGCTCATGTCCAGCAAGGAACACAGGTAAGCTCTCCACACAGTCACTGTGTTATTTCAGAAGAGGAGACATGGTAAGGAGCATAGTAACCTGTTTCCTGTGTCTGTTCTTTGAAATGAACACAGTGCTATGTGTATAGAGCATACCTGTGTACTGTACATAGCAGGCCTGCAGGGGAGATGGAAATTGACAACTCCCTGTCCTCTAAAGTGAAATATCCCTGTTTAGACCCCGAAAATGTTCCCAGAGTCTCCTTTATTGTACAGTGGGGGTGGGGATAGGGATGGCATTAGTAACATTAGTGGTGAGGATAGGGATGACATCAAAATTGGTGGTGGTGAGGATAGGGATAACATCAGTGGTGAGGATAGGGATGACATAAGTGGTGAGGATAGGGATGACATCAGTGGTGGGGATAGTAATGACATCAGTGGTGGGGATAGGGATAACATCAGTAACAGTGGTGGTGAGGATAGGGATGACAACAGTAACAGTGGTGGTGAGGCTATGGATGACATCAGTGGTGAGGATAGGGGTGACATCAGTGGTGAGGACAGGGATGACATCAGTGGTGGTGGTGGGGATAGGAATCACATCAGTAACAGTGGTGGTGGTGGGGATAGGAATGACATCAGTAACAGTGGTGGTAGTGGTGGGGATAGGGGTGACATCGGTGGTGTGGATAGGGATGACATCAGTATCAGGTGGTTGTGGTGAGGATAGGAATGACATCAGTGGTGAGGATAGGGATGACATCAGTGGTGGGGATAGGAATTACATCAGTGGCAGTGGTGGGGATAGGGATGACATCAGTGGTGGGGATAGGAATTACATCAGTGGTGGGGATATGGATAGGGATGACATCAGTAACGGTGGTGGTGAGGATAGGGATGACATCAGTGGCGGGGATAGGGATGACATCAGTGGCAGTGGTGAGGATGGGGATGACATCAGTAACAGTGGTGGTGGGGATGACATCAGTGGACTGATGTCATTCCTAGCCCCACCACTGCTACTGATGTCAACCCTATCCCCACCACTGCTACTGATGTCATCTCTATCCTCACCACTGCCACTGGTGTCAACCCTATCCTCACCACTGCCACTGATGGCATCCCTATCCTCACCACCAACGTTACTGATGTCATTCCTATCCCCACCACTGATGTAATTCCTATCCCCACCACTGATGTCATCCCTATCCTCACCACTGCTACTGATGCTATACCTACCCTCACCACTGCCACTGATGTCAACCCTATCCTCACCACCGCCACTGATGTCATCCCTATCCCCACTGCCACTGATGTCATTCCTATTCCCACCACCACTGATGTCATCCATATCCTCACCACTGATGACATTCCTATCCTCAACGCCGATGTCGTCCCTATCCTCACCATGTAGGCAATGCTAACAAAAGCTGGATTTTACTTTATAAATGTATTCTTTGTATTATAATTTTACCAGGAGAGTAGAATATAATATACAGAGCACTGCCAGTGACTTCTACGCTCACTTAAATCTGCTGCTTTCCTGAATGTGTGCTTAGATAGTTCTGTCTGTAAAAGGGAGGGGGAGGGGAGAGGAGGAAGGAGAAGGGAGGGGGAGAACAGCTCTGTGTGTTGTGTGAAGTCTTGGGAAAGAGTAGAGAGCCGACATAAATCAAGCACAATGACAGGAAAGTGGGTGGATCCAGACTCTAGAGCTAGACCATTGTTGGTATGATGCTATATGAAAGTCTGTAGACCCTCCCACAGGTAATTAACTCTGTTTTAACAGAAACGGGTCACTTCTCAGAGGAGAGGAAATATTTGTAGATACTAGCAGGTCATAAGGATTAAGATTAAGCAAAAAAAAAAAAAACATACTGAGTAATGGATGCTCTTTTTTTCCCTTTATGGATTTTCTCCTAAATGTTCTACTCCAGCTTGGCTACATAGCAGCCATAATTGCTACGTATAAAGCTTCTGGATCTGTACTCGCTAATGGAACCATACATGGACCCCAAAAAATGATGAAATACGCTTGTGATACTGGATCCTGCGTTTGTCATTCCTCCTTGACATATTGTGCAGTGATTGGATGAAGCCACAGGGTGCTATACATTTACCTGGGTAGTGGCAATGATCCAGTGACCCAGTCCCTGAAGACCCCTTTGGTGGTTTACTCTCAAAATGCCTCACTTTGATCCTATCTGGACTATTCCTTTGGCTCAACTCAAGGTGTTTTTTTCTTCTCCCCATCACTTGCACTGAGCAAGTATCAAAGTTGGCTGCATTGTCTTATAAGGGATCTCTCCTGGTGTTGCACAAGGACAAGGCTGTCCTGAGACCTAATGCTTTCTTTCTGCCCAAGGTGGTCTCCTCCTTTCAACTTAATCAAGATGTGGTCATGCAGTCTTTCTGCCTGGCTACTTAGCACCCTTGAAAGGTCTGCCTTCACCACCTTGATGTGGTTCATGCTGTATGAGTCTATCTGTTGGCTACAGCCTCCCTTAGACTTTGTATTTTCTTTTTACTCTTCCTGAAGGGACTCCCAGGGGACATCCTGCTTCTCATTCCACCATTGCTAGGTGGATTTATCAGGTCATTGTTCAAGCTTTTTCCCTACAGGATTCCTACCTTTCCTGTTAAGGCCTGGTCCACTAGGTCTGTGGAAAAATGATGCCTTTTCTCTGTATTTTTTTAAGCCTAGTGAGATATTAAAGAGAAAAGGGAAAGGTCTGGTGTTCCCAGTAACACACTTCCATCCCTGTAACATATAATAAAACAAAGGATTCTCCCGAGACTTTAAATGAAGTGAGTACCGTTTCCGCCAGTAAACATAACAGTAGTAAATACAGTATATGGTTTATTCAAGTAAAATTGTTTACATCCATAGATATCACCAACAGTTGCCAATTTAAAAAGATACATAAACAAGGAATATTTGTACATAAATGTAATAGCAATCGTAGTACACGGGCATCATACTACCCGACGCGTTTCGCGAGATCAGCTCACTCTTCAGGGGTGGATGTGTGTAACAATGTACCTAGGATGAAAAAGTATATATTTGGCAATATGGCACAGTATTAATTATAAAGGCACAGGGTAGGAGGGGTTATGGGTCCCCATACTCACCACTGAGCTTGACCATGGCTACAGGTGTGCAGCTCCAAGACGGCGGCAGCAGGTGCCTCACCAGGGAGCTGTGGACCTATTATTTGCCATATTGCCAAATATATACTTTTTCATCCTAGGTACATTGTTACACACATCTACCCCTGAAGAGTGAGCTGGATCAACTGTTGGTGATATCTATGGATGTAAACAATTTTACTTGAATAAACCATATACTGTAATTACTACTGTTCCAAAAGGTGACTTGTGCAATAGAAGCAACTCCAATATTGATTCAAACGTGCCATAAAATAAAAAAGAATAAATACACCATGATTGTAGAAACACTAAAAATAAATACAAAATCAACGTGCAATATTACAATGAGTGTCCATAGAGATCCATAGAGGATGTGATGTAATTTTCAATGCCAACAGTAAGTGCAAAAACACAAGTTAAAAGTTCCTAAAAGAAAGTGACATTGTGCAACAATAAGGTGTTAAAAAAATCCAAAGGTGATCTGTGCAATCTCAAGCAGCTCCAAATGCTTCTAAAACATGCCAAACGGTGAGGAGATATGAACTGGATTGTTTCATATAGCAATTTAGCTGAGGTAGAGATGTGAAGTGTATACAGGTGCTTTCCATGCAGATGCTCCTACACTGTAAGGTAGTGGCCCCTTACCTCATTGACCTGAGGTTACAGCAAGTAATCAGTCAGGCACCGCTGGTGTCTCCTGTGGGGATGAATCCTGCACACAGCACTGTCTCTCACTCAGCCTCAGGTCCTCCACATATATAGTAGTCAGAGGGAAACAAGGATGCCATATAGGGGGTCATTTACTATAGCGCTATGGCGCTAATACGTGCAAATTGCCGTGAATTAGCGCTAATTCGCGGCAATTTAGCGCGAATTAGCGCTAATAGCGCTAATTCGCGCTAAAACGGTATTCACTATAGCGCTGGTGAGAAAATACTCCCAAAATCGAATTTACTATAGCTCCCTGAAACTAAATAGAGCCCAAACCCTTACTCTGCTAAAACCTAGAGAATTGCACATGGAAATAATGTTTAGAGCATGATATAATTGCTTAAATGGTACTGAAATATGCGGTATATTATTTAAAGATTATCTGCTTTTAAACTGTGTGAAAAAGTGATTTCTACACTGAAATATCTTTAAAAGTCTGAAAAGTGAAAAATTCCCCGTTTTGGACAACTAGGTGCCAACACAACTGAGCATGCTCAGACCTGAAAATAACTCTCATTTTAACTCAAGTGTCTTTTTTACCTGGAGGTATAGTAAATACCAAAATGAGAGCTAATTAGAGAGCATTTTTTGGGAGTTAAAATTTGCTCTAATTTAGTCCAAATGAAGTTTCAGTCACTGATTCTAATGGAACAATTCTAACTTTCACAAAAAAAACTTTTAATGTTGAGATGAAATGTATCTTTCTGTGAAATACATTTTCCTTTGCAACATTGTTGCTTCTACTTAAAATATTTTGATTTTAAGAATGCTACAATGTGGAATGTTTTGATGTTTTGGTAAAATATATTTTTCTCTGTCACTTTCACTTGTTATTCTTCATCTCACAACCATCTTTACCCCAAACTCACACAGGTGTCTTTACAATCCACAAACAATACCATTGCTGATGAAAATTTAAAATGAATCACAATTTTTTGTGCTTGTTATTATTTGCAAATATTCATAATTTGAGCCCAAAAATGTGATATGTGTACCAACATCAGAAATCAAAATGTAATTCCCAAAAATTTGAGGGTAATATTCTACTCTCACCCACAAAAAAACACCAAATATCACAGAATAAATCAAGAAGAATAACTCTTGAGTAATGTAATTCCATCACCTATATGTCCATAGAAATGCAGTGTTTATGTGTTTTTATGTGTATTTATGTGTAGTTATGTGTAGGAGGGTCTCACACGTGGCAGCTCTGTGGCTTAGAGGTTAGAACTTCTGCTTAGTATCTCTGAGGGTCTGGGTTCAAATCCCAACCATGTTACTTCATGTAGAGAAGGTGTCTCATTTCCCAGGTCCTATAACTATGTCTAATTGTAGTAGTTATGTGTAGGAGGGTTCCACCACCATTGTAAGTCTTTTCCAGATACACTATATAGCCAAAAGTATTGGGACGCCTGCCTTTACACACACATGAATTTTAATGGCAGCCCAGTCTTAGTCCGTAGGGTTAAAATTTGATTTGGCCCACCCTTTGCAGCTAGAACAGCTTCTGGGAAGGCTGTCCACAAGGTTTAGTCTGCCTATGGGAATGTTTGATCATTCTTCCAGAAGTGCATTTGTGAGGCCAGGCACTGATGTTGGATGAGAAGGCCTGGCTTGCAGTCTCTACTCTAATTCAGCCAAAGGGTGTTCTATCAGGTTGAGGCCAGGACTCTGTGCAGGCCAGTCAAGTTTCTCCACCCCAAACTTGCTCATCCATGTCTTTATGGACCTTGCTTTGTGTACTGGTGTGCAGTCATGTTGGAACAGGAAGGGGCTTTCCCCAAACTGTCCCCACAAAGTTGGGAGCATGAAATTGTCCAAATTGTCTTGGTATGCTGACGCCTTAAGAGTTCCCTTATCTGAAACTAAGAGGCCAAGCCCAACCCCTGGAAAACAACCCCGCACCATAATCCCACTCCACCAAATCATTTGGACCAGTGCACAAAGCAAGGTCCATAAAGACATGGATGAGTGATTTTGGGGTGGAGGAACTTGACTGGCCTGCACAGAGTCCTGACATCAACACAACAGAACACCTTGAGGATAAATTAGAGAGGAGACTGTAGGTCAGGCCTTCTTGTCCAACTTCAGTGCCTGACCTCACAAATGCACTTGGAAGAATGGTCAAACATTCCCATAGACACACTCCTAAACCTTGTGGACAAGAAGAGTTGAAGCTGTTATAGCTGCAAAGGGTGGACCAAATGAGTTTTGAACCCAATACTAATACTGGGATGCCATTACAGTTCATGTGTGTTTAAAGGCAGGCATCCCAATACTTACGCCAATATACTGTATATTGCTTGTGACACTGAGCATGGCTATGGACTTAGGGCTAGTTCACACCACAGAGATGCAGAGAACATGTGTGGGTCTGCCCTGGTGGCTAAGTGGGTAGCAGTTTTGTCTAGCAGCACCTGGGATGTTGGTTCACTTCCACCAACATGCTAATGCTTGTGTTGAAGTTTATATGTTCTCCCTGTGTGGGCTTCTCACCACAATCTAAAGACATGCTGGCATCTTATTTGTCTCCTGTCGAAATAGGTTCTAATGTAAGAAAGTTAATTTTGGACTTTATATTGGAAGCTCATTGCAGCCAGGGACTGATGTTAATGTTTATTAGCACTAATCATGCCCAGGGACTTGGACATTTCAAATTTTAGGGTTTACACTGCACAGGTACATATGCTTAGAAAACTGTTGCTTTGTTTATGTGGATGCAAATGGACTTTGATCTTTGTCCTGTAGTTGGAGATTTGATGCACATAGCCAAGGCTAACACAGTTGCAAATCCTATTATGTGTTCCTGCTCATCAGGTGCAATCACTTTAGACATACATGAAGAGACAGATTGAAAGATACTGGTGGGCGTGTACTTCTATTGGGTGTGTCAGTGTGCTAACAATACAACCTCTCTTATATAAAGGCCTGCAGTAGGGGGGGTTCGTTTGGCCTGAGAAGGTCAGGTTTTTTGTTGTGATAGAGAAGGAATGATATGGGGAGATTTGATGAAATTCTTGTGCATTTTTTCAATCAAAAGTGGGTTTATGTGGCCATGCTGTCAATGTTGTGTGTGTATTGTTCCTGTCTGATCATGCAAACATCGTTTGGAAGCATCTGCTGACCTACTATTTTTGATCTCGTTTAATTGTGTACACTGAAATGCAGCTTCCAGTAGAACATGGTCACCAATGTATGTATGTGTGGATTGTGGGCTGGTGGTGGGTGTTTTGAATAAGTCTTTTGCAATATTATGTTGGAATGCTTTGTAAGGATGACTGTTAAGTATGTTTCTATAATCTTTCAGATAATAATGTGATGTGTTGCCCGTTATACACTGAAATTAAAGCTGTGTCCACTCTAAGGTTTTGTCTAATTTTAGATTGTAAGCTCCTATGAGCAGGGCCCTTAAAATTCCGTTGCTAAATGTAGTACCATATATCCTGTCCAAATTTTTTTGAAGCTAGTAAATGTAAATTTATTTTTTTTCTGCTGGTAAAATAAAAGTACATTGAGCTCTTGTTGTGGTGTGTGGGGTTTTTTTTTTCCTTCTACTTTTCTTTCTTTAGTTTTTGTGGGTGGTGGTTTTGGGAAAGTGCAATATCTCTTTTATATTTTATTTCAATATGTATTTGTGCACCAAAAAACTAATCTCTTTGCCCTGGTTCACATGCTACTTTGAAATTGTGCTACTTCACTTGAAGTAGCATGATTTCAAAGTAGCAAGGTCAGCGTGATTTCAGGTGGCTTCATACACAAATGTCTATTGAAGTCGCACCTGAAATCGGCAAAAGTAGTGCAGGAACTAATTTAGCAAATTGATGCGGTGCCACAAAAAAAAAAGTTGCATCAATTGGAACAGTGCCAGTGCCATTGCCAATAGTCACGCGATTTGATCTCTCAAATCGCATGACCAATCACTCCAATGTAAACCTAGGCTTCTGCACAACTGCAAGTTGTATATAAAGATTCCACCTTTATCATTAACAGCTGTGGAGAATTGCAGGTAATGAATTCAGCTGGTGGATAGGCAGTGTTTGAATGTGTCAGCTCTGGTTCACATTGGTGTGATTTGAAATGTCAAATCTGTGGCAATTGCACTGTTCTAATTAGTGCGATTTGTATTGATATTGGTGCAGAAACCTGCAACGATGTCTCTGATGTTGCCCCCACAGTCGGGACTGACATGCAGGAATGAAATTGTGGGAGTTCAGCTGAACGCTTTCCTCCTGCTGTCAGTGTAAACCAGGGCTCAAACTGGGCCTTTTGCCTTTGTAATTCACCTGCTGCTAACCCAGGGACACCATTTCTTAGCAAACTCCCTTAAGTTTACCTTCAAATAGGGATGAGCTTCGTGTTCGAGTCGAACCCATGTTCGACTCGAACATCGGCTGTTCGGTCGTTCGCCGAATTGCGAACGATATGGGCCGTTCGCGCCAAATTCGTGTGGCGCATCACGGCCCATAATTCACTGCGGCATCGCAGTGCATTGCTGGCTGATTATTGGCCAAGCATGCACTATGACCCGCATGCTTGGCCAATCACAGCGCCGTCAGTAGAGAGAGCTGTAATTGGCCAAAGCCAGGGTGGCTTTGGCCAATTATGGCTCAGGGGATTTAGTACACACCCCACACTATATAAGGCCGCCTGCACGGCGGCCCTGTGTAGTGTGTGTTCCGGTGTGCTGAGAGATAGAGAGAGAGAGAGACAGTGTCATTTGATTTGAGTTAGATAGATTAGGCAGAACAGTCAGTCAGTTAGCTGCACTTACAGTGTATTGTGTATATATATGCATCCCAGGTGTTGCATATATATATATATACACTGTATTCAGTTTAGCTAGATCCGTTCCTGTTATCTTCTATCTAGACTATTTACATTTAGTGCAGTGTGTCCTGCTCACAGTGTTCAGCTAGATCCGTTCCTGCTATTTACATTCAGTGCAGTGCGTCCTGCTCACAGTGTTCAGCTAGATCCGTTCCTGGTATTTACATTTAGTGCAGTGCGTCCTGCTCACAGTGTTCAGCTAGATCCGTTCCTGCTATTTACATTCAGTGCAGTGCGTCCTGCTCACAGTGTTCAGCTAGATCCGTTCCTGGTATTTACATTTAGTGCAGTGCGTCCTGCTCACAGTGTTCAGCTAGATCCGTTCCTGCTATTTACATTCAGTGCAGTGCGTCCTGCTCACAGTGTTCAGCTAGATCCGTTCCTGCTATTTACATTCAGTGCAGTGCGTCCTGCTCACAGTGTTCAGCTAGATCCGTTCCTGGTATTTACATTCAGTGCAGTGCGTCCTGCTCACAGTGTTCAGCTAGATCCGTTCCTGCTATTTACATTCAGTGCAGTGCGTCCTGCTCACAGTGTTCAGCTAGATCCGTTCCTGCTATTTACATTTAGTGCAGTGCGTCCTGCTCACAGTGTTCAGCTAGATCCGTTCCTGCTATTTACATTCAGTGCAGTGCGTCCTGTTCACAGTGTTCAGCTACATCCGTTCCTGCTATTTACATTCAGTGCAGTGCGTCCTGCTCACAGTGTTCAGCTAGATCCGTTCCTGCTATTTACATTCAGTGCAGTGCGTCCTGCTCACAGTGTTCAGCTAGATCCGTTCCTGGTATTTACATTTAGTGCAGTGCGTCCTGCTCACAGTGTTCAGCTACATCCGTTCCTGCTATTTACATTCAGTGCAGTGCGTCCTGCTCACAGTGTTCAGCTACATCCGTTCCTGCTATTTACATTCAGTGCAGTGCGTCCTGCTCACAGTGTTCAGCTAGATCCGTTCCTGCTATTTACATTCAGTGCAGTGCGTCCTGCTCACAGTGTTCAGCTAGATCCGTTCCTGGTATTTACATTTAGTGCAGTGCGTCCTGCTCACAGTGTTCAGCTAGATCCGTTCCTGCTATTTACATTCAGTGCAGTGCGTCCTGCTCACAGTGTTCAGCTAGATCCGTTCCTGGTATTTACATTTAGTGCAGTGCGTCCTGCTCACAGTGTTCAGCTACATCCGTTCCTGCTATTTACATTCAGTGCAGTGCGTCCTGCTCACAGTGTTCAGCTAGATCCGTTCCTGCTATTTACATTCAGTGCAGTGCGTCCTGCTCACAGTGTTCAGCTAGATCCGTTCCTGGTATTTACATTTAGTGCAGTGCGTCCTGCTCACAGTGTTCAGCTAGATCCGTTCCTGCTATTTACATTCAGTGCAGTGCGTCCTGCTCACAGTGTTCAGCTAGATCCGTTCCTGGTATTTACATTTAGTGCAGTGCGTCCTGCTCACAGTGTTCAGCTACATCCGTTCCTGGTATTTACATTCAGTGCAGTGCGTCCTGCTCACAGTGTTCAGCTAGATCCGTTCCTGCTATTTACATTCAGTGCAGTGCGTCCTGCTCACAGTGTTCAGCTAGATCCGTTCCTGGTATTTACATTTAGTGCAGTGCGTCCTGCTCACAGTGTTCAGCTAGATCCGTTCCTGCTATTTACATTCAGTGCAGTGCGTCCTGCTCACAGTGTTCAGCTAGATCCGTTCCTGGTATTTACATTTAGTGCAGTGCGTCCTGCTCACAGTGTTCAGCTAGATCCGTTCCTGCTATTTACATTCAGTGCAGTGCGTCCTGCTCACAGTGTTCAGCTAGATCCGTTCCTGCTATATACATTTAGTGCAGTACGTCCTGCTCACAGTGTTCAGCTAGATCCGTTCCTGTTATCTTCCTACTGACAGGCAGGCTTGTCTGGTTACAGTATATAAAGCTACCTGAAGAAAATTACAGGTGTTCTTTTTGATCCTATTAGTACCACGGTCAGGCAGCTAGACTATTTACATTTAGTACAGTGTGTCCTGCTCACAGTGTTCAGCTAGATCCGTTCCTGTTATCTTCCTACTGACAGGCAGGCTTGTCTGGTTACAGTATATAAAGCTACCTTAAGAAAATTACAGGTGTTCTTTTTGATCCTATTAGTACCACGGTCAGGCAGCTAGACTATTTACATTTAGTACAGTGCGTCCTGCTCACAGTGTTCAGCTAGATCCGTTCCTGTTATCTTCCTACTGACAGGCAGGCTTGTCTGGTTACAGTATATAAAGCTACCTGAAGAAAATTACAGGTGTTCTTTTTGATCCTATTAGTACCACGGTCAGGCAGCTAGACTATTTACATTTAGTACAGTGTGTCCTGCTCACAGTGTTCAGCTAGATCCGTTCCTGTTATCTTCCTACTGACAGGCAGGCTTGTCTGGTTACAGTATATAAAGCTACCTTAAGAAAATTACAGGTGTTCTATCCCAGCTTAGTGCAGCTACAGGCCATTAGTATGTCTGGAAGGCCAAGAAGGAGAGGCAGACAGTCACAAGCCAATAAGAGAGGGCAAGCAGGCTCTGTGTCTAGTGCTGGTCGTGGAGACGGTGCATCCTCATCAGCACGTGGCCATGGGACACGCTTGGCCTTTTTTTCGGCAGCTGGCCGTGTTGAGCCGCAACATGGATGACCAAGCCGTCCTCATCCTCCTCATCCTCTCTCACCCATGCCCAGGGTGCTTTGTCTGGCAAAGCAGCGGCCTCTTCCCTCAGCTCAATGTCATCAGTGACTCCTTCCCTAGCTCCACCATGTCCTCATGAGGATTCCCTCGAACTGTTTGACCACAGTGTTGGGTACATGCTCCAGGAGGATGCCCAGCGTTTGGAAGGCTCTGATGATGATACTGAGCTCAATGAAGGCAGTAACATGAGCACGGACAGAGGGGGTGCCCAAGAAGGACAGCAATCTGGCAGTCATGCTCCCCCTGCTGCAGCATACTGCCAGGTTTGCTCCAGTGATGAGGAGGGAGGGGATGATGAGGTCACTGACTCAACGTGGGTGCCTGATAGGAGAGAGGAGGAGGAGGAGGAGGAGGAGGAGGAGGTGGCACATCACCAACTAGGCAGGATGCCCTCCAGGGGCCAGCCTAAGGGCAGCACATTGACTGCATCACACCCCAAAGCTCCACATGTGCAGGGCGCTGCAGTCTCTGCGCGTTATTCAAAAAGTTCTTTGGTGTGGGCCTTTTTTGAGACGAGTGCATCAGATCGCACCGCTGCTATTTGCAACATATGTCTCAAGCGTATCTCGCGTGGCCAAAACATCTCCCGCTTGGGTACCACATGCTTGACCAGACATATGTTGACCTGCCATGCAGTTCGTTGGCAAGCGTATCTAAAAGACCCACACCAAAGAACAAAGACGATCTCTCCTTGCTCCTCATCAGCTGAGATTTCCAACCCCACTAGACCTTCAGTCCTCTCTGAGACCTGCAGTGAGAGGAATGAAGGTGTAGAATTAGGTGTGTCACAGCCAAGTACTTGTGGGCAATCTGCTTTTGGTACACCGACGTCAGATTGTACCAGGCAAATTTCCCTGCCCCAGCTGCTGCACCGCCGAAAGAAGTTTGCTCCCAGCCATCCACATGCCCAGCGGTTGAATGCTAGCTTGGCAAAATTGCTAGCACTTCAACTGCTGCCTTTTCAGTTGGTAGACTCTGCCCCCTTCCGTGAGTTTGTGGAATGTGCGGTTCCTCAGTGGCAGGTACCCAAACGCCACTTTTTCTCACGGAAGGCGATTCCGGCTCTCTACCGGCATGTGGAAGGCAATGTCCATGCCTCGCTGGACAGGGCGGTCAGCGGTAAGGTGCATATTACCGCTGACTCATGGTCCAGCAGGCATGGACAGGGACGTTACTTAAGTTTCACGGCGCATTGGGTGACTCTGCTGGCAGCTGGGAAGGATGCAGGACAAGGTGCAGTAGTGTTGGAGGTTGTTCCGCCACCACGCCTCCAAAATGCTGATTGTGACACACCTCTCTCCTCCACCCCCTCCTCTTCTTCTTCCTCCATGGCCTCTTCCTCGGAACCAGCGGTGCTCCGTAGGCGTTCAAGGGGCTACGCAAGTACGCAGGCCAAAAGATGCCATGCGGTGCTTGAGCTGGTGTGCTTGGGGGACAGGAGCCACACTGGGGCAGAGGTTCTGTCAGCTCTGCAGGGGCAGGTTCAGAGGTGGTTGACGCCACGCCAACTTAAGGCAGGAATGGTGGTTTGCGACAATGGCACCAACCTCCTCTCTGCCCTCCGACAGGGACAACTGACCCATGTGCCCTGTTTGGCTCACGTCCTTAACTTGGTGGTGCAGCGGTTCTTGGGCAGGTACCCGGGCTTACAGGATGTCCTGAGGCAGGCCAGGAAAGTCTCTGTGCATTTCCGCCGGTCATATAATGCCAGTGCTCGGCTGACGGACCTCCAAAAGGAGTTTAACCTGCCCAAGAACCGCCTAATCTGTGACATGCCCACCAGGTGGAACTCGACGTTGGCCATGCTGCAGCGGCTGCACACGCAGCAGAGGGCCATCAATGAGTACCTGTGCGACTATGGCACCAGGACAGGGTCAGGGGACCTTGGTTTTTTTTCCCCACGCCAGTGGGCCATGATCAGGGATGCATGCACTGTCCTGTCACCATTCGAGGAGGCCACGAGGATGGTGAGCACTGACAGTGCATGCATCAGTGACACTGTCCCCCTTGTCCACCTGTTGGAGCACACGCTGCGTGGAATAATGGACAGGGCACTTGAGGCAGAACAGAGGCAGGAAGAGGAGGACTTCCTTAGCTCTCAAGGCCCCCTTTATCCAGACAGTGTTCCTGCGTGCCCGCCGATCACACAGGAAGAGGACGAGGAGGAGGAGGAGGAGGAGGAGGAAGATTGTGTCAGTATGGAGGTGGAGCCTGGCACTCAGCATCAGCAGTCTTTAAGGGATCAGTCCCAAGGAACACATGGACTTGTACGTGGCTGGGAGGAGGTGGCTGCGGACGTTGTTGTCCTTAGTGACCCAGAGGACTCCGGACCGAATGCCTCAGCAAACCTACGCTGCATGGCCTCCCTGATCCTGCAAAGCCTGCGTAAGGATCCTCGTATTCGTGGTATCAAGGAGAAGGACCAATACTGGCTGGCAACCCTCCTTGATCCACGTTACAAGGGTAAGGTTGCGGACCTTATCTTGCCATCGCAGAGGGAGCAGAGGATGAAACATCTTCGGGAGGCCTTGCAGAAAGGTCTGTGCAACGCGTTCCCAGAGACTGGGAGGTTACAAACTCCTGTTTCTGGACAACGTGTTGCTGAGGCTTCGGTCAGTCAAAGAAGGAGCGGTGGAGAAGGTGGCCGTCTGACCGATGCGTTCAGACAATTTTTTGGTCCGCAGCCCCAAGGTATGATCGGTTCCAGCAACCATCGCCAGCGTCTGTTTTACATGGTGCAGGAATACCTAGGGGCAAGATCAGACTTGGACACCTTTCCCACCGAAAATCCTCTGGGTTACTGGGTCTTGAGGATGGATCACTGGCCAGAGCTTGCACAGTATGCAATTGAGCTACTGGCCTGTCCTGCATCCAGCGTTCTTTCGGAACGCACATTCAGTGCTGCTGGAGGCGTGGTAACCGATCACAGGGTGCGTCTGTCCACCGACTCGGTCGATCGGCTGACCTTCATAAAAATGAATCAGTCTTGGATCACCACCAGCTACCAAGCACCTGATGCAGATGTAACCGAATAATTTTTTTTGAAATCTCAGATCCCTTCAAAGACTGCCTATGCTGATGCTGAGTGACTATCCCTGAGTAATTATCCTCTTCCTCCTCAATCATCACGCTGATAGCTTGTAAGAACATTTTTGGTTCTGGGCGCCACCACCAGTGCCTAAGGCACAATTTTTCAGCCCCTGTTTAACAGGGGCGTGTAATTACAATTTTTGATGTAATACTTTGCAGCAGGGCTCGTTCCTGCATTCCAACTAGAGTGTCTGTGAGGGGTTGCAGTGTTGTGGCACCAGCAGCAGTGCCTAAGACCCAATTTTTCAGCCCCTGTCTAACAGGGGCGTGTAATTACAATTTTTGATGCAATACTTTGCAGCAGGGCTTGTTCCTGCGTTTCAACTAGAGTGTCTGTGAGGGGTTGCAGTGTTGTGGCACCAGCACCAGTGCCTAAGACCCAATTTTTCTGCCCCTGTCTAACAGGGGCGTGTAATTACAATTTTTGATGCAATACTTTGCAGCAGGGCTTGTTCCTGCGTTTCAACTAGAGTGTCTGTGAGGGGTTGCAGTGTTGTGGCACCAGCACCAGTGCCTAAGACCCAATTTTTCTGCCCCTGTCTAACAGGGGCGTGTAATTACAATTTTTGATGCAATACTTTGCAGCAGGGCTCGTTCCTGCGTTCCAACTAGAGTGTCTGTGAGGGGTTGCAGTGTTGTGGCACCAGCACCAGTGCCTAAGGCCCAATTTTTCTGCCCCTGTCTAACAGGGGCGTGTAATTACAATTTTTGATGCAATACTTTGCAGCAGGGCTCGTTCCTGCGTTCCAACTAGAGTGTCTGTGAGGGGTTGCAGTGTTGTGGCACCAGCACCAGTGCCTAAGGCCTAATTTTTCAGCTCCTGTTCAACAGGGGCATGTAATTACAATTCTTGATCTAATATTTCACAGCAGGGCCCTGTGAGGGCTTACAGTGTTTTGGCCACAGCAACACCTAAGGCCCAAATTTCTGCTGAGTATATAGGGCAGGACCCTACTTTCAAACATCTAACTTACAAACGACTCCTACTTGCAAACGGAAGGAGACAACAGGAAGTGAGATGAAATCTACCCCTAAGGAAGGGAAATTCTCTCCTGTAAGAGTTAATATGGGAAAACAATTTCTCCTTTCCACTGATGCTTTCCAATCCTTGTTCCACAAAAAAACCCAAATTTTCAAAAAACATTTTTCATTGGGACAAAAAAGTGAGGTGAAATCTTCTGAAGAGGAGGAAAGACGCAAAACAAATGTCACAGGGGTGATAACCCTTCCCTATGTTTTCCAAAAAGCTTAGAAAAGATTTTTTGGCTGGAGCTAAACACATTAAAAATGTTCAAAATTACAAACAGATTCTACTTAACAACAAACCTACAGTCCCTGTCTTGTTTGCACCGCCTGTATACTGCTGTTCAGAGTATATAGGGACCTTTCCTTATTTTAATTTGGGTGCGGGGTTCCCCTTAATATCCATACAAGACCCAAAGGGCCTGGTAATGGACTGGGGGGTACCCATGCCGTTTGTCTCACTGATTTTCATCCATATTGCCATGACCCGACATGACATTAAACCCGCAAGCAGTTTTAAATGAGATTTTTTCCTTTAAAAATGACATTTGGTGCAGGGACTGTTCTAAACATGGGAAACACGCGTCACTTTACAGGCATACTATAGACACCCCCCAGGTACGATATTTAAAGGAATATTTCACTTTTTTTTTTTTACTTTAAGCATAATTAAAATCACTGCTCCCGAAAAAACGGCCGTTTTTAAAAGTTTTTTTTGCATTGATACATGTCCCCTGGGGTAGGACCCGGGTCCCCAAACCCTTTTTAGGACAATACCATGCAAATTAGCCTTTAAAATGAGCACTTTTGATTTCGAACGTTCGAGTCCCATAGACGTCAATGGGGTTCTAACGTTCGTGCGAACTTGCGGTCCGTTCGCGGGTTCTGGTGCGAACCGAACCGGGGGGTGTTCGGCTCATCCCTACCTTCAAATATATGTAGAAATACAGATTTGCATATCTGAAAATAAAAAAATACTAATCATGGTTGAGATCAAATATTTGCAGCTGCAATCAAAAGTGTGGTTTCACCTTCTGACCTGGAAATTAGTCATTGTATGCACCCGGAAGTTCTTGTGCTGGTCAGGATCTCAATCTAGGTGGACATGGCGAGGTCTCTTTAGCAGAGAGGAGGCGCTGCTCATTGGCCGGGTAAGTGTAGGATATGTACTTGTACTTAATCAATGCAGGGGTGGATGTCATAGTTAGATTTGGTGTGGGTGGGGTTCATTGATTTGTTTGGCATCACCACACATTTGCTTCCGTCCCATGTGCACACATCACTTCCTGCATTTGTTCTGCTGATGTAAATCAGTAAGGACTATGCAAGTATAAATGAGAGATCCTTTTATTAAAATATATATGACTTGTTTCACAGCTGGGCGAATTTTCCAGCAAATTTGGACCTCTGAGTTGCATGGCAAGTTGTACCCCATGATTCTCAATGACAACCATTCATATCTGTGCTACTTTAAGTCGCACCAACTTCAAAGTAGTCCCTGTACTACTTTGGTGTGACTTGAGGTATATCGGGTACAATATTACACAGGCATTCCCAGAAGTTGGGGCCAAGTTGCAGCGGCAAAGTGGCAGCAAAATAGTGTGACTTTCAGGTAGCAGCAGTGTGAATGAGATTCAAGGATAACACCTTTGAATTTGGCCCTATTGTCACTTGTGCATCCTGAAAGTGTAGCAAATTCGTCCCTGCACTACCTTGGTTTGACTGATGCAATTTGAGGTCCATACACCACAAGATTACACAGACATTGCTTCAAGTCATGACAAAGCTGTGCAATTTTAAGGTCGCACAAGTGCAAATGGGGCCTTATTCAAAGGTGTTATCAATTAATCGCATTAGGTTACTTTCACACTTGGGTGACTTTTCATGGAGCTTTGGACCTCAGAGTCACATGAAAAGTTGTCCCCCTTGATTTCCATTAATATTTATTAGAGCTGCACGATTAATCGTCATCGTAATTTTTTTTCCCCTTTACGATCTTGAAAAAAGCGTTTCACGATTCTTGCTATTGCAAAGAACTCTCTCTGCTCTTCTGAAGCCACAGCCGAAAAACCAGGAAGTCTGCCAAGAATTAGAACATTCTTTATCAGTGAACTTGACTAGAAACCTTGTAACAATTTGTCAATTAAATAGAATTCTGTGTAAGTGAGGAAAGTTTAACCACTTAAACACTAAACATTTTTCTGACATTTGTTGGTTTCAGGTTAAAATCATTTTTTTTTTTGCTAGAAAATTACTTAAAACCCCCCAACATTATATATATATATTTTTAGTAGAGACCCTAGAGAATAAAATGGTGGTTGTTACAATATTTTATGTCACACTGTATTTGCGCCTTTCAAATGCAATTTTTTTTGGAAAAAATTACTTTAATTATTTAAAAAAAAAAAAAGAAAAGTTAGCCCAATTTCTTGTGGGATAATGTGAAAGATTTTATGTCACGCGAATCGTGATCTTTTTATTCTAAGCAAAAAAATTGTGATTCTCATTTTGGCCAGAACCGTGCAGCTCTAATATCTATGCAACTTCACCCATGTTCACATAGGTCTGAATTGACATGTCAAATTGTAGGCCAAATCGGCGCCTATTGATGGCAATGGAACTGTCCAAATTGGTGCGACGCCACAACAATTCCCAAAAGTAGTTCCTGCACTACTTTGGGCGACTTCAGGGGGCGATTTCTTACCTCCCAACTTTTTGAGATGGGTATAAGGGACACCTATTAGCAAAAGTAGGTAGGCATAGGACACCTTCTTAAAGGAGAACAGTTGGGACCTATGTGATTTCACTAGACATTTGTGCAGGAAAGTGCACTGATGTCTCTGAAATCGCTGACAAAGTCGGGCTGAGTCACACTTGTGCAACTTTGGACATCAGAGTCGTATGACAAGTCATACCCCATGATTTTCAATGTGTACCATTCATATCTGTGCGACTTCAAGTAACACTGACTTCAACGTAGTCCCTGTTTACACAGGCATTCCCTGGAATTGCGGCAAAATTGCTGATGCAAAATCGTGGGAAAGTTGCGTGTCTTTCCCTGCGACTCCTGCGTCCATAGACCTCAAGATTACACAGGCATTGCTTAAAGTTGCATTAAAATCTCGCAACTTTCAGGTTGCACAAGTGTGAAAGGTGCCTAAGTCACTGTGCTGAGTACTATTTTATACCTAGAATATAAAGTAGTCTCACCATCAAACACTAGTAAACATATGTTCTCAATATAATTGTGCTCAAATGGCTGAAAATCACACAGATGGTATCACCTACTGAAAGCTTGCATTGTACTCAGCAGCGTATGCTGAAAAGAGGCCAACGCCTATTAGCCATTGCCACATCGGCACATCGGCATGAGCATGGTTGTTACTATAATATTAATGCCTGAAATGCAAAACATTATTGTATTGAATCAAACATTAGTAAATGTATTTTCTCTGTAGGTAAGTGCTCAGCTCTGTAGCATAGCGGTATACCCTGCTGCTCCCAAAAGTTCAAGCCATGAATTCAAATCCCACTGACAGCATTACCTCCTAGAAGTGTGCATTGTACTCAGAAGCATAATTAGCCAAAGCACATCAGCTTGCTTTATTCCATATTTTAACTCTTCAAATGCATGCAATGGTATGTACTTATTCAATAATATTATGGTATGGAATTCCAAAATTCAAGGAAAAAAATGTCGTAGGGTCCCCCCAGTACATACCAGGCCCTTCGGTATGGACTTTAAGGGGAACCCCACACCAAATTGTAAAATAAATTTGATGTGGGGCCCCCCAAAATCCATACCAGACCCTTATCCGAGCATGCAGCCTGGAGGTTAGGATAGGGGGGGACGAGTGAGCACCCTCCCCTTCTGAACCTTACCAGGCCACATGCCCCAAAGCACCTTTTCCCCATGTTGATGGGGACAAGGGCCTCTTCCCGACAACCCTGGTCGGTGGTTGTCGGTCTGCAGGCAGGGGGTTTATCAGAATCTGGAAGCCCCCTTTAAAAAGTCGACTCCCAGATCCTGCCCCCTATGTGAATAGGTATAGGGTACATTTTACCCCTACCCATTCACCAAAAAAAGCAGTAAAATGTAAAAAAAATCAATAGCCGGTTTTTGACAAGTCCTTTATTGTAAAATAGCTCCGAGCTGTCTTCTTCCCTTGGCCATCTTCTCCAGACGCTGTCTCTCCCTCCTCCATCTTCTCCCCGAGCTGTATTCTCCCAGAGCCGTCTCTCCTGCCGCTGCCATGTTCTCCATCTGCTGTCTTCTTCCGCACCGCTGGTTACCCGCTAATAAAAAAAAAGCTGCTCTTTTTCCATGGTGGTCTTCCTCTGCTGTGTTGTCACCCGCTGTGTGGCGTCTCTTACATAGCCATGGAGCGGACTCTCCGGGTGACATTATCGGATGGCCACAGAAGACCGCCACAAGAAGAGCGGCTTTTTTTTTTATTAGTGGGTAACCGGCTGCGCTGAAGAACACATCAGCGGGGGAAGATGGTGGCAGCAGGAGAGACAGCTCGGGGAGAAGAAACATCAAACACTAGTGAATGTATTTTCTATGTATTTTCTATGTATGACTGTGCTACACCCAATAGGCTAGCAGTCAGCACTTCTACCTTGAAGAACTCATGGGTTCAAATCCCACAGAGAAATACTAAAAGATTGAATTGGTGAAAAAAAAGCAAATGACTATTAGCCAATTAGCCAAAGCAGCATATGCTGAAAATAGGTGAATGCCAATTAGCCAATGCACTTTAAATTTGGCTGATTATATTAACTCTTCAAATGCATGCAATGATATGTAAGTATTCAATACTATTATGGTGTGAAATTCCAAACACCACACACTAACTAATGGGCAGATTACATTTTTTTGTTTGTTCATTTTAATTTGCTTGTGCACTGAAAAAATAAACACAGCTGGGGGATGGTAGGTTGGCTGGTATTTGAACTTGTACCGTGAGTGCTGTGGAGACATCTGAGCAGACTACTAAGCCATTGTGCTAAGTATGAGACCTACATAATAGTGTAGTATGATTAAAGAATGAATATAAAAAATTACCGCTTTATAGTCACCTAAATTAAAAAATAAAAAACAACATACAACAAATAGGTAACCTAAATGTTTAATACATGTAACTTTACAGAATAGCAGACATTACTATGTAATAATCATTCATAACTGCATTAGTTAGCAAAAGAAGGAAAGAAATAGGAATACTAATTGCAACATACATCAATAGATGCACACGAGGTAGAGCACTTCTCACATAAAAATGTTTCTTTCACATACATGGATCATGGCTACAGTACACTGCTATATAACAACTTGATAAAAATTGGCATTTGTATATACGCGGAAGCGCTAATTAGCAGCAATTTAGAATTTTCAAACGTTTGTTCTCCACTTATATCGCTGATTTTCATGCGCAAATTCGCCGTTTTGTTTCCATTTGGCTAAAATTGGCTCTATTATTTGCCATAGTGCCCAGTACTTCCTGGAGTTATAGTAAATGACCCCCATAGTGTAGTATTTTTTCAAAATGCTTTATTAGTAAAGTAAAATAGGTACTCACACAGGAAAACAACAGATTGTGCAGTGTATCCGGACGAGCGGCGAGCTCGTACACTGCTGACAGAGGTAGTCAGAGGGAAACAAGGATGCCATATAGTGTAGTATTTTTTCAAAATGCTTTATTAGTAAAGTAGGATATGTACTCACACAGGAAAACAACAGATTGTGCAGTGTATCCGGACGAGCGGGGAGCTCGTACACTGCTGACAGTGGGAGGTTGTGCCTATCCCTACGCGTGGCGTCACGGGTCACGTGGCTTCATCAGGAAAAAAACAACCAACCTCACTCAACCAAAGCAAAAAGAGGATATCGACACGAACATCACACAACCACCGGATCTCTCTTTGACCCCAATCACCACTGACACGATTAAAAACATTATGAGAAGCATTCGAGACAGCACATCACCAAACGACATCATTCCCACAAAACTCCTGAAAGAATGTTCCCACATCTTGGCCCCTACCATAACACACCTCATAAATCAGTCGTTCAAAAAAAGGATTGTGCCAACCACCCTCAAATAAGGCATCATCAAACCCCTGCTAAAGAAACCCAATCTCAACCCTAAGGACCCTAACTACCGCAGACCGATAACAAGCCTCAACACCATCTCCAAGATTATGGAGAAAGCAGTAGTACAACAGCTACAATGCCACCTGGACACACACCAACTCCTGGACCCTCTGCAATCAGGCTTCCGCCCAGGCCATGGCACAGAAACAGCACTTCTCAAAATCTGGGACGATGCCCTTGAAGCAGCAGATGACGGAGAATCATGTCTCCTGATACTGTTAGACCTCAGTGCAGCATTTGATACAGTGGAGCACAATACTCTACTTGTCCGCCTCACAGAAGTAGCAGGAGCCACAGATTCTGGTCTAAAATGGTTTGCATCCTTCTTAGAGAATCGCTCTCAGACAGTGAAACTAGGATCATTCACTTCTGAAACCCGCACAATCTCCTGTGGAGTCCCTCAGGGTTCACCCTTGTCACCAGTGCTATTCAACATCTACTCGCTCTTGAATGTTGAATGTATGTGTACACGGGTGATTAAAGATATCATGATTGAACCACAGCGCAATTAGATGGCTCCCCTGTGAAACTACTTAACGATTAATTAGCACAAGATTTAAACAATGGAGGTACATCACTGCGCATGCTCTGAAGAAGCTTTTCACAAAGCAAAACATGTAAGCATTACAACAACATGGTATCCATGATGAGGACACTGGGATTGCCATCTGCCCACCTGATTCCCCCCCCTTAAATTTTTCCTCGATCCGACAATCAAACCTGGAGATTGACTATCGCTCTAATAAATAGGGGTGATACCTCTACAGCATTACCAAGAGAAAGACTTTCCATGCAATGGGTTTACCTATTCCGTTTCTCTTCACTACCAACGGATCTTTTGTATCCTGCAACGATAGAGAACACAGCTCTACCACACCTGATCGGTATACCTCTGCAGCGGCTGTGACGATACCAGTGGATCACGGAGATCCCGTCTAGATGCCCGAAGCTGCGAGCAACTTTACATCAGAAGAGGTGGTGAGCTGTATCATATTTCTTTACCTGCTGTGGAGATTACCATCTTAAGTGATAAGTCAAGCTTATTGTATATCATCCAGGTTGAAACTTTGTGTCATCAGTCAGCTATTTCAAATAACTACATATACATATGTATACAAGGATCTTTTCTTTGCTACACAGTTTCCATAACGGAGCTATGGAGGAAATTCAAACAGCACTAGCACTTTCATAAATTCAACAGATAATTTATCTTTTTCTTGATGAGAAATAGCCATGGACTCTTATATTTCCACAAGCAGAAAGCCTGATTACAATCATTGGCACTGATCCAGTGTTCATAGATATCTGTTACCATTAACTTTACCGATTTTTGGATCGATCCAGATCTACACATGTACATGAGTGCATGTGTGAATGAAAGGGGATACTTTTGGTTGAATCAGTGATACAGTGGCCACCGCTGTCCTATATAGACATTAGGTCTTTTTAATTTGTATTGGAGATAGGGGTATCATTTGTGTATTCTAGTTTGCAATTTTTTGCTGAGCTTTTTATATATATGGATAATCAATAAATGACTTAAAGTTATCCACCAATCTGTCCTCCATGAAGAATTGCTGTGTGATCTCTTCACAAATGTTGTTCTATATATACATAATTCAGAGGACAACTATTCTGGGGGGTTTTCTAAATACACATTCTTTTTGAAATACCCCAGTTAGAAGGTGGAACCGGGTGAATCGCTAAAAAGTGAGGCCGACTTACGGCCAGGTACTTAATCACTTGAGAACACCGGACTTTACTTAGGAGTAGCCAAGGTCCCTCCTCCTTTTTTGTTTTGTTTTCAACATCTACATCTGCCCACTCCTCAAAATCATCAAAAAATCGGACCTCTGCTTCCACTCATACGCTGATGACACCCAACTCTACTTTCGCATCACTGGACAAAAAGACCACCATCAGCAATTAGAGAAATGCCTCACTTTGATAGATGACTGGATGACCATTAGCTCCCTCAAACTCAATGGTTCAAAAACAGAACTTCTTCTCCTACACGCTAACCAAAATTCCAAAACCATGACTCCATGGACACCTCACACCATCTTTGGACAGACCATTTCTCCAAGCACCAAAGCCCAGAGCCTCAGAGTTATCTTTGACTCAGAAATGACAATGGATGCACAAATATAATCAGTAGTTAGCGGATCTCATCATCTCCTCCGCCTGCTACATAGACTCATCCCCTTCATCCAAGAAGAGGACAAAGCAGCAGTTGGAACAATCCATCAATTCCCGACTCGACTACGCAAACTTGCTCTACATAGGATTACCCCAATATCAGCTTGCATGCCTACAGGTCATCCAAAACACGACAGCAAGACTGCTAACAGGAAAAAAACTCTGGGAGTCCATTTCCCCATCCCTGAGAAGCTTACATTGGCTAACCGTAAAGAATCGAATCACATTCAAGACCCTCTGCCTCATCCACAAATGCATACAAGGAAACGCTCCTCAATACCTTGAGAGAAAGTAAAACACTACACACCCAATCACAATCTTCGATCATCTAACCCAAACCTCCTCCTCATTCCCAAATACCGCTACAAAGCAAAGGGAGAACGAAGATTTGCAGTCCAAGGACCTCGGCTATGGAACGCTCTTCCGACTCACATCCGCATGGAAGAAAACCATCTGGCCTTCAGGAAAAAACTCAAGACCTTCCTCTTCTAAGAAGCTGACAACACAAAACGCATTTAGCGCCTTGAGGCGATTCAGTTTGCATTTGCAGCGCTTTACAAATCATTCATTCATTCATTCATTCATTCAGAGGCATCAAACAGGGTGCTCAAAACCAAGCCAAACTTCTTACCAGAATGTAGTGACCATTTAACATTAAATGGTCATAAGGTCTTGTGAGTTAATACCTCCAACCCTGGCTGAACTCCACTTTTCTCAATGAAGGGGCATTCATTCTGATCTTCAGCACTGATTTTCTTGCAGGTAGAATTTCAACTAGTGTCATTCAACCCAATTCTCAACCAAGCTGTCATTAATAAGTTCAGTTCAGGAACAAGAGCCACTACTTATTGAAATTACCTTTAGAGAAACAAGTTGATTATTATTATTATACAGGATTTATATAGCGCCAACAGTTTGCGCAGTGCTGTACAACATGAGGGCAGACAGTACACTTACAATACAAATAAATACAGGAGGGATCGGAGGGCCCTGCTCGTTAGAGCTTACAATCTAGAAGGGAGGGTCAAGTGGAAACAAAAGGTAATAACTGTGGGGGGTGAGCTGATGGAGAAAATGAAAAAAACAGGTGTGGGTAGGGTAGGCTTCTCTGAAGAGAAGAGTTTTCAGGGATCGTCTAAAAGCTAATAGAGTATGAGATAAGTGGACAGATTGGGGTAGGGCATTCCATAGGATTGGAGAGGCTTTGAAAAAGTCCTGGAGGCGAGCATGGGAGGAGGTGACAAGGGAGCTAGAGAGCAGGAGGTCTTGTGAGGAACAAGAGAATGAGTAGGTTGGTATTTAGAGACTAGGCTAGTGATGTAGCTGGGGACTAAATTGTGGATGGCTTTGTACGTAGCTGTTAGTATTTTGAATTTAATTATTTGGCGGAAGCCAGTGAAGGGATTGACAGAGAGGGGTAGCAGAGATAGATCGATTGGTAAGGTGGATGAGTTTGGCAGCAGCATTCATGATGGATTGAAGAGGTGATAGACTATGTAGAAGTAAGCCAATGAGAAGGGAGTTTCAGTAGTCGAGGCGAGAGATGACTAGTGAGTGAATTAAGAGCTTTGTTGTGTCATTGATTAGAAAGGGGCATATTTTGGAGATGTTGCGGGGGTTGAGACAGCTAGATTTGGACAGTGATTGGACGTGGTTCTTAAAGGAGAGTTCAGAGTCCAGGACTACACCTAGAACCTTGGCATGTGGGGATGGGCTTGTAGTTGTGTCATCGACTATGACAGAGAGATCAGGGGAAGGGGCAAATGGGGGAGGAAAAATTATAAGTTCGGTTTTGGATAGATTGAGTTTGAGGAAGTGGTGTGACATCCAGACTGATATATCTGATAGTAAATTAGTGATACGTGAGGAGACAGAGGGAGTGAGCTGAGGGGTAGAGAAATAGATTTGGGTGTCGTCAGCGTAGAGGTGGTATTGGAAGCCAGGGAGGAAGTGTAGATTGAAAATAGGAGAAGTACAAGAACGGAACCTTGGGGGACCCCAACTGAGAAGGAAGAGGAGAGGAGGAAGTAGAGTTGTAAGAAATGCTAAAGGTGCGGTTGGATAAGTAGGAAGAGAACCAGTGAAGAGTGCAGTCATGGAGACCAAAGGCGTGGCGTTTTTTAAAGAGGAGGGAGTGGTCAACCGTATCAAAGGCAGCAGAGAGGTCCAGGAGTAGGAGTACAGAATAATGTTAATTGGTTTTGGCCATCAGTAGATTGTTGTTAGTTTTAGGAGAGCAGTTTCTGTGGAGTTTTGAGGACAAAATCCAGACTGAAGGGGATCAAGAAGGCTATTATCAGCGAGGTGGATGCTCAGTCGGTTGTAAACCAGATGTTCGAGGAGTTTGGATAAGAAGGGGAGCAAGGAGATGGGAGTAGGTTGTTAAGATTGGATGGGTCCAGTGAGGGCTTTTTAAGTATGGGTCTGACAAGTGCATGTTTTAGAGAGTTGGGGAAGATGCCAGAAGAGAGGGAGAGATTGAAGATGTGGGTTAGAGAGTGTAGCATAGAGCCAGAGGGTGAACGTAGCATTTGTGAGGGAACAGGATCCAGAGGGCAGGTGGTAAGGTGGACATTGGAGGTTGCTAAAGTAGTTTAGCAACCTCGTCTATGGTGGTGGGGTTGAAAGAAGGAAGTAATGATTGTGCCTGTGGGCATGAAGTGTAAAGCGTGGAGGGTATCGGAACAGTAGAGATCTCCTCGCGAATTGTATCAATCTTCTGTTTAAAGTGATTGGCGATCTCCTGGGCAATGAGTGAGTTGGCGAGTGGAGAAGTAGAGAGCTGAAGGTAGAGAAAAGTTGATGGCAACGGGATGATAATTTGCTAATGAGAGTGATAAAATAGGTCTGCTTGGTGGTGAGGAGGCTGGAATTTTATTTTTGGAGGGCAGATTTATATTGGTTGAAATCTCTCTGAGACTTATGCCCCGTACACACGGTCGGACTTTGTTCGGACATTCCGACAACAAAATCCTAGGATTTTTTCCCACGGATGTTGGCTCAAACTTGTCTTGCATACACACGGTCACACAAAGTTGTCGGAAAATCCGATCGTTTTAAACGCGGTGACGTAAAACATGTACGTCGGGACTATAAACGGGGCAGTGGCCAATAGCTTTCATCTCTTTATTTATTCTGAGCATGCGTGGCACTTTGTCCGTCGGATTTGTGTACACACGATCGGAATTTCCGACAACGGATTTTGTTGTCGGAAAATTTTATCTCCTGCTCTCCAACTTTGTGTGTCGGAAAATCCGATGGAAAATGTCCGATGGAGCCCACACACGGTCGGAATTTCCGACAACACGCTCCGATCGGACATTTTCCATCGGAAAATCCGACCGTGTGTACGGGGCATAAGTCTTACACCACAGGCGCTCATGAGCACGACTACATTTTTTCAGACTTCTAGTATCATCTGTTTGCCAAGGTTGAAGTGGTCGGGGCCTGATTCTCTGTGTAGTGAGGGGGGCCATTGAGTCCAGTGAGGCTAGAAGTGAAGCATTGTAGACATAAATGGCTAGGTTGATGCAGGATAGGGGTGAGATTTTGTCGTAGAGGTTGTCGATAGCAGAGTAGAAAAGAGAAGGGTTGAGATGACATAAGTTTCTGTGGGTAACTTTTAGGCGGTTGGAGGGAGAAGGGGTGGAGGAGAGGGAGAGAGTGAAACTAATAAGATGGTGATCAGAGAGAGGGAATGGATAGTTAGAGAGGTTGCGTGGAGTGCAAAGGTGAGAGAAAACAAGGTCAAGGGTATTGCCTTCAGAGTGAGTAGGAGCGTGTATCCACTGCTTCAAGTCAAAGGAGGAGGTTAGGCTGAGAAGTTTGGAAGTGGCAGGAGTGTTAGTATTAATAGGAATGTTGAAGTCCCCAAGAATGATTTTGGGGATTTCAGAAGCAATAAAGTAGGGTAGCCAGGCAGAGAAGTCATCAAGAAAGGTTGATACAGGTCCAGGGGGCCTGTAGATTACAGCTATCCTTAGAGAAACTGGAGTGAAAAGACGAATACAGTGTGCTTTGAAAGAGGAGGTGGCTGAAGTACCTGAAAGGTGCTATGTGGGGCTAGAAGGATTCTGACACCTCCTCCCTTACGTCCACTGGATCTGGGGGAGTGAGTCCAGAGAAAACCACCATGGTATAGGGCAGTCGAAGACGCAGTGTCGGATTCGTGGAGCCAGGTTTCGGTAATGGCGAGTAGGTTAAATGAGTTGGCGATAAAGAGGTCATGGAGAGAGGTGAGTTTGTTGCAGACAGAGCGGGAGTTCCAAAGGGCACAAGAGAAAGGGAGTCTGGTCTTGGGAAGAATAGAAATGGGAACTAAATTGTGTTGATTGTGGCTGCTGCCAGGGGGTGCAGGGTGATGGGTGCATGGAGTACAGTTAAATGATGGAGGCCCAGGGTTTGGGGATATATCTCCAGAGGTTAGGAGAAGCAGGAGGATGAGGGAGGTAATATGGGAGTGGGATTTATATGTAGGGACATGCCCCGTGGTTTCGGAGATTTTTAGTGTGTGTGGATTTAGAATTAGCAGGAGTTGGTGGGTAGTGGCAGTAATAAGGAGAGGACAGAAATGAGGGTGATATATATATGCTGTGGGGGGTAGAAGAGGGGTGAAGGAGAGATAGTTTAAGGATAGAGGACAGAGCTGTCAAAAGGAGTGGTAGAGAGTGCATGTTACAAGGAGAAAGAGCTGAAGGGGTAAACAAGGTCACCTGATGTCTGTGTGGTGTTTTTCAAAGTATTGTCTTGTGTTTATTTGCTTTGTGCATTTGCTGAAGTGCAGAGTCAGAAGTGCTCCCACTTATAGAAATAGTCCCACTTTGAGAAAGAGCCCCAGTTGCAAATGTGCACCCCTGCAAATGCTTCCCCCAAAAGAAGCTTATATTTATACTGATAGGGGTGGTGTGTGGGTGGATTTCAATTAGCAATCAGGAGGTAATAAAGGTTAGCTGGTTAACAGGACAAAATTCTTACTTCAGAAACAGACTAGCAAGAGGGCACTAAAGTTAACGGGCCATAATTTTGGGTAAGACAAGGGAGATAATAAAGCATTGTAATGTGGACAGGTCTATAAATGGTTAAGCAAAAATAACATACCAACAATTATTAAATAGATATAAGCAAAGCAGATAGCAGTGTTTCAGTTTTTGAGTGGAGATGGTTCAATTAGCACATACCTATGGAATGAGAGAAGAGATTTTCAGATGAGACAATCAGATAATGATGAGTGCAGACTCAGAAGTGCTCCCACTTATAGAAAGAGCCCCAGTTGCAAATGTACCCCCTGCCCATTTCCAACACATTTGCACAAATGTGTCTATCACGCCTATTCTTTTTTAGCCAAGACACAGCTGTCTCTTCTGCAGTGGAAAATGCTGCTTGTACTTCTGAAACTCAGCTCAACTCAAAGATAAAAGAAAAGGAAACATAGGAGGAGATTTACTAAAACTGAATCTGGTGTAGCTGTGCATGGTAGCCAAGCAACTTCTAACTTCAGTTTGTTCAATTAAGCTTTAACAAAAAATCTGAAAGCCGATTGGTTTCTATGCAGAGCTACACCACATTTTGCACGCTCCAGTTATAGTAAATCTCCCCCATCTCCCTTATGTTCTCCATAATACAAAGTTTTTATTAATAAATGGATACACTCACTTTTTGTAAATGGTTGAAATAAGCCTTCATATTACGTCAAAAAGGCAGCATTGCACCAGCTAATACATGAATTTCACTACACTAAAATCCTCCCAGCAGACAAGCTACAACTCAGTGTTTCTCAGTTACTGAACAATCCCTTGACTCCACCCAACATGTTTTATCAGCAATTATTTAATCTGCCATGCATTAGACTTGATTCACATCTATGCATTTTTAGTGCTTTTTGCATTTTGCAGATTCGCACTACAGTCCTTCTAACATGGTTTCCTATGGAAAACGTTCTGTAGTGTAAATCTACAAAATGCAAAAAGAACTAAAAATGCATCGGTGTGAATCAGGCCTCATTCACTATCTAAAACAATAACTAAAGACTTACCAGATGGACCATATTAGCCTTTACTTGATTCAGCCACAACATCATAACTAAAATGAACATTCTTCCCTGTAGTTTATATTTGAAGCAGAGTCTCACCCAACCTGAAACCCTGGATAAACATTAGACCTTCAGCAGGCCTCAACATCTATCCTATTGTATGGCCTCCTGTGGCTTCCATCTGTACTCACATCTCAAGTTAAAAGTCACTTGCTCAGTGGCCCACTCTGAAGGTGATGCCTTCTATTTTCAGGAGTTCTAAGATTTTTCCCACTCCACCCCTTTTACTGTAATCACAGGTTCAACAGCATTTCAGTTGGGCCAACAGGATTTTCAGTTGAAACTCCTTCGCAAAAAAGACATGTACAGATGCCTACACTTTTTCTCTACTTGAGTGTTTTATACACTTAGAACACAGGAAGAAAAATTCTGTCAGGATCTTGATCCTTTAGGATCGCCCAACTGAGCCACTACCTGAAATCTTCTTCCAAACAGTAAGCACATCATAACCCCTTTACACCTTTTGAACTATTGTGCATGGATCCTGACCCTATTTGACATTCCTTGTCACCCAGAGACCCAGAGACTTGTCATAGACCAGACATCCACTCACTCACCTGTTTATCTAAAGAAATGGGAGAATTAACTAGGAACTACTTTTGCTCTTAAGGAAATGACTTGTATTCTACAATTAGCCCATTATTCCTCTATTTTAACACATAACTAAATTTAGGCATCTAAAATCAGATCTATGTGGTGTAAAACCCCTCCCTCACATTGTGGAGATGTAATAATCACATAAGCATACCACTACACTTTTTCTGGCAAGGTTCCAAATTTAAAGATGAATTCCAAGTGTGGATATGTTTACATGGTTACGTTGGTCCAACTTGGACTAATGTAACTATACATATACCATACCTGTGGGATCCCCTAGAAGCTCAAAATCACTATAGTAGGCATATATACTACAGTGGTCTCCACTAGTTCCCAGGCCCCACGCTGAGTAGCTGCCCTTCTGCATTGTGAACACTGGATGTCATTTTTTCGGCACAGTCACCATTCACCCCAGATAATGCAGGGCAGCCCCTCATCACGAGACCTGAAAGCTAGTTGAGAGCACTATAACAGTGTCTACTACAGTAATTTCTAGATTCCAAGTGGATCGAAACAGATATGCTATATACATAGTTACATTGGTCCAAACTGTAAAGATATCCATACCTGGAATTCATCTTTAAGAATTTCTTGGAGTCCATTAGGGCTAATATTTTTCAACTCATGAATATAGACTGGGGCACTAACCCTATGGCTTATTTACTCCATGTTATGCTTCCCTCTGTGAAATTATACAAAAAGTAATTACTGATCTATTTGGTCAATGCTGTCAGGGCATGTACAGTATCTCACAAAAGTGAGTACAGCCCTCTCATTTTTGTAAATATTTTATTATATCTTTTCATGTGGCAACACTGAAAAAAAGACACTTTTTTACAATGTAAAGTAGTGAGTGTACAGCGTGTATAACCGTGTAAATTTGCTGTCCCCTCAAAATAACACAACACACATCCCTTAATGTCTAAACCGCTGGCAACAAAAGTTAGTACACCCTAAGTGAAAATGTCCAAACTGGGCCCAACGTGTCAATATTTTGTGTGGCCACCATTATTTTCCAGCACTGCCTTAACCCTCTTGGGCATGGAGTTCACCAGAGCTTCACAGTTTGCCACTGGAGTCTTCTTCCACTCCTCCATGACAACATCACCGAGCTGGTGGATGTTGGAGACCTTGCTCTCCTCCACCTTCCGTTTGAGGATGCCCCACAGATGCTCAATAGGGTTTAGGTCTGGAGACATGCTTAGCCAGTCCATCACCTTTACCCTAAGCTTCTTTAGCAAGGCAGTGGTCATCTTGGAGGTGTGTTTGGGGTCATTATCATGTTGAAATATTGCCATGCGGCCCAGTACATGTTGGCATTCATGGTTCTCTCAATGAACTGTAGCTCCCCAGTGCCGGCAGCACTCATGCAGCCCCTGACCATGACACTCCCACCACCATGCTTGACTGTAGGTAAGACAAACTCGTCTTTGTACTCATCGCCTGCTTGCAGCCACACGCTTGACAGTATCTGAACCAAATAAGTTTATCTTGGTCTCATCAGACCACAGGACATGGTTCTAGTAATCCATGACCTTAGTCTGCTTGTCTTCAGTAAACTGTTTGTGGGCTTTCTTGTGCATCATCTTTAGAGGAGACTTCCTTCTGTGACGACAGCCATCCATACCAATTTGATGCAGTGTGCGGCGTATGGTCTGAGCACTGACAGGCTGACCCCCCCACCCCTTCAACCTCTGCAGCAGTGCTGGCAGCACTCATACGTCTGTAGCACTAACTCTCTGCGGAGCTGTTGTTTTAAGCGGGCTTGTTACCTTGACTCTCCTTCCCTCTGTTTTACCATCACCGGGTCTAGGGGTTCCGTTGAGTTTACCTCTGGACGATACACGCACCAACACTTGAGTACGTTTTCAATGCTTTATTGAACAATTTACTTAAGGAAATAGCAGGAAAGAGGCAGAAGGGAAACTGCAGAAGAAACTCAAATATCTTCTCATAAGGTTCTTGACAAGTGTCCTGGTAGAATTTGAATATAATAATAGAATGCGCTCCCCTCGTGGGACACACTCTTTGCACGCCTGGATAGGCCTATCTCACTTGCCTAGCAGCCAGAACTTAGCACGAACAAAAGTCTCTGCCACAGACTTGTTTTGGGGATAAACTGGTACGATCCTCTGCCACAGGATGTATTGGTTTTTCTGCACTGAACGTCAGTCACAGTGCTTGAACCTTTAAGCCAACCCGGCAATACTATGCTGTATAGTTACTTTTAGGATACGTCCTCCAACCGAGTCACCAGGCCCCTCCACCCGGCCCAGCCCAGCCCAGCCCATTCCAGCCCAGCCCATCCAAGTGCAATATCGTTCGATCACTGTCACTTACAAAACACTAAACGCAAAACTGCAGCGTTCGCAGAGTCAGGCCTGATACCTGCGATCGCTAACGTTTTTTTTGGTAGCGTTTTGGTGAACTGGCAAGCACCAGCGGCCCCAGGAAGCGTCAGGTTAGTGCCAGTAGCGCTAACACCCACGCACGCACCATACACCTACCTTAGTGGTATAGTATCTGAACGGATCAATATCTGATCCGATCAGATCTATACTAGCGTCCCCAGCAGTTTAGGGTTCCCAAAAACGCAGTGTTAGTGGGATCAGCCCAGATACCTGCTAGCACCTGCATTTTGCCCCTCCGCCCGGCCCAGCCCAGCCCACCCAGATGCAGTATCGATCGATCACTGTCACTTACAAAACACTAAATGCATAACTGCAGCGTTCGCAGAGTCAGGCCTGATCCCTGCGATCACTAACAGTTTTTTTGGTTGCGTTTTTGGTGAACTGGTGGTAGCGTTTTTGTGAACTGGCAAGCACCAGTGGCCTAGTACACCCGGGTCCTAGTCAAACCAGCACTGCAGTAACACTTGGTGACGTGGCGAGTCCCATAAGTGCAGTTCAAGCTGGTGAGGTGGCAAGCACAAGTAGTGTCCCGCTGCCACCAAGAAGAAGACAAACACAGGCCCGCCATGCCCATAGTGCCCTTCCTGCTGCATTCGCCAATCCTATTTGGGAACCCACAACTTCTTCAGCACCCATACTTCCCCCATTCACATCCCCAACCAAATGCAGTCGGCTGCATGAGAGGCATTTTCTTTATGTCCTCCCGAGTACCCCTACCCAACGAACCCCCACAAAAAAGATGTCGTGTCTGCAGCAAGCGCGGATATAGGCATGACACCCACTATTATTGTCCCTCCTGTCCTGACAATCCTGGTCTTTGCATTGGTGAATGTTTTGAACGCTACCATACACTAGTTGAGTATTAGCGTAGGGTACAGCATTGCACAGACTAGGCACACTTTCACAGGGTCTCCCAAGATGCCATCGCATTTTGAGAGACCTGAACCTGGAACCGGTTACAGTTATAAAAGTTACAGTTACAAAAAAAAGTGTAAAAACAAAAAAATATATAAAATAAAAAAAAACAAAAATAGTTGTCGTTTTATTGTTCTCTCTCTCTATTCTCTCTCTATTGTTCTGCTCTTTTTTACTGTATACTATTCTGCAATGTTTTATTGTTATTATGTTTTATCATGTTTGCTTTTCAGGTATGCAATTTTTTATACTTTAGTGTTTACTGTGTTTTATTGTTAACCATTTTTTTGTTTTCAGGTACGCCATTCAGCTGCAGCACAGATTTATTTATCTTGACAGCAACAGCATTTGCTCCCACGATATATAAAGCCGTGATTCCAGTGGAGGTGATATATGCCGAAGCATGGGGGCAGCAGGGGCGGAGGACCGATTTGCTCCTAACTTTTGGGGCGGATGCCCCCATGCTACGGCATATATAAATGGTGCATGTATGCCCATCATTAGAAGTGGGTGGATGAAGGGAGGTATTCTAATGGTGGGCATACCCACCAATCAATCTCTTTTTTTCGTTCAGCCCACAGGCTGCATGAAAAAAAAAGATTACAATATATGCCCAACAAGGACCAGCAACGTACTGGTATGTTGCTGGACTTTGAGTGGTTATACCAGAATGATGCCTGCAGGTTTAGGTATCATCTTGGTATCATTCTTTTCAGCCAGCGGTCAGCTTTTATGTAAAAGCAATCCTAGCAGCTAATTAGCCTCTAGACTGCTTTTACAAGCGATGGGAGGGAATGTCCCCTCTCCCACCGTCTTCCATGTTTTTCTCTGGCTCTCCTGTCCCAACAGGGAACCTGAGAATGCAGCCGGTGATTCTGCCAGCTGACCATAGAGCTGATCAGAGACCAGAATGGCTCCAAATCATCTCTATGGCCTAAGAAACCTGAAGCTATAAGCATTTCATGACTTAGATTTTGCCGGATGTAAACAGCGCCATTGGGAAATTGGGAAAGCATTTTATCACACTGATCTTGGTGTGGTCAGATGCTTTGAGGGCAGAGGAGAGATCTAGGGTCTAATAGACCCCATTTTTTTCAAAAAAGAGTACCTGTCACTACCTATTGCTATCATAGGGGATATTTACATTCCCTGACATAACAATAAAAATGATAAGAAAAAAAAATGAAAGGAACAGTTTAAAAATAAGATAAAAAAGCAAAAAATTAATAAAGAAAAAACCCCTGACCCCCCCTGCTCTCGTGCAAAGGCGTACGCAAGCGTTGGTCTGTTGTCAAATGTAAACAGCATTTGCACCATGCATGTGAGGTATCACCGCAAAGGTCAGATCGAGGGCAGTAATTTTAGCAGTAGACCTCCTCTGTAAATCTAAGGTGGTAACCTGTAAAGGCTTTTAAAGGCTTTTAAAAATGTATGTAGTTTGTCGCCACTGCACGTTTGTGCGCAATTTTAAAGTATGTCATGTTTGGTACCCATGTACTCAGCCTAAGATCATCTTTTTTATTTCATCAAACATTTGGGCAATATAGTGTGTTTTAGTGCATTAAAATGAAAAAAGTGTGTTTTTTCCCCAAAAAATGTGTTTGAAAAATCGCTGTGCAAATACTGTGTGAAAAAAAAAATTAAACACCAACCATTTTAATCTGTAGGGCCTTTGCTTTAAACATATATATAATGTATGAGGGTTAAAAGTAATTTTCTTGCAAAAAAAAATATTTTTTTCATGTAAACAAATAGTGTCAGAAAGGGCTATGTCTTCAAGTGGTTAGAAGAGTGGGTGATGTGTGACATAAGTTTCTAAATGTTGTGCATAAAATGCCAGGACAGTTCAACCCCCCCCAAGTGACCCCATTTTGGAAAGTAGACACCCCAAGCTATTTGCTGAGAGTCATGTCGAGTCCATGGAATATTTTATATTGTGACACAAGTTGCGGGAAAGAGACAATTTAATTTTTTTTTGCACAAAGTTGTCACTAAATGATATATTGCTCAAACATGCTGTGGGAATATGTGAAATTACACCCCAAAATACATTCTGTTGCTTCTCCTGAGTACGGGGATACCACATGTGTGAGACTTTTTGGGATCCTAGCCGCATAAGGGACCCCAAAAACCAAGCACCACCTTCAGGATTTCTAAGGGTGTACATTTTTGATTTCACTCCTCACTGCCTATCACAGTTTCGGAGGCCATGGAATGCCCAGATGGCACAACCCCCCCCCAAAATGACCCCATTTTTCAAAGTAGACACTCCAAGCTATTTGCTGAAAGGTATGGTGAGTATTTTGCAGACCTCTCTTTTTGTCACAAAGTTTTGAAATTTGAAAAAAGAAAAAAAAATACATTTTTCTTTTCTTTCTTCATTTTCAAAAACAAATGAGAGCTGCGAAATACTCACCATGCCTCTCAGCAAATAGCTTGGGGTGTCTACTTTCCAAAATGGGGTCATTTGGGGGGGTTTGTACCATCTTGGCATTTTATGGCCTTGGAAACTGTGATAGCTAGTGAAGAGTGTAATCAAAAATTTACGCCCTTAGAAATCCTGAAGGCGGTGCTTGGTTTTTGGGGCCCCGTACGCAGCTAGGCTCCCAAAAAGTCCCACACATGTGGTATCCCCATACTCAGGAGAAGCAGCAGAATGTATTTTGGGGTGTAATTCCACATATGCCCACGGCATGTTTGAGCAATATATCATTTAGTGACAACTTTGTGCAAAAAAAAAAAAAGTTTGTCATTTTTTTCCGCAACTTGTGACAAAATATAAAATATTCCATGGACTCAACAACTCAACATGCCTCTCAGCAAATAGCTTGGGGTGTCTACTTTCCAAAATGGGGTCATATGGGGGGGGGGTTTGAGCTGTCCTGGCATTTTATGGCCTTCAAAACTGTGATAGGTAGTGAGGAGTGAAATCAAAAATTTACGACCTTAGAAATCCTGAAGGCAGTGATTGGTTTTCGGGGCCAGTACGTGGCTAGGCTCCCAAAATCACCATACTCAGGAAAAGCAGCTAAATGTATTTTGGGGTGCAATTCCACATATGCCCATGGCCTGTGTGAGCAATATATCATTTAGTGACAACTTTTTGTAAATTTTTTTTTGTCATTATTCAATCACTTGGGACAAAAAAATTAATATTCAATGGGCTCAACATGCCTCTCAGCAATTTCCTTGGGGTGTCTACTTTCCAAAATGGGGTAATTTGGGGGGAGGGTGTACTGCCCTGCCATTTTAGCACCTCAAGAAATGAGATAGGCAGTCATAAACTAAAAGCTGTGTAAATTCCAGAAAATGTACCCTAGTTTGTAGACGCTATAACTTTTGCACAAACCAATAAATATATGCTTATTGACATTTTTTTTACCAAAGACATGTGGCTGAATACATTTTGGACTAAATGTATGACTAAAATTGAGTTTATTGTATTTTTTTTATAACAAAAAGTAAAAAATATTGTTTTTTTTTTCAAAATTTTCGGTCTTTTTCTGTTTATAGCGCAAAAAATAAAAACTGCAGAGGTGATCAAATACCATCAAAAGAAAGCTCTATTTGCGGCAACAAAAGGATGCAAATTTCGTTTGGCTACAGCATTGCATGACCGCGCAATTAGCAGTTAAAGCGACACAGTGCCAAATTGTAAAAAGTGCTCTGCTCAGGAAGGGGGTAAATACTTAAGGGGCTGAAGTGGTTAAGTAATACTTTTCTGATGTACAATGTATATTGACCTCTCAAAATGCTGGATAGCAATTTTGGTTGATGGAAACTAGAGAACACTGAAGGCTACAGCAGAGATGTTAAGAAGGTGGGTAAAAAGTGCTGATCAGCAGTATTATATCAGTGGCAGGGATCTGTCCTTTTTAAATGTAAATGTTAAATTTCAACTAGTGCCTTGTTTAACATCATTGAATAATTTAATCTGTGGTAAAAAGGTTTTAAAATGTTTTTAAACACAATTTCTAATAAGGTCAATAACCTCCTGGTGATTTATTTTTTACCCGTATAGGTTGTGGGAAAGCATTAAGTCTTGAGTATTGTTACACTGCTGTGGTTTGAAGATATGCCTATACAGAAGACACAAAGTTTATTTACTGATAGACTGTCAGGAACAATGAATCAGACTGAGACAGAAGTGCAGTAAAAATCACGCTTTAATGAAATGGTAAAATGGTACAACAGTGCAAACAGTCAAAACATAGCCAGGGTTCATAACCTGGGCAGGTAGTCAGAACAAGGCAGTAAAACAAGAATGCAGAGATCAGCGTAGTCAGAGGCAGCAAACAGGATCAGGAACCAAACGAAAAGTCAGCCAGGCAAAAGTCTAACAGGAAAACACAGCAGAGAGTATCCGGATATGTTGACCAAGGCGAAGGCACAGGAGAGCTGATGCAAGCATCTTAAATAGCCAGCAGGCTGATTGATGAGTAGGATATGATCATCAGGTGAGTCACTATGGAATGAAGAGTATTGGCAATTAACTGACAGCTAAGCAGCCTGAGCTCTGGGAAGGGAGGGCTGAGCCCAGCCCTGAAAGTACCCCATCTTCAATGACCCCTCCCCCTCAGAGGGCCACTGGGTTTGAGGGAAATACGTCTATGGAAAGCATGGAGGAGGAGAGGGGCAAGTATGTCCGAGGGTGTGACCCAAGGGCACTCCTCCGGACCATACCCTTTCCAATAAACCAGGTACTGTATGTGCCCATGGAACCTATGAGAGTGAATTATGGATTTTACTTCATACTCCTCATGGTTCTCAACCTGTATTTGGTGAGGATGTGGCACAGAGGTGGTAAAGCGGTTGCACACCAAAGGTTTTATTAAGGAGACATGGCATACATTAGAGACACGCATATTAGAAGGTATAGGGCTTCCTTTTCAAATGTAAATGTTAAGTTTCAACTAGTGCCTTGTTTAACATCATTGAATAATTTAATCTGTGGTAAAAAGGTTTTAAAATGTTTTTAAACACAATTTCTAATAAGGTCAATAACCTCCTGGTGATTTATTTTTTACCCGTATAGGTTGTGGGAAAGCATTAAGTCTTGAGTATTGTTACACTGCTGTGGTTTGAAGATATGCCTATACAGAAGACACAAAGTTTATTTACTGATAGACTGTCAGGAACAATGAATCAGACTGAGACAGAAGTGCAGTAAAAATCCCACTTTAATGAAATGGTAAAATGGTACAACAGTGCAAACATAGTCAAAACATAGCCAGGGTTCATAACCTGGGCAGGTAGTCAGAACAAGGCAGTAAAACAAGAATGCAGAGATCAGCATAGTCAGAGGCAGCAAACAGGATCTTACTGGATTTTATTTCATACTCCTCATGATTCTCAACCTGTATTTGGTGAGGATGTGGCACAGAGGTGGTAAAGCGGTTGCACACCAAAGGTTTTATTAAGGAGACATGGCATACATTAGAGATACGCATATTAGAAGGTGTAGGGCTGGACTCAGCCCTTCCTTTTCAATGCTGGCTGCTCAGCTGATGGCTATTTGCCAGCTCCTTTCTCTCCAAAGTGACTCACCTGTTGATGATATCCTGCTAGTCAGTCCTGCCTACTTAAGCCGTCCAGCCCAGATGATCTCTGCCTTCGCCTTGGTCACATCTCTAGAGACGCTCTCCTGTGTTCCTGTTAAAGACTTGTTTAGCTGACATTCCTTCTGGCTCCAGATCCTGCTTGCTGTTCTACTACACTTATCTCTGGCTCCCTGACGTTTTGGCTTGTCTGACTATCTGTTCCGGTTCCTGAACTCTGGCTATGTTTTGACTACATTTACTCTGTTTACTTTTTTATTATTATTATTATTATTATTATTATTATTATTATTATTATTAAACAAGTGTGATTTAACTGTACAGTGGTCTCAGTCTGATTCATGGTTTCTGACAGAAGGAAGGTCTAAAGCATTAGTCACTGGGTTAATCCTGCGTAGAATACAGAAAGGTCCAATAAAGCTTGGCGCCAATTTCAGTGAGAGAACATGGAGTCTGAGGTTGTGATATGACAGCCAGACCCTCTCCCCGACTTGGTAGGAAAGTGCAGGTAGGCATCTGCGGTGAGCATGAAGTCTGTACATATCATTTGCATGTTGCAAGGACTCTTGGACCTGTACCCAAGTGGAACGAAGACCACAGGGATGCTTCTCTAATGCAGGAATGCTCTGCGGAACAAATGAGTCAGGCAACATGGATGGTTAGAACCCATAATCTTCCATAAACGGAGACAATCGAGAAGCGGTATTAACGGCACTATTGTGAGCAAACTCCGCCCAAGGTAAGAGGTCTGACCAGTTGTTACGATGGTCAGAAATATAGCAACATAGAAACTGCTCCAAGGATTGGTTAGCTCATTCTGTGGCCCCATTAGACTGTGGGTGATAGTCAATAGCAGTGGAGAAGGAAAGCTGAATTCCCAACTGTGCACAAAAGGCTCGCCAAAACCTGGATACAAACTGGCTACCCCTGTTTAAGATGATAACCTTGGGTAGCTCATGTAATCAAAAGATCTCCCCAGCAAAAATGGATGCCAGTTCTTTGGATGTGGGCAACTTCTTAGGTGTAATGCAATGTTATATTTTTGGAGAACCAGTCAACCACCATAAGGATAACTGTATTGCCCTGGGAGTTGGGTAACTCCACAATGAAATCCACAGACAGGTGGGTCCAAGGCCTTTCTCCATTGGGTATGGGGAAGCCCACTGGAAGGTGCCGTGGTGTCTTAGTCATAGCACACACAGAACAGGCAGCTACAAAGGTGGCTACATCACCGCAGAGACTAGGCCACCAGAATTGTTGGGAAACAGCCCAAATGATTTGATTCCTCCCTGGGAGGCCAGCAGCCTTGGAAAAATTGTAAGTCTGGAACACAGCAGTGCAAAGACTCTCAGGGACAAAACTGCGTCACAAGGTTTCTCAGGAGGAGAATTGGATCTGAGTTGCAAGAATTCTTTCACCCAAATGTGAAGTGAGACTGGTACGAAGCGCAGTCAGAATACAATCTGGAGGTATGAAAGGAACAGGAACCGACTCCATCTTGAAAGTCGAGGAAAGCTGCGACAAAGCATCAGCCCTTACATTCTTAGTACCGGGTAAGAATGAGACTATATAATTGAAGCTTGACAAGAAAAGAGCCCATTGCACCCTTCTGGGAGAGAGATGTTTAGCCTCAGACAAGAATGTGGGATTGTTATGGTCAGTCAGAATGAGAACCGGCACAGTCGTACCCTCGAGGAGGTGCCTCCATTCTTTAAGGGCTAAAATGATCACTAACGACTCTCTGTCCCCAATCCCATAAATGCATTCCGCAGGAGACAGTTTCTTGGAAAAGTAGCCACAAGAATTCATAGCGCTCTGAGGTCGGACGTTGAGACAGAAGGGCACCAACTCCAGTCTCGGATGCATCAACCACAAGGATAAAGGGTAACGTAGGATTAGGATGTGCCAACACAGGAGCAGAAATGAAGGCAGCCTTGAGACTCTCAAAGGCCTAATGGATTCTGGAGACCAACTCTGTGGGTTACCGTCCTTTCTGGTCATATAATCAGGGGCTTGACCAGAGACGAGAAGTTACAAATAAACTTTCAATAATAATTGGCAAAGCCAAGAAAATGTTGCAGGTGACGTATACCCATGGGTCAGGGCCACTGTAGGACTGCTGAAAGTTTTTCTGGGTCCATCAAAAAACCAGCAGTGGAAATGACATAACCGAGGAATTTAACCTGTTCATGATGGAACTCCCACTTCTCCAATTTAAAATACAGGTTATTTTCTCTCAGCTCTCTGAAGCACATGACAGACATCTGTGTGGTGGCCCTCTAGGGAATTGGAAAATATAAGGATATCGTTGAGATAAACCACCACACATAGCTGCAACTAATCTCAGAGGATATTGATGATAAATTCCTGAAAAACTGCCGGAGCATTGCAAAGGCTAAACGGCATTACAAGATACTCGTAATGGCCTGTTCTGGTATTAAATGCAGTTTTCCATTCATCGCACTCCTTGATCCTCACTTGTTTTCACCTCCACCATTGAGCTTAGTGAAAAATGTTGCTCCCTTGAGGCGGTCAAATAACTCTGTAATCAATGGAATCGGATAAGCATTTTTAATCGTGAAATGATTGAGACCCCTATAATCAATACAAGGTCTCAGTTCACCACTCTTCATCTTCATAAAGAAGAAACCAGCAGGAGATGAGAATTTGCATATAAATTTACGAGAAAGCAACATACTCCTCCATAATAGCCAAGGGCTCACAGGTGTATATGGGGGGAGTAAGAGGACTGCACCGTAGGTATAAAGGCCTCACCGGCGCACATCTCCTGAGACCCCAGCCTACGATAAAAAGTCAATACCTCATATATAGGTATTCCTGTGAGGTGTATATAGGTGTAATGATAGAAGGCATGCACCCTATAAAACATGTAAGTGAGCTGCAGTGCAGGTAAGCCCCTAATGTGGTAACTACGAAGAACATTCTAAAAGTATCTAGTATCTGTATATGTGCAAACCTGTAATGTAAATGAGTGGCATGTACATCCTAGCAACTACATACCACAAGTGCGTGACAAGTGATACACACAGTGCAACAAATATAAGTGATAATCCTAATAATATTGCATCTAGCTACCAATAATAGAAAATAAAAAATAAAATATAAACAAGTAAAACACATCCAAGAAAAATGTATCAGAGGGCCACAGGTATGATAATCAAATTATGGGCATATAGCACAGTCCGAAAGGGTTAAACCACACTTCAAAGGCATATATTCGCCTGTATACATAAGGGATCAGTCCTCATATAGATGAGTAGATAACAGTTCATATAAGGTGTAAGTCTGGTAATGCTCAGGCATTTAGCAGAAGCCTATAGGTGACTTGAGCGCTCGCAATGTCTTCAGGTGACTGTTGTGCTCCCCCTCAAGGGTCCCTACTCACCGGATCCAATCACCCCAACAGGAGTAATACGCATATGGATATAATCAATGCGATCAGTTCACCACGGTATCTGCTGTGACTGTTCCCAAAGCATTCCTCTGACTCCAGGTGGATTGGGCGTGATCCTTATTAAACCCCTCAAGGGAGAAAAAAAAATAGACTCCCATAGTGTAGTAAAGTAGAAGTATGTTCATTTATTACAAAAAATGGATAAAATCAGCAAAAAAACACATTCCAAAAGTCATAAGGGTATGCAGCCAGCTTCTAGACAGTGGTAAGCAGGCTGCCTACCGCTTACCGCTGTCTAGAAGGCAGCATCTCAAAGTATATCCCAACCTGGTTGAGAAACCCTCTGAATTGAACTGGATAACCCCCAAATCACTGGGGAAGTGGGGCGGAACCAGACATACCTTTATAGAGGTAATACTTGAGGCAGGTGCCTGCACTGAGACTGGAGCAGGAGCAGGGATGGCTTGCAACACAGGTTGGACTGGAACAGCCACCGTGGGAGGATCCAGGTGAGCAGTGCTTACAAGCCAACTTCAATGCACTATTTAATTGGTCAACTGTATGGCAAATTAGGTTTATTGTTGATACATTTAAAGTTATAAACTTTGGGTCTAAAAACATGCATGCATCCTATATACTAGGAGGAGAACAGCTGGGGAAGTCAATGGTTGAGAAGGATTTGGGTATTCTGGTAGATCATAGACGTAATATTATCATGCAGTGCTGAGCTGCCGTTTCTATAGCTAGCAACATACTTTCTTGTATTAGGAGGTATAGACTCTAGGGAGAGACACATCATTTTGCCACTGTACAAATCAGTAAGACCTCATCTGGAATATGTAGTTCAGTTTTGGGCAGCAGCTCACAAAAAGGATATAGGAGAACTGGAGTAATTGGAGAGAATGGCAACCAAACTGATAAGCGGCACGGAGGAACTCCGCTATGAGGAAAGATTACCTGAACTGAATTTATTCTCTCTTGAGAAGAAGCAATTTAGGGGGGATATGATCAACACGTGTAAATACATAAGTGGTCCATATAGTGAACTTGATGTAGTGTTATTTACTTTCAGGCCATTACAGAGGACAAGGGAGCACTCTTTTTGTCAGGAAAAGAGATTTAACTTTCAAATGCAGAAAGGCTTTTTTTATATTCAATAATTTTATTTTTTCTTGACATTATATAATTAACACATTGTCAATAATACAAGGTATAAGTACCTAAGGTATTAATCAAGTAAAAGAGGAACAGATAAATATGATTGACATTAAAATGTATCCCTAATTAAAAAAGAAAGTGGGGATATATCTGATTTGCTAACAAAATCAAACAATTAAACTAATATAAATGATTAAATAAGATAATAAAATAATCAGTATATAAAGTAGTATTCTCATAGTATAATAAGTATCATTGTAATTAATCACTAATCAATTGAATAGTGTTTTATTGTATGTTTCTTTTAGCATGAACAATTTATAAAAGTAAAAAAGGAAGAAAAATGTGGGCAAGATAAGGACAGTTAAGGGTTGTCTTCCACAAATTGCTAGCAAAGATTAATAACGTATCTGTGTGTATTTTTTTGTTAAATGGTTGAACTAGATCAACTAGTGTCTTTTTTTCAACTTGACTATCTATGCAACTAATGTCAGGAATTATGTCAGTTAAACACAGTTAAAGGGTTTGTTAACCCATATAACTCAAACTCTGCCAGACTCTCTATTAGAGCCTGGCAGAGCACACTGTACCTTTCTTTTTAAAAAACAAGCGCTGTAAGTACCTATTTAGAGCTGTCTTCAGGCCAGTCACATGACTCGTGGCTGCTGTACAGCTCGCCGCCTCTTCTCTTCTTCCCCGATGTTGACACGACGCTCTCTCCGGCTCGAATGCTGTGTGCGAGCTGCGGAGCCATTTATATAGGCGGTGACCCCGCCCCCTTATGACGTCATGGTCCCAGCATGCGCAGGGACTCTGGTGTCATAAGGGGGCGTGGCCCCAGAGTCCCTGCGCATGCTGGGACCATGACGTCATAAGGGGGCGGGGTCACCACCTATATAAATGGCTCCGCAGCTCGCACACAGCATTCGAGCCGGAGAGAGCGTCGTGTCAACATCGGGGAAGAAGAGAAGAGGCGGCGAGACAGCGGCGGTGAGACAGCGGCAGCAGACCGGGCCCTTCGCTGGCAATAGAGCTGGAAGAAGATAGCGACGGGGCCCGGGAGAAGAGGCCGAACACCGGGAGAAGTCGGAAGGAGACCCCCCGAAGTCGGAAGAAGACCCCGGAGCTGACTAATAAATTACTCTTAAAACCTGTGTACTGTGTTTTTTTTTATATTGACACTTTTCCCTAGGTGAATGGGTAGGGGTACCATGTACCCCAAACTCATTCACACAGGGTGGGGGGCCGGGATCTGGGGGCCCCCTTATTAAAGGGGGCTCCCGGATTCCGATAAGCCCCCCGCCCGCAGACCCCGACAACCAACGGCCAGGGTTGTCGGGAAGAGGCCCTTGTCCTCATCAACATGGGGACAAGGTGCTTTGGGGTGGGGGGGCCCCCGCAGGGTGCCCCCCTCCCCCAAGGCACCCACCCCCCCATGTTGAGGGCATGCGGCTTGGTACGGCTCAGGAGCGGGGGGCGCTCGCTCGTCCCCACCCCCTTTCCTGGCCGGCCGGGCTGCGTGCTCAGATACGGGTCTGGTATGGATTGGGGGGACCCCCACGCCAATTTTTCGGCGTAGGGGGGGTTCCCCTTACAATCCATACCAGACCTAAGGGCCTGGTATGCTCCTAGGGGGGAACCCACGCCGGTTTTTTCATTTAAAATTTGGCGCGGTGTTCCCGCCTCAGGATTCATACCAGACAGCTGTCAGCGCTGCCTGTCACTCATCGCGGGAGGAAAACAAAGTTTTCCTTTCCCGATGAGTAAGCCAGCGCGACATGCACAGTACCCTGTCGCCGAGAACCAGCGCCATGCTATCGCGCTGGAAACACAATCTCGCGGTCAGGTACTGTAAGTCTGATCTGACTTGCTCTGAGCTCGTGGATTCACGCTAGGAACTGATTGGCTCCTTGTACTGCTTGTTCCTCTCACACTTCAGCTCGGCTATCCACTAGTTGCATCAGGCTGATGCCAGATCAAAATGAGGTGCTTACAATGTTAGCATATAAAAATACATTTACTAATGTATTAATGTAATTATATCATCCATATCATTATGCATTAGAGTGGCTTCACACTGATCTACTGCTCTTTGTCCACAGCATGGATGTAGTGCAGTGTACCTACAGTTTTCAAATGGACTTCTGTTATGCTACGCAATTGCAAGACTTTTGGTGTGCTTTCAGAAAATGCACTAAAACTGCGGGACATGATAGAAGTCTACAGGAAAGTGTAGCTAACCCACTTGAAAACTGTGAGTACACTGTGGCAAAAGTGAAGCCATTCTTAATGATTGCATTATTTGTGTTCTGCCTAAAGCTCAGCTTACAGTAACTTAATGAGGAAAAAAAACAATCTTCTCTGGGTAATCAATGTACATTTCAGGTATTTTAACAGAGTGAGGCAATCAGAAATGCAGGAAATTACATTTCTGGGAGTTCTATACACCAACAGAATGCCTCCAGGTTGCCATATTACTTTGAACTTTACAGAAAATTACAGTGACTGCAGATCGAAAAAGGAAAGGGAGTTCTTTAATAATAATACATTACAATATGGCTTCTGTAGCAATTGCATATGCCAGGCATCACTAAATGGCAGGCAACGGTCCAGATCCAAACTAAATCATTGTCCCATCTGGACTGACACGGTCCTGCCATTTAGGAACACTACTGTGTGTGTGTGGAAGGTATACTGGGGGCTGGCTCTATATGTGCATTAGCCAGCCATAGAGCCAGCCCCCAGTATACCTTCCACACAGCCCCTTTTTCATTTATGTATGGGTAAGTGCCACACACCCCTAATTGTAGTTTATTTCTGATTGTCTGGCTAGTAGGGGAGGCAGCTACCTAATTCTTATTACTTTATCTTAATTTGTTATTTTTTTTGTTATTTTGTGTGTGTGTGTGTGGGGGGCAGAGGACACTACTGGGTGGGGACGACACTAAAAAGGGGGGAGGCAATACTGTTTGGGAGGAAGGACACTACTGTGGGGGGAGGCAGAAAACACTAAATGTGTGGAGGGGCAGAGGATACTACTGTGTGTGTGTGGGGGGTACATTACAGTGGGCAGCAGAAGTGAAGGGGGTGTAGAGGACACTAAAGATGGGACTGTGATGTAAAGTGAGGGATCTTGAGGTGAACAGGGACGGAGGACATTGATGTCAGGGCTGGTTCCATCCTGAATCACACAGCGATTCAGGGCAATGTGATTTTCAGCCCATTCCTTTGAGTGGCCTGAAATTGCACTGGAACACACAAAAAGAAGTACATGCACTACTTTCAAAAATGTTCCTGACCAATCTGGTGCAGGCAAATGGTCCTATAATATTCTGGCACACACACAGGTCCCAGAAGTTAGCGGGGGAGGAGAAAGGGGCAAATATGACGTAGATCGCTGTACAGTGATCTTACTAGGAAGTAGAAGCGGGTACAAGTCAAAACCAGGTACCCGCTCCCTCCCCTCCTCCCAAAAAGTGCCAAATGTGGCAGTGGAGGGGGAGAGGGTGTGAAGACCCCTTTTTGGGTGGACCTCCACTTTAAAAGTTCAATCAACTCTAGTGAGTAATTTCAGTACTGGGTGGATGCACAAGAAAAACAGCACAATGAACGCATTAAACAGTCACAATTTCATTGGACATTTGCGGTTTTTGCATTTAAGATGACATTGAACACTATGCCACAATTTTAATGGATGTGTATTGTTTGTGGTTTATGTATTTTTGTAGTGTGTAGATTTATGTTACGCATTTGAGAATTTTTATTTAATTTAAATTTTTAAAGTTGATTTAAGGAAGATAGTGTTTACTATTCTATTTCAAATATTTTATATTTTGTATAGTCTGTATACACAGTACATATTTTAATTTTTATTCATCACATACTTTACAGATAGAGCAGTGCTTTTCTCAATTCATATTAAGAAACAGACCTCTCATCAGAATAAAACCCAGTAAACACTCCTGATATAGGCAAGTACTATATCACAGACAGGTCAGCAGGTAGAGGAGTCCTATAGAAAGGAAAATGCAATATTAAAGTGAAAAGAATATCCACAAATAAAGAAACAAGGCCAAGGATCAACACATACAAAAAACAGGGCAGTATTTACCAGGCCTTAAAAAAAATATTGTCTCCAGTTTGTGCCATTGGAGAAAACAATCCTGCTCTGCCACTTTCTTAGGAGTGTATGTCCCACTCCCTCTTTTTCCTTGCATTTAAATCTTATGCCACCGCTTCCCTACCAATCCAGATATGCTGGGAGCAGTCTTGCATGTTCATATGGCATTTGCTTTTCATAGTGAGGTGCACATCCTGCAACATGATGTCATTACATCAAGGAGCCCACCTCATTCAACCTGCATATGCACACGGTGATCCCCTCGGTCTATGAGAGGTGAGAAAGAGTGGGAAGGCTCCACCATCAAATGCACTGAAACACTTTAAAGACATATACCACGGTAGGTCCACAATTAAGTCTGTAGCAGTAAATATACTTAATGTGCAGGGACCTGGGGATCCCTGTTCACTTCCCTGAACAGGGGGGTCACACAAAACAATATAGTACAACAATGAATATAATCTAAAAACAGAATGTAAAATTATAAATACCATTATTTCAAATTATTTACCAATTCACCACTGTATATATTAGGCACAAACTTTGTATCTTAAGGCTTCATGCACACTGGCTTAAAAATTGCTGCTACTACAGGCGTTTTGTGTGATTAGCCTGTAGAAGCAGCTCAATGTTATCCTGTGTCTATGCACATTATGACAATTACAGGCATATTTTGAGTTCAACGTTTAAAGGCAGGAAAAAAAAAAAATCCTTCTGGTTTGGCTCTATATAAACATTTTTTTCTGCCAAGGGAATTGGCATTTTTTTAAAACCTAGTGTGCATATTTGTTATTTTGGAGAAAACATGATCCAAAATGCCAAAGATAATAATCAACCAAAAACAAAACAAACAAAAGGGACAGACAAAAGAACCCCATTGGTTAATCTGTATGGCAAAAGGAATGTGAGAAAATATAGTATATTCAGGATAACTATTCCACTATAGAAAAGGTGAGAAAGAAAGCTGCTCATTTAATCCAAATTGAAATTGTAGTTTTCAAATAATAACGTCACCTCCCCATGAATGTGGATGAATTCAATAAAATGCAATAAAAGAAAAAAAATTGTTTAATACTTAAAGAGATATTAAAGTCTTGTTTTTTCTCCTTTAAAAATAATAAATATGCTATACTTACCTCCTCTGTGCAGTGGTTTTACACAGAGCACTCCAGATCCTCCTCTTTTCGGGTCCCTCTTTGGTGCTCGGGGCCCCTCCCTCCTGAGTGCTCCCACAGCAAGCAGCTTGCTATGGGGGCACCCAAGCTGAGCCACAGTTCTGTGTGTCCATTCAGAGTCGTAGCCTGGCCCTACCCCCTCTCCCTCCTTATTGGCTTACTGACTTTGATTGACAGCATTGGGAGCAAATGGCATTTCACTGCTGTCTCAGCCAATGAGGGGGGAGAGTCCAGACAGTTGAGTCTTTTGTGCAACATCACTGGATCGAGATGAGCTCAGGTAAGTATGAGGGGGCTGCGGGGGGGGGGCTGCTGCACACAGAAGGCTTTTTATTTTACATTTCTTAGAATGCATTACAATAAAAAATCCACTTTAATATTTTTTGGTGGCAAAATGCCTATCCCACAAGAGTTCCTAAACTCCCATTCACTATAGTACAGATATGATTGTTTCCATAGTGGTCAATAGGTTTTACAAAAGTAAAAGATCGACAGTTACATCTTAGGAGATAATTTACTCTATCACAGTTTCAATTTACAAATGTTTTCATGTTTCTATTTGTTTGGTAAAGTAATTGGTTTATGAGTATCCATACATTAGCAATAAAAACAGGAGCCATGTCTAAAGGGGGCTATACATTATACAATCTGATTGTACAATCTCCTTTAGATCTACCAGCAACTACACTATTTTACCAAAAGTATTGGGACACCTGCCTTTACACGCACATGAACTTTAATGGCATCCCAGTCTTAGTCTGGTATTGAGTTAGCCCACCCTTTGCAGCTATAACAGCTTCAACTCATCTGGGAAGGCTGTCCACCAGGTTTAGGAGTGTGTCTATGGAAATGTTTGACCGTTCTTCCATATGCACATTTGTGAAAGCAGGCACAGTTGTGGACAAGAAAGCCTGACTTGCAGTCTTCACTCTAATTCATCCCAAAGGTGTCCTATCAGGTTGAGGTCAGGACTCTGTGCAGGCCAGTCAAGTTCCTCCACCCCAAACTCACTAATCTATGTCTTTAGGGACCTTGCTTTGTGCACTGGTGCTCATTCATGTTGGAACAGGAAAGGGCCATCCCAAACTGTTCCCACAAAGTTGGGAGCATTAAATTGTCCAAAATGTCTTGGTATGCTGACACCTTAAGAGTTCCCTTCACTGGAAATAAGGAGCCGAGCCCATGGACCTCAACCTGAAAAACAACCCCACACCATAACCCCCCCCTCCACCAAATGATTTGGACCAGTGCACAACGCAAAGTCCATAAAGACATAGATGAGTGAGTTTGGGGTGGAGGAACTTGACTGGCCTGCACAGAGTCCTGAGCTCAACCTGATAGAACACCTATGGGATGAATTAGAGCGGAGACTGCAAGTCAGGCCTTCTCGTCCACATCAGTGCCTGACCTCACAAATGCACTTATGGAAGAATGGTCAAAAATTCAGATTAGACACACTCCTAAACTTTGTGGACAGCTTTCCCAGAAGAGTTGAGGCTGTTAAAGCTTCAAAGGGTGGGCCAACTTAATATTGAACCCTGCGGACTAATGCCCCGTACACACGGTCGGATTTTCCGATGGAAAATGTCCGATCGGAGCGTGTTGTCGGAAATTCCGACCGTGTGTGGGCTCCATCGGACATTTTCCATCGGATTTTCCGACACACAAAGTTGGACAGCAGGAGATAAAATTTTCCGACAACAAAATCCGATCGCGTCAATTCCGACCGTGTGTGGCCTGTTCCGACGCACAAAGTGCCACGCATGCTCAGAAGAAATTCTGACACGGGACAGCTCGTTCTGGTAAACTTAGCGTTCGTAATGGATAAAGCACTTTCGTCACGCTGCAATGTTCAAAATGGTTTAATACAGCGCACTCTCTTCTTCTTTATAATGTGACAAGAATTAAGTCGTTTTGATGCTCATATTCACACACACTTCTCACAAACTTTTTTCGTTACTATTTATCGGGATTCCCTCAATATATTTTGATTTCTCACATCTGACAACATATTTTTTTTTATTTATTTTTTTTTACTTTAATGTAGAATCTTTTTTTGTGTTTCTCTTTTTATTTTTTATTTTTTGGTGATTTTGATTTGTACTCCCGAAAATGTTTGTGTGTTTTTTGTGACAAGTTCCCACAACACCATTGATATGTTGTTCTATTTAATCTGTAGGAGGAGATTGTTTGGTGTTGTTGTCCCTTGTTAATTTCACATTGTACTTTAGAAATGTACCTGAATACTCACCAACAAACTGTCCTTTTTGGATGAAAACACACACAGGAGAGTAGAATTTACCTAAAAATATTTTATTAAGGGGTCACAACTATAAAAAAACAAAGAGGGAGGCAACGCTGGAGAAACTGCAGAAGTGGGCGAAGCCTTGGACTCCCAGGGCAGACATCAATTATTTAAAAGCAAAATTGGTGGCCTGAGGAGTCCATATCTAAGGGAGGGCAGTCTGGTCCAGAAGTCCCAGAGATCCGGAAAGCAGCAGATGACATCTGTGTCCCCAGGCTGTGGTCATACGAGAGACTGCATCTTCTGTCAGACCAGACTGAACCCAGGGCAATCACTCTCAGGTCTTCCTTCCACGCTTTCTTCCAGGCTTTGGCTGTGGTGGTGGAGTTGTGGCAGCAGGAGGAGGAGGAGGAGGAGGAGGAGGAGGACAATCGTCCCTCTCCATGACATCCGTCTTGGGTGTCAGTTCCCCACTCTCCCCCTTACGAAGGACTTTATAAATCAGGTCCTCAGAAATCTTGCGTTGGCCCTCCTGCATGCCCTGCAATTTGGTGGCAGCCATGCAGGCAAAGGCCTCTTCAGGACTGGGGAAGGCTCTGAGGGACGCCGAAGCCTCCTGGATCAGCCTGTATGCTGAATCCTGCACAGGACTGGGAGTGGCCTTCCTGACCCTTTTGTATGGCAGGCGGAGGGGAGGGACCTGAGACTCAGTCAGGCTGCGACTTGTCCCTGGCTTCTCTTGGCTGACACTTAGCCCCGCCTCCTCCTGGCTGCCACTAATCCCCGCCTCCTCCTGACTGCCACATTCCACAGCCTCCTCCTGGCTGAGGTCTTCCTGTGTATGAAAAAGGGACATAGTTTTAGTATTGTTTTCATCAATCACACACAATTTTCACCTCCTGACTGCTGCAAATTCAATGTTAACAAATATAACAGACTATCCTTCTGAGCCCAGCATTTTGCATTCTTGTCCCAATTATTTTTGCCCACTACTGTCTATTGATATGTAAAACACTTTTTTTAATCAGCAATTAGTGATCAATAATAACATCTAGTAAACATCATTTCTTTATTGCCCAGAAATCTGTAGAAGAATGCTATACCGGACTCCAGCTGGGCTCCTCCACTTCTTCCTGGCTGGAAGGCCCAGGTTGGACATCGGAAGCCTCAGCTGGGATGGAAGGAAGGGTGGAAGGAAGAGTGGAGAGGGATTCCCTGACTTCAGTGTGGTCTGACAGAAATCGCAGTCTCTCATAGTACCACAGCCTGGGGACATAAACGTCATCTGCTGCAGCTCCGGACCTCTGGGAATCTGTGACCTTCTTGCGCTCCCTAAGATAAGTGCTCCTCAGGCCACCAATTTTAGCTTTTAAATAAGGGATGGTTGCTGTGGGGACCACCGGCTTCACTAACTCCAGCAGTTTCTCCAGCACTGCCTGCCTCTTCTGTTTATGGTTATAGTGGGGGTGTCTCACCTGCCACAGACAGGGCAGCTCTCTGTACTTGTCAATGAACAGGGGCAGAAAATTGTGGTCGTTGAACCCATCCATTTTCTCTGCAAGACACAACACAAGACAAACCCTAATGTCAGGCCAAACTCCCCTAATCTTGTTACAACATAGGCTTCAATTTTGAAGCAGTATAGGCCCAAGTTTAGATCCTACCTTCGTTAGCACGATCGACGTCTCCGATGCTCCTTCCTCCGCTCACAGATCGTACGTAAGACGCGCGCGTTACGATTTATACACACTGCGCATGCGTATAACTCCGCCCGCCCCTGACGTTCTTTCTATTCTATTCCCCGCCCCTTTTTGTTCGGCGCAGTGGAGGAAGAACACATGGCAGATAGACAGCAGGATCGTGCTAATTACAGCAACGAGGAGGAGGAGGAGGAAAGGCTGGAGCCTGAAACGTCCCGATCCAGAAGGAGATTAAAGGACTCAAATATGTCCTTTGGGGAGATGTTGGAAATGGTGGACATCCTGAAGAAGGCCGACTATGATGGAAAGTATGGGCCTTACCCCAACCACAATGTCCAAAAGGCCAAGATCATGGCGAAAGTGGTCAGGAGTCTGCACCGGAAATTCGGGGTACAACGATCGAAAGATCAGCTCAGGAAGCGGTGGTTGGACCTGAAATTACGAGAACATGAGCAGTACAGAAAGATCCGGAGAGTGCTGCAAAAAAGTAAGTAGTTGTGCTGTGTTCCTATTGTTCTTGTGTTTATTACGTTCGTGCTGCTCCATGTACTTTTAGGAACTGTTGTACAGTTTAAAATGGCAACTTTCATGTTCATGGGCACATTATTCGTTCGGATCACACATTTTTTTTTCGGACTATAAAATACCATTGTTTAGCCCATATGCATTTGGCCACCATTTTGAGGCCCTATACTTGTCTTCAAAGAATTGGGTTGTGTAGATGGCTTTGTTACTGGAATGAAATGCAAACTAGATTGTGTGTAAGGAGAGGACACTGAGCAGCTGTTTTCACATCTGGACACTGGAGCACTAGTGTGGGACCCCAGAACACCCTTTTTATTAGGGGGGCCACACAGGTGCTCCAGTGTATACTATAGGGGGGGCTACATCTGTGAAGCTTGTACTAAACAGGTAAAGTATTGCAGCTTGACAAAGGGCACTAAAAAAGCTACATCTTGGAACTCTGCTAAAATAGACAATTGTACCCCACTTCCAAGCAATGTTTCATCTTTATAGTTCTGCCATCAAATATCTGTGTGCTAATTATACCATTTTTGTTTTACATAGGGGAGAAAAGACTCGGAGGACACCCCTCATCCTAGGAGACCAGAGCCCCCCCCTCTGGAAGAAGGGAAAATCCCCCCAACACAAGATGAGCAGGAGGAAGAAGACGTGGTGGAAGTAGTTACCACAACAGGTGAGTGTCTGCGACCACAGGCTCAGATAAGAGATGGATGGCGGCATTTTTTTTAGACCTAATTTATTTTGGGTTTCCTCTCTTTTTAGGTGATCGTGAGGTTGTGGATGAAGATCCTTTCACATCCGAAAGTGCCCAGATCCTGATCGGGGAGATCATGGGGTGTAATTTACAATTGGAAAACATCAAGCAAAACATCAATGATGTTATTCCAAAATATAAAAACATCATTGATGTTTTGGGGCGAGTTTAAAGCCCCTCAAAATCACTTTCTTCTTTTGTCTGCTACAATGTGCGAAATGTCAAATTTGGAGGATGCACACAGTGTGCCAACATGTGCTATCTGCCATCACGGGAGATCAATGGACGCGTTTTGGGGGTGCAACCCCTTCCTCAATAATAAAGTAACGGTGAGGAAGGGGTTTCTCCCCCAAAACACATCCCTTGATCCCCCCCTGATGGCAGATAGCACATGTTGACATTGGGAAATTTGTGTGCATCTTCCAAATTTGGCTTTTCCAGGGGTGATTTCCCCCCATCTGAACGCAATATCAAACACAGTTCCTAAATACTCATGTCTGATATTGCCTTCAAGTTCTACCAAATGTGAACTTTGTAAGATCAAGATTTGTGTCTTTCTTGTGGGTTTTACACAGGCCTGTTTTCTATAAAATGCACATTTTGATTTTGGATAATGACACCACAAAATATGTTATACAACAAACCTGTCGGTTTGTCAGAAAAACCTTTGGTAAATGCACATGTGATTGTGCTGGTATTAAAAAGATTGTTCATCAAGAATGTGTGGATTATTGTCTCAACGCTACAACACTTTTGGGGTGATGTAATTGTTGTTTGATGAGAAAATGGGGGTTATTTCCTAAGGGCAAATCCACTTTGCACTACAAGTGCAGTTTCAGTGCAGTTGCAAGTGCACTTGTAGTGAAAAGTGTCTTTGCATTTAGTAAATAACAGCCAACAGTGCTTTGTATAAGGTTACACAATCACGACATTTTCTGCACTCCACACATTTCTGTCAGGGTCAGCTCAAACAAACACAAGCAGTAAATGTCCACAAAGAAGAGCCTGGGGGGAGATGCCTGTCGAGAACTTGAGGTCCTGCAGGCTTCTCCCTGTGGCCAAATACCGCAAGGTAGCGACCAACCTCTGCTCCGGAGTGATGGCTTGCCTCATGCAGGTATCCTGCCTGCTGATATAGGGGGTCAGCGAAGCCAACAAACGGTGAAATACGGGGTCCGTCATCCTGAGAAAATTCCTGAAATCATCAGGATTATTCTCACGGATCTCACGGAGCAAAGGCATATGAGAGAACTGGTCACGCTGAAGCAACCAATTCTTGGTCCATGAACTCCTCCTCACCCTGTTCATGGACTGGACTTGTGTCAAGGTCAGGACCCCAACACCAAGCCCCCGCACAGCACGAACTGTACGAGGAGTACGCATACGAAACATGGCTAGAAAACGGTCGGCTGCTCAGAACGAAGTAACAGAACGCACTGAAGAACAGCAAGGCCTGTGAAGAGTGACCTGAAAAACAGCAACGAGTGGACAAGATCGCACAGAAAACTCCGATACGAACTGACTGCACGCACTGAAGAGCAAATACAAACCCACAAGCACAAACTGAACGGCAGAAAACGATCTGAAAGCCACGAGTCTGAAAAAGCGCGAATCGTCTCTCACCAAACTTTTACTAACACGAGATTAGCAAAAGGAGCCCAAAGGGTGCCTCGCTTGGTTCTGAACTGGCCTTTTCTAGTCTCGTCGTACGTGCTTGACGTCACCGCGTTCTTGGCGATCGGAAATTCCGACAACTTTGTGCGACCGTGTGTAGGCAAAACAAGTTTGAGCCAACATCCGTCGGAAAAAATCCGAGGATTTTGTTGTCGGAATGTCCGAACAAAGTCCGACCGTGTGTACGGGGCATAAGACTAGGATGCCATTAAAGTTCATATGCAGGGGTCCCAATACTTTTGGTAATATAGTGTGTATAATGTAAGGGCCTGCTTGATTGGATAGAAACTGATTGGGTTATGTCATTTTATGCTCATATTATTTCAGTAAATTAGCTTTATGAAATGTGAAGAGAGTGTACAATTACATTTTAGTGTGTATAGCCATTCTTAAAGTACCACGAGGCAGCAAAAGACAGGGCTCATTATTATATATGTAGAGGAAAAATGACTAGGTGCTTAATAATTGCTTAACGATATTGCATTTAAATGTGATCTTCACCAACATTTTTAATAAATATTTTTTAAGATAAAATATGCCAAAGTTTCCAAAATATGTTTTGGATCAAGTTAGCAAGTAATTCTACAACCTTGTTGGTCCCTTTTTTGGCCTTCACTTTGCTATAATAGCAGGTTATGTGCACTGCTTTTTTGTGGATTGCTTTTGCGCACTGGTATGCCGTCTTCAAACTTTTTTTATAATCCCATTTGAGGAGACAGCTTCACAGTTTCCTAGCCTTGAGTTCAAAATCAAAATTGTTAGAGGAATTTCAATTTGAATGTAAGTTTTGACTCATAGGAATACCCCATATCAAATGAGCCTGATGGAAACCTGCTGCATGGAGAATTGTGTTACCTGCTGTAGGTGTCCTGAATAAGTTGGTGCCTAATTTATTGTTCTCATTCCTGAAAATAAGGAACATCAAGAAATTCAATTGATGAGGTGTCATGTGTCATTATGAACTAAAAAATAAAGGATTTATGAGGTGTCCCAAAAAAAAAAAAAAAAAAAAACTCCAATAGGCCATAAAAAGCCCTTTCAAAAAAATGTCAGTATACCCGTGCTTCACAGAAATTTGGCACAGGTACACTGACAAGTCATGGTTTCTACTCTCCAAGTACAGGTTTGCATACAATGGGGCACACATAGTCCAATTTTTGAGTGAAGATTCTCAACTCCTTTAGTAAATCCCTCAATATCTGTTTTTGAGAGCATATAACGGTATCAAGTAACAACCCCATAATCAATTTTATAAAATAAAATTTTACAGTTTTAGTTTAGAGAAGGGCAGCAATTAATCCCCTGCTAGTTTAGTTATTGCTGTCTGTGTGTGGAGACACAACAGGAAATGAGTAGAAATTTGTGGGTAAAGTGTTGGGAATTCCCATTCACACCAGGATGCGGTTTTTTTAATGCATGCATTAACACGTTACATACCTCCCAACTTTTTGAGATGGTAATGAGGGACTACTATCAGCAAAAGCAGGGATAGGAAACATCCCACCATGCCCCCCTTAAGGGAGAACTATACAAAAAAAAGAGTAGTTAACCACTTGCTGACTGTATAACTTAGATATACAGCAGCAAAGTGACACAGCTGCGCCGGATCACTAACCTAGTACATGATCCGACACTTGTGGGTCTGGGGCACGCATGCGGGCTTCCGGGTTTGGGATCAGCATGTGCACCACTGGTGGTTTGCTCTCACTGTGATCACACACAGCAGGAGCCCAGCGGCGAGTACCATGGACTCCATGTCAGCCGGCATACACAGTTTGTTCTCAGGCAGAATGGTAATCTGCCTATGTAAACAAGGCAGATAGCCATTCTGTCAGTAGGGAAGACATGGATCCTGTGTTCCTGCAAAGCAGAGACACGGATCTATGCCTTCCCTTAGTAAAAGCACCTCCCACACAGTGAGTAAGCACTGGCTAGAAACACATTTAATCCTTTGATTGCCCCTGATGTTAACCCCTTCCCAGCCAGTGTGAGTAGAGTGACAGTGCATATTTTTAGCACCGATCACTGTATTAGTGTCACCGGTCCCCGAAAAGTTTCAGTGTCCAATTTGTCCTATGCAATAACATAGTCCCACTATAAGTCGCTGATCGCCGCCATTACTAGTAAACAAATAAAAAAGAAATGAATAACTATCCCATAGTTTTTAGACGCTATAACTTTTGTGCAAACCAATCAATATTTTTTTTTTTTTAAATTGGGATTTTTTTTTTACCAAAAATATGTAGCAGAATACATATTGGCCTACATTTCTGAAGACATTTGATTTTTTTTCAATTTTATTATTGGATATGTTGTTTATAGCAAAAAGTAAAAAAATATTGTGTTTTTTTTCAAAATTGTTGTTTTTTTTTGTTTATATTGCAAAAAATGAAAAGTGCAGAGGTGATCAAATACCACCAGTAGAAAGCTCTATTTTTTTTTGGGGGGGGGACATACATTTTATTTGGGTACAGCCTCACACAAATTGCGCAATTGTCAGTTAAAATAATGTAGTGCCGTATCTTCCGGGGGGGAATTGGTTAAACCCACAAGTGTTAAAAATCTCAAAAGCGAGTTATTTATCCTTTATACTGGCTTTTGAAATTTACAAATGCAGCAATTTAGAAATTGGATGCAAGGTTTAGCACTGAAAAACACTTTTAAAGATAGTGCGTTTTATATACAACTATATACAGTGCCTTGCAAAAGTATTCATGGCATTTTTCGTGTTTTGTTGCCTCACAACCTGGAATTGACATGGATTGCTTGAGGATTTGCATCATTTAATTTACAGAACATGCCCACAACTTTGAAGATTTTTTTTTCTTTTTTATTGTGAAGCAAACAACAAATAGGACAAAATAACAGAAAAAGTCAATGTTCATAACTATTCACCCCCTAAAGTCAATACTTTGTAGGGCCACCTTTGTGGCTATCACAGGTCACTTTGGATAAGTCTCTATGAGCCTGCCACACCTTCCCACTGGGATTTTTGCCCATTCCTCCTTGCAAAACTGCTCCAGCTCCTTCAAGTTGGATGGTTTGCGCTTGTGAACAGCAATCTTTAAGTCTGGCCACAAACGTTCTATTGGATTGAGATCTGGGCTTTGACTGGGTCATTCCAACACATTTACATGTTTCCCCTTAAACCACTCAAGTGTTGCTTTAGCAGTGTGTTTGGGGTCATTGTCCTGCTGAAAATAAAATGTAGCGCATAAATTGTGCAAAAAAATTCTACAATCAAGAAAATGGCTGCAACACAAATGTCCATAAGTGATAAACACGTTAATGATGAAACTTTATAAGTCTCTAAATAAAGGTAAATAAAGTCCAGTAAGTGAATAAAACAGCAAATATGCATGGGATATCCCACTAGGAATGGTATGTGGATGTGAAACGACAAATGCTCCAACACAGGTATATCATCAGATCATCCCAAAGCTGTATCTCACAACTGCATGTACCTTGGTGAAGATGGTGTGTAAGAAACTCTTACCAGATATAATGGACTCCCTTGTCAGCGACAGGGAGTCACTCGAGCAGGTTGCCCCTCAGGGCCTGAAAAACGGACATCACAACTCTGCGAACTTTCTGGGTCAAACTCTGTGTGGATCTCCCGGGGCCGCCAGGTGGGTCCTCCCAAAGGATGGCCGAGGTGCGAATCAGAGGGGACGATGCATCACGTGAAAAGCTGAAGTGAAGGCTGGTTTGATCTCTCAGTTGATATGTGGAGAAAAAATAAACAGGCTCCACATAGCGTAGATGAGCAAAGTGGGATTTTTATTGCTAAAAAAGCCAGGCAATAATAAAATGTGATCACAGGGTATAAAAACAAAGTTGGGTAACAAGAAGGATGCTGAAAGCGCCCGACGCGTTTCGATCAATGGATCATCTACTGGGGCATACAGCATCCCCTCCAAGTTGCCTTATATTTATGAGAAAAACATTCAAAGAAGCAAATTGTATGTGCTGTCAAACAGCCTTCCCCATTGGATGAGTGGGGTCACATGATCGCACCTGGCTAAACCTAGCAGGTGTGTAACATCATTAATTTGCATTGGTGGTATGTGATTAACCTGTTGGATGTCACAGAACAGACTTCACATTAAACAGCAATTGAATTGTACAACATCGGTCAATATAAACATTTAAAACTGATAAGGAAATAAAGAGCTGAACCTTCTAGCATAGTACTTCCATTGCTGACACTTCTGTGTTAGTTTAAAACTATAGAGGAGTCAGTGCCAATCAGGGAACTCCATATCTGGGGACGGGCGGAGCCGACAGCCAATAGCTGCAGAGACAGGAAGTCTCGGTCGGCGCCGCCCAACTTCCACGTGACAGACACAGGGAAGTGACGTCAGGGCGCAAGGCTCGCTCGACGTCCGTCCCCTGTCACATGATGCTTCTCTCTGATTGTCCAAGAGAGAAGGAAGGAGGAGAGATGTACGTAGGACCGGACGTTCCCGACGCCGGTTCATACGTTCCTCCCCCGTGTCCCCGGAAGTGACATTAAGTACAGGCGATGACCAGAAATCCCACCTGGATGGTGGGAAACTGGTAAACATTGCCTGTGAAATGAGGATTGAGTGACATCATCTAAAAAGGGACAGTGCATGAAGGAGGGGGCCGGGCAGTGAGGAGAATTGCCTCAAAACCGGACGGTGCACAGCTCACTCTCAACAATTAAAACTTAAGGGACCACAAAACCACCATTAAGTAAATGGAATATCAATGATGGCAATAGACCCCAAAATAAAAATAAAAAACCTTTCTGGTCAGAACAATAAACGTGATGGGGTAATTGGAGAAATAAAATGTTTCCAAAAATATACAATAAAGTAGATATATAAAAATTGCAGCTACCCGGCATGTGCCATCAAAAAATTGTGGACAATGCACCTGCCAGTGGGTGAACCCCAGAGGTGAAGCGGATATAACTCGCCCCAAACACCTAATATGAGCGCACCCCCCAGAAATGCGCCCACACGGGGAAGACCAGAGATATATATAAAAACTGAAAATGTGTAATAAAAATGTATAAGAAGAAAAAGTTTAAAGAAGGCATCGTAAAAATGCATATAATGTTATGATTAAGGAACCAAGTGGGTGCAATGAAAATAATACTAAGATGAGTTGATGAACGAGTTGAGGTCCCACTCCACGTTTAACCCAAACGGGAAGAAGGACCTCAACTCGTGGAGACCTCTCGCAGGCGTGACTCACCCCTCCAGTGCGGAATAAACCTGTCAAAACCTTGGAACAAGGTTCCAGTGGGGTCCTTATCGTGGTGTTCCAAGTACTGACGTGGCACCGTATGCTTGTCCCTGCCTTTTTTGATTGCAGTCACGTGTTCGTTGACACGAACAGAAAAAGTTCTGATCGTGCGACCCACATACTGCTTATGGCAGGGACAAGTTATCAAATAGACGATGTATTGTGAGGAGCACGTGGTGAAGTGCTTCATGGAGTAAATACGGGAAGTGATCATGGACTTAAACGTGACGCTCTTGCGTCTTCCCCCAGTGTTATGAAGGCAGACCCGACACTTACGACAGGGGTAGTAACCTTTGCACTCCTGAAAGAACGACACCTTCTTGGGGGGGTCTATTATGTTTGGGGCGATCTGTCCCTGAATGGACCTAGCTCCTCTGAAAACTACAGAGGCCTGTTTGGGTAAAACAGGTCCAAGTAGTCTGTCGTTCTGTAATATTCCCCAGTGTTTTTTGATAATACCTTTAATCTGATTGGATTGAATAGAATGGGTGGTAAAAAAAGATAACTTTGCATTGAATGTAGTGTTGTCTTTAGAGCGTTCTGTAAGCATGGCCTGCCTTTCAGTGAGCAAAGCACTATTGATTTCACTGTCTAAAAGGTGAGGGTCATAACCCTTATCAAGAAATCTACCTCTGAGGACTTGGGATTGGGATATAAAGTCCGAAGTTTGGGTGCAGTTGTGCCTCAATCTCAGAAACTGGCTGCGGGGCACTGACGCCATTGCCACTGAAGCCATTGTTGTCACCCTGTATGTAGCTGCTCTGCACCATATTTTTTGAATTTAGCGCAGTGTATACTTTTATCATCTTTGCTCCTGCTGGAAGGTAGCAGGACCTAGCCTCAAATCACACACAGAGTGGTACAGGTTTTGCTCAAGAATATCCCTGTATTTAGCACCATCCATCTTTCCCTCAACTCTGACCAGTTTCCCAGTCCCAACTGCTGAAAAACATCCCCACAGCATGATGCTGCCACTACCATGTTTTACTGTGTGGATGGATTTTCTTTAATGACCAAAAAGTTCAATTTTAGCCTCATCAGACCAGAGCACCTTTCTCCATACATTTTGGGAGTCTCCCACATGCCTTTTTGCAAACTTAAAATGTGCCATTTTGTTTTTTGGTAAAATTAATGGCTTTCTTCTGGCCACTCTGTCATAAAGCCCAATTCTATGAAGCATATGGCTTATTGTCGTCCTATGTACAGATACTCCAGTCTCCGGTCCGTGAGTTTTGGTGTGCAGCCATCTCTTGGCAGGTTTGCTGTTGTGCCATGTTCTTTCCATTTGGTTATGATAGATTTGATGGTGCTCCTAGGGATCATCAAAGATTTGGATATTTTTTATAACCTAACCCTGACTTGTACTTCTCAACAACATTGTCCCTTACTTGTTTGGATAGTTCCTTGGTCTTCATGACAGTGTTTGGTTAGTGGTGCCTCTTGCTTAGGTGTTGCAGCCTCTGGGGTCTTTCAAAAAGGTGTGTCTGTAATGACAGATCACGTGACACTTAGATTGCACACAGGTGGACATTAATTTCACTAATTATGTGACTTCTGAAGGTAATTGGTTGCATCAGAGCTTTTTATGGGCTTCATAACAAAGGGGGTAAATACATATGCACATGCCAATTATCAGTTTTTTATTTCTGAAAAATAGTTTTATGTATATATTTTTTTCTAATTTTACTTCACCAACTTTGACTATTGTGTTCTAATCCTTCACATATAATTCAGATTAAAAAAAAACATTGAACTAAAGGCTCTAATGTAACAAAATAGGTAAAAAGCCAAGGGGGGTGAATACTTTTGCAAGGCACTGTAGTTTAGACCAATGTGAGGGACAAATGAGGAGGAAAGAGGGGCAGAGGGACTTTGCTCCAAATCAGGGACAGTCCTTCAAAATCAGATACATTTGGGAGATATGCATGTTATATCATGAGTTGAGCGAAGAAAGTCTATTTCATTTTGTGTACTGTCATTGTTTCCTTCTCTTGTTACAGAGCTAAATCAAATTGTGCTGCAATCAAGACAATATTTAACACTGAATTATTTATTAGGATTATTGTGTACATTAAGGAGAATCATCTCCTTAGAAAGTTTTTAAAACCTTTTTATTAAAGTGGCTGTAAAGTCCAAGATATAAATCAATATTCTCCCTTCTCATTTTTGGGCTCTTATATTGGCAGTGTTTTTTTTTTTTTTTTCAAATAAAGTGTCTAAATACCTTTTCCATATAGCCCGATATAGCAGTCACATAATTACTTCAGCTCCCTCATCCGAACTGCTAATATAAACTAATATGGTAGGGGCTGCTAGTCCTCTGCTAGACCTCTATTGCAGTTGAGGGACACCATATGCGGATCTTCAAGCATTCAGGTTCAACAATAAGCTGGATAGGTTTGTCACCAGGACCAGGGTTTCTCAGGCATTCATGGTAGATGGGGATCAGTGCAACTTGATGTACACCTTTCTCCATTAAAACTTCTTTCTGATTTGCTTTGCAGAATGGGAGGGGGAGAGTTCAATGATCCTCATTGCAATGAACTGGCCCAGGAGAACATTATACTCCGATTTCATAAAGCGCCTGGTGGCCTCTCCATGGGCCCTTTAAGATTGGCCATACCTTTTGACACAGGGGCCATTCCACCATCCTGTGTTTCGACTGCTGGCTTTAATGCCTTAACTGAAGCCCAAGCCCTAGAGAGAGGGATCCTAAAGGCTCTATGCTACTAAAGGCTAGGAAGCCTACCATCACACTTAGAAGACCTACTTTGTGTGGTGTGAAGCTGGAAAATTCTACTTTACAAAATACTTTGTGGGACAATTGAAATCCAAAACAGTTCTTTACAAATCGCCTATTATAAATATACACCACTCATTTGTTAATAAATACTCTTAAAAGGTAACACATAGTGTCTCTCTGTGTCATCAAGGTTTTAATTCACCATACACAGAGCAATCCCGACATCATCAATCTGATGCTCTCATCTTCTTAATTTGACCCAAATAGTTTGGGTAAATATTAGGGTTGCCCCGATATGGATACTAGTATCGGTATCAGCACTGATACCGAGCATTTGCCCAAGTACTTGTACTCGGGCAAATGCTCCCGATTCTTCCACCGATACCTTGACAGTCAGCAGTGATCGGCGTGTGGGGGAGTTACAAGCTCTTTCCCCCCCGCGGCTTTCAGCTGCTTTAGTGAAATCTGTACAGTGGTGATCGGTGCTTGTAACTCCCCCACACGCGATCACTGCTAACTGTCACCGCATCCTCCATGCCCCCTCCGTTCCGCTGTCCCCCTCCGTTCCGCTGTCCCTCTCTGTTCTGCTGTCCCCCTCTGTTCTGCTGTCTCCCTCCCTTCTGCTGTCCATCTCTGTTCCGCTGTCCCTCTCTGTTCTGCTGTCCCCCTCCGTTCTGCTGTCCCTCTCCGTTCTGCTGTCTCTCTCCATGTCCTTGTCCTTCCTTTGTGTTTTCCTCCCCCACACGCGATCACTGCTGACTGTCACCGCATCCTCCATGCCCCTTCCGTTCCGCTGTCCCCTTCCATTCTGCTGTCCCTCTCCGTTCTGCTGTCCCTCTCCGTTGTGCTGTCCCCCTCCGTTGTGCTGTCTCTCTCCATGTCCTCGTCCTTCCTTTGTGTATGGACAAAGTTAACTGACCCTGTCCATTCACATACGTGAAACATTGTAACCTCCTGTGATTTTGATGTCTCAGTTTATGAATGGAGAGGAGCCGCTGTCTTCTCTCCATTCATTTTCAGTGCAGCTGAGGCTGCAGAGAAAGGGACTGGGGAATCTCTATCCTCGGTCTCTTTCTCTGTCTCAAGGGGGATAAAAAAAAACACACAGACAGCTTCCACCCCCTCCCCACCTAAAAAAAAAAGGAAAAAAAAGAAAGCATTGTAAAAAAACAAAAAAAAAAAAACCCACTGCCACGTGGTATCGGGTATCCCTAGTATATACAGTCAGGTCCATAAATATTGGGACATCAACACAATTCTAATCTTTTTGGCTCTATACACCACCATAATGGATTTGAAATGAAACAAACAAGATGTGCTTTAACTGCAGACTTTCAGCTTTAATTTGAGGGTATTTACATCCAAATCAGGTGAATGGTGTAGGAATTACAACAGTTTGTAGATGTGCCTCCCACTTTTTAAGGGACCAAAAGTAATGGGACAGATTAACCATCATCCATCAAACTTTCACTTTTTAATACTTGGTTGCAAATCCTTTGAAGTCAATTACAGCCTGAAGTCTGGAACGCATAGACATCACCAGATGCTGGGTTTCATCCCTGGGGATGCTCTGCCAGGCCTCTACTGCAACTGTCTTCAGTTCCTGTTTGTTCTTGGGGCATTTTCCTTCAGTTTTGTCTTCAGCAAGTGAAATGCATGCTCAATCGGATTCAGGTCAGGTGATTGACTTGGCCATTGCATAACATTCCACTTCTTTCCCTTAAAAAACTCTTTGGTTGCTTTTGCAGTATGCTTCGGGTCATTGTCCATCTGCAATGTGAAGCGCCGTCCAATGAGTTCTGAAGCATTTTGCTGAATATGAGCAGATAATATTGCCCAAAACACTTCAGAATTCATCCTGATGTTTTTGTCAGCAGTCACATCATCAATAAAAACAAGAGAACCAGTTCCATTGGCAGCCATACATTCTCACGCCATAACACTACCACCACCATGCTTCACTGATGAGGTGGCATGCTTTGGATCATGAGCAGTTCCTTTCCTTCTCCATACTCTTCTCTTACCATCACTCTGGTACAAGTTGATCTTGGTCTCATCTGTCCATAGGATGTTGTTCCAGAACTGTGAAGGCTTTTTTAGATGTTGTTTGACAAACTCTAATCTGGCCTTCCTGTTTTTGAGGCTCACTAATGGTTTACATCTTGTGGTGAACCCTCTGTATTCACTCTGGTGAAGTCTTCTCTTGATTGTTGACTTTGACACACATACACCTACCTTCTGGAGAGTGTTCTTTATCTGGCCAACTGTTGTGAAGGGTGTTTTCTTCACCAGGGAAAGAATTCTTCGGTCATCCACCACAGTTGTTTTCCGTGGTCTTCCGGGTCTTTTGGTGTTGCTGAGCTCACCAGTGCGTTCTTTCTTTTTAAGGATATTCCAAACAGTTGGTTTTGCCACACCTAATGTTTTTGCTATCTCTCTGATGGGTTTGTTTTGTTTTTTCAGCCTAATGATGGCTTGCTTCACTGATAGTGACAGCTCTTTGGATCTCATATTGAGAGTTGACAGCAACAGATTCCAAATGCAAATAGCACACTTGAAATGAACTCTGGACCTTTTATCTGCTCCTTGTAAATGGGATAATGAGGGAATAACACACACCTGGTCATGGAACAGCTGAGCAGCCAATTGTCCCATTACTTTTGGTCCCTTAAAAAGTGGGAGGCACATCTATAAACTGTTGCAATTCCTACACTGTTCACCTGATTTGGATGTAAATACCCTCAAATTAAAGCTGAAAGTCTGCAGTTAAAGCACATCTTGTTCATTTCATTTCAAATCCATTGTGGTGGTGTATAGAGCCAAAAAGATTAGAATTGTGTTGATGTCCCAATATTTATGGACCTGACTGTATATACTAGGGATGCCCGATACCACGTGGCAGTGTTTTGTTTTTTTTGTTATTTTACAATGCTTTCTTTTTTTTTCTTTTTTTTTAGGGGGGGGGGGGTGGAGGCTGTCTGTGTGTTTTTTTTTATCCCCCTTGAGACAGAGAAAGAGACCGAGGATAGAGATTCCCCAGTCCCTTTCTCTGCAGCCTCAGCTGCACTGAAAATGAATGGAGAGAAGAATTGTGTCGATGTCCCAATATTAATGGACCTGACTGTATGTCCCTTCCCCTTTAAGATGGGGTCTCAATTACATGATTGGTCTCTCCCTCAGCAGCCTCCAGATACCTCAATCCATCTCCATCCTCATCACTCCATGGGACAAATTCCACTTTCCTCCCAAAAAGAATGAATAATAATAGCACTCTCTGTATTCCTACCAATATTTTATTAAAATTATTTAAAATACCACTCACATAAAATAGTGCACAGTTTTGGTGCACTTCAGATAAACAGCCTGTGTTTACCTCTTAAGGATTAAATTTGCTTTGTACTAGTCACATATGCTTCCAGAACTGACCTCTTACATAGCTGGACGTAACGTTGTTACATATAACCTCACTACGGCGCGCAGCCATAGTTTCCCGATATGCCAGAACCATGGTCGTGGACACCATTTTGCCCCCTCTTGGTGGGGAAAGAGATTCCCCCTTCCCCCACAGGGGCAGGCTTGGAACGAATTGCCTCAAACTATATAAAAGTGGCCACCTGCACAGTCGTGCTGAAATGACATGCCTATGAAGCAGAGGGCTTGAATTTTGTTGGAGGATATCTTTTCAGCTGCTACCATTTTTGATTACTTTAAAATTATACTCTGAGGAGATTGGAGGCATGGAAGTGCAGATGATAGGTATATGTTTATTTACTTTAAGCAGCAGTAAATTTGATGGCCTATGCAATGAAAGAAAAAGGCCTTTTTTAACAAGATGGATTTTATGAGATTGTAATAAAGCATATTTTTTATTTATATGAACAAAACTAATTTCTTTTAGTTTGTGGTTGCCTTTAAAATCCCAAAGGAAGATAATATTGTACAAATGTATTCAAGAAGGGTGATGGCAACCCCACATCCATAACTGATATAACTTTTCTTCATTTGTTGACAACTCAAAAGGTTGTTTTTCTTGTGCCCATCACCCCTGTGAGAAACGTCTCATAGTTAACAGCCTGAGGCTGGGTTCACACTAGTGCGACAAACACTCCGACATTGGGAGCTCATGTCGCATGACGTGTAAAAATCAATGTTTCCCTATGGTAGCCATCCTAACTGGTCCGACACAAGTCGGTCCAACTTTGAAAATGCTCCCTGTGCTACTTTGGTCCGACTTTGATCCTACTTCAGCCCATTGACTATCATTGAAGTCAGATCAAAGTCTGATTTCCGTTTTGCATGATCCGACTTTGGCATGTGACTTGTGCTCAGGAGGAACTCCGCGCCAAATTTTAAATAAAAAACCGGCATGGGTTCCCCTTCCAAGAGCATACCAGGCCCTTCAGTCTGGTATGGATATTAAGGGGAACCCCCTACACCAAAAAAAAACAGCGTGGGGGTCCCCCCAGATCCATACCAGACCCTTATCCGAGCATGCAGCCCGGCCGGTCAGGAAAAGGGGTGGGGACAGGCGAGTGCCCCCCCTCCTGAACCGTACCAGGCTGCATGCCCTCAACATGGGGGGGTGGGTGCTTTGGGGCACATTGCGGCCCCCCACCCCAAAGCACCTTATCCCCATGTTGATGAGGACAAGGGCCTCTTCCCGACAACCCTGGCCATTGGTTTTCAGGGTCTGCGGGTGGGGGGCTTATCGGAATCTGGGAGCCCCCTTTAATAAGGGGGCCCCTAGATCCCAGCCCCCCACCCTATGAGAATGAGTATGGGTACATCGTACCCCTACCCATTCACCTGGGGAAAAAAAGTGTCAATAAAAAAAACACACTAGACAGGTTTTTAAAGTAATTTATTAGGCAGCTCCGGGGGTCTTCTTCTGACTTGGGGGGTCTCTTCCGACTTCTCCGTGCTCTCTGGTTCTTCTCAAAAGAAGGGAGGGGCCAGGAGCTCCAGCCAGGGACCTGAGAAGAGGACGATCCGAACTGCCCTGTGTAAAACCACTGCACAGGGCAGGTAAGTACAGATCTGTTTATTATTTTGACAAATATATATATATATGACACTGCACTAGGTGATATCAAATATGATCTTTAGGAAACATACAAGTCCTTAAAAAATGCACAAACCTCTAATTTGGGATTTTTCGTTTCAATCGTTTTTATTGAGCGTTTTAGAAGAAGAGTACAAATAAACATTGTTATAGTGATTAACATCGTCACAACCGGCTAAATAAACATTGTAATCTGTGGTAATATAGCATAACATAAGTACCAACTTTACAGGTGAGACAATATAGCTTGGATTATGTAACTGCTACTAATGTTATTAGTTAACCAGTAAGTATAGAACATATAATAAATATAAGAAACATGGAGGGGGATCTCTCCTGGGCACCCCTTTGGGATCTATCTGTGCCCTCAGAGGGACCCCTCCCCTGGTGTTGTTATCTGTACAATTTCAATAATCTTAAAGATAACAGTAATCATTGAATATGTGCCGATTAAGTCCACCAGGATATTGGAAATGTAGGGAAAGTTATGAAGCTTTACCTACTATTTGAGTACTCTAGGTATAAATGAAAAAAAAAATAAGGAAAGGAATAAAGAAAGGAGTTCCATGGAGACCAGTTTTCTTCAAATTTCTGTGAGTTTCCATCTCTGTATGCTAGAATTCGTTCGTATTCTACTATTGTGTCAAGTTTGACTTTGATGTCTTTCAGAGTGGGGATATCTATAGATTTCCATCTGCACATTATTTCTGTTCTTGCTGCCAGTAATACCTGCGTTGCTATGTATCTGTATCTGGGTTGGTATTGGTCCATATTTATACTAAGGATAGCTTGTTCTACATTTGGATATACCCTGCTTCTTGTTAACTTCGATAGTAATTTATAAATTGCCAGCCAAAAATTTCTGAGAACAGGGCAGGAACATAGCATATGTGCCAGGGTCCCCACCTGCCTGCACCCTCTCCAACACAGATTAGAGTTTTCTTTTGAGAATTTCATGGTTATGTAAGGGGTGTAGTACCACCTCAACATAAGTTTCTGCGTAGTTCTTCATAGTTTGAGCATCTTGAGAATTTGCGAGTGGTATTAATTGCATTTTTCCATTGAAGATCTGTAAATTATTTACCATTTTCTTTTTCCCATTTAAGTAATGGTTTGTGTTTGATAAATGCATCTTTGGATTGCAATGAGTTATATATTGGTGTTATACCTTTCATTTTGGGATTGTTTGACTGAAGGTAGGACCAAACTTTTCCTATAATTGATATGTGGGTGGTTTTCGTTGTTTGGAAGTAAGAGGTAATTTGGGTATGTGTCAAGAATTCCGAGTTTGGGAGTTTGAATCTCTGCTGTAATGTTGTGATTGGTAGCAATCTATCACCACTAGTGATGTCCACTAAGTTTAGTATGTTATTGCTTGTCCAGTTGTGAAGTCTTATATTGGGTATTATCCATTGTAGAGTTTCTAAGGGGATAGGGATGCTTGTTAATTTGTAAAATTCATTCCCTTGTACAATAAGTTCTTCCCAGGCTTGTACTGCTGCTTGTATTGTGGGGGGGGGTTAGGTTTTTTGCTATGTTTAGATGCTTTGGCTGCTATCAAAAATGAAAGTGGTGATGATTTATTTAACCATGATAATTCTAATTGACACCAGGGTTTTATGATGGGGTTGTTGAACCAATTTTTAAGTTGGTCCAGGACTGCAGCTGCGTGGTAGTCCTTTAATATTGGTAATCCCATGCCTCCGGTGGATTTATTTTTGCTCTGTAATTCAGGAGAGCATCTGGACTTTTTTTTCCGCCCATACAAAGTTTGAGAGTTGTTTTTCCATTGTTGTAAAAAATGATGTAGGAGCTGGTATTGGCAATGCCCTAAAGATATACATTAGGAAGTATTAACATTTTGTATGCTGCCAAGCGACCCGACCAGGTCAGTAAAAATTTCCGGATTTTAGAAAGCTCTGGTTGGAAGACGTTCAGTAATGGGGCATAATTGATACTGTACATATTCACAATGGGATGTGTAAGTTTGATACCTAAATATGTAATGGAGTCTGCGGTCCATGGGTATGGAAGGGCATTTTTGAGGGATTTTTCAAGTTTGTTATTTATATGTATTCCTAGTATGTTTGACTTAGAGGCATTAACCTTATAGTAGGAAACTTTGCTGAATGAGTTTAGTACATCATGTGCTGCGGGCAAGGAGGTAGCTGGGTTTGATAATGAAAGAATGACATCGTCAAGAAATAAAAAAAATTTATGTTGACATTCCTGAGTTGTAATGCCTTGTATGTTCGGGTTGGTTCTTATTTTCTCTGCCAGCGGTTCCATAAGCATGATGAATATAATGGGGGACAGGGGGCACCCCTGTCTAGTCCCATTCGTAATATGGAATGTTTTGGAAAACATTCCTTCTGTATAGACAAATGCTGAAGGTGAGGAGTATAGTTCCAGTATGGCCCTCTGTAGTGGGGCAATAAGTCCAAATTTCTCCAAAACTTTGGCCAAGTACCCCCAGTGCACTCTATCAAAGGCCTTCTCCGCGTCTAATGTCAGAAGCAGAGAAGGCTCTTTTTTTTCCCGACCATGTGCAGAAGATTTAACATTCTCCTGGTGGCGTCCGTGGTCTGGCGGCCCATCACAAATCCCACTTGGTCATAATTTATTAGTTTAGGTAACAAGGTTGATATTCAATTCGCTATTATTTTGGAATGTAGATTAACATCTACATTTAATAAAGAGATTGGCCTGAAGTTTTGTGGGAGGTTTGGTTCTTTACCTTGTTTGGGGAGAGTAATTATTGTTGCTGTGAGCATTTTGGAGGAAATTTTGCTGTGGATGTGGCTGCTTCAAAAACTGGGAGTAAATGAAGAGACAGGATGGAGTATCAGATGAGATAATCTGCCATTCCCGCATGAGGCAGAGGCCATCTTTTATGTTGGATATCAGATGCGTAGTACCATCTTTTGTGATCATTAGCTTCGCTGGATATATCCATTGATATGTGATGTGATGGTTGTTAAGAGACTTCGTAATGGTAGCTAATTGTCGTCTTTGCTGCATGGTGAAGGCCAACAGGTCGGCGAAAAAGGAAAGATCCTGCAGATCCGCTGGTAAAGAATTCTGATTTCTAGTTGCTGCCATAAACTGATCCTTAATGTGATAAAAGTGGATTCTGACAATAGTGTCCCTGGGTAGGAGTGCAGCAATATGTTTGGGCTTTGGTAACCTGTGGATGCGGTCCACAAAAAGTTCTTCTTGGGGTACGTCTGGAAGAACTGTTTTCAGCATTTGTATGAAGTGGGTTTTTAAATCTGGAGGTTTAACTGACTCAGGGATCCCCCTTATTTTAACGTTGTTCCTCCTAGATCTGTCCTCTAAATTTGCCAGATTAAGTTTCATCTGCAGCATGTCGTCTTCCCTGTCATTGTGGGCGTCCACTAAGTCATTAAAGGTATATGCGAACTCCCCCATTTTTGTTTCCACATGGGATATTCTTTTATTCACCGTGGGAATTTCTGATTTAAATTGCCTGGTTAATGCTTGGAAGTCTGCATGTAACATGGATCTTAGGGATATCAGCATGTCTTTAAGAGTGGTGTCCATTATGCGTGTGTTAGCAGTGGGGAAGTCAGTTAAAGAATCCTGCAATTCCCTAGTATCATCTTGGGAAGAATTCAGGCTTACCTCCTCATCTTCTTCCTCAGTGCAATCCAATTTCGGTTTGCTTTTGGCTGGGCTAGATGAGGCTGAAGGAGGTGGGGAGTAGTTCTCTTTCCCTGGTGTATTGTAGGAGCTGCTCAAGTGCCTCACTTGTGCTGTGCTGCTCTGTGAGTGAGAGCCTCATGCGCCTTTCCCCTGTTTGCCGCTGCCATCTTGCTCTGGAGACCGGTGCTGCCACATGAAGTAATCCAGCAGTTTGTTCAGATATTCCTTTCTCTTCCTGGAAGACATCCTGAGGGGTCCCCAAGCTGAACCGCACTGTCTGTTCACAAAAACGAGGCTTCTAGTCGCTGTATTTTACTCCTGATGACCCGTGGCAGAGAGGAGCTCTTTCAGTGAGTGTCCATTCACTGCGCCGGTTAGCCACGCCTCCCCTAATTTGGGATTTTTAAGGCAATCAAACAAATATAACATTAATTTATTGTGAATATAAATATAGAACAATTAATTAATTAATTATACTTCAATTTGAAGTATAATTAATTGTTCTGTATTTATATTAATATTCACAATAAATGAATTTTATCTTTAATCCAATTGTTTGATTGCCTTAAAAATCCCAAATTAGAGGTTTGTGCATTTTGTAATACCACATGGGATGATGGCAATGACACATCCAATTACATGAGTCAACCCAATTTTTTTCTACATACAAGTCCTTTACAGTCCCAACATGTTTGGTGTTCATATGTGCTTGTGCTCAAAATAAACAACCAGTGCTCCTTATGACTTGTGCTCAGACCAGGTGCCCAGCATGGATGTGCACTCACCCCTAGGTGTTGACCAACTATATCTAATATGGTCACTTGCACAGGTAGGGAGACCTCTAGATTAGATCTTTTGCTGGTAGCTCATACACTGGATATGTCCCCACATGAATGAATAGAAATGACAAGAGACGAACCTCATCACATAAAACCATAAATGAAGAACGAATACAATTTACACTCACATGTAATGGTGCCTAATAGCTTTTTACCCGGTGTGTACTGCATGTGTTTATCGGGAAACTCGGCCCGCAATCTGCTGAATACCGCCACTCGTGCTTCTGCTTGATTCCCCGAAGTTGCATGGGTGAGACTTTACAATAACTTTAAGTGTCCTTTTTTCCACCATAACCAAAATTGTGCTTCCTTTCAAGGTATATTTCCATCCACTGTCTGGATGTGGTTCATTCAGTGCTAGTTTACCTATCTGCAATGGCTTCTTTTAGACAATTGGATTCCTATTTTTATGATTCTTGAGGGTCTCTATAGGGGACATCTTGCCTCCCATTCCACCATTGCCAGATGTATTGGAGAGGCCACACTCTGAGCCTGCAATTTGTGAGATAGGGTTTATCTCTTTCATGTCAAGGCACAATCTATCGTGTTCATGCTTCATGGACTTTTTAACATCAGACATCTGTTTCACAGATTTACATGCTGCCACTTGGTTTTCTGTTTATCATTTTTCCAGGTAGAAGTTAAGGCTTTTTATGACTGCAATTTTGAGCATAAAATGTTTCAGGATGCTCCTCGAGTTTCAAGCTCTCTATTTAGGTATTTGTTTTTGATGGCCTGTTAGCTTTTGTTGCTGTTTTGCAAATCACCCATTAGTTGAATTGCTTTTGGACATACCGATCATTTAAAACGAAGATCCTATGTCCTTTATGGTACGAATAAGAAAATAGGATTTTTGACTTAACTTATAAAATCCTTTTCTTGGAGGACATTAGAGGATACAGGATACTCCTTCTGTTATTTTGAACCTCTTCGTATTGCTTGTTACTAAACTGTGGCTTACCGGGGCAGTTCTTACAGATTTTTTTTTTGCCAATTTCCAATCACCTGAAGATAGCAGCATGACTAAATCATCTGAGACTAAGATTGTGTGTTGTGTAATGTACTCCAAGAAAAGGATTTTACAGATAAATCAAACAATTGAATATACTTAACATCAGCCTCATCACATTCTCATGCTCCTGTTGTTTATATTTGTTACAATTTAAGCAAAAGCTACACCTCTTCACATATTGTATATTATAAACTCTCTAAATGTAATACTCTTTAATATTGCGAAAATAATTTTGTCCTAGTGCATAAAAGCATTAAGTAAACTCTAAAAAAAGAAACCACTTATTTTAACAAAATGTGTGCCATTAATAAAGAGTTACTTATTAGAAATCAAGGAAAAAAGTGATAACCTAAATTGTAATTCATGTTAAAAATTATACTGACAAATAGCTCTAAAGGGACATAACTTGTCTATGGTAATATGAGAATGAAATTGAATTAGCATGTGCCAGTCCCTGTGGACTTTAATCAATGCTTCTCTAACTTTTTTCCAATTACTCTGTTTGTGTTTGAGATACATCAGACTTGAAAAATGATTTATTGCAACACCAGAGTGTGCCGGCCAAGTTTCATGTACATGTCAAACTTTGTTTTGGCTGAAATTAGCTTGACTTCAACCCGCCCTCGACAACTCAAAGAGCAGATTTATGTCACTGCATTACATTTTCTCTCTACCCTCTATCAATAATTGATGGACACCACAGTACACAGTATGTTCTGCTTTTGGCAGTATGCAAGAATTCTCTGAACTTTGTATAGGTAGTTTTATGTCATAGTTAAGTCTTGTTCACTTTCTTTATTTCACTTAGCAGTATCTAGTTAAACACAGTGTTACAATGGAAGGTTGCTAGAGGGACAAAAGGTATTCTTTTCTTAGTGGGTGACAACTGTAAACATAAGCTTCAAGACCTAAAGTACCACTGCAAGTTATTATAACATTGTATATATACAAACAACATTTAAAGATAGCCCTAATAGTAGGTGGCAAGTAGAAAGTGGAACCTTGGGGGCGTGTCCGGCCGGCGAGAGAGACGGACGCTTTCTAACTAAGCTCCCGCTCCAAGCCACCGCCGAGCGACTTACCAAGCGACGGAGGTACTCTTATGCTCACATGATGGCCTCCCTGGATGAAGCGGCACACGGAGCAGTCCACAAACGAGGTTCCCAGTGCTCTGCCCCGCAGAAATTGACAGATTTCTACCCTACTAAGAGCGGCCGAGCACACCAAGATGGCGCCGGCTCCGGAGCTCACACGCAGCAAGCTGAAGAGGGAGATATCTCCTCAGACTCCAGCAGCACGTCATCTTCGGTATGTACAGCTATCCACTGCATAAACACAGCTGAGACTGATTTCTATCCCCCTGACAGTCCATCCACACATAGCCCTACTAAATTTAAAAAGGCTAAAGGAGCTGGCCAGGAAGAAGAATCTGACATGGAGGAAAGTGCTGCAGAGCATTCCACCCAGACTCCTCTTGAATACTTTCCTTCATCTTCACAGCCTGTGACACTCTCAAATATGAAATATATGCTGATCTCTCTGAGAGACTCCTTACATATTGACATGATGAATATGTTGAAACCTATTAATGCCTCTGTACATGATTTGCAACAAAGAATGTCTCATACTGAACACAAAATGGAAGATGCATTTTCTGCACACAATAACCTTGTAGATGCTTATAAAGAGCAACAAAATGATTTACAAAAAATGGCGGCCAAATTGGCGGATATGGAAGACCGCTCACGCAGGAATAACATTAAATTCTGCGGCATCCCAGAATCTATTACTACCAACGATCTTCAAGGTTATATACGAAAACTATTAAGCACCTTGGTGCCCAATGCAACTGATATGGAGCTGACAATAGACAGAGCGCATAGACTACCTAAACCGTCCTTTCTTCCAGATACGGTACCAAGAGACGTACTGACTCGAATTCATACTACCATATCAAAGAAGAAGCCATGCGCGCTATAAGGAAAAATCCACAATTAACCGGGCAATTTGCGGGTATTGCTTTATACACAGATTTATCGCAAGCTACTATACAACATAGAAAAAAGCTCCTTACCATCACAAAGACTCTAAGAAATGATAATATATCCTATAGATGGGGGACCATGTCGAAACTAACGGTTACATACCTGGATAAAACAATCAACATTTTCTCTCTGGAAGCCGGCCTTAAATTTCTGAAAGAATGGGGAATTCTACCAGCTGACAAACCGATGGAAAATAGACGGGAACCGTCTAAACTTCAAAAAGAATGGTCTTGACTCCTTACTTAAGATAGGTTATACTTATGTACCTTACTTACTGCCACTGAAGGCGGTCCTTGGTGCTCAGGTAATCTTTATTTACCCAAGAATTACTTCCTAACGTCATGTTGACGTGGGACATTTGCCCTCAGATTTCAAGCAGTCCTTACTGCCTCCGGAATCCGGGGCAGGCTCCGGGATCCTTTTTACATTTTTTCTGTTTTTTTTGTTCTGTTTTTTATGTTGTCCTCACCTGCTACACCCAATTGCCTGACCTCATCGACTTTCTACCAACCTATTTTACTGGTTACTGGTTGATAAACATAGCGTTAACATCTAACCCATGTCACTTTTTGAAGATTATACCTCTATTCAACAGTAGATGGCAATATTTACTCTGTATAACACCAACCTCTGATAAATACCATTTTGTGACTCAACAAATTACCTATATGAAAATTTTCTCTTTCCCTTATAAGTTTCTACAAGAAAACTCTACGGTTAGCAATCTGAAACACGATGACAATTAAGTTTGAAAAGATTGAAAGGAGATGTTCTCTGCATACAGGAAACACATTTTTTGGATGCCAAAGCACCACAATGTTCCCATAGACAGTATCCTCACACTTTTTTTGCAAACGCGGACTCAAAACGCAATGGTGTTCTCATAGCAATTAAAAATTTTGTTGCATTTTCTTTGCAGGAGGTTATCAGAGACCCCAAGGGGCGGTATATTATTTTAATTTGTACCATAAATGATGTTTTGTATACAATTGTATCATTATATGCACCTAACTAGGGACAGAAAAGGTAAAAGCCATATGCAAAGGTAACCTTCTTATACTAGGGGACTTTAACTCAGTGGTAGACCCATGTATGGAGATGCCACCACCCGGATGAAAAAGACTTCACCTTTTTCTCCAACCCCCACAGATCATATTCAAGAATAGATCTAATACTTACAGACCTGCCTTCACTATACAAAGCAAAACTTACTACCATTGATACTACCATTGATACCATCACCTGGTTAGACCATGCCCCCATAACATTAGAATTAGAAGAACAAAATAATGTGACCCCCGTAATTTTATGGCGTAATAATACACGCATCTTCACTCATAACACCCATCGAGAAAAAATTAAAAAACAACTAGAAGAATTTTTTCAGTTCAACACTACAGATGAGACCCCAGCATCTACTATCTGGTGTGCCCATAAAGCTTTTATCAGAGGCCTACTACTGCAAATAGCATCAAGGGAAAAAAGACAAAGAATGCAAGTAACTAAATCCCTCCTAATTAAAATTTGCCAATTAGAATCACAGAATAAAAAAGACATGACTCAAACTTTAATAGAGGAACTAAAAAGTTGTAGATTAGAACTTAAACAACTTCTTATATATGATTATGAAAAAGGCCTTAAACATTTAAGAGCCTCCTATTATTCCTCTGGGAATAAAGCGGGAAAGGTATTAGCCCAACATATCAAAACAAAACAAACAAAAACTAGAATAGCTCATATAACAGACCCCAAGACAGGAACTAAGTTATCTCACCCTAAAGATATAGCAAATGTTTTTAAAAACTACTATAGTACACTTTATAATCTTCAATTAGATCCAAACACCTCCCAACCTACTACTGAGGGAATTTCGAAATTTCTAGAGAAGGTTGAACTTCCGACTCTTGATTGTGAGAAATTGGAACGTCTTAATGCAAAAATATCAGTAATAGAAGTTGAGAAAGTCCTTAAATCTATGGCGCTGAATAAATCTCCAGGTCCAGATGGACTATCAGCGGAGTACTATCAAAACTTCTCTGATAGTCTAATTCCTCATTTAGTGGAAGTATTCAACACAGTGGCATCCTCAGGCTCATTACCGACAGAAATGCTTAAAGCCCTAGTAGTCACATTACCCAAGCCAGGGAAAGATCCCACCACACCACAAAATTTTAGGCCAATTTCTCTCCTTAATACAGACATTAAAGTGTATGCAAAGATCATTGCTAATAGATTGGCTGAAATAACCCCGTCCCTAATTGCCCCTGATCAGGTGGGATTCGTAAAAGGTCGTCAAGCTCCTGATGGCACTCGCAAGATTCTTAACCTACTCCGCATAGCTGAAAACTGCAAACTGCCTACGGCCTTTATAGCGTTAGACGCTGAAAAGGCGTTTGACAGAGTGCATTGGGGATATTTACAAGCTACTCTCAAAAAATTTGGTTTCACAGGCCTTATCCTATCAGCCATTTTAGCATTGTATACAAATCCATCGGCACAAGTCTTTACTTCCTCTGTGCTCTCTGATACCTTCAACATAACAAATGGCACAAGACAAGGCTGTCCCCTTTCCCCTTTGATTTTTACTCTAGTAATGGAACCATTTGCGGAGGCCATCAGAAGCTCACCCAATATTAAAGGTATATCTATAGCCGGTAAAAGTCATAAAATAGGACTATTTGCAGATGACGTCATTCTGACACTTTCTGAAGTTGAATCCTCATTGATCGATTCCTTCAGCATCATATCATACTATAAGATTAATGTAACCAAATGCCAAATTCTCACTACAAACCTCAGTCATAAAATAAGAGCAAAAATGAAAGTATTATTTCCTGGTAATTGAGACAATAACAAAATACAATATTTAGGGATTTTCCTCACAGCTAAATCTGTTCACCTTTATGATGCCAACTATAAACGACTGCTTCATTCTGTTCAGAATGAACTCTCACAATTGGGCAAATTTGAAATATCCTGGATGGGCAGAATAGCAACTTTAAAGATGATTATTTTACCAAAAATTCTTTACATACTTAGGACAGTCCCAATACTCCTACCAACCTCTTTCTTTAATAAACTCGACACTTCACTAAGATCCTTTATCTGGAATGGAGCCAGAGCAAGAATAGCTTTCTCTATCCTTACAAAACACAGATCGAAAGGAGGAATGGGGGCACCAATAATCAAAGATTATTATAAAGCAATTCTTCTAGAACAGCTTAAAGCATGGCTTGATCCATCCTCAACAAAACAATGGGTTATAATAGAAAAAAAATATGGTGAAAAATACGAATCTTAGAGCCTTAATATTAGCAGCGGCCACTAATAAACCAATGTATCTAACAGAACATCCTTCAATCTCCGCCTCACTTCAGGCTTGGACAGGTCTCCTGAAAAGGAAGCAAAAACCTATATATATTCCCTTAGATGATATACCACTAGAAACATTTGAATTCTTAATCCCAGACTTTTCAGTTCAAAAGTGGTTAAAAAGCGGGTACTTAACTTTAACCACTTGAGCCCCGGACCATTATGCTGCCTAAGGACCAGAGGTCTTTTTCCAATTTGGCACTGCGTCGCTTTAACTGCTAATTGCGCGGTCATGCAATGCTGTACCCAAACGAAATTTGCGTCCTTTTCTTCCCACAAATAGAGCTTTCTTTTGATGGTATTTGATCACCTCTGCGGTTTTTATTTTTTGCGCTATAAACGGAAAAAGACCGAAAATTTTGAAAAAAAATGATATTTTCTACTTTTTGTTATAAAAAAAATCCAATAAACTAAATTTTAGTCATACATTTAGGCCAAAATGTATTCGGCCACATGTCTTTGGTAAAAAAAATGTCAATAAGCGTATATTTATTGGTTTGCGCAAAAGTTATAGCGTCTACAAACTAGGGTACATTTTCTGTAATTTACACAGCTTTTAGTTTATGACTGCCTATGTCATTTCTTGAGGTGCTAAAATGGCAGGGCAGTACAAACCCCCCCCAAATGACCCCATTTTGGAAAGTAGACACCCCAAGGAAATTGCTGAGAGGCATGTTGAACCCATTGAATATTTATTTTTTTTGTCCCAAGTGATTGAAAAATGACAAAAAAAAAAAAAAAAAAAAAATATTTACAAAAAGTTGTCACTAAATGATATATTGCTCACACAGGCCATGGGCCTATGTGGAATTGCACCCCAAAATACATTCAGCTGCTTCTCCTGAGTATGGGGATACCACATGTGTGGGACTTTTTGGGAGCCTAGCCGCGTACGGGGCCCCGAAAACCAATCACCGCCTTCAGGATTTCTAAGGGTGTAAATTTTTGATTTCACTCTTTACTGCCTATCACAGTTTCGGAGGCCATGGAATGCCCAGGTGGCACAAAACCCCCCAAAATGACCCCATTTTGGAAAGTAGACACCCCAAGCTATTTGCTGAGAGGCATATTGAGTCCATGGAATATTTTATATTTTGACACAAGTTGCGGGAAAGTGACACTTTTTTTTTTTTTTTTTTTCATAAAGTTGTCCTTAAATGATATATTGCTCACACAGGCAATGGGCCTATGTGGAATTGCACCCCAAAATACATTTAGCTGCTTCTCCTGAGTATGGGGATACCACATGTGTGGGACTTTTTGGGAGCCTAGCCGCGTACGGGACCCCGAAAACCAATCACTGCCTTCAGGATTTCTAAGGGTGAAAATTTTTGATTTCACTCTTTACTGCCTATCACAGTTTCGGAGGCCATGGAATGCCCAGGTGGCACAAACCCCCCCCAAATGACCCCATTTTGGAAAGTAGACACCCCAAGCTATTTGCTGAGAGGCATGGTGAGTATTTTGCAGCTCTCATTTGTTTTTGAAAATGAAGAAAGACAAGAAAAAACATTTTTTTTTTTTCTTTTTTCAATTTTCAAAACTTTGTGACAAAAAGTGAGGTCTGCAAAATACTCACTATACCTCTCAGCAAATAGCTTGGGGTGTCTACTTTCCAAAATGGGGTCATTTGGGGGGGTTTTGTGCCACCTGGGCATTCCATGGCCTCCGAAACTGTGATAGGCAGTGAAGAGTGAAATCAAAAATTCACGCCCTTAGAAAGCCTGAAGGCGGTGATTGGTTTTCGGGGTCCCGTACGCGGCTAGGCTCCCAAAAAGTCTCACACATGTGGTATCCCCGTACTCAGGAGAAGCAGCAGAATGTATTTTGGGGTGTAATTTCACATATTTCCATGGCATGTTTGAGCAATATATCATTTAGTGACAACTTTGTGCAAAAAAAAAAAAAAAAATTTGTCTCTTTCCCGCAACTTGTGTCGCAATATAAAATATTCCATGGACTCGACATGCCTCTCAGCAAATAGCTTGGGGTGTCTACTTTCCAAAATGGGGTCATTTGGGGGGGTTTTGAACTGTCCTGGCATTTTATGCACAACATTTAGAAGCTTATGTCACACATCACCCACTCTTCTAACCACTTGAAGACAAAGCCCTTTCTGACACTTATTGTTTACATGAAAAAGTTTTTTTTTTTTGCAAAAAAATTACTTTGAACCCCCAAACATTATATATTTTTTTAAAGCAAATGCCCTACAGATTAAAATGGTGGGTGTTTCATTTTTTTTTTTCACACAGTAATTGCGCAGCGATTTTTCAAACGCATTTTTTGGGGAAAAAACACACTTTTTTAAATTTTAATGCACTAAAACACGCTATATTGCCCAAATGTTTGATGAAATAAAAAAGATGATCTTAGGCCGAGTACATGGATACCAAACATGACATGCTTTAAAATTGCGCACAAACGTGCAGTGGCAACAAAATAAATACATGTTTAAAAGCCTTTAAAAGCCTTTACAGGTTACCACTTTAGATTTACAGAGGAGGTCTACTGGAAAAATTACTGCACTCGATCTGGCCTTCGCGGTGATACCTCACATGCATGGTGCAATTGCTGTTTACGTTTGACGACAGACCGCCGCTTGCGCTCGCCTTAGCGCGAGAGCAGGGGGCGACAGGGGTGCTTTTTTTTTTTTTTTTTTTTCTTTATTATTTTTTTGCTTTTTTAATCTTACTTTTAAACTGTTCCTTTCATATTTTTTTTTTTTAATCATTTTTATTGTTATCTCGGGGAATGTAAATATCCCCTATGATAGCAATAGGTAGTGACAGGTACTCTTTTTTGAAAAAATTGGGGTCTATTAGACCCTAGATCTCTCCTCTGCCCTCAAAGCATCTGACCACACCAAGATCGGTGTGATAAAATGCTTCCCCAATTTCCCAATGGCGCTATTTACATCCGGCGAAATCTAAGTCATGAAATGCTCGTAGCTTCCGGTTTCTTAGGCCATAGAGATGTTTGGAGCCACTCTGGTCTCTGATCAGCTCTATGGTCAGCTGGCTGAATCACCGGCTGCATTCTCAGGTTCCCTGTTGAGACAGGAGAGCCAGAGAAAAACACGAAAGACGGTGGGGGGGGGCATTCCCTCCCACGGCTTGTAAAAGCAGTCTAGAGGCTAATTAGCCGCTAGGATTGCTTTTACATGAAAGCCGACCGCTGGCTGAAAAGAATGATACCAAGATGATACCTAAACCTGCAGGCATCATTCTGGTATAACCACTCAAAGTCGTGAATGGCGTACCTGAAGACAAAAAAATGGTTAACAATGGTTAACAATAAAGCACAGTAAACAGTAAAGTATAAATAATTACACACCTGAAAAACAAACATGATAAAACATAATAACAATAACAATAACAATAAAACATTGCAGAATAGAATACAGTAAAAAAAGAGCAGAACAATAGAGAGAGAGAATGGAGAGAGAGAGAACAATAAAACGACAACTATTTTTTTTTATTTTATATATTTTTTTTTTTTACACTTTTTTTGTAACTAACTTTTATAACGGTAACCGGTTCCAGGTTCGGGTCTCTCAAAATGCGATGGCATCTTGGGAGACCCTGTGAAAGTGCGCCTAGTCTGTGCAATGCTGTACCCTACGCTATTACTCAACTAGTGTATAGTAGCGTTCAAAACATTCACCAATGCAAAGGCCAGGATTATCAGGACAGGAGGGACAATAATAGCGGGTGTCACGCCTATATCCGCGCTTGCTGCAGACACGACATCTTTTTTTGGGGGGGTTCGTTGGGTAGGGGTACTCGGGAGGACATATAAATGCCTCTCATGCAGCCGACTGCATTTGGTTGGGGATGTGAATGGGGGAAGTACGGGCGCTGCAGAAGTGGTGGGTTCCCAATTAGGATTGGCGAATGCAGCAGGAAGGGCATTATGGGCACGACGGGCCTGTGTTTGTCTTTTTGGTGGCAGCGGGACACTACTTGTGCTTGCCACCTCACCAGCTTGAACTGCACTTATGGGACTCGCCACGTCACCAAGTGTTACTGCAGTGCTGGTTTGACTACGACCGGGGTGTACTACGCCGCTGGTGCTTGCCAGTTCCCCAAAACGCTACCAAAAAAACTGTTAGCGATCGCAGGGATCAGGCCTGACTCTGCGAACGCTGCAGTTATGCGTTTAGTCTTTTGTAAGTGACAGTGATCGATCGATACTGCACTTGGGTGGGCTGGGCCGGGCGGAGGGGCAAAACGCAGGTGCTAGCAGGTATCTGGGCTGATCCCGCTAACACTGCGTTTTTGGGAACCCTAAACTGCTGGTGACACTAGTATAGATCTGATCAGATCAGATATTGATCCGTTCAGATACTATACCACTAAGGGAGGTGTACGGTGCGTGCGTGGGTGTTAGCGGTACTGGCGCTAACCTGACGCTGCCTGGGGCTGGTGCTTGCCAGTTCACCAAAACGCTACCAAAAAAACTGTTAGCGATCACAGGGATCAGGCCTGACTCTGCGAACGCTGCAGTTATGCGTTTAGTGTTTTGTAAGTGTCAGTGATCGATCGATACTGCACTTAGATGGGCTGGGCTGGGCCGGGCGGAGGGGCAAAACGCAGGTGCTAGCAGGTATCTGGGCTGATCCCGCTAACACTGCGTTTTTTGGGAACCCTAAACTGCTGGTGACGCTAGTATAGATCTGATCGGATCAGATATTGATCCGTTCAGATACTATACCACTAAGGGAGGTGTACGGTGCGTGCGTGGGTGTTAGCGGTACTGGCGCTAACCTGACGCTGCCTGGGGCTGGTGCTTGCCAGTTCACCAAAATGCTACCAAAAAAACTGTTAGCAATCGCAGGGATCAGGCCTGATGCTGCGAACGCTGCAGTTATGCGTTTAGTGTTTTGTGTCAGTGATCGATCGATACTGCACTTGGGTGGGCTGGGCGGAGGCGCAAAACGCAGGTGCTAGCAGGTATCTGGGCTGATCCCGCTAACACTGCGTTTTTGGGAACCCTAAACTGCTGGGGACGCTAGTATAGATTTGATCGGATCAGATATTGATCCGATCAGATACTATACCACTAAGGGAGGTGTATGCTGCGTGCGTGGGTGTTAGCGGTACTGGCACTAATCTGACGCTGCCTGGGGCGACACATATCACCGCCGGGCGATCGGGGGGCTAAACCTTTATTCGGTAATAAATGGCGGGTGCCCTGACACTATAAAAAATAAACGAACTAACCAGCGTCAACCGTAACGGTTATACGGTGATCAGTGGTGAAAGGGTTAACTAGGGGCCAATCAAGGGGTTAAAACATTTATTAGGTAGTATATGGGGGTCCCTGACGCTATAAAACGCTGACGGCGAACCTAAATATTTACCTCACTAACTAGCGTCACCAGCGACACTAATACAGCGATCAGAAAAATGATCGCTTAGCGACACTGGTGACAGGGGGTGATCAAGGGGTTAAAACTTTATTAGGGGGGGTTAGGGGGGTACCCTAGACCTACAGGGGGGTAACAGTAACTGTGCTAACACAGTAACTGTCACAAACTGACAGCAGCAGTAATCAGAAAAAAAAAAAAAAAAAAAAAAAAAAAAACGGCTGGTGTCAGTTTGTGACAGGGGGGGGGGGGTGATCGGGGGGGGATCGGGGGGCGATCGGGGGGGGGATCGGGGTGTTTAGTGTGCCTGGCATGTTCTACTGTGTGTGTAGTGTTGGTGCACTCACTCACATGTCGTCTCTCCTCGGGCCGGAACGGAAAATACCGACCCGAGGGGAGATGACATCACTTCCTTTGCTGCTGTTTAGCATACAGCAGCAAAGGAGTGTTCCTATTGGCCGGCGGCGATCGCGAGGGGGGGGCCACGATCGGATGGCCTCCCCCTCGTCTCCGATCGCCGGGGGACAAAACGGGACCGCCTCGGGCGGCGGGGGGGGGGTCCGATCGGACCCCCCACCCGCGGGAGGCAAATCACGTACATGTACGTGATTTTGCCTGCCCGTGCCGCCTTGCCGACGTACATCGGCGTGAGGCGGTCCTTAAGTGGTTAAAGGAGCTCCCAGAATTAGTTAAACAGACAGATAAATTTAAGATGTTACAGATTCAACATCTCCTGTGGTCCTTTACATCTGATACCATAACTCTAGACAAAAGCATATGGGAATATTATCATAACAATTCGATCCAAAAAGGGGGTATCTCACTTATCTATTCTCTGCTCCAATCCAACACTCCAATAAGACAAACACCAGCAATATTGAAATGGGAAACAGATTTAAATACAACATTCTCGGAACATGAATGGTCTAGAGCAATAAGAATTAGTATTGGAAGTTCACATTGTGTGTTACACTGGGAAAATGTATATAAAATACTATATAGGTGGTACCTAACTCCAGTTAGATTAGCGAAAATATATGAAGAACAATCCCCAGACTGCTGGCTTAAATGCGGGCAACCTGGGAATTTGATGCACATGCTTTGGCATTGCAAATCTATTTCCAGCTACTGGAAGTCTGTTTTCCAACTGATTTCCTCTGTCACGGGTATCATAACCAAACCTTCTCCAGCATTGGCGTTGCTAGGACTTTCAATAGAACTCTTCCCTATCAATTTCAGAACAATAGTTTTACATATTTTAATAGCAGCCAGACTATCCATAATGTGTCAATGGAAAAATGACATAGCACCCACACTCACAGAAGTTGTCTCTAGAGTAAATCTACACTACATTTATGAACATTCATATGCTAATATCCATGGTAATAAAGACAACTTCAAACGAAAATGGGAAAGGTGGATTACAATACATAACTTAACTAATATCCTCTGAAAAGTCATAACAAAGGCAGGCACATCTTCAGTAACAAAGGTTAGCCAGTGAGGACTAGATATTTACACTAGTAGTAGTAGTAGTAATAGTGTTAGTTATAGTTGAGGGATACTTCCATTGTAACACTAGCAATAACGGAAATTCCCAATTTGTATTTGTATCCATTTTTGTTCTGTTTCATTTAGAGGTTCCTTCTATTGATATTACTCTATTATAACTTCCCAGGTTGAATTTGACAACCTAGATAGAGGAATAATCTTAATTGTAACTGCATGCATACGATAATCAACAATTACCATGCTTAGAAAGTATGAGTTGTGATTCTATAAGGGAATATTGTAAATAGTCCTCTACTAACACAAATAATACAATAGCCATAAAGAACATATGGTTTAAAAGCAATAGGAATCATTCATTGTATAATGCCAATTTGTAACTTAAAATGTTGGTGTACTTTTCTTTGCAAATAATCTATATCCCTGTATATGTTCAAAACTAATAAAAATTTTCAAATAGAAAATGAAAAAAAAAGAAAGTGGAACCTTTTAACAGTGATCTGTTTTTGATAGTTTATATATTTGTGTGCAGATAAATATAGCTTAAAAATGTATGCTCTATTAAATAGTATTTGTTGTTTCACCTAAAGCTGTCGGGCAGTATAGTTCTTTTAGAACAGAGCACAGTCATATATTAGTCTCAGGCTTTGTAGAACTATGCAGAGCAGTGTATTGAAAACCACTTTAGAGGTATAAGCAGGGTTTATTTTCCATTAAATGAGCAATAAAACATATCTCAGCATATTGTGTGCAGACAACATTCCCCAGTGAAGATGTTACAGTATGTCCATTGACAAAGTATAGCAATAAGTGTTTTTTTTTTCTTTCTTTTGGATCCATAATCATTTTAATTTAGGCATCTTAAAGTAGACCTGCCATCTTCCATAAAACTGCATTAGCATGATTTAAAAGCATTTTAATTTAGGCATCCTAAAGCAGACCTGTCATCTCCCATAAAACTGCATTAGTATCTTTTAAAAGCATGAAAGAACCATGTAAGGGCCTAAATGGCAAATATGCAGACTGTTATAAAACTTTAAATATAAAGAAAAAGAATTGCGCTAGGTGCATAAACAATATATAAAAAATACTTATGTAGAAAAACCGTGAAGAGAGTCCTGCTGCTGAACACTATAACACCGATATAAGGGCACAAAAGATAGATATAGAATGAACAGTGCAGTGCTGGACATATGTCACAAAATGTGAAATGTGAAATATCAGTGAATAAGATAACCAACAACAGTGAATAACATCCAATGAAATAATATTGGCTGATATATAATAAATCAATTATGTGCTCATAAAATGTTGCAGAGACATGATAAAATATATAATATAGTGAGGAAACAGTTCATATAATAAAGTGAAGGTGAAATAAAGTCCAAAAGTTATGCTATTCTATGTGGAATTCTGCGTCAGTGTTCCACCGCTAGTGCTGCCCACCACCTGGTGATAAAGTAATGGAGGCTTACCAGAAAGCCTGTGACCACCCTTATTCAGGGGGGTCAAAACAGGCTTAGTAGAGATAGATGGACCACAGGGGATGTCCCGAAGGAGACACTGCTGAAATCTCACCAACCTCCTTCCTGGACAGCTAATCAGCGACAACAAGGAGCACTTCAGAAGATGTAATCCCAGGAGTACTTCTCATAGAGCAATCAATGTAAGGTTCCAAAAAATCCAGCAATGGTGAACCATAAATGCCAAAAGAAAAAAAGACTCCAGTAGTGCAGAGAAATGGCTGATTTATTAAAGTAAAGCACAATAGCATAAAATTGCATAAAAATCCTAGCAGGGATAGTATTGGAGACTCCACTACCGTTTAAAATAAAATGGCACATGCGCGATGCGTGTTCACGTTGTGACCCTACGGCCGTTTCGTCCCAACTGACATCATCAGGGGTACGCAACAGCGCACGCGCATGCGCCTTATAAGCCCGAACGGCGCATTAAGAAACGCCACCGTTGGCTAGCCAAAAACAGAGCTGAAGCCTGATTGGTCACAATGAACATGGTTCTAACCTCATAAAACAGGGGGAGGGAGGCCTGTCTAATTAGCATAGGAATAACTTTCCTGACAGCTAAAAGATGGCCAGGGCAATGTACAAATGAAGACTGAGAGGGTGTTACTAAGACCGGTGCCATCTAGTGGATATTTAAGGCAGTACCCAAAATATACAAGATGTTAGATAAATAAATCTTTTCCAAAAGTAAAAAACGTATACAATAAATACAAATATAAATATGTATGACATAACAATTGGCATGTACAACACTCCAATAGATATAAAAAAGGAAGCTAATAACTTAACATCCTACTACCAGAAAAAGATTTTTAAATCAAAGAAAATGATCTTGTATGCATTCCAAAATTGGTAAAAAGTTAGGACGAAAAAATCCCTAATATTAATAAGGTGCAAGAGGAGTGTGAATATGAAGTGTGGAATTATCATAACAAGTATAACAAAACCACTAACTAAAAAAATTATTTATCAATATTGTAAATCTTAACCGAGGGGGACATCAACTGTTGTTAATACAACAGTTGATTTCCCACTCTATGTTCAAGCCATTGGGGGCATGAGAACCAAGCTTATAAATCCAGTTCGTTTCGGATCTGGAGATGGTCCTGCTGCTATTACTGCCACGCCAATGGGGGACATATTTTTCTATACCAATAAAAATGGTACCCTTAGGGTCTCTATGCACAAGATCATAGTGTCTAGAGACACTATGCTTGTCAAAGCCTTGCCTTATGTTGGTGATATGTTCACCCAACCTGACATGCAACATCCTAATAGTTCGTCCCACATATTCCAATCTACATGGACACCTTAGGAGGTACACGACGCATTTAGTGGTGCATGTTATAAGCGACTTGATGGGATATGTAACACCTGTACCACCCAATGTGAATTCGGTCAATCTCCTATCATGTAACGCATTCACCCTGCAGACTTTGCACCTCCTGCAAAGAGAGAAACCTTTTAAGTCCCCCCCAAAAAAAGTTAGGTGTGTGGGTGGGTCTGGAACATTGTGTTACGTGATCAGAGATTGACCGAATTCACATCGAGTGGTACAGGTGTTACATATCCCATCAAGTCGCTTATAACATGCACCACTAAATGCGTTGTGTACCTCCTATGGTGGCTATGTCGATTGGAATATGTGGGACGAACTATTAGGATGTTGCATGTCAGGTTGGGTGAACATTTCACCAACATAAGGCAAGGCTTTGACAAGCATAGTGTCTCTAGACACTATGATCTTGTGCATAATAGAGACCCTAAGGGTACCATTTTTATTGGTATAGAAAAATATGTCCCCCATTGGCGTGGCAGTAATGGCAGGAGGACCATCTCCAGATCCGAAATGAACTGGATTTATAAGCTTGGTTCTCATGCCCCCAATGGCTTGAACATAGAGTGGGACATCAACTGTTTTATTGACAACAGTTGATGTCCCCCTCGGTTAATGTTTACAATATTAATAAATAATTTTTTTAGTTAGTGGTTTTGTTATACTTGTTATGATAATTCCACACTTCAAATTCACACTCCTCTTGCACCTTAATATTAGGGATTTTTTCATCCCAACTTTTTAACAATTTTGGAATGCATACAAGATCATTTTCTTTGATTTAAAAATCTTTTTCTGGTAGTAGAATGTTAAGTTATTAGCTTCCTTATTTATGTCTATTGGAGTGTTGTACATGCTAATTGTTATGTCATACATATTTATATTTGTATTTATTGTATACGTTTTATACTTTTGGAAAATATTTATTTATCTAACATCTTGTATATTTTGGGTACTGCCTTAAATATCCACTAGATGGCACCAGTCTTAGTAACACCCTCTCAGTCTTCATTTGTACATTGCCCTGGCCATCTTTTAGCTGTCAGGAAAGTTATTCCTATGCTAATTAGACAGGCCTCCCTCCCCCTGTTTTATGAGGTTAGAACCATGTTCATTGTGACCAATCAGGCTTCAGCTCTGTTTTTGGCCAGCCAACGGTGGCGTTTCTTAACGCGCCGGTCGAGCTGATAAGGCACATGCGCGTGCGCTGTTGTGTACTCTTGATGACATCAGTTGGGACGAAACGGCCGTAGGGTCACAACGTGAACACACATCACACATGTGCCATTTTATTTTAAATGGCAGTGGAGTCTCCAATACTATCCCTGCCAGGATTTTTATGCAATTTTATGCTATTGTGTTTTACTTTAATAAATCAACCATAGTTTCTCTGCACTACTGGAGTCTTTTTTCTTTTGGCATTTATGTTTCACCTTCACTGGATTTTTTGGAAGCATACATTGATTGCTCTTTGAGAAGTACTCCTGGGATTACATCTTCTGAAGTGCTCCTTGTTGTCACTGATTAGCTGTCCAGGAAGGAGGTTGGTGAGATTTCAGCAGTGTCTCCTGCGGGACATCCCCTGTGGTCCATATATCTCTACTAAGCCTGTTTTGACCCCCCTGAATAAGGGTGGTCACAGGCTTTCTGGTAAGCCTCCATTACTTTATCACCAGGTGGTGGGTAGCACTAGCGGTGGAACACTGACCCAGGATTCCGCATAGAATATCATAACTTTTGGACTTTATTTCACCTTCACTTTATCATATGAACGGTTTCCTCACTATATTATATTTTTTATCATGTCTCTGCAACATTTTATGAGCACGTAATTGATTTATTATATATCAGCCGATATTATTTCATTGGATGTTATTCACTGTTGTTGGTTATCTTATTCATTGATATATCACATTTCACATTTTGTGACATATGTCCAGCGCTGCACTGTTCATTCTATATCTGTTATAAAACTTTGTTATACTGCACCTAGAGGCCCCTATAATGTGCTAATATGCTATATGTCTCCCCTCTTTCACATGAAGTAAAAATCAGTTGTTAGTAGCATCAACATCAAACAGGCAGACAAATAAAACAGGTAGATAAAAAAATGACATATTCATGTAAACTCAAATTCTAAACTGTATCTATACACACGCATGAATAGAAGAATTGTCAGAAAAGGCTGCAAAAATAAAGATACAGAAAATACCTACTTATATATACAAGAATCTTTAAAATATGCAATATAGCACTTATGTGTAGTCTTCAAATTACTGGCAGATATGAATGCGCTGTTTGGGCAACTATTTGATAAATGAGGTTTTTTTGGCATACATAAAGTTTTGCACCTGGGGTAAAGCATGCATGAGTCACACATTGTACAAAGAGTACAACTGGGGGAGCCAATGATCAAGAAACATCTGTCTGTTCTTGTAGCTCTTATCGGTAATAACAATACCAAGCTGCAGTTTATAAAGCAAGCAAATAATTTTTCTTGTGGTAAAGGAGAAAGTGACATAAGTTTGCCCATGTAAAGAGTATTAATAAGACCTCATCTGAGATATGCACTTAAAGCAGAGCTCCATCCAAAAGGGGAAGCTCTGCTTGTTTGCTTTCTCCCCTTCTGCTGCCACATTCAGCACCTTCCTAGGGAAGTGGGTACCTGGTTTTGACAGGTACCCACTCCCACTTCCAGCTGATCTTGCTGCGGCAAACTCAGCCAGAAGTTCGGATCGTCTCCTTATTCCCCTGACGCAAAGCCATTCACAAAGTGCATCGTGCTTTGCGCATGTGCAGTAGTAGGGAACTGGCTGTGAAGCTGCAAGGCTTCAATGCAGGTTTTAAGTAGCCAAGATGGCAGCGGCAGCACCTGAGAGAAATATTGGCTCAGGTGAAGACATCGCTGGATACTTGGATTGGTAAGTGTCCTAATATTAAAAATCAGTAGCTACTGTATTTGTACAGCCTAGAGTTCCTCCTTAAGTTCTGGGCATCAGTTTATAAAAATTATATTGGAGAACTGGAGAGACTTCAGAGAAAGGCAACCAATTTCATAAGAGGCATGGAGGTCCTTGGCTATGAGGAAAAATTAGTTGAGCTGAATGTGTTCTTCCTTGAGAAGAGGCATTTAAGGGAGAATATGATCACCATATATAAATACATAAATGATTCATTTAGCAAACTTAGTGCAAAATTATTAGGTCTGAAAATGTAGAATTAACTGCCGCAGGGGCAAGTGATAGAAATAGAAAGAGATAGCCCGGTCACCACACACCTCACCCAGCCCGAGTGGTTAGTTGTAAATGCACTTGGGCTGAGTGAGGTGTGTGGGGCCGGGCTACCTCTTTCTATTTCTACAGTGTGTTTTGTGTCTGGGCAAACCTTTCCCTAGCCTGCACTACTCAGCGGCATCCAACTCATTGGACCTTGACAGCCTGAGCTGGGGCCCCTAAGCATTTATCATGGGTCACAGATTGGTTGTTTGAAAACATATGGGATGCATTTCTGAATGCACTAAATGTATTTTACCAGATAGGGAGACCACCTATAATGGATGGTCAAGACACGCTTTTAGTGTGAGCAATGTTGGGACATCATGGACTCGCCACGAAACCTTCCATATGCATATCACTCAAAAAAGTGTCCGAATCATAAATGAATAGAAAAAAATCTCAAGTATGCATACCAATTTATTTAAAAGGGTTAACAATACTCACAAAATAATGAAGTAAAATTAGCATAATGTAATAGGTATCTCAGTACAAACATAGAAAATCCTTCCTCATGCTGCGCTGCAGTTCACTTCCGGGTACAGGCCTGAGTGTTCACATCACCTACGTTGGCCCCCGCTTGATGTGTTTTATCACAATGGACATAATCGGGGGAGTGTCCACGAGACTGCATCACAAACTGAGCCTTAAATAGTCACAGGGAACAAAGGGATATCAATGCACATGCACATGCTCCCAATTATGGGCAACATGGCAACACACTGGCATCAGCCTCAGCTGATCAATAGTACTATAAATACAAGTGTACAGGGAAAGAAACAGCAGAGCATGAAACATTACCATCTTGTGTTTAGAAATACATATAAAAGGCGGTGAGATATTATCAACGCCATCTGATGTTCAAAAATGCTAAATACACTTTAAACACTTGCCGACCGTCTAACATACATGTACTGAGGCAGGTCGGCTCTATTGCGCGAAATCACGTATCTGTACATCATTTCGTGCAATAGTGACTGGGGGGGGTGATCGTACACTGATTGGACAGAGGGGGAGGCAATCAGCAGGTCTGATGTCCACCGGCCACCCACAAAAGTTCCCGAGATAGGCAGAATGGCGGTCTGCCTTGTGAACAAGGCAGATCGCCGTTCTCTCAGGGGAGAAGATAGAGATCGTGTGTTCCTGCTAATCAGCTGTCACTGGTCCCCAAAAAAGTGTTAAAAGTTTCAGGTGTCCGATTTGTCCGCCGCAATGTCGCAGTCCCACTTAAAATCGCAGATCGCCGACGTCACTAGTAAAAAATAAATAAATAAAAATGCCATAAAATTATCCCATAGTTGGCTGAGGGGGTGTGGCAGGCTGGAGACCAAGATAGACACTGGTCTCTGAGGCTCTTCATACTGGACCAGGCATCAGCGACAATTCCCCACAGTGCCTGCACCTACACAGTGGACTCCTCTAATCCCTGTCCACCCCTGCAGCATGATGATGAAGAGAAAAGAGGAGCAGTGACACCCACAGAAGCTTATCACCTTTCTCTTCCAGCCTGTGAAGAGACGCCGGCAAAATGGCCCCGACTTTGTTCCTTCCATGACAGGCTCCTCTGCTCTCCTGGTACCACAGCACACAGTGGCCATGTCTCCTGCTGATGAGAACAGCATGGAGCTACAGCACCATAATGGCAACCAGGACAGCTCTCCCCCTCACACACTGATCTCAGGCAGCCCTGCCAAGGTGAGAATGAGGCTGGACTCCTCTGCTGCTGATCCTCATGAGGGGAGCTATTCTTCCCATTCCTCTGAGTTACTGCCAGTTCCCCCATGCCATATCCATGTTCCCTATATCTAACCAGCCAGTGATGAATTTTACTCTTAAGGAAATGCTACTTTTACTCCGCAGTTCCTTACAATTGGACATGCTCCATCTTATGCAGCAGTTTAATCAGGATGTTTCCACATTAGGAAATAGGGTTGAACACATGGAAACAAGGATGGGGGATTATGCAAACACTATGAAAGATGTAATTGATGCCCAATAAGCACAGTCTTAGGAACAAAATTGGAGTAAGATAAGATAGCAGACATTGACAATCGGTCCCGCCGGAACAATGTCAAGATCAGGGGTATATTCGAAGAGATTCAGGATATGCCGACTTACGGACACGGTTTGATTAAGACACTCCTCCCGGAGCTCAAAAATATTGAATTGGTTATAGACTACATCCACAGACTCCCCAAACCTAAGCATCTTGTAGATTTGATACCCAGGGATGTCATTTCTACCTCACCAAAGACCAACTCATGCAGAAAGCTAAATTTGTGGGAATCTTACCTGAGCCTCATGCAAATGTACAACTTTCTTGCGGATATATCGCAACCCACTCCACCCCGCTGCAGGCAACTGAATACTATTACCAAAGCCTTATGCAACCATCAAATCCTGTACCAATAGACAAATCTAGCCAAACTCCTGGTCACCTATCAAGGTTCCAAACATGTCATCTCCTCTCTCCAAAATAGTCTCCATCCCTTGCATATCTGGGGCATCATTTAGACCCACCTACCTCGCAGGACCCACTTTCAATACAAGCGGCAACACCTTATTACCATCCACCAACTCAATAGATCCACCCAAGATCCAATTCTACGATAACAGGTTCTATGAAACACTTGGCATCTCATTGCCCATTCCGATATAATCTAGCCTCTGGCTTCTCACAGAACTTTCTTCCTACCCCATTTTTTTTTCTTCCTAGACACAGTAGTGTCCCCATCACAGTAAGTTTTTAGCAGTAGTCAATGGTTTCCTTCTCTGCTTAAATATAATTCTATGGTCCTATCTCGCTATTTTTTTTTAACCCTATTTGGCTGTATTTTTTTACTCAGCAGCCTTTAAACTCTAGTTGCTTTACTCGTAACGCCCACTACAATAGTTAGCCACAACCTTCCGTCCTCACAGACTGATTATAGTGAACTTCTTTACTTAACTCCTCGAGCTGATACCATGACCATTAAGATATTATCCATCAATACAAAAGGCTTAAACCACCAGGTCAAAAGAGCCTCTCACTGGAAGCTAGCCTTGTTCACTCAATGTGACATTGTGCGCAAGAAACGCACTTCCATTCTCAGCACCAACCCAAATGCTCCCACAGATTCTTCCCGCAAATCTTCACCGCCAGTGCCCCAGCAAAAAAGAAAGAAGTCCTTCTAGCCATTAAGGACACAGTTTGCTTTCAACTGCAGCACCGCATTGAAGATACTGATGGCCGCTCTATTATTCTAATATGCCTTCTGAATAACTCTCCCTATACAATTGTCAATATGTATGCTCCCAACACCCACCAAGTTTGCTTTCTGAACCTTCGCAAAAAAAATTGGCAAAATCCAACATGGTTCCATCATCTTGTGTGGGGACTTCAACATCTCTCCAGACCCCGACTAAACTCCTCCAACCCATATCCAGACCCCCAACTCAACTCCTCCAACACTTCTAAAAGGGAATACCATCCCTATGGGGCTTTCTTCAAGACTCTCAACTTCATGTTTGGTGCTGTCAACATGCCACGGAACGCGACTACACCTTTTTGTCCATGTACCACAATGTCTACTCTCCCATCAATCTTTTCCTAGCAGATAAATGGCTCCTGCAGAAAATATCAGCTTCGGATATTATACCTACTACATGGTCTGACTATGCGCCAATTTCTGTAACTATCGAGGACACCCCAAGTCCTAAATCTGCCTTCATATAGAGGATGAACACTTATCTTCAATTACCCCCCTACTCAGAAGAACTCCGCCGTCATCTTGAAGAATTTTTTTTTATTTAACTCTGTAACAAGCCCCTTGCTCGCTCGGTTCCACTCTCCCGACACTCCTCTGCTGCTATAGAATCAGATTGCAGATCGCAACATCTGATTGTTCGGTCATCCAATGCTCCGGGATTAGAACTACAGCTATGTGCCGTTTTAACCCAGTTGTGATAGCTAAGAACAAACACCAGGCAGGCTGTATGTAAGTTCAACCAGGAATCTCACCTTTATTGCAAAATACAGGCTCTTTTATACACTAAAAGAGGAGGTGCAGACCTCCTGCTCATATTACTCTAACAATACAGCTGTAACCTAATTAACCTAATTAACATGAGCTAATTAACTAATCCCTTTAGACAGCCTAGATGACTCAGACATGACCTTTAGGCCAGACTGGCCATCTTGTAGTTTAGAAAATCCAATCAACATTATCACAATAGCAGAGTTAATTAAACACAAACAACAATGGGGATCTAATGACTCTTAGATCCCATACTAGAGACTTATTTACAATACACATTTTAGCAGACAACAGACAGGTAGCTGGATGACATTAGCATTTAACAGTAGGAGTCCCAACGGTATGAATCAGTCACTATTCCAATATGGCAAATCCAGGGTCCCCAGAGTCTGTGTGTCCTGGGGGACCAGGACCCGAATCCACAGTAATACCACCTCAAGGGTCCCCAGGCATACAGCTCACAAAGAGCACCATTCCCCCAAATGCCAGGGCCCACGATCGATCGGCAAGAGGCTAGCATTTAGTCCCCTCCAAAAGTCTCTCTCCTGGCTAGGTCTGTCACAAACTTGTTCCCATCATCTAATCCGGCCACTTCATGGGCCGCACATAAAGCATATAAGCGAGGTCTTTTTATTCAACTTGGAGCTAAAATGAAGGGGGAATGGGTGCAGAACATTGAAAAATTATTGATGGACATGCAAACTATGGATTCCCAAAACAAGCAGCAACCCCATCAAAAATTGAAATCCAAACTAGGCTACCTTAGGCTGGAACTTAGAACACTGCTTCTAGAAAAATTTGAAAAACAGCAAAAACGCTTAAACATGTCTTTCTATGCATCTGGCAACAAAGCAGTTAAACTGTCTTTGCAATTGAAAGGCTACCGGCAAAATTCCCACATTCCCTTTTTATTTCAACCAACCCACAAGATATTGCTGATGCATTTAGTTTTTATTATAGTACTCTTTATAATCTGAAAGATGACTCTTCCAACCCTGAGCCTGAAGAAATAGTCTTTTCTTGAAGCCATTAAATTTTTGTCCCTTACCCAAGCCCAATTGGAAAACCTCAATTCACCCTTTCACGTCATGGAGCAATCCCCAGGCCACAATGGCTTTGTGTGGAATACTTCAAACAGCACAAGGATATCCTCCTTAATCCTCTGTCTCAATTTTTCAATGTTGCTGCCACCTTGTCCTCCTTCCTTTTTTTAAGTCCAGTAATCTTTATTAGTGAGTTTTCTTTCCATCAATACATATCACATTCATATTATCCAGGTACAGCTCAAATATACATTTCTTTTAATAACATCAAACAGCCAAAACAAACATCAAAAACGCAAAACAAAATAAAAAAAGAAACAAAAAACAAAGAGGGGTTATGACACCCCAATTTCCCTCTCCTCCTCTCCTCCCCCCACCCCAAATCCAACCTCCCTACCTCTCTCTCTAAGGGAATCCACCCCCCCATCCCCCCTTCTCAATCCGGCCCCATAATGTCCTTCTTGAGCTTTTAAGGCGCTTCACATTTCCGGATCTAAGATCTCCAACCAGCCTTTCCAAATAGCCTCAAATTTCCCTTGACAGCTTCTATATAGAAAGACAAATTTCTCCTTTTAACATGATTTCTTTTATTTGCGTTCTCCATTCCTCCACTGTCGATGGGTATATAGAGATCCATTTCTGCACTATTAAATTCCATGCCTGGAACTTCTCATTATTGAAATACATATATTTTCAGAGAAACTGGAATCCTCCACTATATTTAGCAGACACATTCCAGGATCCAGTGATAGTTTAATTCGCAGCACGTCATTAATAGTCTTAATTATACCCTGCCAATATCAAAGGAGTTTGGAACATCTCCATAACATGTGTATCAAATTTGCCGGGGCACCTTTACAAAGAGGACATAGAGGGGAATCTCTACATTTCCACTTAAACAATTTCTCTGGTGTATTGTACGATCTATGTAAGATAAACAATTGTGTTAGCTTGGGTAGCAGATAACATCTTTGAGGTTGCAGACAAAGCCATTAACCAGTGATCATCTGACAATTAAGGATGAGCCTAACACCCCCATTTCTGTTCGCACCAGAACATCCGAACAGGCAAACAATTCGGAAGAACACACGAACACCGTTAAAGTCTATGGGACAGGAACATGAAGAATCAAAAGTGCTCATTTCAAAGGCTTATATGCAAGTTATTGTTATAAAAAGTGTTTGGGGACCTGGGTCCTGCCCCGGGGGACATGTATCAATGCAAAAAAAAGTTTTTAAAGTGGCCGTTTTTCCGGAGCAGTGATTTTAATAATCCTTAAAGTGAAACAATAAAAATGAAATATTCCTTTAAATATCATGCCTGGGCGGTGTCTATAGTATGCATGTAAATTGGCTCAGTTTTCCCATGTTAAAAAGAGTACCACAGCAAAATTACATTTCTAAAGGAATAAAAGTCATTTAAAAACTGATCATGGCTGTAATGATTTGTCGGGTCTCAATAAATATAGATAAAACTCATTGAAAATATGGCATGGGGTCCACCCCCCAGTCCATTACCAGGGCCTTTGGGTCTGGTATTAATATTAAGGGGAACCCCGAACCAAAAATTAAAAAATAAATTGCTTGGGGGTCCCCCCAAAATCCACACCAGGCCCTTCAGGTCTGGTATGGAAATTAAGGGGAACCCTGCACCAAATTAAAAAAAATGGTGCAGGGCTCCCCCCAAAATCCATACCAGACCCTTCACAAGAGCGCCCCCGCTTAACCGTACCAAGCCACATGCCCTCAACATGGGGCTTTTTTTCCACATCAGAATACTATAGGTACTTGCAGATAATCCATTGTCTTTTACATAATGCCCATCTATTTATTCCACTTAATAGATTGGCCTGGAAATATCTATCCAACTGCACAACTTGCAGGAAAGGTATCACACCATTTTATAATCTATTGCAAAAAAGATCAAGTTTTCAAAAACTACCTAATATGACCAAATGGGAAGTCGACCTGGGCCAAACCTTTACTGAATCTCAATGGTTAGCAGTCATAGGTGCCACTTTTAAGGCTACCCACTCCACCAATCTATGGGAATTATCTCATAAGATCACTTTGCAATGGTATTTAACCCCAACTCAAATCCATGCATGGGACCCCACAACTTCATCTAAATGCTGGAGGGACTGCGGGGAAATAGGAAGTCTTTTTCACATCTTTTGGGGATGCCCTAAGTTAACTTATTATTGGTCTACTGTCTCCCATATGCTCAACAAAATTCTACATATGCCCTGCTCCCTAACCCCCCACTTAGCACTTCTTAATCTGGGTATAGAGAACTTCCCACACCACCTACATAAGTCAGTTATTCATGTTTTACTTGCGGCCAGACTTGCCTTAACCAGACAATGGAAATCCCCTGATCCGCCTTCCCTTAAGAAGTAATAGCACTAACGCACACCCATGTTAGTTATGAACGCATGCTCTCCTCTGTTAAAGGAACCGTTTTGAAAACTGAGAGCAACTGGTCCCTGTTAGTTCATGTGGTACAACTACAATGCCCAATCCTCACTATAATGCTTTGTTTTCTCTTTACCTATTTACTCCCTACACTTATGTAATATTAACGCAAGATAACTAATAATGGCGTTAATGGAGTTTACTGCACCATCCCTATATTCTTTTTTTCAAATGGTTAACTGTACTATCTCTTGTTGACACTGTGTACATGTGTGTCTTGCGTTTTCTTTTTTTCACGTATGTTCTCCTTATATTTGATAAATTCAATAAAATATATTGAAAATAAAAATATCCTATAGTTTGTAGACGCAATGACTTTTGCACAAACCAATCAATATATATGCTTATTGGGATTTTTTTACCAAAAATATGTAGCAGAATTCATATTGGCCTAAATTGATGAAGAAATTACATTTAAAAAAAAAAAAAAATTATTGGATGCGTTTTCTAGCAGAACGTAAAAAATTATTAATTTTTTTCAAAATTGTCGCTCTTTTTTGTTTATAGCACAAAAATAAAAACCACAGAGGTCATCAAATACCGCCAAAAAAAGGCTGTCAGAAAGAAAGGACATCAATTTTATTTGGGTACAGCTATTTGGGTACCACGCAATTGTCAGTTAAAGTAACGCAGTGCCGTATCACAAAAAATTGCCTGGTCATTAAGGGGGTAAAACCTTTCGGGGCTGATGTTGCTAAAATATGCAGTATAGGAACCAAGAAAAAAGAGGGGGAGGCAGCAAAAGAAAATAGACCAATAATAAAAGCGATATATAAAAGTCAATACAAAAAAAATACAAAGTATGCAAAAATTTTAAATTCAACAAATTCTTTTTATCAATGACAGAAAAACAGAAAAGAAAAATTGAAAACAATAAATATAAATATAAATATACTATAGGAACAAGACTATGCTTAATCGGGCTACATATTCAGCTGCTGTTAATGACCTCAACAGGAGGTTTGGCCTGTAACCCCGTTTGGGTTCACACTGTGAGCAGGCTTTTAGTGAGACAAGTTGGGAGTAACCCACCGTGGACCTTTGTGAGGGTCTCTGGAGATGGTATAAGTATAAATTGCTAATAGTACAGCTCTATAAACCAATAAAGAGTCAATAACTTTCTCTCCTAATACACGGATGTACATATATACGGAAAAATCCTTAGAGATCTACTCTCATATTTACCTATTTGGTTTTGTATAGCTGACTATACTTAAAAGTAGGTTTTATCACTAGATGGGTGGTATTACATATATAAAGACCAGTAAGGTATCATAAATGTGAGGAGGCATACTTGGAAGTTCTCCAGGCCTCCCAATGTTTATTGAAGGCTGGAGCCCTTCGTTCCTTATATGCAAGTTATTTTTCCATTGTATATTGGGCATTTACTCTAGAGATTACTTCCTCAATGTTTGGAGGTGTCTTGGAGTGCCACTCTAGCTATGGAGATACGTACCATCTGGATCGGTACCATCTGAATCGGTACGATCTGGATCTGACAGCCCATCTGTCGCACAGGCCACAATCAGTACCGATAACGGTACCGAAATCAGTACCACCATCAGTACCGCCATCAGTACCATCTGGATCTGACAGCCCTTTTGTCATAGCCCATCTGTCACACAGGCCCGCCATCACTACCACCGCACAGTCCTGCCATAAGTACCGTCACACAGGCTATCAGTAACCTGTCAGTACCATCACACAGACCCGCCATCAGTACCGCCATCATGTCTAGAAAAGTTTATACAGCTGAGCAGGCATATAACATTCTTACCATGTCGGATGATGAGAGCAGCGGGGAGCTCTCATTATCCAATTCTGGTTCGAAATATGAGCCAGTGGAGGGTAGTGGATCGGAGTCCGAGTCAGCGGAGGAAACCGCCCCTCCTAAAATAGTAAGGAGATCAGGACCTAGATCAGGACCAAGATCAGAACACCTGCCTACCGCCAGACCCCAGGAAGAGGAGCCCAGTACAAGTACTGGAATTGCACATCCAGCCCAAAGAATTCCGGGCCCAGTCCTACCTTTCCAATGTCCTGGCAAACCCCTTATGGTTGCCTGCCAACTCAGGATCCACTACAATTCCTCCTTTCACTGCACAGCCAGGTGTGCAGCCCAACACTTCAAATTTTTCACAATTTGACTATTTCTATTTGTTTTTCCCCAAAGATTTGTTGCAGTACATGGTGGACCAAACAAATCTCTATGCAGTGCAATTTATTGCTGCCAACCCCAATTCATCCTACGCCCATATGTTCCATTGGCGACGTCTCACACTAGACAAATTCAAATTGTTTGTGGGCTTTACTTTTAATATGGGGCTTACAAAGAAAAACGAACTGCATGCCTACTGGTCCACCCACGCCATCCACCACATGCCGATATTCTTCTCTCATGTCCAGGACATGGTACGATATGATTATATGTTTCCTACATTTCAATAACAATTTGCAGTGCCCTCCCCAAGATCATCCCAACCACGACAAATTAGATAAGCTTCGCCCCCTAATAAATTCTTTTACCAAACTATTTTCTGAAGTGTTTATCCCCGAACAAAATATTTGTGTAGACGAATCCCTTATCCACTTTACTGGCCGGCTGCAGTTCAAGCAGTATATCCCAAGTAAGAGAGCTAGGTAAGAGTTGAAATTGAATAAATTATGTGATCGAGCCTCTGGATACGTGTACACATTTCATATTTATGAGGGAATAGACTCCCAGCTATATCCCTGTTAGTGCTCCACATATATAGGAACCAGTGGTAAAATTGTGTGGGACCTTGCATACCCCTGTTCAAAAAAGGTTACCACTTATATGTAGATAATTACTATAGCAGCTTGTCCCTTTTTGATCACTTGTATCATGAAAAAACCCTGGCTTGTGGTACCTTCCAAAAAAATAGGAAGGGCTTCCCACAGAATTTACTATCAAAACAGCTACAAAAGGGGAAGCCGCATTCATGAGGAATGAGGAGGTGTTGGCCATGAAGTGGCGGGACAAGAAGGATGTTCAAATGATGACTACCATTCACAATGACACCTTGGTGGAGGTTCAGAGAAAACGTGGCCCCCGTAGTAAAGCCTGAATGTGTCCATGACTACAATCTGTATATGGGGGGGTGGATTTAAATGATCAGATGCTACAACCACATTTGTCAACCCACAAGTCCAATTATTTGTATAAAAAAGTTGCATCTCATCTGTTTCATATGGCCATGTTCAATTCATTTGTCTATCAAAAATCACCCAAAAACCAACCCATCACCTACCTCAAATATATTGAAAACATTGTCACTGCCCTTATTTACCAGCAAGGGCCCGCCCCAGGAAGCATTCACTCTGATAGTATTGCGTACCTGATCGGAGGCTGAAGTGCTGGGAGGGCTTCCCTTGCGACTAAGTGCAGAGTGCCCCCTGGAGGTGGTACAGGGGGAGCTATACTCAAAGCGGCAGGGGTTGCTGGCTGCGGCAAGCTGAGATGAAGCAGAGAAGTCCACTGGTGGGCAGCTGACGAGCAGGGTAGACTGCTAGGAAGGGGTACCTCGAAAGTACCAGATAAGATCATACAGCAGGAAGTACCAGAACCAGTGTCAGGAGCCAGGCCGGGGTTCATACACAGGACAGCAAACAGTAGCAAAGTCCATAAAACAAGCCAGGGGTCATACACGGTGCAGCAGATCAAACAGTAGCAAAGTCCATAAAACAAGCCAGGGGTCATACACGGTGCAGCAGATCAGAGCGGAGTAACAGGAACGAGCCAAGGGTCAAGCCGGGGTAAGTACAGATAGTTACATAGTTACATAGTTACATAGTTAGTAAGGTTGAATAAAGACACCAGTCCATCCAGTTCAACCTGAGTGAGTGTGTGTCTACAACCCTGACCCTTGTCCCTAACCCTGTACATCGCACACTCACATCAGTCCCTACCCTCAATCCAAGGTCCCCTTTCATATACTAGGGCCAATTTTGGACAGAAGCCAATTAACCTACCAGCATGTCTTTGGAGTGTGGGAGGAAACCGGAGTACCCGGAGGAAACCCACGCAGGCACAGGGAGAACATGCAAACTCCAGGCAGGTAGTGTCGTGGTTGGGATTCGAACCAGCGACCCTTTTTTACTGCTAGGCGAGAGTGCTAACCACTGCACCACTGTGCCGCCCCGATAGGATAGGTCAAGACAAGCCGGGTCGTTAGCAGATAATGCAAGACAACAGGAACAGGAACTCAGGAATACACAGGAAGCTGAAGATCATGCAGCAGTTGGTGACTGCTGCAACATGCTTTAAATAGTATGCTTGGCGCCTGGAGTCTCTCACGTGGTGCGTGTGCTGTGGCACGCACGTGCTCGCATTAGCGCTGGAGAATTTGTGTTCATTGATACAGGATTCTGCTGGCCATAGATTTTAGTTCTCCTGCGGGTTTGTCCCTGAAAGATAGTCTGGTAGTGTGAGTTGACTTCATGAGCAACATTTCCCTATAACATTCCCCCTGAAGAATCTGGAAGAAGACGCCAAAAGAAATGTTGTGTATGCTCAAGTGGAAGAGCTAGAAGAGATACAAGTTATTATTATCCCCAATGTCCCTCCCAACCTGGCCTGTGTATCGGTAATTGCTTCAAAAATTATCACACATCCATCAGATATTAGTTCCCCTTATTAGTAACAGACTGCCATTTCCCCATTTCAATTACCTGTGTGGATCATTTGCCTGCCACCATGTTTCTACCTTCCATTGTAAAATAGGATTTCGCGCAAACACATAAAGTGAAAATAAATGATAACTGATAAATCACATGAATAGTGTGCAACTAATAAATAATAAAAAGTGTCCAATAGTGGTGAAAAGTGCAGGCTTCTAATTTCCAGTTGGACAATTTAGTGAAAGATCAGCTGGTTGATAAACTTCCATATATAATCAGTGGTGACATAGCTTCCTTCCCTTAAAAAAGGTCTCCCTTTGCCCTTACCTTAAGGGGCTTAAGATAAAGCCTTAATGTAGATACAGGTGATGACCTGGGAGAAGTAGGAGGGTGTCCCCTGGTGGTGGTTCCTGGTGAGTGGATACTCTAGTCACTTCTGATCTGGAGCGATTCAGGATCATGGGCTCCAATCCAACCAAGTAAGAAAAAAAAGAAAAGGAACACGAGGGCTTCCAATGGTGTAGTTCGTTAAAAAGATGGTTTTATTGCATCAAAAAAAAATAAATAAAAAATAATAACTTTCCAAAACGGTGGGTAAAAAACATACACACTGTGGGTACAGTGTGCGGTGGTGACAGACAAAGATGGCGGCGGAACGCCGTCACCCGGTGCAAAACTTCCGGTTCACACTGATAGCGCTTCTGGGTTAGAGCAGTGTGTAGTGTCGTATGCGACGGCTAACGGGATCCTATGCGTTGCGTCACGTGACCTAGTGACTTTATCAGGGATGAAAAGAAAACTGCCACATTAAAAAAGTCCATCAGTATGAGAGACATATGAAATCTGTCATGACGTGGAAAATGTTGCGTGCAGTCCACCACCAGTGAGAAAATTGGCCGCTTACCAGAGCCCCATGACCCCCCACTACAGAGGATCAGGGGAAGCTTGTGTAAAATTAGCCCTCCGGAGCTGAATAGATGGACTCAGATACAGGAATCATAGGTGGTCAAAGACATCCAAGGACACCAAATGGATTTAAAGAAACTCCGATTCCATCGTATTTCCTCTGCTCATAGTGGTAAATATAGTATGAAAGATAAGAGAAGCTCCAATAGTGTAAAACCTGGTCCCAGCTCATTTTCACAAAGCAAAAGTGAGATAGGTCGTCATGAAATTATATGTGTAATTTTGCTCCTAGAATGCCTGGAGGTGCTACTTGGATATTAGGCCTCTGTATGTGGCCAGGCTGTGTAAACGTCTCACACATGTGGTATCGCCATACTCAAGAGGAGTAGCAGAATGTATTTTGGGGTGTCATTTTTGCTATGTACATTCTATATGTTGGAAATATCTTATAAATGGACAACTTTGTGTAAAAAAAAATACGTTTTCATTTTTTTCCCACATTTTGCGAAAACTTCTGGGAAAAAATGAACCGTTCAAAAGACTCATTATGCCTCATAGATTATACGTTGGGGTGTTTTCTTTCCAAAATGGGGTCATTTTATGGGCGTTTCCATTGTCCTGGTGCTCCAGGGCCTTCAAAATTGAGATAGGTCATCATGAAATTATATGTGTAATTTTGCTCCTAGAATGCCTGAAAATGCTACTTGGATGTTGGGCCTCTGTATGTGGCCAGGCTGTGTAAAAGTCTCACATATGTGGTATCACCATACTCAGGAGGAGTAGCAGAATGTATTGTTGGGTGTAGTTGCAAGTATGCGCATGCTGTGTTCAAGAGATAATCTGTCAATACGATAAGTTTGTGTAAAAAAAAAAGTCTTAATTTTCCTAAGAATTATGGGGCGAAATTATAACTTAAAACAAAAAATAACAAACTTATAACAAAAAACTCACCATGCCTCTTACTAAATGCCTTGGACTGTCGACTTTCCAAAAAGGGGTCATTTGGGGGGTATTTGTACTTTCCTTGATTGTTAGTGTCTCAAGAAATGAGATAGGCCTTCAATACATCAGGTGTGATTAGATGTGATCAATTTTCAGTGATTTGCACCCTAACTTGTAGACACTTTAACTTTCACACAGACTAAATAATATCCACTAATTTGGGTTAATTTTATCAACGAGTATAAAGAGTATAGCAGTATAAATTTTGGCCCAAATTCATGAAGAAAAATTACTTATTTGCAAAATTTTACAATAGAAACTAAAAAAAAGTGTTTGGTTTTTTTTTTCAAAATGTTTGCTCTTTTTTCGCTTATATCGCAAAACATAAAAAACCTAGCGGTGATTAAATACTACCAAAAGAAAGCTCTAATTGTGAGAAAAAAATGATAAAAAAAATTGTTTGGATACAGTGTAGCATGGCAGAGTAATTGTCATTCAAAGTGTGAGAGCACTGAAGGCTATTATTATTGGTGGTTATTACTTACCGTTGCCATCAAACCATTGGCAGCTTTGATTAGTTCAAATAATAATACTGTATGTATGTATATGCTGTATGCAGATGACATGCTTTTGCTGCTAGGTGACATTGATTCCTCGCTTCAAGCAGTCTATCATTTCTATATTAGATACACATATAGGGCTTACCATCAACTGGACAAAATCTGCCCTGGTGCTGTTAGATAGGGTTGCTACTCAGAACTTCTCCTCCTTTTGCCCTGTACAAATTACAACTTCTTTCAAATATTTTGGTATTGAGATATCCCGTAACCTCGCTGATTACTGCCATCTAAATGTTATGCCTCTTTTGGCTCGTTTTAGTGATAAAGTTAAAAGTTTGAATACATTGTGGTTTCTAATGGGTCTCTAATGAGCAGGACCAATCTTATTAAAATGATATTTATACCCAACCTTTATACTTTTTACACAATACACTGGTGGTTATTCAGTTAACTATTTTTGTATCATTAACCCTATCTTTAGAACTTTGTTATGGAGGAATTGGTTACCTAGGATGAAACTGAAAAAGCTGTAATGTTCAAAAGGGGTAACATTACCCAATCTGTTATAATAATGCCTGGCATCTCAGTTGCAGCATAATATTTGGGAATATGACCTAGTCTCCAGGTGCCGTAACGTAATCAGGGACTCCACTCTATCTGTTGTTTTACATTTACCAAATTCACAAATGCTACTAACAGGATTGGAGTATCTTAATTTCCATAAACCCAATAAAGCATTTCCAACTTGTATTCTAATGCATAAGATAAGGACTAAGGCTAAAAAGATACAAGTTATGGGCTTCACTGCCTATAGTCCTATTTGGATGAGCAATGCCTATGCTGAGTTAGCTAAATTACAATATGCAGTTAGGTTGAAGGCTTTTACAATGGTACACCATTCACATACAGTATATTTTAAGAAGGCACTCTACTATACTTTTTTGAGTTGCAAATCCAATATGATCTTCCTGATCACATGCACTTGTATTATTTGCAACTTAAGCATGAAATTATAGTGCAGACTCCCTCCCTTGATTGGCAACTGTCCCCTACTCCCATCTTTAACCCTATGCAATATACTATGTGACATTGGGGTAATTATGCTCATGTCATAGATGCCTTTTTCAATGAGTTGTGCCAGTCCAAACTGTATTTAATCAGAGAAAAGAACATGGTAATCTGATAGCCATGGTCATCAACAGGCGGGCAACAAGGTACCAAATTAGGAGCAGACCCAAAGTCAGAAACGATCCGTGTCAGTAACTAACGAATATACAGAAGTGGAATCCGATATCAGGTCAGGAGTAAGGCAAGTCAGCAACCAAGAAAACACACTGGAGGTACAAAAGACACAGGGAAAGCTGAAGACCAGTCAGCATAGAGCACAGGCAGAAGCATCCCTAAATAGCCCATCTGGCACCAGCATACATTGTGCACCCATTCTCATGTGCACACGCGCATTCCTGTTAGCCGATCTGTGAACATTAATGCACGCATGCACATTTCTATTAGCCAAACGTCTTCTGACATGCACATTTCTATTAGCCAAATGGCTGGTTGGTATTCTCTGACAGTCCTCTCTCAAATATATATGGTATTGCACACTCACTATACAAGAAAAAAGAAGGAAGAAAGAAGACCTCTCCTGCGCTCAGGTGTCCATGAACTGGATATGTGGTGCAGCCTCCTATAGAAGTAATGCCTAGCGTCTTGCAGCCCTCATTTGAACAATGGGTATTCAAGCTAAAAAACACAAAAACGGGCCATGTTCCTGGCGCACAGGGACCTCTGACGCCTGTGGAGGAGCAGAAAATGACGCCACGATCGGCCGGAAGTTGCGGGTGGAACGCAGGTACACCCGCACTTTCTGGTCTTTTGAATGGCGTGCGTTCCACACATGGCATGCGGCACTATTATGGCTCCTGGGAGCCGGAGGAGCCCGGCATCATCCACCCCAGTAGATCAGAGGCATGGGGACACAACTAGAGCTGCATGCAGGAGGTGAGGTGTCTTTGTTTTGGCGCACCCAATCCCCCTTCCCCTGCCCTGTTGCACATAGCCTATGGTGAGAGTGAAACTGATCTACTGGTCCAGTGTTTCTATAGTTATATTTATATCTATTTATTTTTTCAATTAATCAATTTTTTTTTGTACTAGTATTATTACTATCATTATCTTTTTAGCAGATAACATAGAGTGATGTTTGCCCTCTATATTTTGGCTACAAATGGGGAATCACACTCAAAGGGATGGGATAGGGAGGGTTAACCCGAATGGGTGGGTGGTGCCCAATATCTGTGGGAGGGGGCGTCGTCACTAATTGGGTGGGGTAGACACAGGCACATACATACATTTATAGAGAGAGCAACTCGAGAGACCAACCATTGCCCGCTTAGGCTCTGAAGAAAGGGGTGCTCCCCTGAAACGCGTAAGCCATCAGCCATTTGCGCTGGTCTTATCCTCTCGGCAACAGGTCCTGGGGTGTCGATCCACAGAAACAGCGCTTTTGCGCCCTTTTGAAAGCTATTTATACTAGCTCGTTTGTGAGTATAATTTTTACTGTTTTTATGCTGCATTAAAGTTTATCAGTGGTAATGCACTAGGTTGGTGCACACTCACTATACACCAGTGAAACTTTTTAAAACTGATTTGTCAGAGGAACCTCTTTGTGGTAAATGTCATAAAGATTGCAGTAATTTAATCCACATGCTTGGGGGGCTTTTCTAAGCTTCTTAGGTATTGGCTTGTTGTTCCTCATATAAAACATTTGGTGTTCCAGACAGTTGTTTAATGAGATCCAAAACAATGCTTATTGGGTATATTGGATGAGCTAGCAGTACAGAGTGCACTACGAAAGCTATCTATAGAGCTGTATTTTAAGCTGGTAAAAGCCTATTTTACAATACTTAAAGGCTGTGAATCCTGCAACCCATCTGTACTGGATACACCATATGGGTAACACCTTAGCCTTGAGCATATTATCCAACAACATAAGGGTTGCATGCCTAAGTTAAATTGCCCTTGAGCTTTCCAATCTTCTTCAAGGGGTAACAGGGGTAGTAGTGCTATAAAACAATGTAGAAAAATAAGAAACATACACAAAAAATATATTGGTCTCAAAACGGTAATAAGGCACTAAGTATCAATAATAGTATTACTGCACTTCATCAATCATGTGGTAAAGAAATAGATTTCCTTTGTCACCAAGGAGTGCTTCCAGGACTGGATGTCCCCACAGTGGAGCCCACAAGGAGCCACAGATTATATGACCACCATGGGAGACTCAATGTGTCAGCCCCCACAGCATAGACCTAGCCGATAAATACCAAGAGGTTAGGCAAAAAGGAAAATGGGGCAGAAAAATAGACCATGATTAAATAAAGCAAAAGAGGATTCTAACCAGAAACAGAGAAGATGAAAACAACCAGCTGGAGAGGAATGGACCACTACAAAACATGTGGTTTTGTTAGATATTAAGGCCTAAGGGCAATAGAATAATAAAGAGAAAAAACATAATCAGTATTTAACAATAATTAGTAATGAACTCACAAAAAAAGAAAAAATTTAAAAATAGCATTTACAAAAAATGGTCACAAACACAGAACATCTCTTCACACTGGGCAAACCATGTGAGAGAACAAAAAATTGCTATGTTAGTATGCTGTATATGTCTGGTTGAAACACTAATTAGGGCCAACACCTGTGGGGGGAGATATTCCGGGCCAGCCAATCCTGTTCAATCGCCACTGATGAAAACAGTGCCAATCTGCGCTCCATCTGTAAACCCCTCGACATCCAAGGGCAGGAAGAATCCATCCGCTGCCCCGCGATTACCCCAGCATGAATGCGAGCACAGTGCAATAGAAATCACATCACATGCCTGCGCAGAGGCAACCACCACTAAAATGGGACCCCAGAATGCTGCCGGGGTGTCAAGTCAGTCCAACCTCTGTCCCCACTCATGGCCAGTGTACTTTCCTATAAAGGGGGACCCAACACCAAGGCAGAGCAGACTAATGCCCCATACACACAGTCAGATTTTCCGACGGAAAATGTGTGATAGGACCTTGTTGTCGGAAATTCCGACCGTGTGTAGGCTCCATCACACATTTTCCATCGGATTTTCCGACACACAATGTTTGAGAGCAGGATATAAAATTTTCCGACAACAAAATCCGTTGTCGGAAATTCCGATCGTGTGTACACAAATCCGACGGACAAAGTGCCACGCATGCTCAGAATAAATAAAGAGATGAAAGCTGTTGGCCACTGCCCCGTTTATAGTCCCGACGTACGTGTTTTACGTCACCACGTTTAGAACGATCGGATTTTCCGACAACTTTGTGTGACCGTGTGTATGCAGGTCAAGTTTGAGCCAACATCCGTCTGAAAAAATCCTACTGTGTGTATGGGGCATAAGACTAAAGGGAGGGCAAGGGGGAGTAAAAAACTGCTGTCCGCCCAGTCCTGTAGCGCCGGGGGGGCAGAAGATAGAGAACACCCACCTATGAACACTCCAGGTGGTCTACAAAGGAGGACTCTAACCAAAAATGAACAAACTGTTAAAAAATGTAAATAAATATTATAAGACACGAGTGAAAAAGACAGAGGAAGAAAAAGGGGGATACTAAAAATGCCACTAATCAGTTTTACCAGATGAGAAATCGTTTAAAAAAAGTTTTTATGTAATGGTATCATTTAAGCCCGGGAGGGAGGTAAAAGTAATGGATGGAGTCTTATTGATTTCCTTATGTTGGTTGGTATATCTTAGAATAACCCGAACATTCTGTTTAAGGCCTTCGTTTTTCCTAAATAGAATTGTCTCACGGGAATGTTGGATTGCACGATTATATGCTTTCCGGAGGCATGTTTTAGAGTAGCCCCTTTCAAGCCGCCTCTCTTTAATTGATCTGCTTCCATTTAAAAGGCAGGTTTAGAAGAACATTTATGTTGTAATATCAAATACTGACTAGTCTATAGTCTTATAGTCCTATAGTATAGTCTTTAAAAATGCCTATGAGTGAAAGCTGGTAACATGCAGGATGGTGTTGACTGCTGTACTTTTGTGAAAGATGCTACTTGATAGCTGACCATTGGGCTCTTTTTGAACTCACTTTGTACATTTGTACACTGTTGTACATTTGTAACTGCATCCTTACTATAAGTCATGGTGAATTTAAGATTATGGTCGTAGTTCATGCTAGCTAGGCATTGGGTTAAAAACTCCTCTGATCCCTCCCAGATAAGAAAAACATCATCTATGTACCACTGCCACATAGTAATGTGGCAGTGGTACACCAACAGGTCCTCTTCAGAGAGGAAAGACTGCTCTCACTCCCCCATTTACAAATTGGCGTAGGATGGGGCGCAATATGCACCTGGAGGTAGTGAGAGCCACCAAAAAGGAAGACATTGTGGCCTAGGATGAACTCCAATCCTTGTAGCATGAATTAATTGAGCAACCAATCTTTTGTAGCGCCCACCTACTTAGGTGTGTGCTAACTAGTTAGTAAAGGTTAGTGTTAGGTAAAATTGCCAGTGCATTACCCTGTTGTTTTAAGCCTGGTTGGGTTTGATTGGGTTGGGAGATTTGATAGAATAGAGGAGGGTGTGGCCACCTACACTCTGCCCTGTAAGATTTCCATCACTTTCTCTGAAATGTTCTGGAAAGTGGGTGGGCTGAAGGAGAAGAGTGGCAGGTAGTTTTTGGAGACCCCTCTGAACCAATCATTGTTTTGCTTGAGCAGAAGTGGGACTGTTAAAAAAGCTAAGGTCACATGTTTCCTGAGAGGGTTGGAGATGGGATTTTGATCCATAAAGGCTGCAAGAATGTGACCCTCAGGGGTCCAGGCTTGAAGGCCTCGGGGTGTAATGCTCTCAGGGACAGATAGCGAAAATCCATGGACTGGAAGGCACTGAGGGTTCAGAGACCTCAGTGTTGGATGGTTCATCATCATAAAATCACCACAAGAAACTCCAGGAGTCATGGATCAGACATTACCGGCTGAGATGGTTCTGGACATGCATAGCAGGAAGTAGATGTTAAAGGGATAAAGTAGATCAGGGTGCACCCGGACTTTTCCTGAACTGGCTTGGGAGGTTTGCAGGAGTCAACATGGGCAGGTGAGGCCTAGTACATCCAGCATCCAATACCAAGTGTCTTTCAGAGAGGCACTGTCAGTTCACTAAGGGAAGAGGTTATAACTACCATTACAGGAACCGTAGAAGATTTAGAGGCAGATCATACTTCCTGGAGACACATATTGTGAATAGTTAATGCTCTTTCCTAACCTGACTCAAGGAAAAGAATAAAGTTTAAAGTTCAAATGTTCTGGACTGTCTGCTGATGTGTTATTTGTGCAGGGGAGGAAGAATGGAGCAACACTAATGGAAAGGTGATGAGCTAAACTAGCAGCTCCCAAGGGAGTAGTGCGCTATACTTGTATACCTTGCAGAAATCTTCTTATAGCAGCCATTCAACATTCACGAGGTATGGAATTATGCAATGCTTCAACATCAACAGTTTTAAAAAAGAGTCTTCAGGTACACACGTTTTTAAATTTTTGTGTCTTTCATAAAAGAAGGCAATGAGATCACATGCGGTTGTAAGTATGAATCAATGACTTGGCTGAGAGGTTTAAAGCGTGATTCCGGCCTTAAAAAAAATAAAAGTCAGCAGCAACAAACACTGTAGCTGCTGACTTTAAATAAGTTTTTACCTGTCCTGGGTGCCCGCGATGCCGGCCACCCAAGGCCGACCCGTCCCTCGGCTCTCAGGTCCCGGCACCGCCATCCTAGGTAAGGGAAACAGGCAGTGGAGCCTTGCGGCTTCACTGCCAGTTTCCTACTGCGCACGCACGAGCGGCGTGGCGCTCTGTGAATGGCCCCGTGGTGTTCTGGGAACACACACAGTTTCCAGAGGACAATGGGACTGCTCACTGAGACTGCCTAGCAACAAGAGTTTAGGTAAGTTAAATTTCTTTTTTTCAAATTTTTTTTTTTATTTTTTTTAGGATTTTTGGTGAATTTCTTTTTTTCAGGGTGGCCCTCCACTTTAAGTAGTATACAGACTTTTTTGTGCTGTGCATTGAGCTTGCTTGATTCACTGAGAGGTTAACATGCCCAGCTGAAGCAGGTCTGAGCACTTTGAGCTCTATAAAACTCCCTGCTGCTTAGGGAAGATGCTGCACCCTGGAACAGGACAGACTAGAGAGCAGCAACTTACCTGTGTGCTAAGTTTAAGTCTGTGTAACTAAGGACTGTGATATGTTCTGTGTTATAATCAGGTGCCTGGGCAGCAGTAGGTCGCTTTAGGGCAGTTAGTCAAGGTCCAGTGTTTGGAGCTAGCCGCTTAACCTGGCAAGGATTTATTTTCTGTTCTTGTGTTAATTTGCTGTTTTGATGCCTGTACTTTGTGGACACGGACTTTATAAATAAACAGTGCTTTTGTTTCACCAAAATTCTCCTGTCTGCTGTGCCTTTTATCCATGCTGTATAATCACCCAGGGAGTTATGTACAACCTGCTGCTGAGCTAATTCCACCAAGGCCAGCATAGAGGACTTACTGAGACAGCTTGCTCTGGCGAATGCAAATCAACAGCAGACAAATGCAAGTTTACAACAGAGCTTTGCAGCCCAACAACAGAGCCTTGCAGCCCTGCAGCAGAGCTTTTCAACCCAAAAAGAGGCCCACCAACAGAGCTTGGAAACCCAGCAGCAAGCCTTGTCAGTGTTAGCAGGGGAAACAACAGGGCCAAGGGAAGAGACTGCAACCTCAGAAGTGGATGAACAACCTCTGGGGCAACCTTTTCCTCTGGCTCTGTTCCACAGAAGCTCCGGTGGGCTGGGCCTCACACATGAGTGATGACAGGGTGCTCGACGGTGGGTGGCGGCGTGTGCTGCAGGGTATATCAGAGCCTCCTTCAGTGGGGGGAGTAGGCGGCTTAGCTGACAGTGGGATTGTCTGTGCAGAAGAGTTAAAGGTTGGTGCTTTGGCTAATGTTGGTGATGATCTATAGGCCAAACTGTCTAGCTTTACTATTACATTGATTGAGATATTGCTTTTGTTAACTAGATTGTTCTAACTATTGCTGCAGGCTTGCTGTTACTCACAGACCACCTTATTGTATCTGTTTGTCTAGAATACCTGACTACTGGGGTTTAATACACAAATGTATTATTTCTTTTAATATCTCTCCACCTAGCATCAAATTAATCTTGGCTCTCTAATATTGGCCCAAGTGGCTATTCCTGTACTACACAGGTGAGGTCGCCACACTACATACTGTGCGGTCTAGTTTGGCCACATGGATATCTACTCATAACACTAGCATAGATATGCTGTCTTATTTCTAGGGTCTCTTTTGTTCTAGGTTCTATTGGGAAATTTATATCATCCATTTTGTTATGATTTATGCTTACTTACAACTGTGTATCTCTATCCTAGAGTCTTAGTAATCATCCCCCTAACTATTGTGTTTGTTGCCTAGCTTATTCCATATAAGATTACTTAGTGGCCCTATTCTACATATTAGTTCTCAGCACTCCCCTGCTGTCCCTTGCAGGGCTCCAGCAGTTCGCTTTGGTGCCCCTGTGCCAGCCCCCCATGCATTGTTGATGGGTGCCCCCTGATCCACCACAGTTATGTGAGCATTTTGAATATTGAGTAACAACCAAAAATGGTGACTTTTACATGTATGGCAGAAATGACAGACTGGGTGGTTGAAGGAGTCACAGCATACATTTTAATTTTATAAGATCAGCATTGTAATAGCAATTACAACTATAGTTATTTTTTGACAATTCAATAAAGCTTACCTGAAAAATCTCTTTTCTTGATGTGAGTACTCCTTGCCTGTGACCATCACCTTTCAAGAACTTTCTGGATTCTCTGCATGCTTTGCAATTTCTCCTCTGCTGCTTACATAAAATGTATTTATTTTTTTTTTTTTTATAATTGTATTTTTATTGATTTTCAAAAGTTAAGTACAAAGTTTTAGCAAAACGAGCATTACATTGTCAATGCATGTGCATTATACAGCAATCATTATAGAAAAAAGAAAAACAAAGTATAAAGTAACAAATATAGGTGACAAAAAGTGTTCACAGTAACAAAACACATAGATATATTAGGTCAATTCCCTATGGTGTGAAAATAAGCGTAATATTGGAGGGAGTCTGGATCCTTGAGATCAGTTCAGGCCATATACACAGGTAGTATAAGGTTGACTTAAGATTAGGGTGAGCCTGGTGTCATGGGGGTCCCATACTCCGAAAGATCCCATGGTTCCCATATTTCAGTGAACTTGGAAACACAATCGTGTACCGAGGCTGTCAAAAACTCCATTGTCCGAATCTCAGCCACCAAGAGTAGTAATCTGGACCGTGGGGGAGGGGTATTGGATAGCCAGAATAACGGAATAAGTCTTCTGGCGGCTAGTAATATGTAGGATATTAATTTGTTTGTCTTTTTAGATATCCCTGATGGAGGTAGGCCCAATAAATAGGTCAAGGGATCTATCGGAAGGGACACCCCCGTCACCTTTTGTATAAGAAAATGTACATCACACCAAAAAGGTTGAATCAAAGGACACTGCCAAAAAATGTGGAACAGTGAGCCTATTTCAGTTCCACATCGCCAACAATGTTGCGAGACTGAAGGGTCATACTTATGAATTACATCGGGGGTTCTGTACCAGAACATGAGAATTTTAATGGTTGTCTCTCTCTGGGTGACACATTTGGAAGATTTAAATGTAGAGGACCATATTCTATCCCACATCTGTATTGTAACAGGACGGCCCACTAGATGAGACCACTTGCGCATATAAAGATGCAATGTCTCTGTGATGGGAGACGACTCATGGAGGATACTATATATACAGGAAATTAAATGTAATTGATGGGGGCCTTGGGCACATAGATATTCAAAAGTAGTTGGTTTATCTAGAATTAGGGATGGTGATTTAGAATGAAAGAAATGTCTAATTTGCATATAGAAGTGGAAGAGATGTGGTGTAAGGCCAAATTTCTCACTTAAAGTGTTAAAGGTGTGTAGTTTCCTTGTTATGGGATGTACAAGGTTCCTGAGCTGAAAGAGGTGAACATTCACCCATGGGAATATCCTGCCCAAGGACATACTATCCGGAATGAGAGGGTTAAATAATACGTTTATAAGAGGGGAGCAGGGAGACATAAGGGAAAAGCATTTAAGGCAGTTACGCCATATATTTAGAGTCAGTATCATTTGTCCAGTACACTGACGTTTATATATAGGATCCAGAGCAGGGGAAGTGCCCCAGACCAAGGATCCCGGGTGGACTGGGTAAAGTACTCCCTTTTCAATAGCAGACCATTGGTTTGGTGCATGTAAGGAAGACCAAGAGGTAATGGCCCTCAGGTGTGTAGCATAATAATATTTAGTGATGTCAGGAGCTCCTAAGCCTCCTCTGGATCTAATGGCAAACATCACTGAGCTTGCTATACGGTGCGCTCCGCCATTCCATATAAACTTCAGGAAAGTTCTGTGAAGTGCTTTTAATTGTGTGGCAGGTACAGCTACTGGAAGGGTTTCAAAATAATAAAGTAATCTAGGCAGTATAGACATTTTCAAAACATTAATTCTGCCTAATAGAGATAGGGGGTATTTGGTCCAGTTCGACAGAGATTTATTAATATCTAGTATCAGGGGAGGGAAGTTTGTATCATATAGGGAGGTATAAGAAGGGGTAAGTAATACACCTAAATATTTAAGAGAGGTGTTACACCATTTATAGGGGAAAGATTCCTTAAGTTGAGATATTGATGGCGATGGAATGTGTATAGGAAGGGCTTCAGTTTTAGAGGTGTTGATTTTGTACCCGGAGATAGCACTAAAAGAGTTCAGTATTTTATGTAGTGAGGGAAGGGATATTAGCGGGTTAGTGATAGTGAGCAAAATGTCGTCTGCAAATAACGATAATTTATATTCCCCCTGTCTCATCACCACCCCACTGACATCCGGGTGAACCCGAATATACTCAGCCAGGGGTTCTAGGCATAGAATAAAAAGCAATGACGAGAGGGGGCAACCCTGTCGAGTTCTGTTTGTCATGGGAAAACCAGGAGATAGGAAAGACGACATTTGTACCTGCGCAGAGACATTGGAATATAAGGCTTCTAGGGCTGTTAAAAAAGGGCCAACAAAACCATATATCTTTAGGGTGGCGAACATGTAGGGCCAGCTTAGCCTGTCAAAAGCTTTTTGTGCGTCTAAACTCAGGATCAGTGCCGGTCGGGAGGTTCTGTCCAAGAGATCTATCAGATCTATTGTACGCCGGGTGTTATCTCCCGCATGTCTCCCAAGGACGAAACCTACCTGATCCCTGTGTATCAGTTTGGGGATGAATACTGAAAGTCTGGTAGCAAGAATTTTAGTAAAAATCTTGTAGTCCGAGTTTAAGAGGGCTATGGGCCTATAGTTATCCGGGAGAGAGGGATCCTTTCCAGGTTTAGGAATAACTGATATGAAAGAATGGGAGAACTGTGAATGAGGGGGAGTACCTTTGAGAAAGGAGGCATATAAAGCTAGCATGTGAGGAGATAAAATATCAATAAAAGATTTATAGTATGAATAAGGCAACCCGTCCGGGCCAGGGGCTTTGTGTAATGGGAGATTTTTAATTATAGCAGAGAGTTCTTCAGCTGTAACTGGTACATTTAAGCTTTCTAAATCCGTTGTAGATAGTTTCGGTAGCTTTATATTGGAAAAAAAAGACTCAAAATTTTCCAGGGTGAATTCAAATTGATTCTCCGGATTCAGGCAATTGTACAGTTTATTGTAAAAGTTGCCAAAAATTTTGGACATCTCACGTGGACAATGAGTTCTAGATCCGTCTGGTCGTATAAGAAAATCGGGCAAGGAGTTAAACGGACGAGGGCATAACTTATTGACTAGCATTCTGTGAGGTTTATTGGAGAATTCATAAAATTTTTGCTTCGTCCATAACATGGATCTAGCTGTTTTGTTAAGTTTTGTTGATCTAATTTGTTCTCTAAGTTGAATGACTTTGCGAAGTTTTGGCACTGTGGGACCACCCAAAAGTCTCCGCTCAGCAGTTGCCAGAGCAGACATTAGGGACTGTAATAGGTTATTTCTATCTCTCTTCAGTCGAGAACCCTCAGCAATACATGTGCCTCGGAAAACAGCCTTATGTGCTTCCTACAATGTGGAGATCTGAGACACAGATCCAGTGTTGAGTAAGAAATACTCACTCAAGCTATTTGCTAGAGTAGAGCGGGAGATTTCAGACTGCAAGAGATGATCATTTAAACGCCAATGACAGGATTTGGTATAGGTCTGAGATAACATTAAATCCAGCGTAATGGGTGTGTGGTCTGACCATGTAATGGGAGAAATATCTGAATCAACTAAATAAGGGATGAGTGGGGCTGAAATAAAGAAATGATCTAGACGGGAATACATATTATGAGCTGATGAGTAGAACGTAAATTGTTTAGCAGAAGGGTGTTTTATCCTCCATGAGTCGAAAAGTCTATGTGACCTAATACATTTACGGAAGGCGTTAGCCTGAGACAATACTCTTTTAGATGGGGTAGGACTAAAAAGTGTTTGTCTGTCTCTAGTGGGTGACATGACCAGATTGAAGTCCCCACCAACTATCATAAAAGGTTGTGAGCAATATTGGGGGGTTTCAAAGAGTTTGTCAAGGAAATCAATCTGGCCTATGTTCAGGGCATACAAATTAACCAGTGTAAAGGAGGTAGACATGTATACACACTCTAGAACAAGAAATCTCCCGTGAGGGTCTGCATGGGACCTCCGAACTTTAATAGGACATGTTTTTCTGATCAGAATTGCCACTCCTGCCCTGCCTGTAGAGTCAGAGGCAAGGTAGGAAGTAGGGAAGAACCTTGAGGCAAATTTGAATGATCCCCTTGACCGAAAATGGGTCTCCTGGATCATCACCACATCTGCGCCTGAGGCCCTGAAATCTTTCAGGGCCATCCAGTGCTTACGAATGGAGCCTAATCCCTTTACATTGTAGGACATAATTTTTAAAGCCATGGTTGTGGTCTATGTAGGAATGCCGATATAAACACCGCTAACACTATAAACATTAGAGTATTTAAAGAAAGAAAATACATATGTTGCATTTTACGGGTATTAGTAATGGTGAGCAACCTCCCATCTCTAACTATTGAGATATAAACACCAAAGCATATCTCTCTCAAAGTGAGGTAATAATGACCATGGGGTTTCAATCTGTGAAACACAGCAGTGGATATAGTTGAAAAAATTAAAAAGGAAAGACAACAGAAAAAAATTAAAATAAAAAACAAAAAAACAAAAAAGAGTTCAAAACTCTGTGTACCTGAGAAATAAAAATCTCTCAGGAAGCCCTGGATGTAGACCAGGGCCTGATAGGGGCGTGAACAGACTCCCATCTGGCGACTCTGTCTGAGGGGATGAGATGGGTCTGCTGCTCACCTTGTGCAATTGGTTGCTAATAGAACAAAGTAGGACAACATTCATTAGAGGAGTAAGAAGAAAACAAAAACCTGTAAAACCTTAAAGATAAGCAAAGTTAACAAATAAAACAGGTACGTTGAACACTTAAAATTTCAAAACCTTTTGTAAATGCATCTCATGGGATGAGAAAGGATCTTCCCCCGAAGATAAACGGGGTAGGATCAGACGAAAACCGGTAGGACCAGTTCAGCAACATCGTTTCGTCGGGAGAGAAAAAGAAAAGAAAACTCCAGAGGAAACGGAAATGCACAAAAAAAAAATAAAAATTGAGAAGATAGAACCAAAAAGGAAAATCCAGAGAAGTTCAAGGGGGTTGTTTAGAAGATCGCAGACGTTGAGGGGTGGAAAGATGCTTCTTAGCTTTGCCCCGGACAGGGGTCCAGATGCGAGTAGGAGTAGTTGGAGGTAGACAAACTTGTGTGGCCGGTGGGATCATGTCTTTTTCCGGGAGGGGGGGGAGCCCCAAATTTTTCAGGAAGGCTTCTGCTTCTTGCAATTCACGTAGCGAGTATTGGGTGCCCTCTTTGGATACAGTTAAACGGAAAGGGAATCCCCAGTAATACGGAATCTTGAGTTGTTGCAGATGTGAGGTCAGGGGACGTAAGTTCCTACGTTTAGCAAGGGTGATGGGGGAGAGGTCGCTGAAGATTTGCAATTTAGCACCTTTGAACATTATTTGGGATCTATTGCGAGTCGCCATGGTCAGTGCTTCCTTACTTTCAAAAAAATGAAAACGTACCACGACATCTCTTGGCCTAGCTCCAGCCGGAGGTTTTGGGCCTAAAGACCGATGGGCCCTATCCAGGCGCCAATCTATATCTACCACCAAGGGGGCCAGAGAATTGAAAAGGCTCAGAAGGTAGGCTCGGAGTTCAGAGTCACCCACTGTCTCGGGTATCCCTCTGAATCGAAGGTTTTGTCTTCTTTCTCTATTTTCCAAGTCCTCCTGTTGTATTTGTAGTTGAGATACAGAAAGGCGTAAAGTATGGTTTTCTTCCTCAATCGTTTGCACGTAATTTATCATTTCGTCAAATTTGTTTTCTAGAGTGTCTGTGCGGTCACCAATTTGGGTTATTTCCCCCCTCAGTTCGGCAGCCAATTTGCTTACCTCGGCCGAGACATTGGACGTAATCTGTTGAAGTAAAAGTTGTAGCTTGGAATCCAAGATGTCAGGGGTAAGAGTCGTATTTGAGGGTGGCAAAATGGGTGCCGGTGTCTGCGAATTGGTTAGAGATGGGTTTGTAGCATCTTCCGAGACTAAAGAGGGATCCAGCAGGGCAAAAGGATTTGCGGAAGGATTAGAAGAGGTAGGTTGTGATCTGGTAACAAAACGTTCCATGTTTTGTTCTTCTCGTGGTGCAATGAGTGATTTGTAGTATTGTTGCTGTTGGCCGACTTTGCCCATGAGGTATGCAGAGGATTTAGTGGTCAAACTTGCAGGCTTACCTCCGACTCTGTGTATAGCTACTGTTGTTGTACGGAGGTCTCGGTGAGCAGGCTAGGACCCTGAGATTATTTAAGCTGCATCTTTTCCATATGTGGTGGCAAGCTTCATCTGGATCCTCAAAACCCCTTGTTTACACCTCCCCTCCTCCCCATCATTTTACTGGGAGAGAGGAAATTATATTTACAGTCCCCAGCACTCTTTATGAGCCTGTGCAGCCTAAGGGGTGAGATGAGTGACACTGGGAGCAGATTAGAGTCCCAATATGGCCGCCGGCTTCCAGAGGTAGGCCGAAGCCGCGGACTATCCTAAGGGACGGCCGCCGGGGAAGTGTACACGGCCGCCCCGGGTCTCCAGAACTCCCCCGGGGGTATGGGAACAGAGTGTCAGGTAGGCCTTTGTCTCCTGGGTACTCGGTTGTGAGGGTTATTGCGGGATGTCTTACTTACAGTGTCCCGGGAGAGCCTCCGTAATCTAGGCCGCGGTCCGCGTCTAGTTGGTAGGCCGCAGTTTACCCAGAACAGCCGCCGAACGGAACTCCGCGGCCCCTCCGTGTCCACAATGTAATCCGCCTGTCCCTCAGAGACCACACTATTCACCAGGCCGTTCGATTTATCCGTCCACCTCTCCAGAGGTACAGGGCGGAGAGCCTGTCTGTAGGCCCCAAGATGGCGGCGGTGGGTCCCGGCGGCAAAGGGGGATATGGAAAGGGTCCGGCTGACAGGAGGCAGAAATACACTCCCAGGACCGACCGGTGGTGGACTGGGAACAAGATGTGCAGTTTGTGGCTGTATTGGAGCGGACAGGGACAGAGGATGGCTCCAGATTACTGCGGGCTGTGAGGAGCTCAGCTCACACACGTCTCTCCAGCTGCACGTCCGGACACGCCCCCCTACATAAAATTTCTAAGGACTACATATCCCATGGTATCTTGCTGCCTGCAAACAGTGATTCCCGTAATAACTCTGTCTCCTGAAACTCCTCCTCTCAGCACCTCTGTAGTTCAAAAGACAGACTCTGTGAAATGTGTGACACAGTAGTGCCTACTCACAGGGCATGGTGAATATGTATCACAGAACTCAGGGAAGTAAATGAATAGGGATCATTACAAAGCAAGTTTACCATCCTCAAGATCATTCAGATTAATAGGAGTAGACCAATAATAAATGTAATATAATGTGGAAATGAATATACCATTTTCATTTTTGACCATAGATACTTTTGAAAATCAAAGGTCAGGTGCAAGATTTGGGTCAATGACAGTTGTTTGTGATGCATTATAGGACATTTGGCAGTGCAATGTCCCTTAAGTTCAAATTTATTTCAAACATCTGTACAGCTGAAGTTAGGTCTGAATTTATTCATGAACCAAACTCTGATCATTCTTAGTTATGAGCAATGATTAATAGAGGATGAGTGAAACAAAATGTAATAAAGGATGACAGGTGATCATTGATCGATAGTTGATAATACTGATTTGTATTTCCCCCTCTTCTTAACATTAAATACCAGAGATTACAGTGTAGACAGCTATTTACAACTACTTTTTACTAGAAACTGGTTGTATTTAACCTTTTATATCACATCCGTCTTTATAAACCACTTTATTCTTTTTTCCCATGGTGTATTACTGTTAAGTCATTGCTGTAAATTAACACATTAGCGTTCATTTCTCCACTTCTATTAAAATTCTTGAAAAATTTAATTTACTTCAGTTGAAATTAAATTGGTAGTTTTTAAAGGGTATCTCCATATTTACAGACTTTACTCACTTAGGGGTGTATAAACATCCAACTGAAAGTGAAAACATAATTATTAATGTTAACGTAATCTAATGCTTCGGTAACAAAATTATCTATCTCTATACTTCACAAGTCACATGTTAAATAAACAAAACTGCAATGTACTAATTGTAGCTGAAATACTATTGCAGTATTAATATAACAGTATTAAAGTAGTTGTGAACCTTGCTAATGATAAAATAATTTTTAATAGTTAAAATTAAGCCTATATTGACTGTGTGCTTTTTTTTTTAAACCTTTCCTTTATAGTTTTGTCTGGCTTCAGAAGTGCAGGTCACATGATTTCTAATGCTTCCACAGGAATGGGGCACGTATATCATTACAGGAAATGCAGTTGCTGCTGAGCTTCTGCATTTCCATGCAATGGAACTCAATCAGACCCACCCAGCAACATAATGTCAATTCCTCCTGAAGGAGACTGCATTGTCAGTCAATGTACGAGGGATGGGGGTTTATGGCTGTATACTGACTACATAGGTTACAGGCATGCTGTGCTCCTGCACAGCTTGCCTGTATCCTCAGCAGGATGACACAAAAAGTAAACTGACCACGGATGCATGGATCCGCTGTCATGCTTACTGTGGTCAGTTTACTTTTAAGAGGAGCAGCACCAGCAGGATCAACCAGGTAGGATAGAACATCAGCAGGTAGAACAATAATGCTGATATGACAAATCATAGTTAACCACTTCCCGCCCGCCCTATAGCGGATTGACGTCCGGGAAGTGGTTCTGTTATCCTGACTGGACGTCATATGACGTCCAGCAGGATAACATGCCGCAGCGCCCCCGGGGGGCACGCATCGCGGCGATCGGTGGAGCGGTGTGTCAGTCTGACACACCGCTACATTGATCTTGGTAAAAAGCCTCCGGCGGAGGCTCTTTACCACGTGATCAGCCGTGTCCAATCACGGCTGATCACGCTGCCAATAGGAAGAGCCGTTGATCGGCTCTCCCTCACTCGCGTCTGACAGACGCAAGTAGAGGAGAGCCGATCGGCGGCTCTCCTGGCAGGGGGGTCTGTGCTGATTGTTTATCAGCGCAGCCCCCCCGCAGATCACCACACTGGACCACCAGGGAAGGGGCAACATGTGGATGGCCAGGTATGTACCCCATGGCCATCCACATGTGCCCAGTGTGCCAAATCTGTGCCAATCAGTGCCCACAAATGGGCACTGATTGGCACAATTATGTTGCAGTGATGCCCAGCAATGCCACCCTTAGGGGCATCACTGCAAACAAGTAATGCCATCAGTGCCACCCATCAGTGTCCATTCATGCCACCTGTCAGTGCCCATCTGTGCCCATCAGTGCCCATCTATCAGTGCCCATCCGTGCCCACCTGTGCCAACTATCAGTGCCACCCATAAGTAACCATCAATGCCACCTACGAGTGCCCATCAATGCCACCTATGAGTGCCCATCAGTGCCTCCTATAAGTGCCCATCCCTGCCACCTATGAGTGCCCATCAGTGCCGCATACCAGTGCCACCTATCAGTGCCCATCAGTGCCACCTATCAGTGTCCATCAGTGCCGCCTATCAGTGCCCATCATCAGTGCCCGTTAGTGTCACCTCATCAGTGCCACCTCATCGGTGCCCATCAGTGCCGCCGTATCAGTGCCCGTCAGTGCAGCCATATCAGTGCCCGTCCTTGAAGAAGAAAACGTACTTATTTACAAAAAGTTTTAACAGAAACAAAGAAAAACTTGTTTTTTTTCAAAATTTTCGGTCTTTTTTTATTTGATAAATAAAAACCGCAAAGGTGATCAAATACTACCAAAAGAAAGCTCTATTTGTGGGAACAAAATGATAAAAAATTTGTTTGGGTACAGTGTAGCATGACTGTGCAATTGTCATTCAAATTGCGACAGCGCTGAAAGCTGAAAATTGGAAGGTGTCTAAGTGCCTGGTATTGAAGTGGTTAACTAATCTAAAGATGCAGTGCATTTTTTTTAGGTTTACAAACACTTTAATGTAACTTATTGCCCTTTTTTTTGCAGTGGTTTGGAGATCTGGTTACACCAGTATGGTGGGAAGATGTGTGGTTAAAGGAAGGACTTGCTCACTATTTTGAATTTGTTGGAACAGACTACCTCTATCCAGGATGGAACATGGTAAGCCTTTTTTCAAATCTAATGTTTTAATACTTCGAATCGCAAACAACCAAAGGTGAAATACATTTTGAGTAGGCTCATACTGCAGGAATTGTATTCAATAGGGGCTCCTCCTTTTAAATCCTTTACATATAGACACAATGGATAATGTTATAACTACTTAGTAAGCATATGATAAAAGATAGCATTTCAATAATTGTGACTTGGAAGCTCTGAGAGGGGTTCACTTAAACTTTTACCTCCAGCTCTCCTAAACACCTAATGGCTCATGATGACTTTCATCAGCAGCATCTTATACTCTGAAGCAGCTCTCTACCTTGCAGGGCCTAGAGGATGTACCAGAGTGTATCCCACAAGGGGAAGCCCCACAAGCTGACTGAATTCTTTGTAGCAGCAGAGTGGCAAAATTCCCAAAATGGAAGTGGTCAATCCAGCAGCTCCCCAGTTCTTCCCTGCTCCAAGGAACAGCTCCATAGCAACCAACTGATCAAATTTCAGGGACAGTTCCAAACAGATCAGAGTCAATATCCCCCTTGGCATCTCCAGCTTCTAAATGCCCTGTAAATAAAAATAATGGCACAGTACACTTGCAGCAGGGTGCACAATCTGACATCTGTTTATTTATCCTGTTCCTGACATTCTAGCCACCGAGACTGTTTGGTTTGAATGACATGTTGCTTTCTTTAAAATGCTCACTACAGCAAGATATGTCCAAGTGTAAATTGATCAGCTAGAGTAATGCACAGTTCATGTAGAAAAAAAGGAGAATTTGCAACAGCCAATAACAAATTAGTGGAGCCCCCTAAAGAACAACAAAATTATTTAAAATTGAATAAAAAAATAAGCTTGTGGATTTGGAGGGTAGATGTCACAGAATAATAATATGATATGTGGGGTTCCTATGTAGTCACACAAGCAGAGTTAATGCATTATTTCACTCAGATGTTTAAATCTACACAGCCTTTACAGTCTGCCTAGGATTTATGATTGGCAGGGCACGTATGGATTTCAGAGCCTAAACATTTCCCAGTTAACCACTTAAGCCCTGGAAGAATTGGCCCCTTAATGATCAGAGCACTTTTTTACAATTTGGCACTGCGCTGTTTTACCTGGTAATTGCATGGTCATGCAATACTGTACCCAAACAAAGTTTGCATCCTTTTTTTCCCCCACAAATAGAGCTTTCTTTTGGTGGTATTTGATTGCCTCTGTGATTTTTATTTTTTGCAATATAAACAGAAAAAGACAGAAAATTTAGAAAAAAAATGATATTTTCTACTTTTTGTTACAAAAAAAATCAAATAAACTCAATTTTAGTCATACATTTAATAATAAAAAGGGAGAACCTGCGCTAAAAAGCAAAATAACAAAAGGGGACTGCAGCTGCAACAAATACCACAAATATCAATGAGGTGTAAAATAGAAAAATAAAAAATAGGTGCGCTTGCAATCGGTGACATAAATCAATATTTAGACAGTCAAATGACATGATCATAAACCACATGTGACTACATACTGAAGTGACAATAAAAGATTAGTAAAAAAAATCTTAAAAGATATGTGAAAAATCTTAAGATATATGTGAAAAAAATCATTCATAAACATACAAATATTAACAAGAAAAAATATAAAAGAAAAAAATATTGGATAAAAATTAAAATTGAAAAGATAAAAGGTAAGTCCAGTGAAGAAAAAGTCACACATCCAGGTAGTGTCCACATTAACCCACATATGAAGAGAGGGGAAGAGGGATGTGTGAAGTAAGCATCCAGGCTGAACGTGAATCCAGGATAACAGTAAAGCCAGTGCCCTTACCAGAATCGGTGGACCTCCTTTAGAGCAAGGTCATAAGCACAGGCAGATACAACCCTCTGCAGGGACAAATGGATTCCCACGTTCCTCGGCCGGGATGACTGAGCGCCTACATCTGGATCCTCCAAAGTCTATAGCGGTCTGCAGCGTTCCAGGGGTAAATCTACAGGAAACCACTCAATGGTCCAGGGAGGGCCGTGAGTGCAAAAATCGCAAAAAGATCCCAATAGTGTGGTAAAAAACGTAAGCCTTTATTGCTCAAAAAATGGAGCACAAAGCTCCACAAGTGCAAAAATCACAAAAAGCTCCACAAGTGCAAAAAAATGCTCCACAAGTGCAAAAATCGCAAAAAGATCCAAATAGTGTGGTAAATAACGTAAGCCTTTTTTTGCTCAATTAACGGAGCACAAAGCTCCACAACATACATATAAAAAAGCCGGCAGATTGAAATCAATAGCGAACAACCCTGTGCAAACAACATGGGGCATACGACGTGATGGCGTATAGTGTGGAGCCACACCCTATATGTTTTGTCATAAATGACGTCTTCAAAGGGGCAGGCAAACTTTTATCCAAACAAATTAAAGGCAGGTGAACCAAAATGGCCATACCTTACTTTTACCATCCCTTTACTAAGAAAAAGCTGATCAATCCCTAGGAAATAGCTAATGCATTTAATGCATACAATAATTCCCTATATAATTTGAAGGATGACCCAAATACTAACCAACCCTCTTCTTCTACCATAGCATCTTTTTTGCAGTCTGTTCAACTACTCAGTCTGACTAATTTGCATCTGGAGGCTCTGAAATCCCCATTCGCAAGCCAAGAAATAGATAAAGCTATCAAATCTCTCCCCAATAGGGATGAGCTTCGTGTTCGAGTCGAACCCATGTTCGACTCGAACATCGGCTGTTCGGTCGTTCGCCGAATTGCGAACGATATGGGCCGTTCGCGCCAAATTAGTGTGGCGCGTCAGGGCCCATAATTCACTGCGGCATCGCAGTGCATTGCTTGCTGATGATTGGCCAAGCATGCACTATGACCCGCATGCTTGGCCAATCACAGCGCCGCCTTAACAGAGAGCCGTAATTGGCCAAAGCCAAGGAGGCTTTGGCCAATTATGGCTCAGGGGATTTAGTACACGCCCCACACTATATAAGGCCGCCTGCACGGCGGCCCTGTGCAGTGTGTTCCGGTGTGCTTAGAGAGAGAGAGAGAGAGAGACAGTGTCATTTCATTTGAGTTAGCTAGATTAGGCAGGACAGTCAGTAAGTTAGCTGCACTTAAAGTGTATTGTGTATATATATATATGCATCCCAGGTGTTGCATATATATATACACTGTATTCAGTTTAGCTAGATCCGTTCCTGTTATCTTCTAGACTATTTACATTTAGTGCAGTGCGTCCTGCTCACAGTGTTCAGCTAGATCCGTTCCTGTTATCTTCCTACTGACAGGCAGGCTTGTCTTGTTACAGTATATAAAGCTACCTGAAGAAAATTACTGGTGTTCTTTTGATCCTATTAGTACCACAGTCAGGCAGCTAGACTATTTACATTTAGTGCAGTGCGTCCTGCTCACAGTGTTCAGCTAGATCCGTTCCTGTTATCTTCTTACTGACAGGCAGGCTTGTCTTGTTACAGTATTTTGAAGAAAATTGCTGGTGTTCTTTTGATCCTATTAGTACCACAGTCAAGCAGCTAGACTATTTACATTTAGTGCAGTGCGTCCTGCTCACAGTGTTCTGCAAAACCTACAAGTTAGTAGGGTGCATCCTGCTCACAGTGTTCAGCTAGATCCGTTTCTGTTATCTTCCTACTGACAGGCAGGCTTGTCTTGTTACAGTAAATATAGCTACCTGAAGAAAATTGCTGGTGTTCTTTTGATCCTATTAGTACCACAGTCAGGCAGCTAGACTATTTACAGTTAGTGCAGTGCGTCCTGCTCACAGTGTTCTGCTAAACCTACAAGTTAGTGGGGTGCGTCCTGCTCACAGTGTTCAGCTAAACCTACAAGTTAGTGGGGTGCGTCCACCTCACAGTGTTCAGCTAAACCTACAAGCTAGTGGGGTGCGTCCTGCTCACAGTGTTCAGCTAGATCCGTTTCTGTTATCTTCTTACTGACAGGCAGGCTTTTCTTGTTACAGTAAAAACAGCTACCTGAAGAAAATTGCTAGTGTGCTTTTGATCCTATTAGTACCACAGTCAGGCAGCTAGACTATTTACAGTTAGTGCAGTGCGTCCTGCTCACAGTGTTCTGCTAAACCTACAAGTTAGTGGGGTGCGTCCTGCTCACAGTGTTCAGCTAAAGCTACCTGTAGAAGGTTGGTGGTGTTCTCATACTACAGGCAGGCAGTTGATTTTGCTAGCTGTAGTATCAGTACATATATATATATATATATATATATATATGTATATATATATATATATATATATATATCCCAGCTTAGTGCAGCTACAGGCCATTAGTATGTCTGGAAGGCCAAGAAGGAGAGGCAGACAGTCACAAGCCAATAAGAGAGGGCAAGCAGGCTCTGTGTCTAGTGCTGGTCGTGGAGACGGTGCATCCTCATCAGCACGTGGCCTTTTTTTTGGCAGCTGGCCATGTTGAGCCGCAACATGCGGAAGACTTGACCGAGTGGATGACCAAGCCGTCCTCATCCTCCTCATCCTCTCTCACCCATGCCCAGGGCACTTTGTCTGGCAAAGCAGCGGCCTCTTCCCTCGGCTCAATGTCATCAGTGACTCCTTCCCTAGCCCCACCATGTCCTCCTGAGGAGTCCCTCGAACTGTTTGACCACAGTGTTGGGTACATGCTCCAGGAGGATGCCCAGCGTTTGGAAGGCTCTGATGATGATGCTGAGCTCGATGAAGGCAGTAACATGAGCACGGACAGAGGGGGTGCCCAAGAAGGACAGCAATCTGGCAGTCATGCTCCCCCTGCTGCAGCATACTGCCAGGTTTGCTCCAGTGATGAGGAGGGAGGGGATGATGAGGTCACTGACTCAACGTGGGTGCCTGATAGGAGAGAGGAGGAGGAGGAGGAGGCGGCACATCACCAACGAGGTAGGATGCCCTCCAGGGGCCAGCCTAAGGGCAGCACATTGACTGCATCACACCCCAAAGCTCCACATGTGCAGGGCGCTGCAGTCTCTGCGCGTTATTCAAAAAGTTCTTTGGTGTGGGCCTTTTTTGAGACGAGTGCATCAGATCGCACCGCTGCTATTTGCAACATATGTCTCAAGCGTATCTCACGTGGCCAAAACATCTCCCGCTTGGGTACCCCATGCTTGACCAGACATATGTTGACCTGCCATGCAGTTCGTTGGCAAGCGTATCTAAAAGGCCCACACCAAAGAACAAAGAGGACCTCTCCTTGCTCCTCATCAGCTGAGATTTCCAACCCCACTAGACCTTCAGTCCTCTCTGAGACCTGCACTGAGAGGAATGAAGGTGTAGAATTATGTGTGTCACAGCCAAGTACTTGTGGGCAATCTGCTTTTGGTACACCGACGTCAGATTGTACCAGGCAAATTTCCCTGCCCCAGCTGCTGCACCGCCGAAAGAAGTTTGCTCCCAGCCATCCACATGCCCAGCGGTTGAATGCTAGCTTGGCAAAATTGCTAGCACTTCAACTGCTGCCTTTTCAGTTGGTAGACTCTGCCCCCTTCCGTGAGATTGTGGAATGTGCGGTTCCTCAGTGGCAGGTACCCAAACGCCACTTTTTCTCACGGAAGGCGATTCCGGCTCTCTACCAGCATGTGGAAGGCAATGTCCATGCCTCGCTGGACAGGGCGGTCAGCGGTAAGGTGCATATTACCGCTGACTCATGGTCCAGCAGGCATGGACAGGGACGTTACCTAAGTTTCACGGTGCATTGGGTGACTCTGCTGGCAGCTGGGTAGGATGCAGGACAAGGTGCAGTAGTGTTGGAGGTTGTTCCGCCACCACGCCTCCAAAATGCTAATGATTGTGACACACCTCTCTCCTCCACCCCCTCCTCTTCTTCTTCCTCCATGGCCTCTTCCTCGGAACCAGCGGTGCTCCGTAGTCATTCAAGGGGCTACGCAGGCTAAAAGATGCCATGCGGTGCTTGAGCTGGTGTGCTTGGGGGACAGGAGCCACACTGGGGCAGAGGTTCTGTCAGCTCTGCAGGGGCAGGTTCAGAGGTGGTTGACGCCACGCCAACTTAAGGCAGGAATGGTGGTTTGTGACAATGGCACCAACCTCCTCTCTGCCCTCCGACAGGGACAAATGACCCATGTGCCCTGTTTGGCTTACGTCCTTAACTTGGTGGTGCAGCGGTTCTTGGGCAGGTACCCGGGCTTACAGGATGTCCTGAGGCAGGCCAGGAAAGTCTGTGTGCATTTCTGCCGGTCATATAATGCCAGTGCTCGGCTGACGGACCTCCAAAAGGAGTTTAACCTGCCCAAGAACCGCCTAATCTGTGACATGCCCACCAGGTGGAACTCAACGTTGGCCATGCTGCAGCGGCTGCACACGCAGCAGAGGGCCATCAATGAGTACCTGTGCGACTATGGCACCAGGACAGGGTCAGGGGAGCTTGTTTTTTTTTCCCCACACCAGTGGGCCATGATCAGGGATGCATGCACTGTCCTGTCACCATTTGAGGAGGCCACGAGGATGGTGAGCAGTGACAGTGCATGCATCAGTGACACTGTCCCCCTTGTCCACCTGTTGGAGCACACGCTGCGTGGAATAATGGACAGGGCACTTGAGGCAGAACAGAGGCAGGAAGAGGAGGACTTCCTTAGCTCTCAAGGCCCCCTTTATCCAGACAGTGTTCCTGCGTGCCCGCCGATCACACAGGAAGAGGACGAGGAGGAGGAGGAGGAAGATTGTGTCAGTATGGAGGTGGAGCCTGGCACTCAGCATCAGCAGCAGTCTTTAAGGGATCAGTCCCAAGAAACACATGGACTTGTACGTGGCTGGGAGGAGGTGGCTGCGGACCATGTTGTCCTTAGTGACCCAGAGGACTCCGGACCGAATGCCTCAGCAAAACTACGCTGCATGGCCTCCCTGATCCTGCAAAGCCTGCGTAAGGATCCTCATATTCGTGGTATCAAGGAGAAGGACCAATACTGGCTGGCAACCCTCTTTGATCCACGTTACAAGGGTAAGGTTGCGGACCTTATCTTGCAATCGCAGAGGGAGCAGAGGATGAAACATCTTCGGGAGGCCTTGCAGAAAGGTCTGTGCAACGCGTTCCCAGAGACTGGGAGGTTACAAACTCCTGTTTCTGGACAACGTGTTGCTGAGGCTTCGGTCAGTCAAATAAGGAGCGGTGGAGAAGGTGGCCGTCTGACCGATGCGTTCAGACAATTTTTTGGTCCGCAGCCCCAAGGTATGATCGGTTCCAGCAACCATCGCCAGCGTCTGTTTTACATGGTGCAGGAATACCTAGGGGCAAGATCTGACTTGGACACCTTTCCCACCGAAAATCCTCTGGGTTACTGGGTCTTGAGGATGGATCACTGGCCAGAGCTTGCACAGTATGCAATTGAGCTACTGGCCTGTCCTGCATCCAGCGTTCTTTCGGAACGCACATTCAGTGCTGCTGGAGGCGTGGTAACCGATCACAGGGTGCGTCTGTCCACTGACTCGGTCGATCGACTGACCTTCATAAAAATGAATCAGTCTTGGATCACCACCAGCTACCAAGCACCTGATGCTGATGTAACCGAATAATTTTTTTTGAAATCTCAGATCCCTTCAAAGACTGCCTATGCTGATGCTGAGTGACTATCCCTGAGTAATTATCCTCTTCCTCCTCAATCATCACGCTGATAGTTTGTAAGAACATTTTTGGTTCTGGGCGCCACCACCAGTGCCTAAGGCACAATTTTTCAGCCCCTGTTTAACAGGGTCGTGTAATTACAATTTTTGATGTAATACTTTGCAGCAGGGCTCGTTCCTGCATTCCAACTAGAGTGTCTGTGAGGGGTTGCAGTGTTGTGGCACCAGCACCAGTGCCTAAGGCCCATTTTTTCTGCCCCTGTTTAACAGGGGCGTGTAATTACAATTTTTGATGCAATACTTTGCAGCAGGGCTCGTTCCTGCGTTCCAACTAGAGTATCTGCGAGGGGTTGCAGTGTTGTGGCACCAGCACCAGTGCCTAAGGCCTAATTTTTCAGCTCCTGTTCAACAGGGGCATGCAATTACAATTCTTGATCTAATATTTCACAGCAGGGCCCTGTGAGGGCTTACAGTGTTGTGGCCACAGCAACACCTAAGGCCCAAATTTCTGCTGAGTATATAGGGCAGGACCCTACTTTCAAACAACTAACTTACAAACGACTCCTACTTGCAAACGGAAGGAGACAACAGGAAGTGAGATGAAATCTACCCCTAGGAAGGGAAATTCTCTCCTGTAAGAGTTAATATGGGAAAAACATTTCTCCTTTCCACTGATGCTTTCCAATCCTTGTTCCACAAAAAACCCAAATTTTCAAAAAACATTTTTCATTGGGACAAAAAGTGAGGTGAAATCTTCTGAAGAGGAGGAAAGACAGCAAACGAATGTCACAGGGGTGATAACCCTTCCCTATGTTTTCCAAAAAGCTTTAAAAAGACTTTTTGGCTGGAGCTAAACGCGTTAAAAATGTACCCGTTCAAAATTACAAAGAGATTCTACTTAACAACAAACCTACAGTCCCTGTCTTGTTTGCACCGCCTGTATACTGCTGTTCAGAGTATATAGGGCCTGGTGGCCCCACACCTTTCCTTATTTTAATTTGGGTGCGGGGTTCCCCTTAATATTCATACAAGACCCAAAGGGCCTGGTAATGGACTGGGGGGTACCCATGCCGTTTGTCTCACTGATTTTCATCCATATTGCCAGGACCCGACATTACATTAAACCCGCAAGCAGTTTTAAATGAGATTTTTCCTTAAAAAATGACATTTGGTGCAGGGACTGTTCTAAACACGGGAAACACGCGTCACTTTACAGGCATACTATAGACACCCCTCAGGTATGATATTTAAAGGAATATTTCACTTTTTTTTTTTCACTTTAAGCATTATTAAAATCACTGCTCCCGAAAAAACGGCCGTTTTTAAAAGTTTTTTTTGCATTGATACATGTCCCCTGGGGTAGGACCCGGGTCCCCAAACCCTTTTTAGGACAATACCATGCAAATTAGCCTTTAAAATGAGCACTTTTGATTTTGAACGTTCGAGTCCCATAGACGTCAATGGGGTTCTAACGTTCGTGCGAACTTTCGGTCCGTTCGCAGGTTCTGGTGCGAACCGAACCGGGGGGTGTTCGGCTCATCCCTACTCCCCAACAACAAAGTATGAGGACTTAATTTGTTTGGTTTTGTTGCTGAATATTATAAACAATTCACACCCATTCTAGTGGATCCTCTTGCTTCACTGTTCAATGCTGTTGCAATCTCTTCCTCTTTTCCAGATGATATGTTAAAAGCTTTATTAATTACTTTAACAAAGCCTGGAAGAGAATCCAAATCCCCCTAAAACATTTGTTCTATATCACTACTGAATCACAACATAAATCTTTATGCCAAGGTGATATTGAATTGGATCATAGACATTCTACCCACTTTATTTCACCCAGACCAGTTGGGGTTTACTATAGGGAGGCAAACAGCGGACGCCACCAGACGTCTAAGCAATATTATCCATCATGTCAATCGCCAAAAATGCCTTCTCTGCTCCTGTCTTTGGACGCAGAGAAGGCATTTGATAGAGTTCATTGGTCCTATTTAGAGCAGACACTGCAAACATTTGGATTTCAAGGTCTATCTTATCTTATCTGCAATCATTACACTTTATACTAAACCATCAGCCCAAGTCTACTGTTCAGCATTGCTTTCTACACCCTTTCCTATATTGAATGGTACATGTCAGAGGTGCCCCCTATCCCCTCGTATTTCAAACCTTCTCATGGAATCATTGGCTCAAAAATTCCACTCCCACTTAAACATTTTTGGGTTCACAATTGGTTATAGGAAACACACTATATCTTACATACTAGGCCTCAATGTACCTCCTGATGTCCAATCCCTCCTCTGGGCACAACAATCCATAACGTACTTTGGAGTGCAACTTACATCCAATTCCAAATCCCTATTTCAGGAAAATTGTATTCCTTACATTAGGAATTATTACATATCTCCAAATTTACTCTCTCCTGGCTGGGCAGACTAGCTGCCTTCAAGATGCTTAAACTCCCACAACTGTTATATCTCGTTAGGTCCCTACCTATCCCGATACCCGCATCTTATTTTAGGAAGCTTCAGTCATTACTAGGCCACTTTGTCTGGCAAGGTAAATGAGCAAGATGCTCCCACATCAAACTCATCAAGCACAATACAGTAGGAGGTATGAGCTATACTGACGTTAAGGACTACTATATTGCCATGTTACTAACACAACTCAATTTAGGGTTTTTATGCCCCACTTATAGAATATTTGGAGGAAGATAGAGGCTCTCCAAGTCCCTGGTCAAAACTTTTACAACTGGCTTATCAGCACTCTCCAGACACACTATAAGGACAAGCTTCTATCACCTCCTATCACCATACTGGCCTCACTTTCAAAATTTCATCGAGTGTTCAATACACCAAAAGATATTTCTCAGATTCAAATACTGATTCCTTTATCTATAATTTCTTTACTAAATCCCGACATCAACATTGAGTTCTAGGCAGGAAAAGGTATCACACTGGTGTCAGATTTATACTCATCTGAGGTGCTTAAGCCCTTTCCAGCACTCCAAAAGAAATTTGACCTACCTACTACTGATTATTTGCAGTACCTTAGAATCATCCATTGCCTCATACATTCCCCTAACATATTCCAACACATCTCTAAGCTGGCATGGAAGTTCTGGTCAAAAGAGACATTTCACATTAAAGGCATATCCCTCTTTTATAAACTTATACAAGACAAACTAACTTTCACAAAATCCCACTCCCAGATTAAATGAGAACAAGAACTTGGAACCTCTTTCACAGAAGCACAGTGGTTAGCCACACTAAACCATTTAAAGCCTCTAAATCTGCTAACCTCTGGGAACTGTCCTACAAAATCACCCACCGCTGATACAGAACAACCCACATACTACACATGATAGTCTCCTCTCTATATCCTCTTTGCTCTAGAGGGTGCGGATTCCATGGCACTTTCCTAAATATATTCTAGTCCTGCAACATTCTATCTGGTTATTGGTCTGACATCTTTCAACTAATCCAGAAAGTCCCCCACATTTAAATCAACCCCTCGCCAGAATTAGCCAACCTAAACTTGAGTATCGACAAAACCCCCCTCCCATTCAGATGTATAGTTATCAATATACTGTTATATATTACTGTCTGCCCTTACTTTGTAAAGCGCTGTGCAAACTGTTGGCGCCATATAAATCATGAATAATAATAAAAATAATAATAATGTTATCTGCTAGACTGGTCATCAACCATAATTGTCTCTTTTATTCCTTTCCTTCCTACTATGAAGAAGTAGCCTTCACTCAGTCACATAGTATTTACAAATGCATTTTTGCTTCAAGCAAAGACCACTTACATGCAGTCCAGGAAGAGTGGTACTCTTGGTCTACTTGGTTTACTGAGGTCTGCACCACTAAAAATCAATAAGTCATGTATAAGAGAATATAATTGCTTCTTGGACTAGGTGAACATGCTTCTTACCATATACCATTGATTTGTATTCCTACTGAAATTGTTATCTCTGGTTCTGCCGCTTGAATTTATTATTGAAGTGTAAGAGCATTGTTGGTAACAGCTAATACGTTTTGCTTTATTCTCATTTGTTTTGTAACTTCCATTATCCTGTTATGTAATGATACCAAGTTCAATAAAAATGTATTGAATAAAAAGAATGTTTTGAGGAACACAACGAGTTCAAGGTGTTGGCTTGGCCTCCAAATTCTCCAGATCTCAATCCAATCGAGCTTATGTGGTATTTACTGGAAAACACAAGTCTGATCCATGGAGGCTCCACCTCGCAACTTGCAGAAATGAAAGGATCTGCTATTGATGGCTTGATGCCAGATACCACAGCATACCTTCTAGTGGAGTCTATGCTTCAACAGGTCAGGGCTGTATTGGTGGCAAAAAGGGGACCTACTTAATATTGGGTGGGTAGTCATACAGTTATGGCTGATCAGTGTATGTGCATTGGTTGGTTATGATGCCCCCATGGCCAAAAACTCCCAGCCCTCCCCTGAATGCTATGTATATGCATACAAAACACATGATAATGCTGTCATCCTTTTGAAAAGCAGATGACAACATTTTGATTGTCATGTAAATTAAGTCTAAGTAAAGATGACACTGTATGGATTTCTAACTTGTCTTACTAATTATTACCCTTATTATGTTGTATATTAATCAGTGCTAAAATAATGCTACAAACTACATCATATTCTCATGACAATATGACATCCATTACTAAATCTGAATTCAATTCCATGTATAACAGTAAATGAAAGAAGTGATGTGAGAAAGGCTTTATATAAAAAAAAAAATGATCATAAATATTTTTGAATAGCTGTTAAAATTACACTTGTTACAGTATTTCTCCTGCCCTAATAAGAGAAATTGTTTTTTTTTTTTTTATATTGGTATGCTCTCATGTACCATATACTGCATTTCAAAACATCATAATGCCAAGAAATGTTGCTGGTAGATTTCAACTATTTTTTTCTTATATAAGTATAAGGCAAATGCTTGAACTATATTTTTGGTCCTTACACAATTAAATTAGATTATTTGCATGTAGAAAGAGATGGATTTATATCCTCCTAAAACTGGAGTTTAATAGTAGGATTACACATTAGACATGACAAGGACACCTCTAGTGTATGTCTTAGAAAATCAGGAAAGGAGGTTAATAGCAACCGTTAGTTGCTGTAGATGGCAATGCTGCTCACTAAACTTCCTAGTGAAATATATCTGTAAACCAAATTTATGGACATTGTAATGTGATAGTGTAGAATGAAATAGAAGACCACCTAGTGTAGTCTCATGCCCCATACACACGGTCGGATTTTCCGATGGAAAATGTCCGATCGGAGCGTGTTGTCGGAAATTCCGACCGTGTGTGGGCGCCATTGGACATTTTCCATCGGATTTTCCGACACACAAAGTTGGACAGCAGGAGATAAAATTTTCCGACAACAAAATCCGATCGCGTCAATTCCGACCGTGTGTGGCCTGTTCCGACGCACAAAGTGCCACGCATGCTCAGAAGAAATTCCGACACGGGACAGCTCGTTCTGGTAAACTTAGCGTTCGTAATGGATAAAGCACTTTCGTCACGCTGCAATGTAAAAAATGGTTTAATACAGCGCACTCTCTTCTTCTTTATAATGTGACAAGAATTAAGTCGTTTTGATGTTCATATTCACACACACTTCTCACAAACTTCTTTCGTTACTATTTATCGGGATTCCCTCAATATATTTTGATTTCTCACATCTGACAACATATTTTTTTTTTTTTTTTTTTTACTTTAATGTAGAATCTTTTTTTGTGTTTCTCTTTTTTTTTTTTTTTTTTGGTGATTTTGATTTGTACTCCCGAAAATGTTTGTGTGTTTTTTGTGACAAGTTCCCACAACACCATTGATATGTTGTTCTATTTAATCTGTAGGAAGAGATTGTTTGGTGTTGTTGTCCCTTGTTAATTTCACATTGTACTTTAGAAATGTACCTGAATACTCACCAACAAACTGTCCTTTTTGGATGAAAACACACACAGGAGAGTAGAATTTACCTAAAAATATTTTATTAAGGGGTCACAACTAAACAAAGAGGGAGGCAATGCTGGAGAAACTGCAGAAGTGGGCAAAGCCTTGGACCCCCAGGGCAGACATCAATTATTTAAAAGCAAAATTGGTGGCCTGAGGAGTCCATATCTTAGGGAGGGCAGTCTGGTCCAGAAGTCCCAGAGATCCGGAAAGCAGCAGATGACATCTGTGTCCCCAGGCTGTGGTCATACGAGAGACTGCATCTTCTGTCAGACCAGACTGAACCCAGGGCAATCACTCTCAGGTCTTCTTTCCACGCTTCCTTCCAGCCTTTGGCTGTGGTGGTGGAGTTGTGGCAGCAGGAGGAGGAGGAGGAGGAGGAGGATCGTCCCTCTCCATGACATCCGTCTTGTGTGTCAGTTCCCCACTCTCCCCCTTCCGAAGGACTTCATAAATCAGGTCCTCAGAAATCTTGTGTTGGCCCTCCTGCATGCCCAGCAATTTGGTGGCAGCCATGCAGGCAAAGGCCTCTGCAGGACTGGGGAAGGCTCTGAGGGACGCCGAAGCCTCCTGGATCAGCCTGTACACTGAATCCTGCACAGGACTGGGAGTGGCCTTCCTGGCCCTTTTATATGGCAGGCGGAGGGGAGGGACCTGAGACTCAGTCATGCTGCGACTTGTCCCAGGCTTCTCTTGGCTGCCACTTAGCCCCGCCTCCTCCTGGCTGCCACTAATCCCCGCCTCCTCCTGGCTGCCACTAATCCCCGCCTCCTCCTGGCTGCCACTAATCCCCGCCTCCTCCTGACTGCCACATTCCACAGCCTCCTCCTGGCTGAGGTCTTCCTGTGTATGAAAAAGGGACATAGTTTTAGTATTGTTTTCATCAATCACACACAATTTTCACCTCCTGACTGCTGCAAATTGAATGTTAACAAATATAACAGACTATCCTTCTGAGCCCAGCAGTTTTCATTCTTGTCCCAATTTTGGGTGCCCACTACTGTCTATTGATATGTAAAACACTTTATGAAATCAGCAAATAGTGATCAATAATAACATCTACTAAACATCATTTATTTATTGCCCAGAAATCTGTAGAAGAATGCTATACCTGACTCCAGCTGGGCTCCTCCACTTCTTCCTGGCTGGAAGGCTCAGGTTGGACATCAGAAGCCTCAGCTGGCATGGAAGGAAGAGTGGAAGGAAGAGTGGAGAGGGATTCCCTGACTTCAGTGTGGTCTGACTGAAATCGCAGTCTCTCATAGTACCACAGCCTGGGGACATAAATGTCATCTGCTGCAGTTCCGGACCTCTGGGAATCTGTGACCTTTTTGCGCTCCCTCAGATACGTGCTCCTCAGGCCACCAATTTTAGCTTTTAAATAAGGGATGGTTGCTGTGGGGACCACCGGCTTCACCAACTCCAGCAGTTTCTCCAGCGCTGCCTGCCTCTTCTGTTTGTGATTATAGTGGGGGTGTCTGACCTGCCACAGACAGGGCAGCTCCCTGTACTTGTCAATAAACAGGGGCAGGAAATTGTGGTCGTTGAACCCATCCATTTTCTCTGCAAGACACAACACAAGACAAACCCTAATGTCAGGCCAAACTCCCCTAATCTTGTTACAATATAGGCTTCAATTTCGAAGCAGTATAGGCCCAAGTTTAGATCCTACCTTCGTTAGCACGATCGGCGTCTCCGATGCTCCTTCCTCCGCTCACAGATCGTACGTAAGACGCGCGCGTTACGATTTATACACACTGCGCATGCGTATAACTCCGCCCGCCCCTGACGTTCTTTCTATTCTATTCCCCGCCCCTTTTCGTTCGGCGCAGTGGAGGAAGAGCACATGGCGGAGAGACAGCAGGATAGTGCTAAGTACAGCAACGAGGAGGAGGAGGAGGAGGTAAGGCTGGAGCCTGAAACGTCCCGATCCAGAAGGAGATTAAAGAACTCAAATATGTCCTTTGGGGAGATGTTGGAAATGGTGGACATCCTGAAGAAGGCCGACTATGATGGAAAGTATGGGCCTTACCCCAACCACAATGTCCGAAAGACCAAGATCATGGCGAATGTGGTCAGGAGTCTGCAACGGAAATTCGGGGTACGACGATCGAAAGATCAGCTCAGGAAGCGGTGGTCGGACCTGAAATTACGAGAACATGAGCAGTACAGAAAGATCTGGAGAGTGCTGCAAAAAAGTAAGTAGTTGTGCTGTGTTCCTATTGTTCTTGTGTTTATTACGTTCGTGCTGCTCCATGTGCTTTTAGGAACTGTTGTACAGTTTAAAATGGCAACTTTCATGTTCATGGGCACATTATTCGTTCGGATCACACATTTTTCGTTGCAAATATAAAATAACATTGTTTAGGCCATATGCATTTGGCCACCATTTTGACGCCCTATACTTGTCTTCAAAGAATTGGGTTGTGTAGATGGCTTTGTTACTAGAATGAAATGCAAACTAGATTGTGTGTAAGGAGAGGACACTGAGCAGCTGTTTTCACATCTGGACACTGTAGCACTAGTGTGGGACCCCAGAACACCCTTTTTATTAGGGGGGCCACACAGGTGCTCCAGTGTATACTATAGGGGGGTCTCCATCTGTGAAGCTTGTACCAAACAGGTAAAGTATTGCAGCTTGACAAAGGACACTAAAAAAGCTACATCTTGGAACTCTGCTAAAATAGACAATTGTACCCCACTTCCAAACAATGTTTCATCTTTATAGTTCTGCCATCAAATATCTGTGTGCTAATTATACCATTTTTGTTTTACATAGGGGATAAAAGACTCGGAGGACACCCCTCATCCGAGGAGACCAGAGCCCCCCCCCTCTGGAAGAAGGGAAAATCCCCCCAACACAAGCTGAGCAGGAGGATGAAGACGTGGTGGAACTAGTCACCACAACAGGTGAGTGTCTGCGACCACAGGCTCAGATAGGAGATGGATGGCGGCATTTTTTTTAGCCCTAATTTATTTTGGGTTTCCTTTCTTTTTAGGTGATCGTGAGGTTGTGGATGAAGATCCTTTCACATCCGAAAGTGCCCAGATCCTGATCGGGGAGATCATGGGGTGTAATTTACAATTGGAAAACATCAAGCAAAACATCAATGATGTTATTCCAAAATATAAAAACATCATTGATGTTTTGGGGCGAGTTTAAAACCCCTCCAAATCACTTACTTCTTTTGTCTGCTACAATGTGCGAAATGTTTTTGTGATTTTTCCCAAAGCCAAAATTGGAGGATGCACACAGTGTGCCAACATGTGCTATCTGCCATCACGGGAGATCAATGGACGCGTTTTGGGGGTGCAACCCCTTCCTCAATAATAAAGTAGCAGTGAGGAAGGGCTTTCTCCCCCAAAACACGTCCCTTCATCCCCCCTGATGGCAGATAGCACATGTTGACATTGTGAAATTTGTGTGCATCTTCCAAATTTGGCTTTTCCAGGGGTGATTTCCCCCCATCTGAACGCAATATCAAACACAGTTCCTAAATACTCATGTCTGATATTGCCTTCCAGTTCTACCAAATGTGAACTTTGTAAGATCAAGATTTGTGTCTTTCTTGTTGGTTTTACACAGGCCTGTTTTCTATAAAATGCACATTTTGATTTTGGATAATGACACCACAAAAATTGTTAGACAACAAACATGTTGGTTTGTCATAAAAACCTTTGGTAAATGCACATGTGATTGTGCTGGTATTAAAAAGATTGTTCATCAAGAATGTGTGGATTATTGTCTCAATGCTACAACACTTTTGGGGTGATGTAATTGTTGTTTGAAGAGAAAATGGGGGTAATTTCCTAAGGGAAAATCCACTTTGCACTACAAGTGCAGTTTCAGTGCAGTTGCAAGTGCACTTGTAGTGAAAAGTGTCTTTGCATTTAGTAAATAACAGCCAACAGTGCTGTGTATAAGGTTACACAATCACGACATTTTCTGGACTCCACACATTTCTGTCAGGGTCAGCTAAAACAAACACAAGCAGTAAATGTCCACAAAGAAGAGCCTGGGGGGAGATGCCTGTCGAGAACTTGAGGTCCTGCAGGCTTCTCCCTGTGGCCAAATACCGCAAGGTAGCGACCAACCTCTGCTCCGGAGTGATGGCTTGCCTCATGCAGGTATCCTGCCTGCTGATATAGGGGGTCAGCGAAGCCAACAAACGGTGAAATACGGGGTCCGTCATCCTGAGAAAGTTCCTGAAATCATCAGGATTATTCTCACGGATCTCACGGAGCAAAGGCATATGACAGAACTGGTCACGCTGAAGCAACCAATTCTTGGTCTATGAACTCCTCCCCACCCTGTTCATGGACTGGACTTGTGTCAAGGTCAGGACCCCAACACCAAGCCCCCGCACAGCACGAACTCTACGAGGAGTACGCATACGAAACATGGCTAGAAAACGGTCGGCTGCTCAGAACGAAGTAACAGAACGCACTGAAGAACAGCAAGGCCTGTGAAGAGCGACCTGAAAAACAGCAATGAGCGGACAAGATCGCACAGAAAACTCCGATACGAACTGACTGCACGCACTGAAGAGCAGATACAAACCCACAAGCACAAACTGAACGGCAGAAAACGATCTGAAAGCCACGAGTCTGAAAAAGCGCGAATCGTCTCTCACCAAACTTTTACTAACACGAGATTAGCAAAAGGAGCCCAAAGGGTGCCGCGCTTGGTTCTGAACCGGCCTTTTCTAGTCTCGTCGTACGTGATTGACGTCACCGCGTTCTTGGCGATCGGAAATTCCGACAACTTTGTGCGACCGTGTGTAGGCAAAACAAGTTTGAGCCAACATCCGTAGGAAAAAATCCGAGGATTTTGTTGTCGGAATGTCCGATCAATGTCCGACCGTGTGTACGGGGCATTAGTAACACTGTGATAGACAATTGCTAAATAAATGTATTCTGGCTTCAATAGGAGGTAAGAATTGACAAAATACTATACATCTAATACATTTATGGTTAATTAAACCATTGACTTTCAAAACTCTGTGATACCCCTTGTCATTCTCGATCTCACAGGTTAAACAAAATATACTGTACATATCCAGTTAAAATATACTTTAGCACCAGTCTGACATGTCCATGTTTATGCTAACAAAGTAATCCAATTCTTTGGAGAAATGCAAAATTATTTACGTTTTAATAAATGTATCCATCATAAAAAAAGATCTAAATTGTTATACTCTGTTTCATCACACTATAGGCACATACTTGCCTTTATGTCCACTTAGTAAAAATAGCTTTTACCTGTTGGAGAAGCATCAGTTCTTTCTGGAATAATCCCCTGACATTGACAGGAGAAAATTCAAGCACAATGGATTTTGTACATGAGATCTCTTTGCATTAATGGCACATGAACGTTTCCAGGTCTTCAACATCATTAGTCTAAAATGACAAACACCAGCTGTTTGCACGTTTCTCTTCCTCTCTTGTGGAAACAACATGAATAACATAATCTGGAAGAGATAATACACATTTATTTTGATCAAAGTTTACAATGCTGTAATACTCACAGACAAAGTACACTTAAATTTGCTAAATATGAAGCTTACTACAACAACTTCACTAATCGCCAAGTGTATAGCAGCTAGTTAAACTGTTATATTCACAAATTTGTAATGCATTTCAACTTTTACCTTTCCTTGAAGGCAAACATTTTTCAAAGAAGGAATATTATACACTTAAAAGGTAGCACAGAGAAAGTCTAGCATGAAGAAAGCAAATCCATGGAAATTTACAGATTGAATTTTATAAAGCAGAACTGTTCCTAGAGAAATATGTAGGTTGTCATAGCTGACCTTTCCTTTTGAAATCGATAGTTGACTGATTTCCATGCTGATCCAGTGGCTTCAAGTCACTGACCTAGAAAAAAATATACCAATCAGGAGTCCTAACTTTAGCAGCTGCATGCTTGTTTGGGGTCAGTAATTATGAAAGTAATTATGAAAGTACCCAATTCACATTTTAGAGGTTTCTATAAAGTAATAGTATTTCAATTTTGGCAGCCAGGCAATTGCATGTGATTCTGCATGCTTCCTCTAGAAATATTCTAAAATATATATATATTCACAATGAAAGCCTTCTCATAATTTTTTATTTTGGTATAAATGAAAAGGCATGATGCTATTGGTACATCTGATACCATTACAGTACTACTTGCATTGCTATATGTCATCCTTCTGCGCAAAAAAGTATTGGGAGTAGTCCAGTTCATGCATCTCTATTATCTATTACAAGAAATACAGTCAGTAAAGATCAGACCCGAGTGTCTTCCAACCTTTTTTTACCCTTTGCAAGCAATCTATTTTAACCAAATGGAATTTAATTTGCTAGAGAACTGGGTACAATTGACTTTGTTTAAATAAAAATGCTTGTTTTCACTTTTTTTAATTTGTTACATCTTGATGCTACTGATCTCCTGCAGCCTGTTTGCAGCCACATCCTGTAAACTTTTACTTACTCAAGGGGCATGTTTCCTGATCCTGACAGTAGTCACTCATGCCTGCTTAAAATGGAAGTTCGCTCCAAAAAAGTTCTTTGCATCTTTGCAACAGTTCCCCTCGAAATACAAAATGCCAAGTTTGGTGGAAAGGTGGGTGGGCTTTGAGGTTCTGAGCTGAGAGTCTGCTCACTATGGGCTACACACACCCAAAACTACAGACACTCACTGTCCTGCCCTACTGCTAGCCCTACTCTGCATTTGCTAACAATAGAGCAGCTGTTAAAATTATGTCTGTCAAAAATGCACATATATATATATATATATATATATATATATATATATATATATATATACATATACATATACATATATATATATATATATATATATATACATATACATATATATATATACATATACATATACATATATATATATATATATATATATATATATATATATATATATATATATATATATATATACATATATATATGTAGGAAGGCCAGTATGGTGGCCTGAATTTATGGGAGGAGCCCGGGGGGCATTTAAGCAGCCTGCTCACCTGTGGTGCTTGTCGGTTTCCTGTGCGCGATATACGTCACTAGGCCGACGATTCGAATGCCAGCGTCCGCTAGTTCTTGTCTCGCAAGTTCCCGTTTTCGCAAATTTCCGTGCTCGAGAGTTTCGAAGTTCGTGTTACCGATTCATAGTTCGTACCGCGTGTCTGGCTTGGCTGTCGCAGGTAGGGTCCCGTCGGACTTTGTTTTTTACGCATTGTTAGATATCATGTCACTAAACCGTGATATCAAACTTACGAGTCACTCGCAATTTCACAAACGTAACCGCAATGCAGACCACTCGCACTTTCGTTATGTTACCATTTCTCGTTATCTGAAAAAACCACAGCGACATAGACGTCGCTTCATTTCAGGCATGTCTAATTATTACCAGGCGTCAGCAAACAGCCGTAGTGATTCGCAATTCCTTATCGAACCACGTCAGTTCGATACCAATCATTTCTCATTTTTGAACATTTCTAAATACATTTCTAACATTTCAAACCATTTTGAATCATTTCTTTCATTTCAGTCATGTACCGTGCTCCAATTCGAATCCAGTCGCATCTAAAGATGCACCAATTCGCTCCGGTGTGCCCCAGTAGTTACGGCCTCATTTCAGTACATGCTCCAGAGTCACGTCATTATCAGTCGCTTTCGACTCACCGATTCGTACCTCTGTCATGGTTATCATGCCACGTATCACGCTCCATTACGAATTCAGTCACATGGAAATGCACCGATTCGTCTCGGCGTGCCCCAGGTATTGGCCACATTTCAGTACATGCTCCAGAGTCCGATTCGCAGTCAGTCGCTATAGCGGCATGATCGATTCGCGACTCTGTCATGGCAACAAAATGTTACACCTGCACTTACCGCGCTCCGGTTCGAATCCAGTCGCATCTTCGATGCACCGATTCGTTACGGCGTGCCCCAGGGCCCGGCCTCATTTCTGGACATGCTCCAGAGTCTGGTTCGTTGTCAGTCATAGTTTGTGGCTCACCGATTCGTGCCTCTGTCATGGGAATCATTTCAACTGTCACGAATCACGCTCCGATTCGAATCCAGTCGCATCCATGATGCAACAATTCGTCCCGGCGTGCCCCAGGTATTTTTGGCCACATTTCAGTACATGCTCCGGAGTCCGGTCGTTGTCAGTTGCAGTCGCGACATGATCGACTCGTGCCTTTGTCATGGCACGTGCCTCTACCATGACAAATCATTTCATTCATTTCATCATTTCACTCATCTCACTGTCACGTACCGCGCCCCGATTCAAATCCAGTAGCATCCGAGATGCACCGATTCGTCCCGGCGCGCCCCAGTTGTCTTGGCCTCATTTCATTCGTACTCCATAGTCCGACTCGTCATTTGTCGCAGTCGGGAAAAAAAAAAAATATATATATATATATATATATACACACAAAAAATATATATATATATATATATATATATATATATATATGTATATATAAATAAAGTAGTATAAATAAAACGTTTCGGCCTCAGCCAACATCTGCATCAGAACTTGGTTAGCTATCAGTTGCGGCATAATCAATTTGTGCCTTTGCCAGGGCAAACATTTCACGGTTACATACCACACTCCAATTCAAATCCAGTCGCATCCGTGATGCACCAATTTATTCCGGCATGCACCAGCGTTTCTTTTGCCTCATCTCAGTACATGCTCCAGAGTCCGGGTCGCTGTCAGTCGCAGCTGCGGCATGACCGATTTGTGCCTCTGTCATTGCGGAACATTTTTCATTCATTTCACTCTAAGGCAAACATTTCATTTATTTCGTTGTCGCATGCCGCTCCCTGATTCAAGTTCAGGGCATCCGTCAGACATCGATTCATCCTGGCAAGCCCCAGTTGGCACGGCCTCATTGGCGCAGTCATGGCACACCGATTCGTGCCTCTGTCATGGCACAAACAGTTCACTCATCTATTTAATGCCATGCACCTGTCGCTTAAACATGTTACAATTTACCCTTCAAACCAGGTAGTCAAACCCTCCACCGGTTGTCATCTGTCATTTCCTCTAGGTCAGTCAAAAAAAAAAAAAAGGAGGGGGGGCCACACCCCGTCTTCCTTCGAAGCTCAGTCATGGTCCCGATTCATTCGTTGAAACCTTCGCCTCGCTACTATACCCCCTCGTAGTCACAGCACATCCAAGTATAACTTCTTGCAGTCATCGCAAATACGCATCCAAACACAACTTCTTGCATTTCATTGCAAGCACACATCGAAACATAACTTCTTTCAATTGTTGCAAGCACACATCCCGTCATGACTTCTTGCAATCGTTGCAAGTACGCATCCAAACAGGACGTCTTGCAGTCGTTGCAAGCACACATCCAAGCACAATTTCTTGCAATCATTTCAAACACGCATCCAATCATAAAACTTCTTGCAAACGTTGCAGGCATGCATTCAAACATAACTTTTTGCAATCGTTGCAAGTACGCATCCAATTACAACTTCTCGCAACCATTGCAGCACACATCCAAGCTTAACTCTTGCAGTCTTGCAAGCACATGCAGCAATACGAACTTTTCACAGTCACTACAAACACATCTCCACCGACAGGAACTCCCTTGCAATCGTTGCAAGCACACATTCAAGCACAAATCTTACAATCGTTACAAGACACGCATCTTAGCATAACTTCTTGCAATCATTGCAAACACGCATCCAGTCACAACTTCTTGCAAATGTTGCAGGGACACACCCAAGCATAACTTCTTGCAATCATGGCAAGCACGCATCCAAACACAACTTTATAATCGTTGCAAACACGCATCCAAGTATAACTCCTTGCAGCCCGTGCAAGCACATGCAGTAATACGGACTTCTCGCAGTCACGGCAAACACATCTCCATTGACACTCCCTGGCAATTGTTGCAAACACGTATTTAAGCACAACTCTTGCAATCATTGCAGGGCACGCATCTTAGCATGACTTCTTGCAATCAGTACACATTTCCAGTGGCACACAATCAGTCACACATCATTCTTCAGTGGCACTTAATCGGCCCCTTGTCTCCAGTGGCATTTCATACGAGCCACTCATCAATTTCTGTGTCATTTCTCGCTTAGGTCAGTTGAGTTCAGGTTTCACCCCGCACCAGGTATCGTATTCCCACACACAGCTGGCTCCTCATAACATCATCAGGCTATACCTAGCCAACATCCAGCATTTCTTGCCCTCACAGGACCCCAGAGAGTCATCCGTGTTTACGGCTCATACAGTAGGATCCTTTCTACGTGGCGTCCAGAAGCATCAGCCCATAGCTAACGGCAAACGCTTGCCCATCACAACTGCCATCTTCAGGGACATGTCAAAACCTCAGACATTCCCCAGTCTAGTCATACAAGCAGCCATCTACCTGGCCCTCTGTGGTTTTCTACGGCCTAACAATGTCACTTTTACTGGCACAGGCAGTCAGGTACTACGTAGACACAACTTGACTCGCTGGTAATACCATTATGTCCTTCAGCTTGTAGTCTCTAAAAACTCAATAATCCGGAACAGAGGTCTACCCCTTGACAAACTGACCCGTATCAGGTTAGTTCCCCAAGACTTCACCCATACACGGGTGTGTACTAACAAGTAGCTGCAGTCTTTCCTAAGAATGCGGACCTATCAATGTCGGAAGGTCCCGTACTACGTGGATCGGTGTATCAATGATTATACCTTAACTCTAGGGTCTTATCACCTACGTCGCCCTTGTCACCCCAGGTAGCAACAGATGCCACAGCCACCACAGGCATCACGGCAATTTTTGGCCATCATCGGTTTACGAGTACATGGCCCCCAGAGACACTCCTAAACCCCGGGTTTACCCAGACTTCCTCCTTCTTCAAGTTACACCCGGTCATGGCAGTCGCTTAACTCTAGGGTCTTATCTGGACAGGACAGGCCGTGGCTTTGCCACCGACATCCAGTCCGAGGCGAGCCTCTTAATGAAGCCAGGTCCGCATCGTTCTGTTATGTCCTTCCTGCGCAGGCTGGTGTAATTATCTTGGCAACACCAGTTTAATGTCCACTGCACGTTCGTTCCAGGCTGCTATCTTCTGGGACATGTCTACTATATTAACCAGTTTGCTATTGGGCCTTCTCCCCAGTTTGGTCATACAAGCAGCCATTTACTTGGCCTACCACGGGTTCTGGCGGCCCAGCGAGTTCACCCGCAGCAATCCCGCAGGCCAAGTTCTGTGTAGTTGGCTCGCTGCCAACACCATTTCATCCTCCGCCGTGCAGTGTCCAAAACCCAGCAATCAAGCTCCAGGATAGACATCCATCTCTATAAAGTAAACAACATCAGGTGGCCTGTAACCATACTCGACCGCCTACTGTCAGTCCTACCGGAACACTCAAACTCTAGTCTCCTATTACCTTTTCGGGCAACCCTCGAGTGCCTGCCAGTTCATCAAACACCTGGGGGTTCTTCTACGCTGCCTACACCTCGACCCCACTCAGCACTCCAGTCACTCTTTAGTATTGGGGCAGCCTTGGCAGCATTTCGGCATGGGTCCCAGACCACGTCATCAAGAGACTTAGCAGGTGAAACTCTGCCTACCTCGCCCGGTACGTCCCCACTCCTTAGGTGGAAACGGCACAAGCATTCACCAAACTGGTTCAAATAAATAAAGCCAAAACTAATAAAACCACACCCCTACCTGAATGTTTTTGCCCCCTTATTTTGGCATACCGACCAGCAGACCAAGGCACACTTTCAGGTCCATTTCATATGGTAAGTCCACACTCCCAGGTCTATTTCCGATGGTAAGTTTTATGTTAACTACAAATGTTATCTATGTCCATATCGGACATAGGGCTCCACCTATATATATATATATATATATATATATATATATATATATATATATATATATATATATATATATATAGTGCCTTGAAAAAGGAGCTATATTTTCTTATTAAAATTTTGCTAAGGCCCCTTTTTTAATTTCACTGCATGTTTGTGTGCTACAATTTTGTTCACATCCTCAGTGCTGTAAAGAATCACTCTGTTATTTCTCCTATTGCCATAGCTGACATTATAGTTAGGCAATCTCTGAAGGGTGTGGCAGAGGTTCTGCATGTGAGAGTAGTAGGGGTGAGCAGGGCCTGCAGGACAAAGTGGTTGATGTAATGCATCATTCAGAAAAGGGCACATCTGCCTTTTTCTTCAAAATTTTGGCTGTACTATACAGGCAGAACACATGGAACTGGTAGTCAATTTGTGGTCACAACCTTCCCACTCTCTGTTGTGGATAATTTTGAATTTGATGTCACACTTATCCTAGAAGGGAAGGTTTAACCCTTTCGCTGCCAGGGCCGTTTTTGCATACATGTTTAAAAAATCATTTTAGGCCTGAAGATTACACAAAACCCACAAATATTATATATTTTCTGAAAGCAGACACCCTAGAGAATAAAATAGTGGTAGTTACAATTTTTTTATGTCACATGATATCACCTCAAAATTTCAGTAAAAAAACACACTAATGTGAATTTTAGGGCAAACAAAGGCAATAAAGTACCCAAATGTTTGGTAAAATATAAAAGACAAGGTTACACCGAGTAAATAGATAGCCAACATGCCAAACCTTAATTTTTTGTGCGCCCATGAAATGGTGTCAAACGTCAGTACCCTATATATTCTATAGGTGATGCTTCAAAAGCCCCTCATAGGTATCAGTTTAGTGTTATAGAGTGCGTGGCGATATGTAACGTGTATTGCCATTGACATTTTTCACACGTAGGCACCCCAGTGCATGTGTTTACATTTGTGCGTGTGTATATGTGGGGGTGGGGGCCTCAAAAAAAATTTTGGGGGGTTTCAAGTGCTTGGGTGTAACTTTCTTTTTTTGCAAAAAAATATATATTTCTTTTACGTAACCTTTTTTTTCCATCACATAGTGGACTGTTTGTGATGAGTTTTACTTTAGGTGACATTTCTCTTTATCCATTAAGAGGAGTACAGGTGAGACATGCAGGGTCTTGAAATGCTCTTGAAAAGGGTCAGATTGTGTGTGTGATACCCCTGCTGTTAGCTCCGTATGATGTACAGACCTGGCGGTGAAGGGTTAAGGTGCGCCTAAATGCACTGGGTGCACAATTATTAGGCAAGTGAGTATTTTGGCCAAATACTTGTCAAATATTGTCCAACTCCAAGCTGTATAAACTTGAATGCTTACTGGATGGGACGTGATCACAGAACCATAAAACATTTTGTTGCAAATAGTCAATAGGGTCTCAAGAAATGTGTTGAGAAAAAAAGATGCAAATTAACTGTCAAAGATTTGAGAAGAATCAAAGTGAAGCTACCAGGAACCCATTATCCTCCCTATTCCAGAAGTGCAAGGTGTTCAGTGCTCAGAGACATGGCCAGGGTAATGAAGACTGAAACCCAACCAGCATTGAACAAGACACATAAGTTGAAACCTCAAGATTGGGCCAAGAAATATCTGAAGACAGATAAATAAACCTCAGACTGGGCTGAAGGTTTACCTTCCAACAAGACAATTACCCTAAGCACACAGCTAAAATAACGAAGGAGTGGCTTCACAACAACTCCGTGACTGTTCTTGAATGGCACAGCCAGAGCCCTGGCTTAAACCCAATTGGAGAGACCTAAAAATGGCTGTCCACCAATGTTTACCATCCAACCTGAGAAAACTGGAGAGGATCTGCAAGGAGGAATGGCAGAGGATCCCCAAATCCAGGTGTGAAAAACTTGTTGCATCTTTCCCAAAAAGACTCATGGCTGTATTAGATCAAAAGGGTGCTTCTACTAAATACTGAGCAAAGGGTCTGAATACTTAGGGCCATGTGATATTTCAGTTTTTCTTTTTTAATAAATCTGCAAAAATGTCAACAAATCTGTGTTTTTATGTCAATATGGGGTGCAGTGTGTACATTATTGAGGAAAAAAAATGAACTTAAATGATTTTAGCAAATGGCTGCAATATAACAAAGAGTGAAAAATGTAAGGGGGTCTCTAAGTAGAAGTTTTTATTACTGAGCAAGTAGGTTGAGGAGAGGTCTGAAGATAAAAACTGCAGAAAATTGAGCGGTAATTGTTGAAGTGTTTGGATATGGAGGACCTGTGAGGGTTGGTGAACAGTTCTCCAGACAGACATTGTAACATTTATTGCACCCAAAATGAAATGAGGGGTGTGATAGTTAAGCGACATGTTACACTGAGTAGTAGCCTTGACTCATTGGACAATGCAGTAGACTCAATTTGAAGACATGGGGTGGATGAGTGAGAGGACCACCAATGTTTGGGTTGGTCCAGAAGGACTGACTTGTAGTATAGCTTATTGTTGGGGGCTCCCTGTCCAGTGTAGGCTTTAGGGAGATACAGGAGCGAGCATTTCAAATGTGGTCTGCTAGAAGCCCAGATGAAAGTGTTGACAATTTATTGCAGTTTTGAGATGTCATAAGGGAGGATGGGTAGTTGCAATGTTCTAGAGAATTAAAGAAGGTGTGGCAGGAGTAACAGTTTAGCCAACGCTATGCAAGGCTTTTACTGTATTCATCACAGTGCTAAGCTGATTTGTAGCGAGACCAGTTGGATCCCCAAGTAAGATATAGAGGAGTTTGATGCCCAAGAGAAGGGAGAGAGTCTGGTAATGCCATATTTGGTTTTCTGCAAGAGGTGGATACCCAGCATAGAGGACTTAGAGGACTTATAGTAGTGTTTAAACTTATACAAGGAAACTGTACCAAACCAAAACTGTACCAAAGTGTTCTAACAATTGACAAAGAGGAGGGAGCGAGTGCTCAGGCTCAAAGTGGTTCTTATAAACAGGATGTAACATAAGCTCACTACATATTACCAAATAAGGAGAAGAAACCAAGAGTTAGGCCTCATGCACACTGGGCATTTTTACAGCTGCTGTTTTGGGCATCAGACATTTTTTTTTTAACTGCCTCTAAACTTCCCCACATGTTGTCCTATGTGTTCATGCACACATAGGCATTTATCAAAATTTTTTGGCAGGAGCGTTTAATGGCAGAAAAGAAAACCTCTGGCAGTGCGTTCTGGAGCAGCAGCGTTTTGGTAGAAAAAATGCTGACAATTCCTAAATTTTACTAAACTCCTCTAAAGTCTGATGAACGCCAATGTCCAGCATGGGTAGAAGTGCACGGATGTATACGAAACGTCAACATTGCAGGGCCAGATAGCAGGCTTCAAGCATGCCCTCCAATCCAGCAATATATATGGGGTCTTTGTTGAGATCCCTATACTTTTGGCATTACACTTTATTGCCTGTTTCTTACATAACCAACTGAATACAGCGTACTGGCTTTCAACCTGAACAGCTGACTGATCATGTGACCACACACCACGTGGGATTATCTCCTGGAGCGTTCATGACAGAGCAGAGCGGTGTCCTGATGCTATACAGCTACACACTGAGTGGCACTGTGACCGGCCTGAGAGCCACTGTATGCCCAGTAGACAGACTGCAGAGACTGACGCCTGAAGCAGTGAGAGCCCAGCTGGGTATTTCTATTGTTTTCTTTCCAGCCTCTCAACCTGCTGCCACTCCTTTTTTCCATTTATGGAAGGCTGATTGATATGGGAGATGCGGGTGAACTGTGGGAAACATTAGTTTCGGTCAAGCTATTGGGCTTAGTTTATGCCATTTAGATGTCCTCCACCCTATATTCAGAGACAGTGAATGTGTTGGATAATGTGGCATTTACATATAAGCTGGATGCATAAACCATTCGGTACACTGTTTTTCTATCTGGGACTGCTGGCTAACCAATAAGCCTAGTACATTGATGTTTCTAAATGGCTTGCTGAGATTTCCTTGTGAAGCATGTGGACCTTGCAATATGAACTGTTTTTTTTGCTGTGGATATATTCTGTTCAATTCTTATATTATGATCGCTGTTATGCCCTGTACACACAATAGGATTTTCTGATGGAAAATGATAGGACCTTGTGCAGGCTCCATCACACATTTTCCATAGGAATTTCCGACACACAAAGTTTGAGAGCTTGCTATAAAATTTTCCAACAACAAAATCCGTTGTCGAAAATTCCGATCATGTGTACACAAATCCGACGCACAAAGTGACACGCATGCTCAGAATAAATTAAGAGATGAAAGCTATTGGCTACTGCCCCGTTTATAGTCCCGAGTATGTGTTTTACGTCACCGCGTTCAGAACGATCTGATTTTCCGACAACTTTGTGTGACCGTGTGTATGCAAGACAAGTTTGAGCTAACATCCGTTGGAAAAAATCCATTACTTTCCAATACATGCCAACATCTGATTTTTCACCATTTACCCAGCAAATCATAAGCTATATTATACTGCTACCTTTCTCCTCCCCCTGGAATAATGAGGACTATGTCTTTTTTGCCTACTAGAGCGCTCGGCATTTTTATATTTTTTTTTATTGCTGCAGCATATTTTTAATAATTTTTGTTTAGCTATAGTGAGATGCACTGTGTTAATGAGGACACATTGTTTTCTCCGCACATACTCCATATTTTTATATTTGTATAAACCCCCCCCCTTAATTTTCAATAAAGCCTATTATATATTTTTTTGTACCTCAAGCTGTGGTTGACCCTTCCCTTTTTTGCTTTCTGGGGACTTTCTTGTCCACACAATTTCTTTTGTCATTTAGTGGGGTTTTTCTTTTTTGAAGCGGAGGCTGTCAGTGTTCTTAACCAGTAGGGATGAGCCGAACACCCCCCGGTTCGGTTCGCACCAGAACCCGCGAACGGACCGCAAGTTCGCACGAACGTTAGAACCCCATTGACGTCTATGGGACTCGAACGTTCGAAATCAAAAGTGCTCATTTTAAAGGCTAATTTGCATGGTATTGTCCTAAAAAGGGTTTGGGGACCCGGGTCCTACCCCAGGGGACATGTATCAATGCAAAAAAAACTTTTAAAAACGGCCGTTTTTTCGGGAGCAGTGATTTTAATGATGCTTAAAGTAAAAAAAAAAAAGTGAAATATTCCTTTAAATATCGTACCTGGGGGGTGTCTATAGTATGCCTGTAAAGTGACGCGTGTTTCCCATGTTTAGAACAGTCCCTGCACCAAATGTCATTTTTAAAGGAAAAAATCTCATTTAAAACTGCTTGCGGGTTTAATGTCGTGTCGGGTCATGGCAATATGGATGAAAATCAGTGAGACAAACGGCATGGGTACCCCCCAGTCCATTACCAGGCCCTTTGGGTCTTGTATGGATATTAAGGGGAACCCCGCACCCAAATTAAAATAAGGAAAGGTCCCTATATACTCTGAACAGCAGTATTCAGGCGGTGCAAACAAGACAGGGACTGTAGGTTTGTTGTTAAGTAGAATCTGTTTGTAATTTTGAACATTTTTAATGTGTTTAGCTCCAGCCAAAAAATCTTTTCTAAGCTTTTTGGAAAACATAGGGAAGGGTTATCACCCCTGTGACATTTGTTTTGCGTCTTTCCTCCTCTTCAGAAGATTTCACCTCACTTTTTTGTCCCAATGAAAAATGTTTTTGGAAAATTTGGGTTTTTTTGTGGAACAAGGATTGGAAAGCATCAGTGGAAAGGAGAAATTGTTTTCCCATATTAACTCTTACAGGAGAGAATCTCACTTCCTGTTGTCTCCTTCCGTTTGCAAGTAGGAGTCGTTTGTAAGTTAGATGTTTGAAAGTAGGGTCCTGCCCTATATACTCAGCAGAAATTTGGGCCTTAGGTGTTGCTGTGGCCAAAACACTGTAAGCCCTCACAGGGCCCTGCTGTGAAATATTAGATCAAGAATTGTAATTACATGCCCCTGTTGAACAGGAGCTGAAAAATTAGGCCTTAGGCACTGGTGCTGGTGCCACAACACTGCAACCCCTCACAGACACTCTAGTTGGAACGCAGGAACGAGCCCTGCTGCAAAGTATTGCATCAAAAATTGTAATTACACGCCCCTGTTAGACAGGGGCAGAAAAATTGGGTCTTAGGCACTGGTGCTGGTGCCACAACACTGAAACCCCTCACAGACACTCTAGTTGAAACGCAGGAACAAGCCCTGCTGCAAAGTATTGCATCAAAAATTGTAATTACACGCCCCTGTTAGACAGGGGCTGAAAAATTGGGTCTTAGGCACTGGTGCTGGTGCCACAACACTGCAACCCCTCACAGACACTCTAGTTGGAATGCAGGAACGAGCCCTGCTGCAAAGTATTGCATCAAAAATTGTAATTACACGCCCCTGTTAGACAGGGGCAGAAAAATTGGGTCTTAGGCACTGGTGCTGGTGCCACAACACTGCAACCCCTCACAGACACTCTAGTTGAAACGCAGGAACAAGCCCTGCTGCAAAGTATTGCATCAAAAATTGTAATTACACGCCCCTGTTAGACAGGGGCTGAAAAATTGGGTCTTAGGCACTGGTGCTGGTGCCACAACACTGCAACCCCTCACAGACACTCTAGTTGGAATGCAGGAACGAGCCCTGCTGCAAAGTATTACATCAAAAATTGTAATTACACGCCCCTGTTAAACAGGGGCTGAAAAATTGTGCCTTAGGCACTGGTGGTGGCGCCCAGAACCAAAAATGTTCTTACAAGCTATCAGCGTGATGATTGAGGAGGAAGAGGATAATTACTCAGGGATAGTCACTCAGCATCAGCATAGGCAGTCTTTGAAGGGATCTGAGATTTCAAAAAAAATTATTCGGTTACATCTGCATCAGGTGCTTGGTAGCTGGTGGTGATCCAAGACTGATTCATTTTTATGAAGGTCAGCCGATCGACCGAGTCGGTGGACAGACGCACCCTGTGATCGGTTACCACGCCTCCAGCAGCACTGAATGTGCGTTCCGAAAGAACGCTGGATGCAGGACAGGCCAGTAGCTCAATTGCATACTGTGCAAGCTCTGGCCAGTGATCCATCCTCAAGACCCAGTAACCCAGAGGATTTTCGGTGGGAAAGGTGTCCAAGTCTGATCTTGCCCCTAGGTATTCCTGCACCATGTAAAACAGACGCTGGCGATGGTTGCTGGAACCGATCATACCTTGGGGCTGCGGACCAAAAAATTGTCTGAACGCATCGGTCAGACGGCCACCTTCTCCACCGCTCCTTCTTTGACTGACCGAAGCCTCAGCAACACGTTGTCCAGAAACAGGAGTTTGTAACCTCCCAGTCTCTGGGAACGCGTTGCACAGACCTTTCTGCAAGGCCTCCCGAAGATGTTTCATCCTCTGCTCCCTCTGCGATGGCAAGATAAGGTCCGCAACCTTACCCTTGTAACGTGGATCAAGGAGGGTTGCCAGCCAGTATTGGTCCTTCTCCTTGATACCACGAATACGAGGATCCTTACGCAGGCTTTGCAGGATCAGGGAGGCCATGCAGCGTAGGTTTGCTGAGGCATTCGGTCCGGAGTCCTCTGGGTCACTAAGGACAACAACGTCCGCAGCCACCTCCTCCCAGCCACGTACAAGTCCATGTGTTCCTTGGGACTGATCCCTTAAAGACTGCTGATGCTGAGTGCCAGGCTCCACCTCCATACTGACACAATCTTCCTCCTCCTCCTCCTCCTCCTCGTCCTCTTCCTGTGTGATCGGCGGGCACGCAGGAACACTGTCTGGATAAAGGGGGCCTTGAGAGCTAAGGAAGTCCTCCTCTTCCTGCCTCTGTTCTGCCTCAAGTGCCCTGTCCATTATTCCACGCAGCGTGTGCTCCAACAGGTGGACAAGGGGGACAGTGTCACTGATGCATGCACTGTCAGTGCTCACCATCCTCGTGGCCTCCTCGAATGGTGACAGGACAGTGCATGCATCCCTGATCATGGCCCACTGGCGTGGGGAAAAAAAACCAAGGTCCCCTGACCCTGTCCTGGTGCCATAGTCGCACAGGTACTCATTGATGGCCCTCTGCTGCGTGTGCAGCCGCTGCAGCATGGCCAACGTCGAGTTCCACCTGGTGGGCATGTCACAGATTAGGCGGTTCTTGGGCAGGTTAAACTCCTTTTGGAGGTCCGTCAGCCGAGCACTGGCATTATATGACCGGCGGAAATGCACACAGACTTTCCTGGCCTGCCTCAGGACATCCTGTAAGCCCGGGTACCTGCCCAAGAACCGCTGCACCACCAAGTTAAGGACGTGAGCCAAACAGGGCACATGGGTCAGTTGTCCCTGTCGGAGGGCAGAGAGGAGGTTGGTGCCATTGTCGCAAACCACCATTCCTGCCTTAAGTTGGCGTGGCGTCAACCACCTCTGAACCTGCCCCTGCAGAGCTGACAGAACCTCTGCCCCAGTGTGGCTCCTGTCCCCCAAGCACACCAGCTCAAGCACCGCATGGCATCTTTTGGCCTGCGTACTTGCGTAGCCCCTTGAACGCCTACGGAGCACCGCTGGTTCCGAGGAAGAGGCCATGGAGGAAGAAGAAGAGGAGGGGGTGGAGGAGAGAGGTGTGTCACAATCAGCATTTTGGAGGCGTGGTGGCGGAACAACCTCCAACACTACTGCACCTTGTCCTGCATCCTTCCCAGCTGCCAGCAGAGTCACCCAATGCGCCGTGAAACTTAAGTAACGTCCCTGTCCATGCCTGCTGGACCATGAGTCAGCGGTAATATGCACCTTACCGCTGACCGCCCTGTCCAGCGAGGCATGGACATTGCCTTCCACATGCCGGTAGAGAGCCGGAATCGCCTTCCGTGAGAAAAAGTGGCGTTTGGGTACCTGCCACTGAGGAACCGCACATTCCACAAACTCACGGAAGGGGGCAGAGTCTACCAACTGAAAAGGCAGCAGTTGAAGTGCTAGCAATTTTGCCAAGCTAGCATTCAACCGCTGGGCATGTGGATGGCTGGGAGCAAACTTCTTTCGGCGGTGCAGCAGCTGGGGCAGGGAAATTTGCCTGGTACAATCTGACGTCGGTGTACCAAAAGCAGATTGCCCATAAGTACTTGGCTGTGACACACCTAATTCTACACCTTCATTCCTCTCACTGCAGGTCGCAGAGAGGACTGAAGGTCTAGTGGGGTTGGAAATCTCAGCTGATGAGGAGCAAGGAGAGATCGTCTTTGTTCTTTGGTGTGGGTCTTTTAGATACGCTTGCCAACGAACTGCATGGCAGGTCAACATATGTCTGGTCAAGCATGTGGTACCCAAGCGGGAGATGTTTTGGCCACGCGAGATACGCTTAAGACATATGTTGCAAATAGCAGCGGTGCGATCTGATGCACTCGTCTCAAAAAAGGCCCACACCAAAGAACTTTTTGAATAACGCGCAGAGACTGCAGCGCCCTGCACATGTGGAGCTTTGGGGTGTGATGCAGTCAATGTGCTGCCCTTAGGCTGGCCCCTGGAGGGCATCCTGCCTAGTTGGTGATGTGCCACCTCCTCCTCCTCCTCCTCCTCCTCCTCTCTCCTATCAGGCACCCACGTTGAGTCAGTGACCTCATCATCCCCTCCCTCCTCATCACTGGAGCAAACCTGGCAGTATGCTGCAGCAGGGGGAGCATGACTGCCAGATTGCTGTCCTTCTTGGGCACCCCCTCTGTCCGTGCTCATGTTACTGCCTTCATTGAGCTCAGTATCATCATCAGAGCCTTCCAAACGCTGGGCATCCTCCTGGAGCATGTACCCAACACTGTGGTCAAACAGTTCGAGGGAATCCTCATGAGGACATGGTGGAGCTAGGGAAGGAGTCACTGATGACATTGAGCTGAGGGAAGAGGCCGCTGCTTTGCCAGACAAAGCACCCTGGGCATGGGTGAGAGAGGATGAGGAGGATGAGGACGGCTTGGTCATCCACTCGACCAAGTCTTCCGCATGTTGCGGCTCAACACGGCCAGCTGCCGAAAAAAAGGCCAAGCGTGTCCCATGGCCACGTGCTGATGAGGATGCACCGTCTCCACGACCAGCACTAGACACAGAGCCTGCTTGCCCTCTCTTATTGGCTTGTGACTGTCTGCCTCTCCTTCTTGGCCTTCCAGACATACTAATGGCCTGTAGCTGCACTAAGCTGGGATAGAACACCTGTAATTTTCTTCAGGTAGCTTTATATACTGTAACCAGACAAGCCTGCCTGTCAGTAGGAAGATAACAGGAACGGATCTAGCTGAACACTGTGAGCAGGACGTACTGCACTAAATGTATATAGCAGGAACGGATCTAGCTGAACACTGTGAGCAGGACGCACTGCACTGAATGTAAATACCAGGAACGGATCTAGCTGAACACTGTGAGCAGGACGCACTGCACTGAATGTAAATAGCAAGAACGGATCTAGCTGAACACTGTGAGCAGGACGCACTGCACTGAATGTAAATAGTCTAGCTGCCTGACCGTGGTACTAATAGGATCAAAAAGAACACCTGTAATTTTCTTCAGGTAGCTTTATATACTGTAACCAGACAAGCCTGCCTGTCAGTAGGAAGATAACAGGAACGGATCTAGCTGAACACTGTGAGCAGGACGTACTGCACTAAATGTATATAGCAGGAACGGATCTAGCTGAACACTGTGAGCAGGACGCACTGCACTGAATGTAAATAGCAGGAACGGATCTAGCTGAACACTGTGAGCAGGACGCACTGCACTAAATGTAAATAGCAGGAACGGATCTAGCTGAACACTGTGAGCAGGACGCACTGCACTGAATGTAAATAGCAGGAACGGATCTAGCTGAACACTGTGAGCAGGACGCACTGCACTAAATGTAAATAGCAGGAACGGATCTAGCTGAACACTGTGAGCAGGACGCACTGCACTGAATGTAAATAGCAGGAACGGATCTAGCTGAACACTGTGAGCAGGACGCACTGCACTGAATGTAAATAGCAGGAACGGATCTAGCTGAACACTGTGAGCAGGACGCACTGCACTGAATGTAAATAGCAGGAACGGATCTAGCTGAACACTGTGAGCAGGACGCACTGCACTAAATGTAAATACCAGGAACGGATCTAGCTGAACACTGTGAGCAGGACGCACTGCACTGAATGTAAATAGCAGGAACGGATCTAGCTGAACACTGTGAGCAGGACGCACTGCACTAAATGTAAATACCAGGAACGGATCTAGCTGAACACTGTGAGCAGGACGCACTGCACTGAATGTAAATAGCAGGAACGGATCTAGCTGAACACTGTGAGCAGGACGCACTGCACTAAATGTAAATACCAGGAACGGATCTAGCTGAACACTGTGAGCAGGACGCACTGCACTGAATGTAAATAGCAGGAACGGATGTAGCTGAACACTGTGAGCAGGACGCACTGCACTAAATGTAAATACCAGGAACGGATCTAGCTGAACACTGTGAGCAGGACGCACTGCACTGAATGTAAATACCAGGAACGGATCTAGCTGAACACTGTGAGCAGGACGCACTGCACTGAATGTAAATAGTCTAGCTGCCTGACCGTGGTACTAATAGGATCAAAAAGAACACCTGTAATTTTCTTAAGGTAGCTTTATATACTGTAACCAGACAAGCCTGCCTGTCAGTAGGAAGATAACAGGAACGGATCTAGCTGAACACTGTGAGCAGGACACACTGTACTAAATGTAAATAGTCTAGCTGCCTGACCGTGGTACTAATAGGATCAAAAAGAACACCTGTAATTTTCTTCAGGTAGCTTTATATACTGTAACCAGACAAGCCTGCCTGTCAGTAGGAAGATAACAGGAACGGATCTAGCTGAACACTGTGAGCAGGACACACTGTACTAAATGTAAATAGTCTAGCTGCCTGACCGTGGTACTAATAGGATCAAAAAGAACACCTGTAATTTTCTTAAGGTAGCTTTATATACTGTAACCAGACAAGCCTGCCTGTCAGTAGGAAGATAACAGGAACGGATCTAGCTGAACACTGTGAGCAGGACACACTGTACTAAATGTAAATAGTCTAGCTGCCTGACCGTGGTACTAATAGGATCAAAAAGAACACCTGTAATTTTCTTCAGGTAGCTTTATATACTGTAACCAGACAAGCCTGCCTGTCAGTAGGAAGATAACAGGAACGGATCTAGCTGAACACTGTGAGCAGGACGTACTGCACTAAATGTATATAGCAGGAACGGATCTAGCTGAACACTGTGAGCAGGACGCACTGCACTGAATGTAAATAGCAGGAACGGATCTAGCTGAACACTGTGAGCAGGACGCACTGCACTGAATGTAAATAGCAGGAACGGATCTAGCTGAACACTGTGAGCAGGACGCACTGCACTGAATGTAAATAGCAGGAACGGATCTAGCTGAACACTGTGAGCAGGACGCACTGCACTGAATGTAAATAGCAGGAACGGATCTAGCTGAACACTGTGAGCAGGACACACTGCACTAAATGTAAATAGTCTAGATAGAAGATAACAGGAACGGATCTAGCTAAACTGAATACAGTGTATATATATATATATGCAACACCTGGGATGCATATATATACACAATACACTGTAAGTGCAGCTAACTGACTGACTGTTCTGCCTAATCTATCTAACTCAAATCAAATGACACTGTCTCTCTCTCTCTCTATCTCTCAGCACACCGGAACACACACTACACAGGGCCGCCGTGCAGGCGGCCTTATATAGTGTGGGGTGTGTACTAAATCCCCTGAGCCATAATTGGCCAAAGCCACCCTGGCTTTGGCCAATTACAGCTCTCTCTACTGACGGCGCTGTGATTGGCCAAGCATGCGGGTCATAGTGCATGCTTGGCCAATCATCAGCCAGCAATGCACTGCGATGCCGCAGTGAATTATGGGCCGTGACGCGCCACACGAATTTGGCGCGAACGGCCCATATCGTTCGCAATTCGACGGACGGTCGAACAGCCGATGTTCGAGTCGAACATGGGTTCGACTCGAACACGAAGCTCATCCCTATTAACCAGTGATTAGCTGGTTGTTTAGGAGCGGACCGGGAAGATGGCCCCCATGTCCTTAACAATGGATGAGTCATCAGCTGGCTACTGAATGTAAATAAGACCATTGCTGCATACAAAAATGTGAAATAACGGCGCGGGGTCCCACCCCAATCCATATCAGGCCCTTAGGTCTGGTTTGGACTTTGAGGGGAACCCTCACGGCAACATTTTTTTTCAAAAGGGCATGGGATCCCCAAAATCCATACCAGACCCCTATCCAAACAGGCAGCCTGGCAGGCCAGAAAGAGGTGGAATGAACGAACCCCCCCCTCCTGAGCCATACCAGCCACATGCCCTCAACAGATTTGTGTGCATGAAGCCTTAGACTGAAGTATGCTAAAGGCTAATGTCCATCTTGTATAATATTTAAATCAATGCTCTGAATGTCCACCTTCCTCATCTCCCAGGTGCAGAGCAGAGTTGTCTGCAATGACTGCAAATATGTCATTTAACTTTTCATCTTTTGCTAATCCTGCCATAGCCCCAAACCTTGTATGCAGGAGTCATGGAGTTATTTCAGCACACCATCATTCACAGAATGATGCACAACAATTCATCACATTAGATTGTGCCTAGTGTGCCCTTCCTCATTCTCGCTAAGAAGGAGGGGGCATCAGGAATGGAGCATCAAGAAGCAGTGATGTTCTGCAGCTGCAGTTTAATTCTAGGTGGATTCCAATGATGAGGAGCATAAATGTGTCAAGGTGGCAGATCAGTGGATTGTAAAGAGGAGGAAAATGAAGGAAAGGCAGAATGGCAACACGGAAGGATTTCATCCAGGAGCAGCTTGTAAAGGACTGAAGGAAGCAGCTATTCTAGGTACAGGCCACTGCTCTCCCCAGGACCAGTCCACAGACCTCTGGAGTTTGGGCCTTTGATGACACATTTTCTGCCGACAGCATCATTGTGGTCTGCAGCTTAACAGCCTTGATCAACCTACCAGTTATTTGGGTACTACCGTATGAGGAGACACATGATTTTGCATCACAAAGCTCAGTGGCAGCAGCACCTCAATCATATTGGTTAGCAGCAGAAAACCTGCACTCCTTCACATTCCTCATTTTCCACCTCTCCTCTACATCAGATTTATCATCTGCATCACCTGCAACATTAACTACCTCAATCTATAGGGAGGCAAGTCTCACAAGAGGTTTCAGAGCTTTTCCTAATGAACATCTAACATGGAAGAGTGTCGGCTTTGGACCAGCTCCATTTGTATTATTTTCATTGCCACCCGGGCTCCGCCTCTTGTTTCTTCCCCTCGGCCTCCACGAAAGCTAGTCTTGGCAAAAATAGTGGTAACCAAATCAACAGTGCCGACCCCAGATCTTTAGCTGCTCTGGCGATACACCAGGACAAAGACAATTTCCAGTGATTTTTCCCTGGACAGGGTAAGACAGGGATTGGGGTCTGAATACCGTGAATGTCCCGGGAAAATAGGGACTGTTTGCAACTATTTTTATTTTCCCTTATATTTTTCAGTTTAATGTGTCAAAGCTAAGCCTACTCAGTTTGCATCCTTCAAGCAACGTTTATAATAGCCATCCACATCAATGAAGTGTGGTAGACATCCACCATTTGAATGTTCAGGTACCAAACAATTCCACTAGAGAAACAGACTATGCTACATTATCTATAATATTTACATTTATGTGTTTTCACCAGTTTTATTAACAGTAGTAATAACATATATTTAAGTGTTTAACAGCTAATTTAAATTTACCATGTCAAGTGATAATCAGATAAAAATTACAGTGTAAGATAGAACAAATGCAATAGACAAAGATGAGTATAAATTATGCTATACAACCTTGAGTAAATGAACATCTGAACCTTTGTGTCACTGCAGTTTTCTATGAAGATTGATTTTTTTTTACCTGGTTTATGACTTTTTCCTTTTTAAATGTATGAATAATTTATAATTAGAATTAAGAAGAAAAGATAGAATGGTTCATTATTAGATGTAATCAGCACATATCCCAGGTTAACCCACCTAATTTACCAAATTTTAAATATTACTCTTCATCTTTCTAGAGAACAAATTTTGAATTACATTGTAATTGTTCCATTTATTAATAAAATATAACACTATAATTGTGGAAAGCTTTTGAATGTCATTTAGCATTGTATGCTCAGGAAACTTGGTTTAGTTAATTTTTTAAATCTAACATTACAGTTAGTACATATTTACTATTATAATTCTAACATTTTAAAGAATACCTAACTTCCTAACTGGTATATCCTAACTATATCCTACTTTTTTTGTAGTGCATATTAGTGCATATTAAGTAGTACTTTTTTTGTTAAAAAATTATCCTCTATTTACGTATATTTGTGGGTGTTTTATTTTATTTATTACAGGTGTTTATATAGCACTGACAAGCGCTTTACATATAGGTGTACATTTATTAGGGCATGCTATGCCATGCCTTATCCAGGGTATTCACCACATATACATTTCTGAATATTACAACTCTTTTATTTACATCTAGCTCTCAATGGAAAAAAGTGCGAAAAGCTAATCTTAACATAGCTAAGGGTCCCGTGTGACATGCATACAATAAATGCTATACATTGGTGGAAAATTGGGAGCCCACCCTGACACTAAACTCCTGAAAAACAGCCTAAAAACCCACCCTAAGTATCCTCTTCTTCAACGGGTGGTCCGGTTTCCGATAATAGTGGTCTCTGTGGCGGATTCGCCACAAGATCACTTTTATCGGTGGCGGGAGAGGTGCCCCCCTCCCGCCGCTCTCCGGTGCCGTCCTCCGCTTACCAGAGTGGGGAGGGGAAGATGGCCCCCACCCATCTCCATACCATTGCAGGGCGGAAGCGAAGTCAAAACATCACTTCCGCCCATAGCTCTTAAAGGGCCATTTTTTTTCAAATGACAATTTTTTTTTTTTTGCATTTTAGTGTAAATATGACACATTTAAGATGTTTACATTCCTTGTAATAGGAATAAAAATGACACAATTTTTTTTTAAAAAAGAACAGTGTAAAGATAAAAAATAAAAGAAATAAATAAGAAAAAAAACGTTTTTTAAGTGCGCCCCATCCCGCCAAGCTAGCGTGCAGAAGCAAACGCATACGTGAGTAGCACCTGCCTATGAAAATGGTTTTCAAACCACACACATGAGGTATCACTGCGATCGGTAGAGCGAGAGCAATAATTCTAGCCCTAGACATCCTCTCTAACTCAAAACATGCAACCTGTAGATTTTTTTTTTAAACGTAGTTTATGGAGATTTTTAAGGGTAAAAGTTTGTTGCCATTCCACAAGTGGGCGCAATTTTGAAGCATGACATGTTGGGTATCAATTTACTCGGCATAACATTATCTTTCACAATATAAAAAAAAAATGAGCTAAGTTTACTGTTGTCTTATTTTTTTAATTAAAAAAAGTGTATATTTTCCTATGATGTCACCTAGCACCAGGTTCCATCAATGAGACACCAATATACAGTGGGGACGGAAAGTATTCAGACCCCCTTAAATTTTTCACTCTTTGTTATATTGCAGCTATTTGCTAAAATCATTTAAGTTCATTTTTTCCTCATTAATGTACACACAGCACCCCATATTGACAGAAGAACACAGAATTGTTGACATTTACGCAGATTTATTAAAAAAGAAAACATGAAATATCACATGGTCCTAAGTATTCAGACCTTTTCCTGTGACACTCATATATTTAACTCAGGTGCTGTCCATTTCTTCTGATCATCCTTGAGATGGTTCTATACCTTCATTTGAGTCCAGCTGTGTTTGATTATACTGATTGGACTTGATTAGGAAAGCCACACACCTGTCTATATAAGACCTTACAGCTCACAGTGCATGTCAGAGCAAATGAGAATCATGAGATCAAAGGAACTGCCTGAAGAGCTCAGAGACAGAATTGTGGCAAGGCACAGATCTGGCCAAGGTTACAAAAAAATTACTGCTGCACTTAAGGTTCCTAAGAGCACAGTGGCCTCCATAATCCTTAAATGGAAGACGTTTGGGACGACCAGAACCCTTCCTAGAGCTGGCCGTCTGGCCAAACTGAGCTATCGGGGGAGAAGAGCCTTGGTGAGAGAGGTAAAGAAGAACCCAAAGATCACTGTGGCTGAGCTCCAGAGATGCAGTCAGGGGATGGGAGAAACTTGTAGAAAGTCAACCATCACTGCAGCCCTCCACCAGTCGGGGCTTTATGGCAGAGTGGCGAGTCGGAAGCCTCTCCTCAGTGCAAGACACATGAAAGTCCGCATGGAGTTTGCTAAAAAAATACCTGAATGACTCCAAGATGGTGAGAAATAAGATTCTCTGGTCTGATGAGACCAAGATAGAACTTTTTGGCCTTAATTCTAAGCGGTATGTGTGCAGAAAACCAGGCACTGCTCATCACCTGTCCAATACAGTCCCAACAGTGAAGCATGGTGGTGGCAGCATTATGCTGTGGGGGTGTTTTTCAGCTGCAGGGACAGGACGACTGGTTGCAATTGAGGGAAAGATAGATGCGGCCAAGTACAGGGATATCCTGGATGAAAACTCCAGAGTGCTCAGAACCTCAGACTGGGCCGAAGGTTTACCTTTCAACAAGACAATGACCCTAAGCACACAGCTAAAATAACGAAGGAGTGGCTTCACAACAACTCCGTGACTGTTCTTGAATGGCCCAACCAGAGCCCTGACTTAAACCCAATTGAGCATCTCTGGAGAGACCTAAAAATGGCTATCCACCAACGTTTACCATCCAACCAGACAGAACTGGAGAGGATCTGCAAGGAGGAATGGCAGAGGATCCCCAAATCCAGGTGTGAAAAACTTGTTGCATCTTTCCCAAAAAGACTCATGGCTGTATTAGATCAAAAGGGTGCTTCTACTAAATACTGAGCAAAGGGTCTGAATACTTAGGACCATGTGATATTTCAGTTTTTGTTTTTTAATAAATCTGCAAAAATGTTAACAATTCTGTGTTTTTCTGTCAATATGGGGTGCTGTGTGTACATTAATGAGGAAAAAATATGAACTTGAATGATTTTAGCAAATGGCTGCAATATAACAAAGAGTGAAAAATTTAAGGGGGTCTGAATATTTTCCGTCCCCACTGTAGATTCTTATTATGGGATACCCCCATTTACTATGCACTAGTCCTATTTCTAATGTACTAATGAATGTATGTGGAAATTAATGGTATAAGGTATCCCTATTAAATTGTATCACTTCTGAATACAGTCTATATCTCAGCTATCAGCTATCAATCACTATATAGCCATTTCTGTCCATGGGTTTGTTGTAATTGCTAATGTGAATCTCACCCTCCTGCACATACATTTCTATATCCAGGAACACCATGCTATATTTATCATATTTCCAGGACAGTACTACTTTATCATTCTGATTCAACCTGTCTATGAAGGAAAGGTGACTCATTTCATCTCCTTTACAAATCATGAACAGGTCATCTATGAATCTCTTATAGCATACCAACTCTTCAGGCATATCCCAGAAATTGGCCACACTGGGAGCAAAGCAAGCTCCCATAGCTACTCCGGTTTTCTGTAGATAGTATACTATCATACCAGAAGTAGTTATGGAGCAATCCAAAATACCAGCACTTTACTAGATATCTAGATATAGAAGATATCTATGATGCTTGCTATCTATGGAGGAATTACTCAATGCCCATTTTACTGATTCTCTTGCATCTGTATGTTCTATTATAGTATACAGTGAGCCTACATCAGCTGTTACCAAGAAACAGGGAGAATTCCCTATTTTAACATTTTCAAGGATTTGCAACAAATGTTTGGTTTCCTAGTCTGGTTTTAGAAATGCAGGGGTCGACATGACCAGAAGTTGCAGAAAGATATCTAGATACTGGCCCAATCTAGAGGTTAGGGAATCTACCCCATTTACTATAGGCCTACCCAATGGGTTTTTACTATCCTTATGTATTTTCGGGAGAAAATATATTACCGGGTATGGCATGAAGAGGGATTCAAATATTCTGCATTTTTTTTACATAAAATATTTTTCTTAATTCCTTTCTTTTTTTTTTTTTTTTAAATTGTTTATTTATTAAGTATATTCAAGTATACATAAACAGAGTATTCATTCTCTTAGAAAAGACATTGATAGCAGCATATTTTCAATGAGGTAAAACATTTTTTGGTAGCTTATTATAAATCAAGAAGAAATAACACTAGGTGTCAAATGATTTTCAGACAATACATACACATCATGGTAGAAATAAGAGGGTCAGTTAGTGAAATAAAGCAATGGCATGGTTTGTGGTCCTGCTACAGTCAATCAGTATAGGAAACTGTCTTTATATCTCATTGACTCTGGACTACCTGGGGGTTCTCTATGTTGTATTCAGAGGAATCCCAGTGTCCCCATATAGCCTCGAATTTGGGAAGGGAGTCGTCAATTATGGCTGTGATACGTTCCATCCTGCGAATGTCTGTAATTACTGACAAAAATTGTGCAAAGGTGGGGGGGTGTTAACTAACCAACATTGGGGTATAACCCGTTTGGCCGCTAATAAGATGAAGGCCATCAGTTTCCTAAGTGTTTTTGGCATCTTGGGGAGGGGCAAGCCTAGCAAGAGATGTATAGGTTGATAGGGTATAGGGAAGTTTAGAATTTTCCCCAGCAGGGCATGGATCTGTGACCAGTATGGCATTATCAGGGGACATTCCCAAAATATATGGAAGTGGGTGCCCAGAGATGAGCCACATCTCCAGCATTGACCGGATGTAGTCAGTTTCTGTCTGAAAAGAAACTCCGGGGTCCTATACCAGAACATCAGTATTTTATAGGATGTTTCTTTCTGAGTCACACATCTGGATGTCTTAGATGCATTTTCCCATATATTCTTCCAATCGCTTATTTGAATAGGTCTGTTTAAAATGTGGGACCATTTGCGCATATATGTGTGAGTCTGTTCTGTGATAGGAGAGGCAGCATGCAGAATTTTGTAAATGGTGGATATTAGATGAGGTTCATGAGGGCCTCTGGAGCACACCACCTCAAATTCAGTAGGGATAGTTAGGGTCAGTTGTGGTATTTTGGTGGAGAGAAAATGTTGGATTTGTAGAAAGGAGTAAAAGAGGTTTTTTGGGATTTTATATTTAGATTGTAGATCAGTAAAAGTGAGGAGTTTACGGGTAACTGGGTTAACCAGGTGGCGTAGTTGGAAAATACCAGCTTTCGTCCATGGCAACATGGCATCATAAGAGAGACTATCAGGGATTTCCGGATTAAAGGTAATATTTTTTAAAGGAGAGCATGGGGATGAAAGTTTGTATTTACCAGAGCAACTTTTCCATATTGAGAGGGTAAACAGCATCAGATTTAAGCTGATTTTACGTAACTGAGAGATGAATTTATCTGAAGATGGCCATAGCATATAGCATGGATGTGCGGGAACCGTGATGCCCATTTCTATCTCAGACCATCTGTTAGGGGCGTATCTGGATGTCCAAGAGGTTATTGTTCTTAGATGGGAGGCATAATAATATTTTATTATGTCGGGTGCCCCCAAACCTCCACCGGCTCGGGATGCAAAGAGTACCGAGCTAGCTATCCTATGAGATTTATGATTCCAAATAAAATTTAGGAAATTTTGTTGGATTAGCTTTAATTGGGACATTGGAACCTTGACTGGGAGGGTCTCAAAGAGATAGAGGAGCTTAGGGAGCACCGACATTTTGAGGACATTTATCCTTCCAAGAAGGGATAAGGAGAGGTTCGTCCATGACTTTAATGATTTGTTGATTTCTGTAAACATAGGAGGAAAATTGGCCTGAAAAAGAGTGGAGTAGGAGGAGGTCAGATAAACCCCAAGATATTTCAAGGAGTGGGTGCACCAACGATATTTGAAATTTTCCTGTAAAGTTGAGAGCATATCTGTGGAAAGGTTATTAGGGAGGGCTTCAGTTTTGGTCGGGTTTATTTTAAAACCTGAAATGCTGCCAAATTGATGTAGAATTGCATGAAGAGAGGGGAGTGATATATGGGGGTGGGTCAATGTTAATAGAATGTCGTCAGCAAATAGGGACAGTTTGTATTCCTGATGTCTCAGCGCCACTCCCCCTATGTCAGGGTGGGAACGAATAGCTTCGGCCAGAGGTTCCAGGCTTAAAATAAAAAGTAAGGGGGATAGAGGGCATCCCTGACGAGTGCCATTACTCAGGGAGAATAGCGGAGAGACATGGGAAGACAACTGTACCTGGGATGTGGGCGTGGAGTAAAGCGCTCTTAAAGCATGTATAAAGGGACCTGAAATTCCGTATCTAGTCAAAATGGCGAACATAAAAGACCAGTTTAGGCGATCAAATGCCTTCTGAGCATCTAAACTGAGGACTATCGCAGGTTTCTTAGTTTTAGTCAGTAGATCAATAAGATCGATAGTTCTTCTAGTGTTGTCTCCTGCGTGTCTAGTGGGAACAAAACCGACCTGGTCCCTATGTATAAGTGAGGGAAGAAGTAGGGACAGTCTGTTAGCTAAAATTTTTGTGAAAATCTTATAATCAGAGTTCAGGAGGGCAATGGGGCGATAGTTGTCTGGTAGTGATAGGTCCTTACAAAAAATTATTTAATCCTGAATGTCAGTTATGAATCCAGATGTTGGTAAACCGACATAGAGGTTAAATAGAGGGCGCTATTTAAAGAGTAGTATAACCTGCGGTGTGCATAAAATAGTGACAAATACAGATCTATACAAATATATCTGTGCTTAAATATGTGCAATAGTGGTGGTAGCCTCTATTTTTGAATATAAAGTGAAAAATAACAAACTAATAACATCATGAGTGCTACCAAATAAATATGCAATTGATAAAAAACATATACAAACACATGCAAGTGTTTCAACTCGTGCTATAAAAAAGATATGAGAAAAAATCTTATAAACCAAAGCAATGTCCAAACGGGTTGAAAGTGACAACAACTGGTGACGATAAATGTGAAGATCAGAAGTTCCACACAAATGATTCCTAGGTGATTGTATGGCACACACTGAGTAACTCCGTGCTTCTTTCACCACACCGCCGTGCTAGTGAACCACACTCTCCAGACATGCACTCACCGAAAAGATATGCCAGCACTCTCATGCACGGCAAAACACGCTTTTTTTACCACACTCCAGGGTAAATGATGTGAACGAGGTTCAAATGATGATATTCAATGGGTCCACATAAAAGAAAGTAAATGCTCCAATAGTGTAATTCAGCAACAACACCTTTATTACAAATCACTGCAATCCTCACACATTGCACTCACATTTGTGTAATGAAAAACGAGCAAAAAACGTGTATTAAACAGCAAACTTCAACTTGTGGATAATCAATATCAAAAGGTCACGGCGGACCCGAGGTGTGCAGCTGCCGGGTATAATCTCACCCCTCCCTCGGGAATCCTCCATCCTTTGAAGCCCTCGTACTCCTCTCCTCCTGTATGGCTAAGCGTGTACGTCACAGATCACAGATCATAGCCACGCCCCGACATGTTTCGTCACAGAATGACTTCTTCATGGGATTGGCTATGTGCTCTGTCACTCAACCCTGTATTCTGTTCACAAGCCTACGCCCACTGGATCGCGTACTGCGCATGCGCACACCTCGCGTCCCCGTGCGCCGGATATACTGACATTTATTACGGAGACATACACTTAGAATTCAGGCACATAGGGCTTGCGTAGCGCTAATATAATCTACTACCATGTTATATTTATATCACGGTAAATTCCACTAATTAAAATCTGCAATTACGCTGATTTCTCATACATAGCAATGCAATTCAAATCAAGAAGAATTTCTTTAAAAAACTTTTTAAATATATATATAGTGCTGAATTAAATTTCTAAAATTCAGAAAATAAAAACTAAATATTATTGTATTTAAAAATGATATAATTGTGTTTAAGAAGTATTAAAAACAAAGGATAAAATAAATTAAATTACGATTAAAATACTAATTTCCACTTAAGGAATATTTATAAATTCTAATATATGAATGACCTTAAAAAGGACACTAAATGTTTCTACTAATTACCTATTATGACCGGATACCAACATAAAAGGACTAAACCTGTATATAACTAAATTACTAGGTTAAAACGATCAAATGACTATTATACCAAGATACTATCCCCACCTTAAGTGAGAGTTCTATATATCCTGGGAAAAAACACATATCCATTTAAAGTGCCAGTTCCCTTCCCTCTTCTTGGGATTAATATATCCTCCAAACCAGTATATTTAGATGTAAAAAAATATAAAACTAAAAATACAAATTAAAATCAATTAAAATATTAATTAAAATATTAAGGGTAACAAAAGGCCCATATTCTATGCTAAATAAACTAATTAGATTATTAGGGATATCTATTCTACTGGACAATAATATTTACACTACCTACTATAGTGTAAATATGTGTGAGGGCGTATGCGTGTTTCCCAAATTCTACACACATACAGGCCAAAATAATAACTCCAAGGTGAAATGTTGGGCTAGCATAAAATGGTGATACCAAATCAGGGGCCAAACGTAACGGTTAAAATACATATAACACCGAGATGTATTACCTAAAACAAATACTAGATATTTTAAAAATTATTAATAAAACAATTAAGATCTAGTTCTATATTCAACCCTCTAGGCGCTAAACTTTTCAATAAAAAGATCCACCTGGTCTCTCGTTGAGATAGATCCCTGACTCTGTTGGATCCTCTCCAGGATGGGTGTACGGTGTCAATCCCGCAGAATTGTAGTAATGTTGGGTCTTGTTGGTGTTTATCTTTGAAATGTAGGGAGACACTATGATATTTATAACCATTTTTTATGTTGGTTAGATGTTCCGAAATTCTAATTCTCAACAATCTCTTCGTATAATAGTCATTTGGTCGTTTTAACCTAGTAATTTAGTTATATACAGGTTTAGTCCTTTTATGTTGGTATCCGGTCATAATAGGTAATTAGTAGAAACATTTAGTGTCCTTTTTAAGGTCATTCATATATTAGAATTTATAAATATTCCTTAAGTGGAAATTAGTATTTTAATCGTAATTTAATTTATTTTATCCTTTGTTTTTAATACTTCTTAAACACAATTATATCATTTTTAAATACAATAATATTTAGTTTTTATTTTCTGAATTTTAGAAATTTAATTCAGCACTATATATATATATAAAAAGTTTTTTAAAGAAATTCTTCTTGATTTGAATTGCATTGCTATGTATGAGAAATCAGCGTAATTGCAGATTTTAATTAGTGGAATTTACCGTGATATAAATATAACATGGTAGTAGATTATATTAGCGCTACGCAAGCCCTATGTGGCTGAATTCTAAGTGTATGTCTCCGTAATAAATGTCAGTATATCCGGCGCACGGGGACGCGAGGTGTGCGCATGCGCAGTACGCGATCCGGTGGGCGTAGGCTTGTGAACAGAATAAAGGGTTGAGTGACAGAGCACATAGCCAATCCCATGAAGAAGTCATTCTGTGACGAAACATGTCGGGGCGTGGCTATGATCTGTGATCTGTGACGTACACGCTTAGCCATACAGGAGGAGAGGAGTACGAGGGCTTCAAAGGACGGAGGATTCCCGAGGGAGGGGTGAGATTATACCCGGCAGCTGCACACCTCGGGTCCGCCGTGACCTTTTGATATTGATTATCCACAAGTTGAAGTTTGCTGTTTAATACACGTTTTTTGCTCGTTTTTCATTACACAAATGTGAGTGCAATGTGTGAGGATTGCAGTGATTTGTAATAAAGGTGTTGTTGCTGAATTACACTATTGGAGCATTTACTTTCTTTTATGTGGACCCATTGAATATCATCATTTGAACCTCGTTCACATCATTTACCCTGGAGTGTGGTAAAAAAAGCGTGTTTTGCCGTGCATGAGAGTGCTGGCATATCTTTTCGGTGAGTGCATGTCTGGAGAGTGTGGTTCACTAGCACGGCGGTGTGGTGAAAGAAGCACGGAGTTACTCAGTGTGTGCCATACAATCACCTAGGAATCATTTGTGTGGAACTTCTGATCTTCACATTTATCGTCACCAGTTGTTGTCACTTTCAACCCGTTTGGACATTGCTTTGGTTTATAAGATTTTTTCTCATATCTTTTTTATAGCACGAGTTGAAACACTTGCATGTGTTTGTATATGTTTTTTATCAATTGCATATTTATTTGGTAGCACTCATGATGTTATTAGTTTGTTATTTTTCACTTTATATTCAAAAATAGAGGCTACCACCACTATTGCACATATTTAAGCACAGATATATTTGTATAGATCTGTATTTGTCACTATTTTATGCACACCGCAGGTTATACTACTCTTTAAATAGCGCCCTCTATTTAACCTCTATGTCGGTTTACCAACATCTGGATTCATAACTGACATTCAGGATTAAATAATTTTTTGTATTATTGTATTTTTAAGGGGGCAGCTCTAATTTTACATTTATGCACATATTTGTTCATATTTAATTTTTTGTATCATTCAATCACTGTCACTGGTGGTGTGAAATAACCTTTAATATTAGGTTTATTCTCACTAGTGCATCACACTTTTATGTTTGAGGATAATTAGGGAGCCACTTAGGCGCGGTGGAGGTATTTCTCGTGTAGAGGGCGTGCATTCATAGGATACCTGATTTTTATAGTGATAGGTCCTTATCCGGTTTCGGAATAACTGTAATAAAGGCATGAAGGAATTGGGAGTGCGGAACTTTCCCCGACATCAGAGAGGTAAATAAACTTATCATATGGGGTATTAAAACTGGTAGGAAGCCTTTAAAATATGAATAAGGAAGCCCGTCGGGCCCTGGGGACTTGTGGGTCGGAAGCTGTTTAATAACCGCTGTAATTTCTTCAGCAGAGATGGGAGCATTGAGCCCTGAGCGTTTCTCAGGAGAGAGTGTAGGAAGATTTAGAGTTTTGATGAAGTCATCAAACTTTTCTTGAGTGAATGTAAAATTTTGGTCTGTTGCTAGGCAGTTATAGAGTTTTTGGTAATAATCACCAAAGACTTTGGACATGTGTTGGGGGCAATATGTAGGTTCACCGTTGGGTTGTAATAGTAAATCAGGGATTGAGGCTGCGGGTCTAGGTTTTAATTTGTTGACTAGCATTCTATGGGGTCTATTAGCGAATTTGTAAAACTTTTGTTTGGACCATAGCAAGGATTTAGCAAGTGAATTCAGATCAAGAGATTTAATGCGGTTACGTAACGATACCACTGATCTAAGGCGTTCCACCGTAGGGGAGCTGACAAGGGATTCCTCTGCTTTGGATAAGTCATGTAAGAGCGATGATCTTTGGAGAGCTCGGTCTTTCTTAAGACGGGAGCTTGAGGAGATGCACTCTCCCCTGAAAAAGGCCTTATGAGCCTCCCATAGGGTGGATGCCTCAGAAACCGAACCCTCGTTAAGTTCAAAAAATTCTGTCAGTTTTTTCTGGAGATGAATATGAATATCAGGTATTTTAAGAAGGGTCTCGTTAAGACGCCAGTGGCACGACCTAGATGTAGGTTTGGTTAGGAGGAGATCAAGAGTTATGGGGGCATGATCTGACCATGTGATTGTATTTATTTCCGAATGGACTACATATGACAGTAAGGGTGCTGAGACAAAGAAGTGATCTAGTCTTGTATATAGCTTGTGTGGGGGAGAATAGAATGTAAATTGTTTGGCTGTAGGATGTTTTATCCTCCAAGTATCGAAGAGGTTGTGAGCTCTGATAAGTTTTCTAAAGGCTGTAGCCATCTTTTGAACCTGGGGAGGTGGGGTGTGTGTAAAAAGGGCAAGTCTATCTTTAGTCGGAGACATGCATAAATTGAAATCCCCCCCAATGACCATGAATGGTTGAGAGAAGGATTGCAATTTTTCAAAAAACATCTCAAGAAAACCAATCTGTCCTGTGTTAGGAGCATAAACATTGGCAAGGGTAAATGAAACATTTTCATGATCACAGCTCAGGAGAACAAAACGGCCTTGAGGGTCTAAGTATGTCGACCTGACACGGATATTAGAGTTACGTTTCAATAATATGGCTACTCCGGCCCTTCCAGAAGGGTCTGATGCTATATAAGCGGTAGGAAAATGCTTGGAGGCAAATTTAAAAGATCCCTCTGCTTTAAAATGTGTCTCCTGAACCATGATCACTTCTGCTCTGGATGCCTTAAACTCCTTCAACGCCAACCAACGTTTGCGGATAGAACCTAGACCTTTGACATTACATGACAGTATACTTACAGCCATAGCTCAGGTATATGAGTAAAGCAAATATTAAATTTAGAAGATAGGGAAGGAACATGTACCATGATGTATAGAACATAATAATAGATGTATCATAGGAAATCATATGACAGTATTGTATAATTTTTAAAACATAACTGTATTTTGAACGTGGGATTGAAAAAAAACCCCATATGTATGAGAAAATCAATCGAAACAAGGGGTTGGGAAGTAGAAAACAAAAACATAAAGAACAATAATAATAAAAAAAAAAGGAGGTCCAGGGTAGGACCAAAAAGGGTCTCTAGTGAAAAAAAAAGAAAAAAAAATACATACCAGTTAGGTATTAGGCCTGAGGCATGTAGAAGCCTCAGGAAATCACGGTCTCGAGTCAAGACCATGTTAACAGGGGGTGTGTCAGCCTACAAAATTAGACTTGTGGGCCTCCGCCCGATCCGAACATTAAAGAAGAAAAAGAAAAAACATGGAACCCCCAACATGGAGGTTATGTGCTGGGTTGTAACAAACAAGTGAGCAAATAAACATGTAAGGCACTTCGGATATGAAGGTTCGACTCTGAACACAGAGTCTCAGAACACATAGGTCAAAAAACAAAAACAAAAGCAAAAACAGAAAAAAAAGATATGACCCATGTGTAAAGAGAGATCAAAGGGGTATGTCACATCACGTTTTCAATTAGGTCCTTTAAATGGAGCCGCTTTGAGGTGTAATTGGTGTCTTCTTTGACTTCTGGCGTACCGGGGTCCATATTTTCCCAGGTGTGGACATCTGCCGGGAAGGCTGGATTTGTATCTGCAGGTCTTCATCTGGTATAGGAGGGAGACCTAGGTTTTTGATAAAAGTTTCGTATTCTTGTAGGTCTCGCATGGAGTGTTGTGAACCATCTTTCATGACTGACAATCGGAACGGGAAACCCCAACGATAAGGGACTTGGTATTGTTGCAGATGGGAGGTAACTGGGCGTAGAGCGCGGCGTTTAGCCAAGGTGATGGGCGATAGATCGTCGAAAATTTGTAGTTTTGCGCCTTTGAATTCGACCCTCGATCTATTTCGGGTAGCAATGGTCAGGGCCTCCTTGCTCTCATAAAAGTGGAAACGAGCGATTATGTCCCTGGGATTAGCACCCTGAGGAGGTTTAGGAGCCAGTGATCTGTGTGCTCTATCCAGGCGCCATTCTATGTCAGGAATATGAGGTACCAACTTGACAAACAGAGCAAGGAGATATGGTCGAATTTCTTTATCTGAAATGGATTCCGGGACTCCACGGAAGCGTAAGTTCTGACGGCGTTCTCGATTTTCGAGGTCTTGTTGTATTTGTAGTAGCGAGACTGCATTTTTCAGGCCTGCGTTTTCCTCTTCTAGGACATGGACATATTGAACCATGTCGTCGAATTTGGTTTCCAGATGATCCGTACGTTCACCAAGTTGATCTATTTCACCCCTAAGCTCATGGGCTAACTTATTTACTTCTTTGGTGATATTTTGGGTGATGTTGTGAAGCAGAGCCTGTAACTTGGTATCTAAAACGTCCACTGTTACGGGTAGTAATGTTGCGGGGGAGACAGGTGGCTGTGGATGTTGTGAAGAGTCCCCCATAAAGAAAGAGGGATCAACTAATGGGAAATTGTGCGTTTGGTTCATAGCTGTCTCCGGGGTATTTGAGGCCGGGGAGTGGGGTCTCCGTAGGTATTTCTCCATTGAGTGGGTTCGCCGAAGTGCGGCCTGTGAGACTTGTTTTGAGTATACGGTGCGTTGATCTCCAATTTTACCCATGCACTAGTTGAGAGGTAACTATGGGGTTCCTTGAAAAGTTAGTATGTCTCCCGGGTCTTGAAAATAATAGCGTTGCGGGACGGGAGGTTCGGATCTGTAGGTGGAGGTTAAAGCTTAGAATTCAGACGTCTTCCATTTTTGCAAGCTGCGTGTGCGTTTTACATGGAACAGTTGTAAGGATGATTTCTTAGGTAATTGTTACAGGGCATAGTGTTCCCAGTAGTGAGTATTGATAAGGATGTATAAAGAGCTTAATTATGATGAGTGGGTACAGCTTAGAGGAACAGAAGCAGCTGGGTGTATTTGGGAGTCCCAAGATGGCCGCCGGCCTCCGTGTGTAGGCCAAAGCTGTGGTCTTTCCTGTGGGGACAATTAGTGCTTAATGTCCGGGGTGTTTGGCTGTGGGATGGTAAGTGTGGGTGATTCTACTGCTCACTGTGTCTCTGGGTTATGATGATAAAGCACAGTTTGGATGAATAGAAGCAGCTGGGTGCACCCTGGAGTCCCAAGATGGCCGCCGACCTCCGTGTGTAGGCCGAAGCCGCGGACTTTCCTATGGGCCGGCCGGCCGGCTGTGTGATTGCCGCTCCGTCTGGGCCTCGTCTGGGCTAAAGGGCTCCTGGGGAGGTACACAGCTAATGGAACAGTTGGCGGTTGATGTCAGGAGCGCTTGGTTTTGGGATGGGAGGTGTGGATGTTCCCACTACTCACTGTGTCCTCCAGGGAGCTGGCGTGGTCTGATCAGTAGGCCGCAGGCTGTAGATGGACGTCAGGCCGCGGTATTTCAGGGCTCACGGTCGGGGATCTCCAGGCAGCACCGCTCCGCCCCAGGTCCATCCAGCAGCCGCCGGAGATGTCCCGCTGGCCGGTGGAGGTAAGATGATTGCTGTGTAGAAGCGTGGGGGCCGAGAGGCTTCAAGATGGCGTCGGGCCTCGAGCCCAGGAAGCAGAGAGCCCAACCGGGATGTACACAGTCGGATAGATTCCGAAATGGAGGATAATTTTTAGCTGTGCTTGCAGCAGGGATTGTAGTGAGCAGTATGCCGTGTTTTTGGAAGTTCTCCGGGGTAAGAGAAAGGTAGGATGGCAGTAGATTGCTTGCTGGCTGAGCAGAGCTCAATACAAGCACGTCTTCCTTGCTCAGTGTCCGGACACGCCCCCCTTCTTAATTCCTTTCTTAATAAATTGTGATAGATCATCTTTATATTGTCTCACTGAATTGGAACTGAGTAAGATGTACGTATTTGTTTCTCTCAATAATCTCTCCATCTCCTGCTTATAATAGGCTTTAGACATCAACACGGCCCCTCCCTCTTTATCTACAGGTCTATCACCTCTTTCTTATCCTCTAGGGATTTTCTAATATATTCTGGATAATTAACTTTCCTAATTTTCATTTTTTACAAGTCATTACTTACCATATTTTTAAAAACTTCTGTAAATTTATTGTCAGAGGCAGGGGGATTGAATATGGACTTATTCCATAATCCTGTATCCGACATAACATTCTGTATAGCCCTTTCATTAGTTTTAGTTAAAAAATACTTTTTAATATCAAGTTCTCATATATTTCTGGATATTAACGTAGGTCTCAAATTTATTTAAATTCTTTGTGGGAGCATATTTTAACCCTTTATATAAAACCTTAATTTCATTACTATTTAAATGACCTGTTAATGATTTCGAAAGGTGATGAAATGAATCTCCTTTCCTTCATGGACAGGTGGAATCAGAATAATAATAATAAACATAGCACTGATAAATATAGCATGGTGTTCCTGTACATAGAAATGTATGCACAGGAGGGAGAGATTCACACTGGGAATTACAGCAAACCCATGGACAGGAATGGTTAGATAGTGATTGATAGCTGCTATCACAAACCATGGTTGTTGAATAAACCTAGGGGACAATTTGTAAAGTTAAGAAGAAACTTTACTAAGAAAGAGGAATTCATAACACAGGCAGCCCAATTTGGAGAGAAGTTTCTGCAGAAGGGTTATGAAGAAACATTGATTAAGAAAGAATTTGAAGCAGTTAAGAATATGGAGAGAAATGATTTGTTAGTGAAAAAAGAGAAACCAGTGGGTATTAATAAAGGAGATGAGTTTAGGATATTATTGGGATATAATATACAGAAGAATAACATTGAGAATATAATTAAAAAGTATTGGGGGATTTTGTTCAGAGATAAGATCCTTGGGGAGGTTACTTCCCCCTCTACCTGCATTTGTATATAACAAGGTCCCTAGTCTTATAAATACAGTCTAGGCATATACTAGCCCCAGGTGTATTGGATCCCCCTGTGAGGGGAGTTGGAACTCTGACATCTTTTCTAACTGGTTTTACTCAGGTAGGTGTTTGGTGTGTAGAACCACAAAAGGTAATAATATTAAGAAGCGGAAGGAATTTATCGCCACAGCCACAGGGAGAACACAAAAGATCAAAGATTTTATCACATGTACTTCAGAAGGGGTTGTTTATGTGTTGGATGCCCTTGCAAGCTCCAGTATGTGGGTCGTCCTTCAAGGCCACTGCTGGTAAGGGTACGCAAACACATAAACAGTATTAGAAAGGGAATGAAAGAACACAGTGTGTCCAAACATTTTAAGGAGGTACATGGAAGGAACCCTAAAGGTTTAAAATTTTCGGGGGTGGAAAATGTCAACCGTCATTGGAGAGGAGGCAACTATATAAGAACCCTTAGTAAGCGTAAATCATTCTGGGTGTATGAGACCAAGATCTTAGCACCCAGGGGTCTCAACGTGGACTTTGACCTGAACTGCTTCATCAATAATGGTTAACAGTGATCGTTATTGATTGGGTAGCATTGAAGAATGAAAGCTGGATGTATAATGAATAAAGATTTTATGGACTGTACTAGAAATAGGAGCAATTAGTGAGATAGATTTTATTCAGTAGTAATACAATTTAATAGGGATACCTTATACCATTAATTTCCAAATACATTCATTAATACATTAGAAATAGGACTAGTGCATAGTAAATGGGGTATCCCATAATAGGAATATATATTGGTGTCTCATGGTTGGAACCTAGTGATAAGATACATGCTAGGTGACATAATGTGATACACTGAGATTAGGAATAATACGTTTTGTGATGGAGCAAACCCAGTGCTAATGAAATACTTTATAAAGTTTATAGTTTATTTTTATTTTAATAAATATAATAAATGCAATATCAATTTTATTTAAATGTAACGTATTGTGCATGGATCAAGTCATTAATAAAATGTTTTGCAGTATAATTTAGCTCGTCTATACAAAATAATCACCAATTATACAAGTAAGCATTATATTGTAAGTAGAAGTGGTATTATTTATATATTTTACTATAGTTATTTTTTGTTCAGATTGTGATTGGATGGTTACCGCTGCTGTCTGGATTAGTAGGGCAGGAAGTTTATTGCATAATAATGGAATATAAATGTGGGTAGGAGCAGATGTAGTATTACCTTTGTCTTGATTTGGATAAATGACACTTCTGTGGTCCACGGTAAGTGGGTGTGTCCGCATACACTCTAGACTGTCGGGGTGAAGCCTGGAAGGTTGCTATGGTAACACTGAGCTATTCAAGAGCTTGGGTGAGGTGGCCCACCCATCTATTGAGAAAGCTCTATCAGAGGGCAATACACATGTAGAGGGGAGGAGCCAAGCCCATGGCACCATGCAGCCATAGTGGTGAGCAGGCAGACATGTTTGTATGTGTACAGAGACGGTTTTAATTGAATATCCTGTAAGTGTATTTTATTTGGGGCATTTTAATAAATGTTGCAAATGGAGAGCACTATGTATCCTCTACTTATTGTTACATGAATGTGGAGCCATATCCTATAAGGAATAATGAGCAATAACGCTGGTGTGGAGGAAGGAGAGAAACAGTGGGGCAGTATATATGACAGATCTTTTTTGCGATCTACCGGGGAGGCTACTGATTTGGAAGTGGATACAGAGTAGCAGGTCAGATGTGGAAGAGATGAGACCATAGCTAAAAGAAAGAAAGGAATTGTTTCCGAGTCTTCCTGACTCGTGTATGAGGTGAGCAGGTATAACGGCTTATGATGGTGTGCACATAATATCATTATCTGCAGAAGACACGATGAACACAGTGGTGGATGATATATGAATTGAGAAATCACAATAATTGAGAAGTCACAATAACTTAACGCAGAAAAGTTTTTTTCATATATATGAACTTTAATAGAACACATTATTATATAGATTGATTTATTTTTAATATATTTTGATATCACTGGATATATCTTTTTTTTACATGATAGATTAATAGTGCTGCACTTATATTTTACTAATTTTGGTGGTATTTAATAACCTCTATGATTTTTATTTTTTGCGCTATAAACAAAAAAGAGTGACCATTTTGAAAAAAAAATATTTTTTTTTACTTTTTGCCATAATAAGTATAATAATATGTATTCTACTACATATTTTTGTTAAAAAAAAATCATAATAAGCGTATATTGATTGGTTTGTGCAATAGTCATAGCGTCTACAAAGTAGGGGATATATTTATGGCATTTTTATTATTTATTTATTTTTTACTAGTAATAGTGGCGATCTGTGATTTTTATTGGAACTGCGACATTGCGGCGGACAGATCGGACACTTTTGACACTTTTTGGGACCAGTGACATTTATACAGCAATCAGAGCTAAAACAGCCACTGATTACTGTATAAATGTCACTGGCAGGGAAGGGGTTAACACTAGGGGGATATCAAGGAGTTAAGTGTTCCCTAGGGAGGTGTTTCTAACTGTGGTAGTGTACTGACTGGAGGAGGAGAGAGATCACTGTTCCTGATCACTAGGAACAGCAGATCTCTCTCTACTCCCTTGTCAAAACAGGGATCTGTCTGTTTACATTGACAGATTCCCATTCTGGCTCTCTGAGGAGTGATCGCGGGTGACCAGTGGACATCGCGGCCGCCGGCTACGTGCATCGGCTCCAGCATTGCGCCATGGGCACGCGCACCCCCTGCGCCAACGTACACCTATGATTTGCATAGCTGCGCCAACTTGCTGCAGTATAATGACGGCAGCTGGTTGGCAAGCGGTTAACAGGGCACACCATATATATTTTTCTGAATAAAATACACGCTGCTTTTTATTAGATAATGATTTTTTTTGTAGATTACAGTTTATGACAGCTGGTTGGATATATGAGGAAACCAGAAAAAAATGTGTAACTTTTGCCAACAAGCAAGGTGATGCACTAGTAATGATCCACTCTCACCTGTGCTTGGGCTTAAATATTTGGGGATGTCCCACCTGTTACCTGCCTCTTTGCATTTGTTTAGGGTCTGGACCAATTTTGGTTTTTATTGAAAATTATTATTGTTTAAAGCAACTAATGTTGGAGATGCTGCTTTGCTCGGGGAGGTGCTATTCCTGCTGGTTTCTTTCCACATTCAGGTCTTTGTTCTTGCCCCCCCCCCTTCATCTAGCCTGGGGTAAATGCAACCTTGTCTATATCTATATATGTTGGATGACATATGCTTTGTTTTTTATTCAGGATGTTTATATTTTGTTTTGAGAACACTATTCTAAATAATAATACATGTATGGCTCCTGAAAAGAGTGGACTACGTCCAAGAAATGCGTTAAGCCTTCACTTCTGGGATGAAACATTTGATGATGGAGATCCATTAGTCCCTTATTTGAAACTGTATGATAAGAGTGTATTATTTCATTATATATTTATGTATATATATATATATATATATATATATATATATATATATATATATATATATATATATATATATATATATATATATATATATATTTGTAATTTTTTTTGAAAAATGAGTGACCTTACACTTATTATGTGATAAAAGCAATACAATAAAAGAAGATATGTATTTTAAAATAGAAGTGTTGTGCTTCAAAAATCACATTTAAAATACAATTTTATTTTCTGTTTAGGTTGTTATAATAGGAATATGTGTAACACAATTAAAATAATTATCTATCTATCTATCCATCATGGATTGTATCTATAGCCTTTTTGTTTTTTGTTCTGGTTAAAGTAGGGAATGGTTAGAACCTCTGTTAGGATTCATTTGCTTTGCCTCCGCTGGGAAGATTCACCCACTCTATTTGTCCTGGAGACCATTGTTTCTGGGGCAATGCATAATGAGAAATCCAAAATTATAGAGCTGCCACCAAAAATGAGATGAGTAACACATGTTCTAGTTCACTTTGGAGAGATTCCCTCTAATTTCCTTTTTTGTCCTTGGGACATGAAATGAAGGAAAATATCCCCAATGGGACAGAGATAGCAAAGGAAAAACTGACAGGTATTTTAAACATTTCATACTTTACTCAAAACTAAAAAACTAACAAAAAATAGGTCTAAGAAACTCTTTGAGTAGTAAATGTGTTAAGAAGAAGTGCTACCAGAAGCTTCTTACAGAAAGAAATACAAAATCTGGATTTTCAGTGCTAATATGAATGTAATTTTTAACTTTTTCAGGAAAAGCAACGATTTCTGACCGACGTCTTACATGAGGTGATGTTGCTGGATGGGTTGGCCAGTTCGCATCCAGTTTCTCAGGAAGTGCTAAAAGCCACAGATATAGATCGAGTGTTTGACTGGATTGCATATAAAAAGGTAGGAAGAGATAAGTTCACGAAAGTTTAAAATTTTAATGCCCCGTACACACGGTCGGACATTGATCGGACATTCCGACAACAAAATCCATGGATTTTTTCTGACAGATGCTGGCTCAAACTTTGTCCGATCGTTCTGAACGCGGTGACGTAAAACACGTACGTCGGGACTATAAACGGGACAATAGCCAATAGCTTTCGTCTCTTCATTTATTCTGAGCATGCGTGGCACTTTGTCCGTCGGATTTGTCTACACACGATCGGAATTTAAAGGATTGGATTTTGTTGTCGGAAAATTTTATAGCATGCTCTCAAACTTGTGTGTCGGAAATTCCAATGGAAAAAGTCAGATGGAGCCCACACACAGTCGGAATTTCCGACAACAAGCTCCGATCGCACATATTCCGTCGGAAAGTCCGACCGTGTGTACAGGGCATAACTCTATACAGACTGCTGAAGTATAATGAAAACCTGTTTCTTTATAAATTTTGCTTACCAGTGATTACAAATAGGCTGTTCATTTGCAAGGGAATTTTCTCTCAGCTTAGTGAATGTGATGAACATTCACTTTGCAAAGACCCAATTATGTGCAGGGCAATATATAAATATCTCTCTCTCATATATATATATATATATATATATATATATATATATATATTTAAAGGATATTTGAAGGGCGGGACTTTGAGTGAAGCACACGGATGCAATAGAGAAATTAATAGAAAAATTATTTTTTATTTGAGTCAATTCATAGAACAAAGGTTTGGGGTATACAATTCATGATATCATGTATATCATTGCTTAAAGGTCAATCATCACACATAAATACATTGTCTAACCAGAGTTTAAAACAGTATTTTACAAATACACCGGTCACTAGGGATGAGCTTCGAGTTCGAGTCGAACTCATGTTCTACTCGAACATTGGCTGTTCGCAAGTTCACCGAACAGCGAACAATTTGGGGTGTTCGCGGCAAATTCGAATGCCGCGGAACACCCTTTAAAAGTCTATGGGAGAAATCAAAAGTGCTAATTTTAAAGGCTTATATGCAAGTTATTGTCATAAAAAGTGTTTGGGGACCCGGGTCCTGCCCCAGGGGACATGGATCAATGCAAAAAAAAGTTTTAAAAACGGACGTTTTTTCAGGAGCAGTGATTTTATTAATGCTTAAAGTCAAACAATAAAAGTGTAATATCCCTTTAAATTTCGTACCTGGGGGGTGTCTATAGTATGCCTGTAAAGGGGCGCATGTTTCCCGTGTTTAGAACAGTCTGACAGCAAAATGACATTTGGAAGGAAAAAACTCATTTAAAACTACCCGCGGCTATTGCATTGCCGACAATACACATAGAAGTTCATTGATAAAAACGGCATGGGAATTCCCCACAGGGGAACCCCGAACCAAAAAAAAAAAAAAAAAAATGATGTGGGGGTCCCCCTAAATTCCATACAAGGCCCTTCAGGTCTGGTATGGATATTAAGGGGAACCCCAGCCAAAATTTAAAAAAAAAATTGACGTGGGGTTCCCCCTAAATTCCATACCAGACCCTTCAGGTCTGGTATGGATTTTAAGGGGAACCCCGCGCCAAAAAAAAAAAAAAAACGGCGTGGGGTCCCCCTAAAAATCCATACCAGACCCTTATCCGAGCACGCAACCTGGCAGGCCGCAGGAAAAGAGGGGGGGACGAGAGTGCGGCCCCCCCCCCCTCCTGAACCGTACCAGGCCACATGCCCTCAACATTGGGAGGGTGCTTTGGGGTAGCCCCCCAAAACACCTTGTCCCCATGTTGATGAGGACAAGGGCCTCATCCTCACAACCCTGGCCGGTGGTTGTGAGGGTCTGCGGGCGGGGGGCTTATCGGAATCTGGAAGCCCCCTTTAACAAGGGGACCCCCAGATCCCGGCCCCCCCCCTGTGTGAAATGGTAAGGGGGTACTTACCCCTACCATTTCACTAAAAAACTGTCAAAAATGTTAAAAATGACAAGAGACAGTTTTTGACAATTCCTTTATTTAAATGCTTCTTCTTTCTTCCTTCATCTTCTTCTTCTTCTGGTTCTTCTGGCTCTTCTGGTTCTTCCTCCGGCGTTCTCGTCCAGCATCTTCTCCGCGGCGTCTTCTATCTTCTTCTCCTCGGGCCGCTCCGCACCCATGGCATTAGGGGGGAGGCTCCCGCTCTTCTCTTCATCTTCTTCTTCTTCTTTTTCTTCTTCTTCTTCTTCCTTCTTCTCTTCTTCTCTTCTTCCTGTCTTCTCCGGGCCGCTCCGCAATCCATGCTGTGGCATGGAGGGAGGCTCCCGCTGTGTGACGGCGTCTCTTCGTCTGACGGTTCTTAAATAACGGGGGGCGGGGCCATCCGGTGACCCCGCCCCCCTCTGACGCACGGTGACTTGAGGGACTTCCCTGTGACGTCACGGGGAATGCCACAGGGAAGTCCCGTCATGTGTGCGTCAGAGGGGGGCGGGGTCACCGGGTGGCCCCGCCCCCCGTTATTTAAGAACCGTCAGACGAAGAGACGCCGTCACACAGCGGGAGCCTCCCTCCATGCCACAGCATGGATTGCGGAGCGGCCCGGAGAAGACAGGAAGAAGAGAAGAAGAGAAGAAGGAAGAAGAAGAAGAAGAAAAAGAAGAAGAAGAAGATGAAGAGAAGAGCGGGAGCCTCCCCCCTAATGCCATGGGTGCGGAGCGGCCCGAGGAGAAGAAGATAGAAGACGCCGCGGAGAAGATGCTGGACGAGAACGCCGGAGGAAGAACCAGAAGAGCCAGAAGAACCAGAAGAAGAAGAAGATGAAGGAAGAAAGAAGAAGCATTTAAATAAAGGAATTGTCAAAAACTGTCTCTTGTCATTTTTAACATTTTTGACAGTTTTTTAGTGAAATGGTAGGGGTAAGTACCCCCTTACCATTTCACACAGGGGGGGGCCGGGATCTGGGGGTCCCCTTGTTAAAGGGGGCTTCCAGATTCCGATAAGCCCCCCGCCCGCAGACCCTCACAACCACCGGCCAGGGTTGTGAGGATGAGGCCCTTGTCCTCATCAACATGGGGACAAGGTGTTTTGGGGGGCTACCCCAAAGCACCCTCCCAATGTTGAGGGCATGTGGCCTGGTACGGTTCAGGAGGGGGGGGGGGCCGCACTCTCGTCCCCCCCCCTTTTCCTGCGGCCTGCCAGGTTGCGTGCTCGGATAAGGGTCTGGTATGGATTGTTAGGGGGACCCCACGCCGTTTTTTTTTTTTTTTTTGGCGCGGGGTTCCCCTTAAAATCCATACCAGACCTGAAGGGTCTGGTATGGAATTTAGGGGGAACCCCACGTCAATTTTTTTTTTTAATTTTGGCTAGGGTTCCCCTTAATATCCATACCAGACCTGAAGGGCCTTGTATGGAATTTAGGGGGACTCCCACATCATTTTTTTTTTTTAATTTTGGTTCGGGGTTGCCCTGTGGGGAATTCCCATGCCGTTTTTATCAATGAACTTCTATGTGTATTGTCGGCAATGCAATAGCCGCGGTAGTTTTAAATGTGTTTTTTCCTTCAAAATGTCACTTTGCTGTCAGACTGTTCTAAACACGGGAAACATGCGCCCCTTTACAGGCATACTATAGACACCCCCCAGGTATGAAATTTAAAGGGATATTACACTTTTATTGTTTGACTTTAAGCATTATTAAAATCACTGCTCCTGAAAAAACGGCCGTTTTTAAAACTTTTTTTTGCATTGATTCATGTCCCCTGGGGGAGGACCCGGGTCCCCAAACACTTTTTATGACAATAACTTGCATATTAGCCTTTAAAATTAGCACTTTTGATTATTCATGTTCGTGTCCCATAGACTTTAACGGCGTTCGCGTGTTCGAACGAATTTTTTTCCTGTTCGCATGTTCTGGTGCGAACCGAACAGGGGGGTGTTCGGCTCATCCCTACCGGTCACATAATAACATGATTAATTGTATTGTAGAAAATACTCATAAAAATAGCTAGCGCATTAAAGCGTCATTAGAAATACTAGTTAAGGTAAGATAAGTAGGAAAAAAATGATATAAAAACATGTACTTTACTCTGTTAGGTGATATAAGGCAGTATTATACAGTTGCACAGGTCACATAAGTACGTGATTAATTGCAGTGTAAATAATACTAAAAACGGGAATATGATGCATTAAAGCATCACTGGAGAATAAAAGAGAAAATAAGCTGGGTAGAGAGGAACGGCCATAGTGAATTCATGAATATGTTGTTATAACGGTAGTTGTTAGCTCTACGCGTTTCGGGACCTTAAAGTCACTCGTCAGGAGCAAGACCGCAATAATCATCTAGAAATGGAGAAAAAGACATATTGGTAATCTGAAAAATGAGTGGGCAAATGCAGAGAATGTGAAAACCCCCATACATCCATACAATTGTCCCACAAACCTACATGAGTGTGTCCGCACAGAGGTGTGATGATTGACCTTTAAGTATTGATATACATGATATAATGAATTGTATACCCCCAACCTTTGTTTTATGAATTGACTCAAATAAAAAATATCTTTTCTATTCATTTCTCTATTGCATCCGTGTGCTTCACTCAAAGTCCCGCCCCTCAAATCTCCTTTAAACCTAGCGGGATGGAGGATAGGATCTGTACGGCCCCCTATCATACAAAGTCCCACCATATCCGTTTTTTCCATTTTCTGTAGATAGATAGATAGATAGATAGATAGATAGATAGATAGATAGATAGATAGATAGATAGATATCGGTATTATTCCATAACAAGAAAACATAGCACGCTAAGGCTTATTGGGGGCCTAGAAATCTCCCCACTCTTTATGGCTATAAAACAGATACAGAAATAGTTCTAAATTATGTGAACTCATATAGTGGTTCAAATCATATTAAAATTCATCAGTTTGTACTGTGTTTAAAACAAGTTAAACTCAGTATAGATGGCAAACTCTTACAAAAACTATTAGGCTATAACTGATTGTAAATTTAGAAATAAACCCAATGGTTTTAGCAATGAAATGCATTGGGAGTTACTTCCAGCACATGTTATTGCTAAAGCATTGTGTTTATTTTAAGTTTTACAAATAGAAAGCCCATTTGTGTTATGGGTGTGTTAGCTTTAATGCTTGCAAGCTGGCGTAACAGGTGTATATGGTGTTTTTTCTTAGACATCAAAGTCATTAGAAAAATAACTCTGAAACTCTGAACTCTGAAATGTTTGCAAGTCTAGAAAGCACTGTTTTGTGTTTAGGAGGAATTCCATAGACATTACAGCTCAAATTAACAAAGCATAAAAATTATTACACAAGCTGTTTTGTAATTTAATATTAATAAAACATTTCTTTCCATTTTAAGTCACTGTCATTTTCTAAAATTATTCAAAAAGTTCAATGTAATATGGCAACCTGGAGACATTATGTGCACTGCTGGTGTATGGAACAACCCCAGAATTGTAAAACTCCCTGCTTGTGTGATTGGCTCACTGCTTTTCTCAAACATTTGCACTAGCATACAAGTAAAAATGTAGGTACCCCTGCAATAGGAATTTCATGTATGGTAAGATACTACTTAAGAATTAAGAAAATTCCTTACTTATAAAGGAATGCAGACAGCAACTTACTTCAATGAAAAAAGTGCAACAAGTGAAAATGCACTAGAACTTTATAACAGTGTAGGGACATTGTAGGATCCCCAGGTATTACTTTAATGAAAGTTACAGATATAAAAATGTTGAAACTACATTATTATGCTTCTTTGAGATTTAATGATTACATTTATATATACTTAGCAAAATAATTTAAAAAAAAATGTCTTTAAACACTTCAGTACAGAGCATTTTCACCCCTTTCCTGCCCCGGCCAATTTTCAGCATTGTGACATTTTGAATAACAATTGCGCAGCCATGCAACACTGTACCCAAATTTTTTTTTCCCCACAAATAGAGCTTTCTTTTTGAGGTATTTGATCACCTCTGCTGTTTTTATTTTTTGCGCTATAAACAAAAAAAGAGCGACAAGTTTGAAAAAAACACAATATATTTAACTTTTTGCTATAATAAAAAATTATAAAAAACCCCACATTTTTCCTCAGTTTAGGCTGATATGTATTCTTCTACATATTTTTGGTAAAAAAAATTGCAATAAGCGTATATTGATTGGTTTGTGCAAAAGTTATAGCACCTACAAAATTGGTTATTGATTTATGACATTTTTATTATTATTTTTTTTTTTACTAGTAATGGCCATGATCTGGATTTTTATCATGACTGTGACATTGTGGCGGACAGATTGGGCACTTTTGACAATATTTTGGGACCATTGACATTTATACAGCGATCAGTGCTATAAAAATGCACTGATTACTGTATAAATGTCTCTGGCAGGGAAGGATTTAACACTAGGGGCGATCAAGGGGTTAAATGTGTTACCTAGGGAGTGATTCTGTGGGGTGATGGGACTGACTAGGGGAGGAGACTGATCAGTGTTCCTATATACTAGGAACACACAATCTGTCTCCTCTCCCCTGACAGGACATGGATCTGTGTGTTTACACACACAGATCCACATTCCTGCTCTGTCATGAGCGATTGTGGGTGCCCAGCGGACATCGTGGCCGCCGGGCACACGCATCGGCTCCTTGGTGATGCGCCTATACTGCCCGCTATACCGCTGGGAAGCTGAGGACGTCATATGACGCCCAACCAGGATGGGAGATCCCATCTGTGGATGTCATATGGCAATGGGCAGGATGTGAAGTGGTTAAAGCACCAGAAAACAGTTACATGCACAGTTGAAATACGGTACATATGCATACCTGCCTAGGTTTTTAAGATTATGTTAAGCTATCTTAGCCAAGTTGGTGACCTCATTTTTTAAGGTAGAAATGTATTGTTATTGAACAATACAAAAGAATATTGGTATTGTACATATTCAAATATGTCTCATATGCATGTATAAACAGACATATTTTGTACTAGTAGTTACAGAAGTGTAAATAAAGAGAACATAAAAAATAAATTCCTATCAGCTGTTACAATATCCATTACGTGTCTAATATAGTAGTATCCATATGCGTGTTATATTCATTCAACCCTATATAGCCTGTATATTTATAAGGTAATAATAAAGGATAACCTTACTTTCATCTACAACTTTGTCACCATTCTGCACACAGGTGATTTAAAAATGAAGATAAAGCAACACGTAGTAAGATTATTATTTCACTTCTATGTAGGCATATAACTATTTAATGGCATCATTTTCTTAAGCAATAGATCACTAATTTAATGCTAAAGCAGGGCATACATTATGAAATCTTTTTTCTTTAATCACAGCTGCTGGCAGTGATCGAAAAAACAAAACACGGGCTGGTTGTACTGAAGTTATTCGATCGACTTTAGTACAAAAAAGGTGCCCAAAGATGGATTGAAATTCATTGGTTCTTGCTGAACCAGCCAAATTTCAATCAAATTATGACTGGCTTAACTCTCCCTCTCTCAATGTATGTTAAACTGTTTAACTGTGCAGAGGGTTAGACAGGAAAATTGCAGAACTTATATTCTAAATCTGCCTGAAAGTTTGCTTTTACCCTATGACTGCCAAGGATGTGTTTCATACATCCTGTGTGTACCTTCCTTGGATAACCAATAACATATGGAATACATCAAAGTGTTAAAAGTTCACAGCTGAAACAGGAACCACAAGCTTGTTTTACATTTAAATGGAGACCTCTGTGCATTCAGTAGAAATGATCACACCTACTACACCTCCTTCCCTCTGCCTAGCTGCTGGAGTAAGGTAGGGCTCTGATGGAAAGAAGGGACTCTGTGATGGGGGATGTGCAGTTTGTACTCTGATGTATAGGGGGTCTCTGATGGGAAGGTTGGGGCTTCTGATGTGATAGGGGGGACTCTGATATGAGTGGCTCTAACATGTTGGAGGGGGGTTTCTGGGAAAACACTGATGTTAAGGGAGCCTTCTGAAGTTAATTTCATCAAGGTGGTTGTGTGCATCATCCCAGATTCAAGTTTCACATTGGTGGTAAGTTCATAATCTCAAAGGGGTGCTTTGAGATTATGTATACTATTAAAGAATGTTGTGAAAGAAATAAGGTTGAAAAACACTGCTTTAATCTAATAAATACAGACGATAATTGCAAAGGGTTAAACTGGGAGATGGGGGAGGAAAAGTTAATGGGAATGACTGCATTTCAGAACATAGTAATAGAGTAAACATTCATGGCCCATTTGCCTTTTCCCTTATGGCTTAAGAAACAATTGAGTAATATCCGTGATACTTTTTTTTACTGCTTGGACCTCGATGAAGGGGGCACACCTCAAAAGCTTGTCCTGAAAAATTGTTTGTTAGAGCAAATAAAAAAGTATCACTAACAGTACTCAATTGTTTTTGATGCAAGTGCACTAATACAGCTACAATCACTTCAAACCCTTACGGCTTTGTAATTTTTTATGAGCAAATAGTATGATTTCAATTTTTTGATTTTTTTAATAAATGCATAGATAATCATGTAAGGAATATTGTTAAATAAACTGTAGTTTTCAGTTGACTTTGTGTGTTAAGTATTCAGGCACTCATGAAACAGAACTGAAATCCAGAGACTGCACGTGCAAAGACTATAACAAATTATACCCAGTGTGAATACCTATTGTTCAGTAATCAGACTGTAGATTTTTGAGCTTTAGCAATCAATGTAGACTGCCTAAGATGATTCGAGATTGACTTTATACAGTTACAAAATAAAAATGTCACAAAATGGGTTTCAGTTTTATCTGTAAAATGGGTAGGCTAAACAGGAAGATTTTTTATTTTTTTTGTTTTTGTTATTAGGAAATTTATTGCAAAATTTCAACAATGGAGTTTGATATATGTATATATACACATATACATATATATATATATAAATATATATATATATATATATATATATATATATATATATATATATACACACACACAGTATCTTGTGTGTGTATATGTGAGTACACCCCTCACATTTTTGTAAATATTTTTATATATTTTATATATATATATTTTAATATAACTTTTCATGTGGCAACACTGAAGAAATTACACTTAACTACAATGTAAAGTAGTGAGTGTACAGCTTGTATAACAGTGTACATTTGCTGTCCCCTCAAAAAAACTCAACATACAACCATTAAAGTCTAAACTGCTGGTAACAAAAGTGAGTGCACCCCTAAGTGAAAATGTCTAAATTGGGCCCAAAGTGTCAATATTTTGTGAGGCCACCATTATTTTCCAGCACTGCCTTAACCCTCTTGGGCATGGAGTTCACCAGAGCTTCACAGGTTGCAACTGGACTTCTCTTCCACTCCTCCATGACAACATCACAGAGCTGGTGGATGTTAGAGACCTTGTGCTCCTTCACCTTGCATTTGAGGATGCCCCACGGATGCTCAGTAGGGTTTAGTTCTGGAGACATGCTTGGCCAGTCCATCACCTTTACCTTCTGCTTCTTTAGCAAGGCAGTGGTCATCTTGGAGGTGTGTTTGGGGATGTTATCATGTTGGAATACTGTCCTGCGGCCCAGAAGGGAGGGGATCATGCTCTGCTTCAGTATGCCACAATACATGTTGACATTCATGGTTTCCTCAATAAACTGTAGCTCCCCAGTGCAGCACTCATGCAGCCCCAGACCATGACACTCCCACCACCATGCTTGACTGTAGGCAAGACACACTTGTTTTTGTACTCCTCACCTGGTTGCTGCCACACACGCTTGACACCATCTGAACCAAATAAGTTTATCTTGGTCTCATGAGACCACAGGACAGAAATCCATGCCCTTAGTCTGCTTGTCTTCAGCAAACTGTTTGCTGGCTTTCTTGTGCATCATCTTAAGAAGAGGCTTCCTTCTGGGATGGCAACCATGCAAACCAATTTGATGCAGCGTGCGGTGTATGGTTTCAGCACTGACAGGCTGATCCCCCACCCCTTCGACCTCTGTAGCAATGCTGGCAGCACTCTATTTCCCAAAGACAACCTCTGGATATGATACTGAGCACATGCACTCAACTTCTTTGGTCGACCATGGCGAGGTCTGTTCTTAGTGGCACCATCCTGTTTAACTACTGTGTGGTCTTGGCCACCATGCTGCATCTCAGTTTCAGGGTCTTGGCAATTTTCTTGTAGCCTAGGCCATCTTTATGTAGAGCAACAATTCTTTTTTTTAGATCCTCAGGGAGTTCTTTGACACCATCTGAACCAAATAAGTTTATCTTGGTCTCATGAGACCACAGGACATGGTTCCAGAAATCCATGCCCTTAGTCTGCTTGTCTTCAGCAAACTGTTTGCGGGCTTTCTTGTGCATCACCTTTAGAAGAGGCTTCCTTCTGGGATGGCAACCATGCAAACCAATTTGATGCAGCGTGCGGTGTATGGTTTCAGCACTGACAGGCTGATCCCCCACCCCTTCAACCTCTGCAGCAATGCTGGTAGCACTCTATTCCCCAAAGACAACCTCTGGATATGATACTGAGCACATGCACTCAATTTCTTTAGTCGACCATGGCGAGGTCTGTTCTGAGTGGAACCTGTCCTGTTAAACTGCTGTGTGGTCTTGGCCACCATGCTGCAGCTCAGTTTCAGGGTCTTGGCAATTTTCTTATAGCCTAGGCCATCTTTATGTAAAGCAACAATCCTTTTTTTAGATCCTCAGGGAGTTTTTTGCCATGAGGTGTCATGTTGAATTTCCAGTGACCAGTATGAGAGAGTGAGAGTAATAACACTGAATTTAACACACCTGCTCCCCATTTACACCTGAGACCTTGTAACACTAACGGGTCACATGACACTGGGGAGGGAAAATGGCTAAGTGGGCCCAATTTGGACATTTTCACTTAGGGGTGTACTCACTTTTGTTGCCAGCAGTTTAGACATTAATGGCTGTGTGTTGCGTTATTTTGAGGGGACAGCAAATTTACACTGTTATACTAGTTGTACATTCACTACTTTACATTGCAGCAAATTGTAATTTATTCAGTGTTGTCACATGAAAAGATATAATAAAATATTAACAAAAATGTGAGGGGTGTACTCACTTTTGTGAGATACTTTGTGTGTATATATATATATATATATATATATATACATATATATATATATATATATATATATATATATATATATACATATACATATATATATATATATATATATATATATATATATATATATATATATACATATATATATATATATATATATATATATATATATATATATATATATATATATATATATATATATATATATATATATAATAAAATATAATATGAATGTTTTTGTTTTTTTTATAAAATAAGCAGCCCTAATGCATGAAAAAAAAACAAAAAACTATGCAAGCAGTTTTATATGGTAGGTATTCCAATTAAAAATTATATAGTTTACAACTTCATTAATTGATGTTTTACAATGTATAATACTTATTATATTGTGTTAATTTTTTTGCAATATTTGCATTGCTAAATTGTTTCTAGGATTAGAACATTTATAACTACTTTGTTTTTTTTGTCCTGTCTCTTGCCCCTAACCCTTCATTATGAAAAGGCAAATGTCAGGATAACATAGGAGCTGACTTTTTCAACTTGTTTTTAAAAGTACACGCCCCAAGGGATAATATCCCTATTCTTATATTACTACTTGAGTTACATAACTAAAACAAGTTTGTGTATATCAGGTTATCTTGATCGACCAGGTATGTTAGAAGGTGCCTAACAGTTTGGTTTTCTATAACATGCTATGATTAGGACTAGGAACAAGCTCAAACTTTGGTCTATATATCCTTTATAGAAAACATTATAATGGCAAATCGTGAAATACACAGCTCCTAATGTTTGACAATTAACCACTTCAGCCTCCACGAGGTACCAGTATGTCGATGGGTTGAAGGGGTTATCCCGGGATGATGCCTGCAGCTACAGCCACTGGATTGCTTTTACTCCCGCTGTCTTCCTGGGCTCTCCCATCCCGCTGGGGAGCACAGGACTGAAGACAGCTGATCATAGAGATAACCGAGGACTGGAACGTCCCCAATCATCTCTATGGGTTAAGAAATCAGAAGTGACGAACATTCTGTCACTTCCAGTTTCGGCTAATGTAAACAGACCATTACCTGCCTATGAAAGCATTGAATAAAAACTAATCTTGGTTTATTCCGATGCTTTTAGGGCAGAGGAGAGATCCGGGTCTATTAGACCCCAGGTCTCTCAGTAAAGAGATTTTTTTCATCCCTTGTGATAGTAAAAAAGTTGATTAGTAAAAATTAAAGAGACAGTGTAAAAATAAAAAAAAGATTTATATAAAAAAAATAATAGAATAAAATAAATGTAAAGCGCCCACAAAGGCGAACGCGTACGTAGGTAACGCACACATATATAAACTGTGTTTGCACCACACGTGAGGTATCGCCAAGAACATTATAGCGAGAGTAATAATTCTAGAACCAGACCTCCTGTGTAACTCTACACTGGTAACCTGTAAAGTCTTATAAAGTGTCACCTATTGAGATTTTTAAGTACTGTAGTTTGGTGCCATTTCATGAGCATGCACAATTCTAAAGCATGACATGTTGGGTATCTATTTACTCTGTGTAACATTATATTTTATATTTTACAAAACAAGTGGGTATTATATAAAAATCACAACACCCATCATTTTATTCTTGAGGGACTCTGCCTAAAAATATATATAATGTAATTTTCAAACAACAAAAAAATTTTTTACACTTGTGAGAAGTGTCAGAATAGGCCAGGGGCTAAAGTGGTTAATGTTACTGGGGTGCCCACCTACAAAACTCACGTTCCTTCAAACTAATACCCCCCACTATCCCTTACTTTCTTTCTATAATCACTCATCCTTTTATCCAGCCTAAGTTGACCCAGCCTGGTTCTGGCTTTGGAAGCACTCAGGCTTGACTCCACTATGTATGCTGGTTACTGCCACGGCCCTGAAATCTTTCTCTGCCCTACATTATCAAGCCCAACTTCCAGCAAGGGAAATCTTTTAATACTTGTAGATATCCAAGTATATGCTTGATATAGTGTGTTCCTAATTCTCAGGACTGAAAGTTAGAAAGGTTGTTAATATCATGTATGACCTTCTGTACAAACGCCAAAATATGGGTGTTTAACTGAAGTGATGGAAAGGTTTGGGATTTTTTTTATAGGAAAAAATTGTGTGTGGTACAATCAGGATTGACATCATCTTCCTCCAAAAAATTTTCTGAATTCTCAATATTTCTCTCTTCTCAGAGAAGCATAAGATTGTGGAAGGCTCATAAATGGTTTATAGTGAAATCTTTCCAAATCTTACTATCATCATAAAAAGGAACCAAAGGACTTATAACTTTTGTCAGGAATTACATGTAGAATTAACTTCCTAGCAAAAAAGGTGAACATCTTTAATAACCTTAAAATTATAAATTGTCTAAAGATAATTTGTAAGAGGATAAATTATTGATATGTAATCCATATAATTATCTGTAATTCAATTTTCATAGTGTCTTAGGTTTTTGTTAACACTTTTGTGTCTATGTCGCCCTGCTTTTTTGGTTCCACTTAAGGGGCTAACATCTGTGGGGCACCAAAGGGCTCATATGCTTTGCTGGGATTTTTATTTCCTACAGTTGTACTCTCTCCAAGTTCATCCTTCAGTGTTCCATCACCACCTGTAATGTTCAAGTTCCCACCACCAATGGAATTGCCATCACCTGGTGGGAGAAAGTGGTCTACCTATGTTTACCAGGCCTTGAGATGTTTGGGGATTTTGTCCAGTATCATGGCCTCAATTTTACTATGTATCATAGCTTGCGTGACTCTGTTCTTCTCCATGCCACAAAGTTCCAGGGACTCTCAGACCCTAGCAATCCTTTGTTTAGAAGCAGTCAAAACTTGTATTGCGAGTTTCAGCTGGACCCTAGTTAAATCACAAGTACAATGGTTTAACAAGGCAAAAGCGGGGTCAGGTGACAGGAGTAACTTGACCAGAGAGGATAACATCCTGAAGACTTCAGCCTAGAATTGCTGCATGATCAGGCATATCCACCAGGCATGGCGATCCGAGTTACAGATACCTTCAAAAAGTGTCATATTTGTTAGGGAAAAATGTGACGGAGTATAAGGAGTGAAGAAATTGGATATCTACAAGTATCAAAATATTTCCCTTGCTGGAAGTTAGGCTTGATAATGTAGGGCAGAGAAAGATTTCAGGGCTGTGGCAGTAACCAGCATACATAGTCGAGTCAAGCCTGAGTACTTCCAAAGCCAGAACGAGGCTGGGTCCACTTAGGCTAGATAAAAGGATGAGTGATCATAGAAAGAAAGTAAGGGATAGTGGGGGGTATTAGTTTGAAAGGAATTTTTGAGTTTATCCCACAATGTGAGTGTATGGAGGCTCACAGGATTGTCAATATGTTCTCTTTCCAAGAAATGCAGACAAAGTATATTGTCGATCAGGACTGGGTCAGTATTCATAGCTTCAAGACCCACCTATAGCGGGACCTCACTGGTTGCATGATAAAGAGTCATTTGGGATGATTGAGCTGCTTGATAATACTTGGAAAAATGAGGTACCCCCAAACCATCATTCGGTTTGCCACTTAAAAGCACAGCTCTAGGGACATGCGGTTTGACAGGTCCACAAATATATATATGTACTTGGCTTTGTAGAGCACAAAAATAGTAAAAGGGTATCACTATGGGGAGAGCCCAAAAAAGATTCAGAATCTTAGGTAACAAAGACACTTTAATGGCTGCAATGCAGCCTAGCTAGGATACAGAAAGGTGTTGCCAGCTGGACATCAGAGGTGAGGTGGGTGAGCATGGGAAGATAGTTTGAATGATATAGATGGCAAGGGTCACCGGTCAGCTTGACCCCCAAATAGGGAAGGAAATGTGTGGCCCACTGAAACGGGTAGGCCTCCTCAAGATGAGTCACTGCTGCCCTAGGCAGGGACACATTGAGTGCCATGGACTTGTGTTGGTTGACCTCTAGGCCTGACACTTTAGCGAAGCAATCCAATGTTTTAATTAGATTAGGCAACGTAGTGTGACATTACAGCTTTGTAAGTTGATACCTTTTGCGAGTACAAAGAGCCTTTCTCACAGTAGCCCTTTTTTATGCTCGTTAGGCAATCTTGCTTAATTGGAAGAAAGTGGATGCCCCTTCTCTGACATTTTGGAAAATCCTGATCAATAAGGCATTGTCTTTATAGAAAGCCACATATTCAATAACGGTTGCTCTAAGAAGTTTGAGAAGGTCATGGAAAGCTAGGTCTCTACTATCTCCATACTCACATGAGACTGTCCTAGTAGATATATGATTCAGGTGTAGGTTGCCCATTTTGTATTAGGGAGAGCCTCCCTCCTTCTTTGATTCTGCATGAGATTACACTTTTTCCTTTTGGATAGTGTCATAATTATTTGTCTGAAAGTACAGTGAAAAGCACCATTACACCTTTGCTGCTGTTATCCCTATACTCAGTGGTTGCATTAGTCTGAATGTTTACAAATAGAGGTATTGCACAGGGGTTGGGGGTAGGGGGTGGGTTAGTGGTTTACTGGCTTTGCCAGTACAGCTAGATTTTTGTATTTATTTATTTTTTAGGAAAACAAAGCCGAATTCCAGTCAAATAGCTAAATGCACAGGTGTAATACATATATAAGAGTTATTTTACCTTGCAAGGAATTGTATTTCTATTTCTATATTCTTGAGATTAACACAACTCTGCTAAACAGCACATTGCTGTTTATCATGGCTGGGGGCCTGATCTTTCTTTGGTGCAGTTTCCCTTTTACTCACACTTATATGCTCCATTACCTTCCAAACCCTGTGACTGGACAGTGAAAGCAGAAGCAGCACACTGATGAGCTCATCTCTCTGCCACTTTCCTTTCTCCTATCATCATGGGTCCTTGAACTACAGCACTCCTGATTGGGTCCTTGTGCTGCTCCCCCTCCTCATTTCTAAGCTCTGCTTTACAGACTGTTCAGCAAGATGCTCATAACAAATCAAATTCAGGTACACTTCTTGCATAAAAATGCATTTATTGATTACAGAGTTGCATTAACCTGAGCATTTTATATTTGCCTGATGCTAAAGTGGTTGTTAAGCCACTACAATGAAAACATACAATCCCCTCTGTAAATTAACATTATGTGCCACAGTGTTGGTTTTATATAAAAAAGAAGCCAATCTGTACCTTAAATCAGAGCTTCTCCTGTTGCTCATGTGACTCCTCAGCTCCCTCCTCTCCACAGCTAACAGCTATAGCGGGAGGGTCTAAGAACTCCCGCTGATGTCAGCTAGGGTGGAGGTCAGGAGTGAGTAGAGAGAGCCAAGGAGTCACGTGAACTCTGGGAGAGGCTCTGATATAAGGTACAGATCGGCAGCTTTTTTATATAAACACAGACATTAGGGCATATAATGTTGTTTTATAGCAGCAGCAGGGGAGAGCTAGGGAGTGGACAGAGCTGACAGACATGGAGGGGAGGGGGTAGAGGATGGGGAGAGCAGAGAGCAGAGCTGCAGATGACAGAGGCACGTAAACTGACCGTGGTGTCAGGGCTCAGCAGCCATGATAAACCGTGGTCAGTTTACAAAAGGGGAGCAGAGCCAGGCAGGATCACACAGGTTTTTTAGGTGATAGAAGGGGCCAAATTACACAGCACGAGCACTGTGCTGTTATTCATGTGTTAAGGGAACATAATAATTTTTTTTCTTTCTTTTTAGGGTAATAAACACTTTAAGCTTTAATAGTTAATTCCCAATGGAGCACCTCTTACCCTTTGGCAGCATTTTTTTTGGCAGCATTCAACCTTTTCCTCTTCATGCAGATGTGCAACGTTGAACTGGTTTTCACAGACTTTGCACACTTATGACAAACTGGCACACCTTCATTTTCATTTTCATCCTTCAAAAAGGCAGATTTATTTCTTTCCCCTCCCACACACTATTGTTAAGGCACCACAAAAGACATATGAGCATACATTATGATGTCTCACACCATTTTGAATTTAAAATGTTCCATATGATACAAGCAATGGGCAGAGCAGTTCTACAGAAGCCAGGTAATGAGTGCATAGAAAGGGACACAGATTGGCAGAATAGCAAAACTGAACATAGCAATTCTTGCCATAAGCAAACTATTCTAACCAGTGATTTGTACTTGATATACACCCATAGCTTTTCTCTGTTGAAAGCAAAGTTTGAAGCCCAAAATAGAACAGGGATGTGGTGAAAATAAGACAGTTTTGTCTATATTCATGACCTCTGAGGTAGAAGCAGCTTCTCCAGTTTATACTCTATGTAAAACAAATACAGTATTTGAGCAACGAAAAGTGTATATACTTTTATTGGGGATTAAAATAGATGATGAAACTCCATTAATGACAACTCTAGCTTCTTAGTAATGTCTTTCATCTTTTGAACATTAAAACACCTAATACTTGATATTACTCACTGACCATCTAGTGGTTGAATTTGCTGTGCATGCTGGTTTCTGACTGGTCTACATTGATATCACCACACCTACATTATAATCAAAGAAGGACTGTCGCAGGACTCTTCATCAAGAAGAGTATAAGGGTCACCATACATGTTAAAATTTGACTGTGCATTCTTTGTACAATTAATTTTAGACTTAACAAAACTCATGTAAAATAATGTGATAGATCAACACAAAGTGGCATATATTTGTGAAGTTAAAAGAAAACAATAAATGGTGTGCCACATTTTTTACAACTAAATATGTGAAAAGTCTGGTGTGCATTTGCATTCAGCCCCCCTGAGTCAATACTTTGTAGAACCACCTTTCACTGCAATTACAGCGGCACATCTTTTTGGGGATGTCTCTACCAGCTTTGCACATCTAGAGAGTGACATGTTTGCCCATTCTTCTTTGCAAAATAGCTCAAGTTCTGTCAGATTGGATCTGTGAACAGCAATTTTCAAGTCTTACCACAAATTCTCAATTAGATTTTGGTGTGGACTTTGACTGGACCATTCAAACACATGCATATTCTTTGATCTAAACCATTCTATTGTAGCTCTGGCTGTATGTTTAGGGTCATTGACCTGCTGGAAGGTGAATCTCCGTCCCAGTCTCAGTCTAACAGGCAGGGGCGTTGCTAGGTCTACAAAAGATCTGGCCCCAGCCCCCCATAGCAGCGTAGTAAAGAAAGTCATATGCTTGGGTGGGCATACACATGTATATACAGTAGTATACATGTGTGTGTGTGTATATATCCCCAGAGAGCCCCCCCTTATGTCAGGGTCCCCAGAGAGCCCCTCCTTACATCAGAGTCCCCAGAGAGCCTCTCCCTTGCATCAGGGTCCCGAGAGAGCCTCTCCCTTGCATCAGGGTTCCCAGAGAGCCTCTCCCTTGCATCAGGGTCCCCAGAGAGCCCCCCACTTACATTAGGGTCCCCAGAGAGCCTCCCCCTTGCATCAGGATCCCCAGAGAGCCTCCCCCTTGCATCAGGGTCCCCATAGAGCCTCCACCCTGCATCAGGGTCACCAGAGAGCCTCCCACTTACATCAGGGTCCCCAGAGAGCCTACCCCCCCTTGGGGACCCCTGCAGAGACTCGGGGCTATGGGCCCCAGATTCGGGGCTATAGCCCCAAAAGCCACCCCCTAGCGACACCACTGCTAACAGGTGTTTTCTAAGATTGCTCTGTATTTGGCTCCATACATCTTCCCATCAACTCTGACCAGTAGGGATGGTCCCGATGTTCGAATCAAACGTAAGTTTGACTCAATCATAGGGTGTTTGTTCACAAACTAAAGAGAAATATGGGGCATTTGTTGCAAATTTGAGCACTGCGGAGCACCCCATAATGCACTGCGAGATCGCAGTGCATTGACTGCTGCTGATTGGCAAAGCATGCACCTGACCTGACATTCACAGCGCAATCTGCTGTGAGTGCCATGATTGGCTAAAGGCAGGGTGCCTTTGGCCAATCATGGCTCAGGGGGTAAGTCCACACCCCACACTATATAAGGCTGCTTACACAGCGACTGTATGTAGTGGAATGCTTGGAGGAGATTGAGAAAACTTGAGCTGGATTAGGCAGGAGATATATATATGCACACACACACACATTGCATTCAGTGTAGACTATATATACAGTGCAGGCAGTCTAATTTTTTATATATATATATATAATATATATATACACACACACAGTGCAGTCAGTGTAGCATATATACAGTGCAGGCAGTCTAGTGTGTGTGTGTATACACAATTTATATAGCGCCAGCAGTTTACGTAGCACTTTACAATGTAAAGGGGGGACAGCAAAATTACAGTATAGTTCAATACAGAAGGCACAGGAGGGCCCTGCTCATAGAGCTTACATTCTAAAGGGAGGGAGTGGTGGTACAAAAGGTAAAAGATACGGGGAATGATTTGATGGGGGTGGCTCGAGGACAGTTGTTAGGTGGGTGTGGCATAGGTTTCCCTGAATAAGTGAGTTTTCAGGGATCTTCTAAAGGTGGTTAGGGGTACAGAGCGGGGTTAGGGGTACATTGTACCCCTACCCATTCACCAAAAAAAGTGTCAAAAAGTAAAAGCCACAACAGTTTTTAATTCCTTAATTAAAAAAGAAAAAAGTGTCCCACGATGTCCATCCATTTTCCATCACGCCACCCGATGGACCTGAAAAAAAAAGCTCCTCCTCCATGGGAGGCCTCCCGGCGATTGTTGTCTCTTGGCTGTGTCAGCTGTTATATAGGCAAGGGCGGGGCCACCCGGTGATGTAACTGAGTGACCCCACCCCCTTCTGACATCATGTGATGTTACATGGGAGGAGGGTGGGGTCATCCAGTTACATAAGTGGGTGGCCCTGCCTTTGCCTATATAACAGCTGTCAAAGCCAAAAGACAGCAGTCGCCAGGAGGCCTCCCATGGAGGCGGAGTTTTTTCGTTTTTTGTTTCTATTTTTCTGGTCCATCAGATGGCATGATTGACAATGGATGTACATTGCTGGACACTTTTTTTCTTTTTTAATAAAGGTTTTGTCAAAAACTGTCTATTGTGGTTTTTAATTTTGACACTTATTTTGGTGAATGGGTAGGGGTACAATGTACCCAATACCCATTCAAATAGGGGGGGTGGAATCTGGGGGCCCCCTTGTTAAAGGGGGCTTCTAGATTCTGATAAGCCCCCACCCGCAGACCCCGACAACCAATGGGCAGGGTTGTCGGGAAGAGGCTCTTGTCCCCATCAACGTGGGGACAAGGTGCTTTAGGAGACCCCAAAGCACCCCCCCATGTTGAGGGCATGTGGCCTGGTATGGTTCAGGAGGGGGGGTGCTTGCTCGCCCCACCATCCTGTCCTCCAGGCTGCGTGCTCGGATAAGGGTCTGGTGTGGATTTTGGGGGGACCCATACCCATTTTTTTTTAATTATGGCATGGCGTTCCCCTTAAAATCCATACCAGACCCAAAGGGCCTGGTATAGACTGGGCGGGAAACCCATGCCAATTTTTTTCCTTGATTTTTCATCTATATTGCCGGGAGACGGTAATAAATTACAGCCGCGAGCAAGTTTAAATTACATTTTTTCCTTTTAGAAATGTCATTTTGCTGTTCTACACATCACACACATGTGCCACTTTACAGGCAGACAAAGGGGACCCCCCAGGCACAATATTTAATGGAATATTTAATTTTTTTGATTTCACTTTAAGCATTATTAAAATCACTGCTCCCGAAAAAAATGGTTGTTTTAAAAACATTTTTTTGCATTGATACATGCCCCCTAGGGCAGTACCCGAGTCCCCATAAACTTTTTATGGCAGTAACTTGCATATAAGCCTTTAAAATGAGCACTTTTGATTTTTCATGTTCATGTCCCATAGACTTTAATAGGGTTGCATGTTCGCTCAAACTGTTCGCATGTTCTGGTGCAAACCGAACTGGGGGGGTGTTTGGACCATCCCTACTGACAGCTTCCCTGTCCCTGCTGAAGGAAATAATCCCCACAACATGATGCTACCACCATCTAACACACCTCTGAGGGCTTCACAGAACAGCTGTATTTATACTAAGATTAAATTACACACAGGTGGACTCTGTTTATTAATTAGGTGACTTCTGAAGGCAATTGCTTCCACTAGATTTTAGTTAGGGGTATCAGAGTAAAGGGGGCTGAATACAAATGCACTCCACACTTTTCACATATTTGTAAAAAACAAATTGAAAATTGAAAACCATTTATCATTTTCCTTCTATTTCACAATTATGTGCCATTTTGTGTTGGTTCCATCTCACAAAATACCAATAAAATACTTTAAAGTTTTTGGTTGTAACATGACAAAATATGGAACGTTTCAAGGGGTATGAATATGTTTTCAAGGCACTGTAGTTATTGGTAGATCTAAAGGAGATTGCACCATCCATTTGTAACATGTGGCGAACTTAAGAGTATAACGTTTGTTTTAAAACTGAACTTTAATTAATAAATATGTACATAGGCGGGGGCGTGGCCTGACCTCGGGAGAAGATGGCAGCCTGAATTCTATGCTCCCGCTGACAGAGGGGATATTCTGACTGAAACAGAGGTTTATTACTCGCCTGCATACCCGAGAACCATGGGAACTTCTTCCCGCAGCTCCTCCGCTTCACGCTCCAGATCGCCCCGAGAATTGACTGGCAGGATTAGCCAGAATATTCCAGAAATGTTCCGGTCACAATCCGGCAACATGGCGCCCACACGAGGCCCACCTCAGGCATCCAGCCAGATGACAGGAACCAACCCCTCCCCAGACAATGGAGCGGTGATACTCACGCCGCACTCACACCCCAGCCTGCACGATCTCCATTCCGTGGCTACTGATATCAAAAACACCCTCACGGCGGCACTGACAGCCGCAATCTCGGAACTCAAGATCGACATCCAATCTATTGCAGGCAGGGTTCAAGACGTGGAAAAGACGACCACAACCCACTCTACTGTGCTTAGACGAACCTGTCAGGTCCTAGACACCCACACCCTGCAGCTACGGGACCTGAATCGCCACATGGAGGATTTGGACAACCGCGGCAGACGCCATAATATCCGTGTAAGAGGCCTGCCGGAAACAATAGAAGCGGATCAGCTGCAAGCGGAGGTGACCTGCTTATTTAACAACCTCCTGGAAAAACCCCCCACCTCTCCAATAGGTATGGAACGAATACACCGGGCCCTTCGTCCACGGGGTAGAGACTCAGACCCGCCTAGGGATGTAATCTGCAACATAATTGATTACCAGCTAAAAGAGGAGGTTCTGCGAAAAGCCCGCACCCATACACAGATTTCCCATAATGGCGCGGCCATTCGTCTCTTCCAGGACCTCTCCACTATAACGTTGCAACGCCGTAGAGAACTGCGCCCTCTTTTGGAAGTCCTGCGCACCAAGGGGATTCCATACAGGTGGAAATTCCCCTTCTGCCTGTCAGCCTCGTCACAGGGCCGCTCCGCACTCCTCAGAGTACCGGAGGATCTGCGGTATTTCTGTGAAATCCTTGACATACCCTTCACTGAAGTGCCCGAATGGTACGCGGAGTTCCGTCCCCCGGCCTCAAGAACCATCCCGCCGCACAGCGAACCCATGGAGACCCAGACTCACCGCTACAGAAGACAGCGCTCCCCGTCTGAGACCCGACTGCTTCATCCAGCGCCAGGATCGAATCACGGCTCCAGCCCATCGAAAGCCCCGCAACCCAGAAGAGCTCGTCGAGATCGTTAAGTGATAGATCTTGAATCACCCTGCTGACTCAACATGCAGTAACCCTTTAATCCACCAGGTTTCAAATACAAGCTTCAAAGGTCCTCCGGTTTATTGTCTCGCTCACCCCATACACGATCAACATACCACCCTTATGTCCTGAGATCTCGTTCCTGCCTACCATGTCACACAAACAGTCTACAAAACGTTGACGGTAAGCCCTTCCCTGTAGAACATGAGGCAGACTTATGCACTGCTGCCACACACGATAGACCGGAACAGTCCAACAACCTCTAATTCTCAGAAATTCAGTATGAGGATAATGGATATATCCTTCTGTACTTCACAGGCCACTCACTACAGAATATGCTATGCTCAACGTGTATCCTTCCTTCTCCTTACCCCCTGTCCCCCCCCCCCACTTGCTCAGGAGTGGAGGCAGGGGAGATTGGGGTATGTTTTTGCTCTTATTCCACAAAAAGTGTTTTTTTGTTTTTTTTTTTTTGTTTTTTGTTTTTTCTTCATGACGTTTTGATTTCCCGTTAATGACCTAGATGTACATAATAAGTGGTGGTAGGGGTGATGATCCGCGGGTTTACACGACCTCATTACACTATATATCAACACCCCTCTGCAGGCTGTAACAGTCCTCGTGGACAGACCTATGCATTTCTGATCCTACACATACTGACCAGTTATCATTGGTTGTCTCCACACAAACAGCTCTCGACATGAGAGACTGCACGCCTCAAGGTGGCACTAGTCCCAATCTCTACTCATACACACCCACCCCCTGGTTTACAGTCAGGGAGGTTGGACCCCTGCGGATCATCACTACCTATGATAAAATATTACTCACTGCAATCTTCAGGAATAGTCGCGGTGGTACCCAGAGTAAGGCTCAGACATAATGTGTCCCCTGTTCCACCGATACCTCCTCAATGTTAACAACCTCCCGGCGCTGAGGGGGCTGCTCTGAAGGATACATAACACCCGCATCCTCTGCTAAGCCACTTACATGCAACTGGGTTTAAACCCTTATACTACATACGGACTTCCCCCTGTGTTTCTAACGTCACTCAAACACCTCTCACTTAAGCAGGGGGTTCTCTCCTCTTCCCATCCCCTGCCAATAATCTACATGGGGGGCTGGGGAGCCAACCGACTTAAACTTACAAAATGTACTCCGGACGACATGAACTCAACTCCACTTTTTTCCCTTTGCAAAGGGAAGGGGAGAAAAACGGAGCGACTCCCCAGCTGCTCCTCAAGTTCTAACTGGATACTCTCTGCAAAAAACACTCCATGTTTATAGTGCTACGCCAGGCTGACACTACAACTCGCAGACCCCAAAACACACCTACGACGCATGCTACACCCTCATATACCAACATCTAGTAATCCCATGATTGGTTAACTGACGGATACCCAACAGGCCCATAACCGTTCCTGTTAAAAGCAACAAACCCTATGGAACGCAGGGCATTCCTGATAACTGGATCACACACACCCCTGCCTCAGACCTTTTTAATCCAGTTCTTATTTCCCCAATAACCGAAGGACAACAGGGCTTACCCGGCTTCAGATACCCTACACATTTTCTGACCCATAGCAGGACATGACATAGGACCCTGACCCGCCTACCTCCGGAACAAGGTGAATGCTATATCATATCCTATTAGGAAGGATAATGATGAACGCAAAGCCTACATGAGATGCCAATAGGTTGTGTCTTGTTTCACACACACCCCTAGTTCCTAGTTGTTGTTAAGGGGTGCTTAAGACTTACTACTACATCTCGTGGATAAACGCTTTACATTGTCGGTAATAAAAGGAATGAAGGGGGGAGGGAAAGGAAAGGAAATTAAAAAAAAAGGGGAAAAAAAAGGAAAAAGGTAAAAAAAAAGGAAAAAAAAGAAGAAGAAAAATATACATAAGAATTTACTCACACACCTACCTGGTATACTGCTTGATCACACAGAGTACAATCTCACTCCAGCCTCTATGCTCTACCCCATACATGAACTATCTCCCTCCCTCAGATCATTCTTTTGCCTGCAATCTATATCTCGACCACCTAACCTTATGGCTTCCGGGCTACACCCCATCACTAGCTTGCTATCCTCAATAACCTCTTCATCTTGCTTATACCACATCCCTCTCTGTCTAGCGGACAGCAACTTCTCTTCGACCCTCACCTCCTATCACCGAAATCAGCTGCTCCCCTCCTCAGTGGCGTTTCACTTTATAAATTTTGATATATATATACATCTGATATTGACTATCGCCACTGAATCACTCCGGACGTACCTAAACACAGGTATACATTCCACGCGGACTAGCGAGCAGGTTCTCGCTACTCACCGGAAAAGATCACCTTCCAATCGGGCACACCTCACTACCCACATCCAACGACGCCCCCCGATTGCGATTGAGATTGATAAACATACACATCTTTTTCTCCTAACCTCTCTCCCCGATCTGCCTCCCTATCCTGTACCGAAACCTCTATACAAGGACACAAGGTTTCTGTTCTCTAGCTTCCACCTCCATTCTCCAGCCCTCCTCCTCCGACGGGCCACCATACCAACACAACAACTTCATCCCGTTATTCGCCAGCACTCCAAGACCTGAGCTATCCCAACATTAGGCCGCAAATGTCACGCACCAAATGCAAAACAATCAAAATAATATCCCTAAATGTACGAGGCCTCAACCTGCCAGAAAAACGCTCCCAATTACTTCTTTCTTTACAAAAAAATAATGCGGACATTGTCTTTCTTCAAGAGACCCATTTCAGAACGAACTCCACCCCAAAACTCTCTAACTATCGATTCCCTACCTTCTTTCATGCAACTAACCATTCAACAAAAACCAAAGGAGTCTCTATTCTACTCGCAAAAAACTGCCCATTTCAAATCAAAGACACCTACGCAGATGAGGAAGCGCGCTACCTTTTTGTGAAAGGCACGCTATTTGGTAAACTTATCACCCTCGCCAATATATACGCACCCAACACAAAACAGGTCCCCTTCTTCAAATCCACTCTACAAAAACTCTCTTCGTTCCAGGAAGGCCTTCTTGTCCTAGGAGGGGACTTCAACGTCCCTCTGAACCCCCCACATGATACCTCGGCAGGTACCTCAGCTATGCCTTACAGTGCGTTGCGAGCCATTAAAACACAACTAAAGGCGCTGTCACTACATGACTCATGGCGTACACTTCACCCGAATGATAAAGACTTCACATTCTACTCGGCTCCACATAACCGATACTCTAGACTTGACTACTTATTCCTATCACAAAGAGACCTGTCGATGTTAATCAAAGCCACCATTGATCCCATGTTTCTCTCGGATCACCACCCTATATCCATGACCCTATCATTCACAGAAGCCCCTCCCAGGTCCCTAATTTGGCGCCTGGACCCCTCGCTTCTTACAGACACAACCATTACAACCGACATACACAAACGCCTCTTGCTATATTTCCAGGAAAACGACTCCCCTGACGTTTCACCCATGATGAGATGGGAGGCTCATAAAAGCACCATCCGGGGGGAACTAATGGCAATCTCGGCAAAACGAAGAAAAGACCGACAGGCACACATTACTAAACTGACTTCCCGTATTCAAGCACTGGAAAGAGCCCATAAACACTCCCAAGCATTAACAACCCTTTCAGAACTACTCCAAGCCAGAACTGAACTTCTAGAGGCTCTAAACAAGCAAACGAAACGAAATTATATACTCTCCCAAAAACTATTCTATGAATATGGCAATAAGTCCGGTAAATTCTTAGCAAGAGCTCTCCGAACCAAGAAAACGTCCACAATGATCCACTCATTAACAGACGCTAAAGGGCAAAAAATAGTATCAAACGACCAAATAGCAGATCAGTTTGTACACTATTACACTCAGTTATACAATCTACACCCCACAAACCCACAGACGGATAACACTCAAAGAACAAAATCCATCAGAGACTTCCTCACGCAATACAGTCCCGAACCCCTATCTACTGAAGCAGCTACTGATCTAGAACAACCTATCTCATCAGCAGAAATAGACATGGTACTCAAACAACTGAAACCAGGCAAAAGTCCTGGGCCCGATGGTTTGACGACAGGTTACTACAAAACTTTCATTGAAACCCTCAAACCACACTTCCTGACTGCGTTCAACTCCCTATCTTCTGACAACCCCCCACCTCGAGACTTGCTGACAGCACACATAGCTGTAATTCCTAAGCCTAACAAAGACACATCTACGGTATCTAACTATCGACCAATATCCTTGTTAAATGTGGACCTAAAAATCTACGCCAAGGTCTTGGCTAACCGTCTCTTGCCCCTACTACCCAAACTCATCTCACTAGACCAGGTGGGCTTTATACCTGGTAGAGAGGCAAGAGACAACACGACCAAGGCAATCAATCTACATAAATGGTTAACCTCCACCCAACAACAAGGGTTTTTTCTATCTTTGGATGCGGAGAAGGCATTCGACAGGGTGGCATGGGACTACATGTCTGAAGTACTCAAAATGATTGGAATACGAGACCGCATGTTACAATTTATAATGGCCCTTTATGCTTCCCCAACTGCAAAGGTCCGTGTCAATGGTCACCTGTCGGGTGCCTTCTCCATATCAAACGGGACCCGCCAGGGATGTCCGCTTTCACCCTTAATATTTGTCCTCACGCTGGAACCACTTCTCCAACGACTAAGGTCCAATCCAGACATCAAAGGAGTGTCAGTATCCAACAACACATACAAACTGTCCGCCTTCGCGGACGACATCCTCTTATTCTTAACAGAACCACACATCACATTACCCAACTTACTTAAAGACTTTGCTACATTTAACTCATTGACCAACCTACAAATTAACTTCGCAAAATCGGAAGCCCTGAATATTTCCTTACAGAAGGAGACCCTTACAACCTGTCAATCTAACTTCCCCTTCAGATGGAACCGAGATGCGATCACGTATCTTGGGATTCACCTACCGACTCGCCTATCTGAACTATACTCCAAAAACTACCTGCCAATCCTCCAGCATATTCAAAAGGACCTAAAGTCCTGGTCGTCAGGAGTGTTCTCTTGGTTTGGCAGGGCATCAATAATTAAAATGAACATTTTACCAAGAATATTGTATGTTTTGCAAACAATCCCCATTAAATTACCGACAGCCTTCTTTACCTCATACCGCAAGGCATGTAACGACTTCATATGGGGCAAGGACCGCCCTAGACTCAGCTTTGACAGGCTAACCCTTCCCAAACTGAAAGGAGGTATAGCTCTCCCAGACATTACCAAATACCACTGGGCATGCCAACTGTCAAGAATTGTTGACTGGAACGTCCACTCCCACACGAAAGCCTGGACACAAATCGAAAACGAATTCTCCTCTATACCTATCCGACAATTACCTTGGATCTCCCCACTAAAAGTCCCCCCGACATGCAATCAACATCCCTTGATCTCCACCACGCTCAGTTCCTTCAAAATAGCGTGCCGCAAACACCACCTTTCCTCCACACCGGGCCCAATGACACCAATTCGAAACAATCCAGATTTCCCGTCGGGTCAATCGGCTACATTCCTCACAGACTACTGGCCCCACACTGCTTTAAGGGCAGAACATTTCTTTTCCGGACAGACCTTTCTAAACATTGCTAACTTACCTACACATGTGTCCGGACGGCCCCTCCCATTGTGGACATACTTTCAAATACGTCACTTCCTTAACCACCCGCACAAAAGCTCCGAGTATTCTAGACAACTCACACCTTTTGAATCACTGTGTACCAAATCGGAACCGCAACGACATGTGATCTCAGATATATACGCTCTCCTTTTCTCTGAACACAATCCTAAATCTAACATAGCCACACGCAGTTGGGAAAGAGAATTATCGATAAACCTATCAGAAGAAGAGTGGGAAAATATATACTCCTATATCCACAAAGGATCAATTAATATGTCGGCGCAAGAAAATGGTTTCAAAGTATTCTCTAGGTGGTACAAGACTCCGCTTAAACTTCACAAAATTTCCCCCAATATCCCCTCCACTTGTTGGAGATGCGCAGAGGGAGAAGGTTCCCTTATCCACATATGGTGGTCCTGCCCATCCATTCAACCTTTCTGGAAAGAGGTCCACCGCATTACCACTACCATTACCACCTACCAAATTGAATTCTCTCCAGCCCAAATGCTGCTACACCACTCCTCCATCCCAAAAAAAGACTACCACCGCTCTCTTGCTCTACACATGATAAACGCTGCTAAAATGTGCATTCCGACTGTCTGGAAATCCCCCAAACCCCCCACTATAGCTGATTGGCTCAAACGAATAACTAAAATAGCAGAAATGGAGGAATTGATCCATCAAGCCAAAGATACGCCCTCCAAATACAGGACTATCTGGTCTTGCTGGCAACATTTCCAAACCACAGACGAATATGCTGGTCTGATGTCCTAAGAATTTATGCTGACTCTCGTGGCCCAGTCGGAGGAGGAAACATTAAGACTCACTTTGTCACACTAACTCCCCCAACCTCGTTATTTTCTCTATCATCCCCTTCTTTACTGTCCTCCCCCACCTACGGGGCTGCTACATGTTACTAGAGATGACGTTCCCACTCACACCTACCCACCCTACACCTTCTCCTTGGAATTACTCTATCCAAGCACTCTATTCCCATACCCCATTCTACATATTCTATGCCTTTCTAACTAACCCCACAAAGGATTGCTAGTGGTCCGGTGACCGCAATCCTACCCTACATTCACCCATTTAGCGGTAACACTCAACCATCAACAAACTTCCGTACATAGATAACCCATCGAGCCCAGACAAACTCACATCAGTTCAGCTTCAGACTGAACGAGTCTATACACACTCTCAATTGTAGACACAATCCCTGATAACCCCTGATCTTAACCCACATTATTTAAAAGTCTATCTATTAGGGAACAAAACGGCTTGTAGTAACCTAGACAAGCTCGTTGGAATACATCATTAGGCTATGTTATTATACATAATGAGAACTAATAGAACCCCAGTTACAAAAATGTACTCATCAGACTAAACCAAGGCATAGATGCCTCTGTTCGACTGTTAAATACTCGTTTATGCATTATACCTCAGTTTTGAAGTATAAAAGTTAATCTAAGTTTATAATACAAATTGGAACTTATTGTATCGCTTATACCATACCACAGCATTGTATTACTCCTTGTATATTTCATTCTGTATCATATTGTGTACTATGAATTTTACTCACAATAAACAACATTCTGGAAAAAAAAAATAAATATGTACATAGGGCAGTGCATTTAAAATGTGTGCTTTGCTTCCTGCTTTGCATTGTTACATTATAGTTTTGCCTTAATGCTCTTTCTCACAAGTTTAATGTAAATTAACAACTGTTTGGAGGCCAAAAATTGCACTAAAAGATGGTCACAAAAAAAAAAAATAGGGCGAACACTGGTAATAACCAATACATACTGTACAAATAAGCTATACTTACCATTTAAGTACAATGGGATACATTTTGTAATAAGCATTCAAACAGTGTCCTATTCGTATTATCTTCATTTTCCCAACTGACCTGTTCCTTTCTTTTTTTGTACTTGGCAGGTATGATATTACTTTTTTGTTTTTATTTAAATAAATGTATCAATCATCAGTAAAAATAGAACCAAAATATCAAACCTATTTAACTTAACCTTCTACGAAAAAAAAAATGGTTTATGTAATGAGCAGCATTCAAAGCATTTACTTTATTCTTAACTTTTCATGTAGAAAAATTGCAATTTCACTAAATCTCATTATCATTCCCTTTCATATTCTCTATTTATACTTACAGTTCATGTGGAAACATGCCCCGCAAATATAAAATTCTACAGTTGCTCAATTAAATCTACAGTTACACATGGAATATGTTCTGCACTTAGCTCATGTCATTTTCACTTTAATACATATTACATAAAAAAAAATAAAAAACTTTTATTATCAAAAGAGCAAGGTGTTTTAAAGAGTATGTAAGCCCACAATCTGTTTTTCAATATGCTTTCTATCACTGTATATAGCTTTGTTAAGCAAATACATTCTAGTAAATCTGTCAAAGTTTATTTTACATCAGATAACATTTAGAAAATTTTACATTACATATTTTCACAACAATGAAACAGATAGCTTCCAGAAATAGTAACATAACAAAAAAATAAATAAAAAAGGGAAAAAAACCTCTAGCAGTATAATACATTAACAGCTCAATTTATACTCAGAAATACCATCTAATCCATAGTTAACAATATTAGGGTATTCAAAATAAAATAACTACCAATGGCTCCTGTCTTAGGTATTAACTGAAGTCATACAATTTGTCCAGTGAGACCAAATGGCTTCAGATTTAGACATTTCATTGTACAAATGGTAGATATGCTTTTTTAAAAAAATACATTTATTAAAGGGGTTGTAAAGTTGTTTTTTTTTTTTTTTTAAAATAACAAGCATGTTATACTTACCTTCACTGTGCAGCTCGTTCTGCACAGAGTGGCCCCGAACCTGGTCTTCTGGGGTCCCTCGGCGGCTGTTTCAGCTCCTCCCCGCAAGCATTTACCACCTTCATGCGAGCTCCCTCGCACGGTGGTGAGTGCTTGCGGGCGCGCTCCCGTGATACAGCCGGCGGCTATAGCCGCTCGCTGTATCACTCGGCCCCGCCCCCCGGCGCGCCGCGTCATCGGATGTGATTGACAGCAGCGCGAGCCAATGGCTGCGCTGCTTTCAATCCATCCACTGCAGCCAATCAGCGACCAGGCTGAGCTGCAATGAAGCTGACGAGGACGAGGAGCGAAGATTCGAGGCGTCAGGTAAGTAAAACGGGGGGCCTGGGGGCGGCGGTACTGTCAAAAGTTTTTTCACCTTAATGCATAGATTGCATTAAGGTGAAAAAATTTTTACCTTTACAACCCCTTTAAGTTTAGTAATCTATTCTGACAGAGACAGTGGGTGAGGTCCACTTCAAACAATCATCCTACGGGCAAAAATAAAGCTCTAGAAAAAGTTGCCTTTAAATTTGTGTTCATTGAAGACATATCAAAATGACCTAAAAGACATACAAGTGGCATAAAAGATGTATAAAAGGGGGGGAGTGGCCTGGCTGCTACAGAAGATGGCCATTTAGTTCTTCTGCTCCGTTCCTCTGTGCTACAAAACAAGCACATTCAGTTGCCTAATACCCGGCACATACCCTCCAGAATGGAGGAACATATCCAGGACAGTATCTGGACTATGTCCCAGAAGAAAACTCACCCCAAGAGACCCCACCGTCTATTAGATTACTATATGCAGCCCGCACAGCAGAGCGGCCAACATGGCTCCGGCCAGGAGAGAGGAGACCCAGAGCAGCCACCAGAACACCACAACACTGCCGCAGATCCCTCCTCTGACATGGAAGTCGCAGCAGATCAGCACCATGAGACCCTCATCTTCCCAGGTGACAGAGGTAAGTGACTGGCAGACCCACCTGCTCACTCCCCTGATAAACAGCCTCCTGTTAAACACTATGGGGCTGGGACATGTAGTGCCACAGCAGACCTGCCAGCCATGCAATCTCTAGCTGCATTTCCCACTACCAACAATCCTGCATGAGAGCATTACCTCAAAGCCATGCTGCTATCCTTTTAGGCTGATCTCCACAGGGAATTAAAAATCTCCATTAATCAATTACAGGACAGAGTTGACTCTGTAGAAGAACGTACTGACCATATTGAGATACATTTATCGGAGGCCACTAAGGCCCATAATACTATTGTGGACATAAAAGATGAACAAGCCAATGCTATCTGCACACTATGTTTAAAAGTCGCAGAGCTTGAAGATCGCTAACAGTGAATGACATGCTAATTGATCGTGCGCGTAGGATACACAAACTGCAACACCAGCATCTGTCCCCAGAGACATTCCAGCGAGAGTACACTTCTTTCATGCTAAAGAAGAAATTATGCAGAAAGATCATTTTGCTCTCTACCTGAACCATTTACCAAGATATCACTCTACAATGATATATCTGCTGCTACCTCCCAGATACGCAAATCTTTTGCTCGGATTACCTCAGTGCTGGCTGAGAAAAAAAATCACCTACAAGTTGGGCTACCTCACAAAGCTGCTGGTAGCTAATCCACAAGTCACCATGCTGACCCCCAAAGAGGGTATCAAACAGCTCAACAACTGGGGATTAACTTCTCGTGTACCTCCACCTACTCCTAATGAGAGACCAATGTCTTCCAAAATATCCAACCCTTGGGACTCACAAGCTCCACCATAAACATGGTGTGCCTACATATTTGTACCTTTCTGCTGCAGAGATACATATATAAGGCTGAATGCTATTTTTTTCTGTTGTAAGAGTGGAGGAGTGGAAGTCTCTACGATTGCTCTTCCATGCTCCACTGCTCTAGTGTGCCAAGCACATCCTTTGTTTCTTGTTTACCAGCACAAGTTTATTATGGATACAATAATAACCAGCTCGTTAATCCCACTTATAATTGCATTTAGAATTTTTTTTTTGTTGTGTGCTCAGATCAAGACTTGTATGGCCTAGACAATCTTAACCTGCTCATAGCCATTTTCTTGTATTTAGCACTGTAACTGCAACACCTTTGCTCCCTCCGTAACCTCTGACCGCCCCTCTATAACCAGAGTTTGTCTCTACCAGTACCGTTGTATCACCCATTTCCAGACATATCCTCACCTGAGACATGACGCTCACCATCATATCCTTGAATGCCAAGGGCCTCAACAGCCCCTTTAAATGCTCACTTCTCTAGAAAGAAGCTATTTCCCAGAAGGCAGATATTCTCTGTGTTCAAGAGACGCACTTCTCGGAGCATAAATTCCCCCAGAGCTCCCACAAATTATTTCCCCATTGTTTCCAAGCACGGCCTGACAAAAAAGTGCAGGGAGTTATGATAACGGTTCGATCCTCATCCCACAAATTATTTCCCCATTGTTTCCAAGCACGGCCTGACAAAAAAGTGCGGGGAGTTATGATCACGGTTCGATCCTCAGTATCTTTCAATCTCACCCATCTTTATCAGGACCAGCACACAGAAAACCATACACCAACACAACAAGAGGGTTCGTACAGACAAGATTTTTATTCCCAACCACCTCTAGGCACACACACACACAAACTCATCATACAGGGGACCGAGAGGGAGGGGAAGGCAAGTCCCCGGGGGGAATGGGGAGAGGGGCATATTGGCATCAACCCCCATATTGGCCACCACACAACCCCTACCCACAACACTAATGGGCACCAAACTCAACACCACCATAGGTACAACATTACATTCAGCTACAAGAGGGGAAGAAGGTTAAAGAGGTATAGAGGATGCAGAGGTGGGCACCAGAAAAAGGAAAATGCAGCAATGGTTCAAGGTATTTCTTATCGTACATCACGGGAAACAGAGCCATAGTAGTTATTATGTGCTTTATAGGCCACCTTCAGGTGATGGACACTGGCACACCCTAAGACAGGAAGTCCACTCCCTATATAACCCCTCCCACTACTGGGAGTACCTCAGTTTTTTTGCCAGTGTCTAAGGTGTTGGTCATGAGTAAAGATGTGATGTGCTGAGCTCCACTGGAGCAATCCTTGCTGGGGCTAGCTATGCAGCTGGATCCATTCAAAGTGTCTTTTAGGCCGAATTAAATGGTACCCGGTCCTCGTATCTGAAGAAACAAGGTTTTACCTGTAACACTTCTCTTTTTAGAGAGCTGGACCCTGGGATGCAGTACTTTGGCATTTTAGAGCCATAAAGTTTTACTGGCAGGTGCTATTACAGGGTCAGGAGTGCGGGTTCCCTGAGGGTCCCCGTTTCTTGAAGGTTTGTTAACGGAACCCACCGTGAAGCGTGAAGATTGGGTCTGTTGGTTTTTACCACAGAAAACCCTGTGGCGGCAAAGGTAAGTGGAGTTTTTCTAAGAAATTTTAAAAATTTTCTTATGAAATGTCTCCTTTAAAAAGTAAAAGGTTGTCATGTCTAAGTGTAACCACTGGGGTCTGTATGGAGCACGTACCTTCCCATGCTTTCCTCAGAGATCACGCTGTGTCACAGAAGCAGTAGGCTTTTTTCCTCCGGCTAGTAGGCAGACCTCCAGTAAGTTCGGGGGGGGGATTTTGCTTCACCAGACACCCCCCCAACTGGGCTGAACTCTCCCCCTCTTCACGAGGCTGAACATTAGGAGAGAGCTAAGAGGAGAGGCCTGCGTGGGAAAACTTTTTTCTGAAAGGAGGGAGGCATGATGCGACGGAGGGGGCTGGGCTTAGTGCGGCATTGGCGTCCTCCAACGACGATGTGGGAGTGTGTTGTAAAAACTCCATTTGTGTTGACTGCAGGTTGTTGGAGGGACACAAGAGCAAAGAGGAGCATGAAAGTGGTTTGGTGACACAGGCATTTCCTATCTGACACATTTACTATTTGCATCAGGCTGAGCATTAATAGCAGCGGCAGTGGCTGAACTATTGCTCAAGTGGTAGTTGCGATTTCTTCTGATAGTACCCCTGATTTTGTGCATTAAAACACCCCCAAAAAAGGGCTAAAAGGGTCTCCCTCAAGCTCTGGAAAGCCTACTCATCTCTACAATGGCATCCTCCCCTGAGAAGTGGTAGCTGGTCAGAGTGAGCATCAGGGCCATGAAATGTTTGAAACTGTTTTCAGCACTGCAGTCCCTGTTTGTTATTAAAAAGGTCTTTTTTCATCAGCCATGATAGGATTGAAAAAAAAAAAAGGTTAGTGGCTTTAATCGCATCCCACTGTGGGACAAAATGCAACAGGTTCTCTTCCTTTTCCCTCAGGGGACCGTAGTGAGGCTGATGACTCCTCTTCTGAGGTATCAAAGGCAGGTGGATCAGCTTTCACAATCTGTAAAATCGATTGTGCAATTTCTTGCTGAATGGTCTGCTCCACATTTATGTACCCTTAACTGAGTGTTTGGGTTCGCTAAAGCCTCCTCAAGCTGTGTATGCCTTTCCTGTCCATTCATTGCTGGAAAAGCTTTTTGTATCTGAGTGGCATCACCCAGATAAGTATTTTTTTCACTCCTAAAAAGTTTTTTCACACTTTATCTTATGGTGGAGAAAAGTGACTAAAAGTGGGATATACCAACAATTAACACTACTATATCCTCTGGGAATAAGAGTTTGACTTGTCTGGCAGACAATTCTCAAATGCTTAGGGATCCAGCAGATAAAAAGTTGGAATATATAGAAAAATGTGTTGTTGGACAGTTTTCAGGAACAGACTAGCATCTCCAAATCCCTAGTGGTAGATAAAAAAGAGAATAAGAGAGATACACTGCTCCCTCTGGAATAATGGGATTTTTAATGGGGATATATACGCCTGTTACCAAGGTAAGCATGCAAACAATAAAGTTTAGTTTAAGAAATGGTAAATTTTATTATTACATAATAGTAGATAAAAATCACATAGTCATCATAACATATAGACCATGAATGATACTTGATACAAGAAACAAGATGTTTGGATAAGCAGAGGGGCTGACGTGTTTCGCAGATTCCTGCTTCTTCAAAGGCATCGCATGCATCTATAGTTTCATCCAGGTTACATAGAACATATCATTAATATAGTACCAATTAATCATAATTTATTAAAATTTCTATACAGTGATCACATAATAATACATAGCGTAAATGCACGTGCTTACCTAACTTGACGTTTTAGATGCTTTTTTACGTTTATGGATGGTTGTGGCATCGTGGTGTGCAAAGGTCAAGCCGTCATAGACTAACCTCCTATAGCAACTGTCTGGTGGAAGTAAGATCCACCAGGGTTGGACAGTGGAGGTATCAGATTGCGTTAATTACCAAGGGATAGTGTGGTACCTATAATCTATGGATTTAAAAATACTAACATTAAGCGGTTTAAAATTAACTAATGAATAATTCAAAATAAAAAAATAGTAGAAAAACTAAATATAGCGAGATATATAGTCCCTACTTTAAATACCGATGTAGTGGGAAATTTTTTATTAGTCTATAAAGATGTTTATGTATATAACCATCATGGGTTATTTCAGGCAATAATGCCCTGGTAGTATCTATTCCCATATGTGCAATATCCATTAAAATGTAAACATATGTGGAAATAGTAGGGAAGAGAAAGGGGGCCCTTAGGTTATTAATGTTTTAATATTTTGCAGCATAAATACTATATTTTAATATTGGACCCTAGTACAGGCTAAATGTTCTATAGCGTGATATGTTTAATGTGGGCAAACAAACGTTGCCACAAATGCCTTCAATGGTAACTATAGCTACCTTGCCCCCAAACAGTGAAACCCTTACCTGTCCCATAAATAGAGTTTGGAACCTTGACACATAAAAGTCCCGATAGGTACGCTGGTGCCTGCAGTGCACTGCGCTGGATAACAGATCAATGCGTGTGTCAGCAAGAAAGCCGGCGCTGCCATCTTAAATATACTCCATCACATCGTAAGTGTTGGGTCAACCTTGACCCCCGACATCACTTCAGGTACGGTGGCCCCTGGAGGTGCGCATGCACACAAGAACCGAATCACGGTCATCAGTGCACAGGCGCCCATGATCGCACGCAAGCTAGTATGCGAAGGAGATGAGGAGGGGAAAATTGTCACTCCTCTCCACCAGGGGCGCCCGAATACATCCACTCAATACCATAGGCCACAGGAGGCTAGTTAGATGGCCTGAAGCACAGGATACCACCAACATCCACTATTAGCATCCGCATATTTAAACATAGATAGAAATACTGTACATATGAGATAATTATGTATTGTATAAATATAGCAGAAAACTTATAAAGAACATACATATACAAGTGCATTCTTCTTAGTGTCTAAAATATGGAATATGAACTAGAGTTAGTAAATTAAATAAGTACACAAAAATAAACAATAAAATAGTAAAAAAAGAGGGGAAAACACACAAAAAAGACAAAGGGGAGTGAATAAATGAAATAAAATAAGAATTAAGAAAATGATAATGAATAAAATGAACCAAATAAGTGAATTACAGTGAAATAATGATTATCATGATAAAGATCCAGAACTAGATAGAACAATAATACAAATAATCATATCTCATCATGTCCAATAGTGTAGCTTAGAGAGGCCATAGGTCAAACAGTTTGTACCCCATTAATGAAACCTGTTTCATAATGACATTTTTTGCTTTATAATGTCATTTAAAAAGTTAGCCCAAAGAGTAAATAGCTATACAGAGTGATTTGATATTACTACATAAAGTTATAGATATTTACCATATATAAGCTTTATTTTAACCCTTTATCACCAAACATGTGACAATAGGACAAAAATAGTGGCGCTAAATATGTGCTGAGCAGAAGGTGTTCAACCTAATATAACATATCTAAAAAATCAATGTTAAAACATATAAAGATGTAAACACTGATTTCACCCTGTGATAAGTGAAACTTAAAATAAAACTTAAAATAAAAAATAAAAAAAAATAAAAAACGATATTGTCAAAAAAAATAGTCCATAAAGTGTTCGAGTGCATTCATAATGGTGGTACCATTGGTATAGTTTACTTAGCGACCTGCCTATGTGGCACATTTTATATTGGGAAGCCTAAACGCTCATTTGCCAAGCGTAATCAGGACCATCTTTGCTACTTAGATGCAGGGTTATTGTATACCCCAATATGCAAACACGTGGGTCTAAACCATAGTTACGATCCAGCATACATTTCTTTCTTTGCACTAGAGGTTGTCCCTGAAACCGAGAGGGGAGGAGACTTCGATAAAAATATCCTCCAGCAAGAGGCTATGTTGATCTTTAATCAAAGAGCCACCTACCCACCGGGCTTAAACACAGCTCTATCGTTTAAACCCTTTCTGTAATAAGGGTTATATGTACCTCCTTATATTCACATACAGTACAGTAAATATATATAACTTTATGTAGTAATATCAAATCACTCTGTATAGGTATTTACTCTTTGGGTTAACTTTTTAAATGACATTATAAAGCAAAATATGTCATTATGAAATAGGTTTCATTCATGGGGTACAAACTGTTTGAACTATGGCCTCTCTATGCTACACTATTGGACATGATGAGCTCTCATTATTCGTATTATTGTTCTATCTAGTTCTGGATCGTTCTCATGCTAATTATTTCACTGTAATTCACTTATTTTTCTTATTAATTAATTCTTATTTTTTTTCATTTATTCACTCCCCTTGTGTTTTTTTTTGTGTCTACCTCTAGTGTTGACATTCCGTATTTTGGACACTAAGAAGAACGCACTTGTATATGTATGTTCTTTATAAGTTTTCTGCTATATTTATTTGATAGACAAATATCTTATATGTACAATATTTCTATATAAGTTTAAATATGCGGATGCCAATAGTGGATGTTGGTGGTATCCTGTCTTCAGGCCATCTAGCTAGCCTCCTGTGGCCTATGGTATTGAGTGGATGTATTCCGGTGCCCCTGGTGGAGAGGAGGGACAATTTTCCCCTCCTCATCCCCTTCGCACGCTAGCTTGCGTGCGATCATGGGCGCCTGCACACTGATGACCATGATTTGGTTCTTGTGCACATGCGCACCTCCAGGGGCCCCGTACCGGAAGTGATGTCAGGGGTCAAGGTTGACCCAACACTTCCGGTGTGATGGCATACATTTAACAAGGCGGCGCTGGGTTTCTTACTGACACACGCATCAATCTGTTATCCAGCGCAGTGCACTGCAGGCACCAGCATACCTATCGGGACTTTTATGTGTCAAGGTTCTGAACTCTATCTATGGGACAGGTAAGGGTTTCACTGTTTGGGGGCAAGGTAGCTATAGTTACCATTGAAGGCATTTGTGGCAACATTTGTTTGTATGCCTACATTAAACATATCGCACTATATGACATGTAGCCTGTACTAGGGTCCAATATTAAAATATAGCATTTATGCTGCAAAATATTAAAACATTTATAACCTAAGGCCCCCCCCTTTCTCTTCCCTACTCTTCTCACATATGTTTACATTTTAATGGATATTGCACATATGGGATTAGATACTACCAGGGCATTATTGCCTAATATAACCCATGATGGGTATATACATAAACATCTTTATAGACTAATAAAAAATGTCCCACTACATAAGTATTTAATTAGGGACTATATATGTCAATATATTTCATTTTTCTACTATTTTTTATTTTGAATTATTCATTAGTTAATTTTAAACCGCCTAATGTTAGTATTTTTAAATCCATAGATTATTGGTACCACACTATCCCTTGGTAATTAACGTGATCTGATACCTCCACTGTCCAACCCTGGTGGATCTGACTTCCACCAGACAGTTGCTATAGGAGGTTTGCACACTATGATGCTACAACCATCCATAAAAGTAAAAAAGCATCTAAAACTTCAAGTTAGGTAAGCACGTGCATTTACACTATGTATTATGTGATCACTGTATAGAAATTCTAATAAATTATGAATAATTGGTACTATTTTAATGATATGTTCTATGTAACCTAGATGAAAATATATATGCATGCGGTGCCTTTGAAGAAGCAGGAATCTGCAAAACATGTCGGCCCCTCTTCATATCCAAGCATCTTGTTTCTTATATCAAGTATCATTCATGGTCTATATGTTATGATGACTATGTGATTTTCTACTATTATGTAATAAAATTTACCATTTCTTAAACTAAACTTTATTGTTTGTGTGCTTACCTTGGTAACAGGCGAATGTATCTCCATTAAAAATCCCATTATTCTAGAGGGAGCAGTGTCTCTCTCTTATTCTCTTTTTAGATAAAAGTTAGAATTCCTATTAAAAAAAAAAAAAGAAAACACTTTTCTCTGGCAGATTGAGTGTCTCAGCCTGCACTGACAGTAATTGGTTAATCGTTGAGAGACCAGTTTAAACAGGTGTTCAAGGTTATCCTGCTCAACAGGCTCAGGATCTGGCAAGCTACTAGCAGCTTTATGTTTGCAATAGTTGCTATGAGAGATTCTATCCTTCAGGCTTTGCGCCTTTGCTAGGCACCATGCAAGAAGTTCCTGGCTAGTCTTCCTTTTGCGGCAGCTATTTGGGGATGATTTGGGTAATACATCCAAAGAAATTTTAGTGGAAAAAGTACCCCTTTGCTATTTAAGAAAAAGAGTAAATGTATTTTAAAAACTCCAGGCAGTCACAACGGCCTCCACCGTCAAATTCAAAAGTTAATCCTCAGGGTCAACCCCAGGGACAAAAGAGGTCTTGGGGGAGGAAACCTACAAAATAATGAAGCCTCCTTATGAGGGGGTGCCCCCCACTCGCTTGAATAGGGGGAATTCTTCCGCAGTTCTCAAGGATCTGGCAGGAACAATGCAGAGACAGATGGGGGACATCCTCAATAGCTCCAAGGTACAAACTGGAGTTCCGAGAGTTCCCATATCCTCGTTTTCTCAGATCAAACATTCCTAAGGATCCAGAGAAAAAGAGGTCTTTCTCTCAAGCATTGGATCTTTTGGCAAAAAATGATCATGGTGGTCCCCATGTAAGAGTAGAGGTTGGGGTTTCGTTCAAACCTTTTTTTCCAAAACCGAAAGGATATTCTGGATCTCAAAAATCTAAATTCAATTCCTGAATATAACCACTCTTTTTTCGCATGGAGTCAATCCAGTAAGTTATCTCCATCCTACAAGGAGGAGAGCTTCTGGTGTCAATCGACATCAACGATGCAAATCTCCATGTACCCATTTCCTCGCTCACTAGTACTTTTCAAGGTGCTTTTCGGTCTAGCTACTGCACCTTGAGTGTTTACAAAGGTTCTGGCCCCTCTTCTAGCCAGATTACCGGCTCAAGATATAATGATTATGGTTTACCTAGATGGACTGTTCTTGATAGACCAGTCGGTAGCCCGCTTAGACCAAAGTATGGTGACCACATTCAACTACCTAGAATATCTAGGTCGGATTCTCAACCTAGAAGAAATCTTCTTTAAAACCATGAAGAAGGCTAAAATACTTGGGTCTGATCATAGATACATCCAGAAAAGGGTATTCTTGTCCCAGGCAAAGATCAGCACCATAAAAGTAACTGATTCAGGTGGTTGAAGCAAGATTAATTCTTCTATTCAGCTTTGCATGAGGTTTTTGGGAAAGATGGTGGCTTCATTTGAGGCTGTTCCTTATGCTCAGTTTCATTCGAGATTGCTGCAAAACAGTATCCTATCGGCTTGGAACAAAGGATTCAAGCATAAATTCCCAATGTGTCTGACTCCAAAGCCTATGGCCACATCACCCCGAAAGAGCCTAATCTCATCGGATCTTGGAAGCTAAGCAGGGTCAGGCCTGCTTAATGCCTGTATGGGAGACCGCCTGGAAATACCAGGTGCTGTAGGCTGGGTGCGCCGGGTCCTCAGTTTATGGTTAACCAAAAATCTGCAAAGGCGAAAATCCTTCCTTCAGTTACCTGGGAAGTGGTAACATATGTCAACCTTTTTTTTTAGTTGGGGATCAGTCCTGGAAGAGGCAACTGTCCAAGAGAAGTGGGCCAGTTCAGAAATGGTCTTGCCCATTAACATTCTAGAAATTCAGGCAGAGCACTTGGTCCTGAGGGCCTGAATGTTCAGTTTATGGAATTGTCCTGCCAGAATTCAATCCAACAATGCCACAGCAATGGCCTATATCAATCACCAAGGGGGCACAAGAAGTTGTGCGGCCCAGAGAAAGGTGAATTATATCCTATCTTGGGCAGAAAACAATGTACTTTGCCTATCAGCAGTCTTTTTTCTAGGAATAGAAAATTGGCAGGTGGACTACTTGAGTCGCCAGCAGTTGTTCCCGGGAGAATGGTTCCTTCACCCCGATATCTTCATGTCAATCAATATGTCAAAGATGGAGGATCCCAGACGTAGATCTGTTTGCGTCCAGGTTTAACAAATAAATCGACAACTTTGTGTCAAGAACAAAGGATCCGCTAGCATGCGGAACAGATGCCTTGCTATTCCAGTGGAATCGGTTCTCATCGATTTATACATTCCCTCCTATTCTGCCTGCGTCCACAACTTTTTTGTAGGATCAAACAGGAAGGGAAGTCTGTGATTCTTGTGGCTCCCAGCGTGGCCCAAGAAATCTTGGTATGAAGAGATCATAAAGATGGCGGTAGGAGACCCATGGAACCTACTACCACGGCTAGACCTTCTCTCGCAAGGTCCGGTATTCCATCCTACTTTACTTTACAAATGCTAAATTTAAACGGTTTGGCTATTGAGACTCACATTCTGGAGAAGCATGGGTTGTCAGGTTCAGTGGAGTCTACTCTGGTTAATGCAAGGAACCCGGCCTCCAGAGTCATATGGAAGGCATATGTCTCCTGGTGTGAATTCAGGGGTTGGCACCCCAGGAAATATATCATAGGTAGAATCCTTGACTTTCTACAGATGGGATTAGAAATAAAGCCGGTCTTGAGTACTATCAAGGACCAGGTTTCAGCCTTATCTGTATTTTTTTCAGTGACCATTGCTTCACACTCTTTGGTTCGTAGTTTTATTCAGGGGGTAACGCGGCTTAAAACCTCCGGTTAAGTCACCCCTGAACCCTTGGGACTTGAATTTAGTCCTGTCGGCATTACAGAAACAGTCTTTTGAGCCAATACGACATATTCCCTTGATCCTTTTTGACAACGAAGCTAGTTTTGCTGGTAGCAAAGAAAGCTAGTTTTGCTGGTCAAAGAAATGACATTCTCTTGATGTGGTGAGAGCAGTCAAAATCTATTTAAGAACGACTGTTCAGATTCGAAAAATTGATGTTTTGTTTGTGTTGCCTTAAGGCCCTAAAAGAGGACAGACAGCATCAAAATCTACTATTTCTAAATGGATTCGACAAGTGATTGTTCAAGCTTATGGTTTAAGGAGGAAAGTCCCACCTTTTCATATTAAGGCACACTCCACTAGGGCTGTTAGTGCTTTGTGGGGGTGCATCACCAAGCTTCCATGGTTCAAATTTGTAAGGCCTCAACTTGGTCTTTATCCATACATTTACCAGACTTTATCAGGTGAATGTAAAAAGGCATGAGGATGTCGTCTTTGGGTGTAGTGTGCTGCAGGCAGCAGTATAACTCCTCTAGTCTCATGTTGCCCTAATTCTGTTGTGTCTCCCTCCCCTCAGTTGGCATTGCTATGGGACATCCCACATAGTAACTACTATGGCTCTGTGTCCCGTGATGTACAATAAGAAAATAGGATTTTTATAACAGCTTACCTGTAAAATCCTTTTCTTTTAAGTACATCACGGGACATAGAGGTCCCGCCCCTCTTTCCAGTATACACGTGTATTGCTTTTCTACAAAAACTGAGGTACTCCCAGTAGTGGGAGGGGTTATATAGGGAGTGGACTTCCTGTCTTAGGGTGTGCCAGTGTCCATCACCTGAAGGTGGCCTATAACCCACATAGTAACTACTATGGCTCTGTGTCCCGTGATGTACTTCAAAGAAAAGGATTTTACAGGTAAGCTGTTATAAAAATCCTATTTTTTAATTTGAGTGGTAGTTTACAAAATAAGATTTGAGGCAGCTGGATCAGGGACTACAATTTGCACCTGACTAACAATTCAAAGAGTTCAGGGCATATATAGATCTACAAAGATTTTAAAGGAAAATGAATATAAAAAAATATTATGCAGATGACAAAAATCAAAATAAAGAGTATAATACCAACTACCAACATAGTGGTCTGAGGACTAGCTCAATTTTTAACCCTAATGTTCTAACCACCAATATATAGAGGTTTTTAAATCTATGGCGGAGAAAGATTTAAAACAGATGAAACCCACCAGAAAGAAATCAATCAACTAAATACGGGCAGATTTAAAAGCTTTTGAAAATAGGAAGGATGTGGTAATCCGCCCAGTGGATAAATAAGGAGGTCCAGTGATACTTAGCAAGGAAAATTATTATAAGGAATTGAATAGATTAGTGGAAGATACTACCATGTATGAAAAATTTAAATCCAATACCCTTAAAAAATATAGGTCAAAACTTATAAAAAAAAATAACCAAACAAGCACATAGGCAAGAAATTCTGGATAAGAGGGAATATAGGTACCTGGTACCAGATGCACCAAGGCTACCAGTAATATACCAGGTGCCGAAAGTCCACAAAAAACAGCTTAACCCTCCAGGGAGACCCATTATCAATGGAGTGGACTCCCTCTTTTCCAGAGTGGGAGAATATATTGATCTTTATCTGCAACCAATAGCGCAACAATTTCTATCCTATCTTAGAGATAGCAAACAACTAATTAAAATTTTGGAAGAAATACCACAAGAACCCAATCTTATCCTAGCCACAATTGATGTGGATTCCCTATATACAAATAAAAGACAGGATGATGCCTTGGAGGCCATCATGTGGGCCCTTAACTACTTCAATACAGGACACTTACACCCCCTTCCTGCCCAAGCTAATTTTCAGCTTTCAGCGCTGTTGCTGTTTAAATGACAATTGTGCAGTTTTGCTACACTCTACCCAAACAGAATTTTTATCATTTTGTTCCCATAAATAAAGCTTCTTGGTGGCATTTGATCACATCTGCATTTTTTATTTTTTGCCAAACAAATAAAATTTTGAAAAAAAAGGTTTTCTATTGTTTCTGTTATAAAATTTTGTAAATAAGTAAGTTTTCTCCTTCACTGATGGGCACTGATAAGGTGGCACCAATGAGGGGGCACTGACAGGCGGCACTGGTAGGCGGCACTGATATGCAGCATTGATGGGCTTTGATAGGTGGCACTGATGGGAACTCATGGGTGGCACTGATGGCGTTGTTGGGCATCACTGATGGCACTGGCAGGCATTGGGGATGGGCACTGATTGGCAGCTGCCTGGACACTGATTGGAATTTCCCTGGTGGTCTAGGGTGGCATACCTGGTGGTCCAGTGTGGTAGCCATCCCTGGTGGTCCTGGGTGGGCATCCGAGGGGGGGCTTTGCTGATAAACAATCAGCACAGACCCCCCCTGTCAGGAGAGCAGCCGATTGGCTCTCCTATACTCACGTCTGTCGGGCATGAGTAAGGAAAAGCCGATCAACGGCTCTTCCTGTTTACATCGTGATCAGCCACGTTTGGTCGCAGCTGATCACGTGGTAAAGAGCCTCCATCAGAGGCTCTTTACCGAGACCGAGATAAAAAGAAGACAAGGGCGCACCAGCCTTGTGCATTAACTTTTAAAACATTTATTAAATAAAAAATGGTAAAAGAAGTAACTCACAAGCGTTGGTGGAGGAGGCACAACATAAAATCGCACCGGTAGACAGTCTGCGATTTGGGATGAGCGAAACCTTCCAGGGGTCGTGGAGGAACGCACAGACGTTGCAATCCGCTAACGCGTTTCGAGGGGAGAGTCCCCTCTTCCACAGAGCTATGCAGTGCAACCTCCCTCAGCGAACTTCACTTATAAATGCCTGCATGCCAATAAGGTAGGGATGGGGTGCGGGGCTCCTCCCCCTTTCCTTAAAAAATCCCTCCCTTCTAGGTATCTATCTAGAACAGAGTAAGATCCTCCGAAACAAATTTATTGATAAAGGATATGATCCCACCCTAATTGATACGGCCTGCAATAAATATGTCCATCTATATGAGGAGCCCTCGGTACATGATTCACAATCCACCCCTGCGAGTGATGAGGACACTATACAGACTCGGTTCTCCACCCAATATACCAACAGGGCTTTTGAAATACAAAGTATTTTACGGAAGAACTGGAGTATCCTCAAACCCGACCCTATTTTGAGTAAACACCTTCCTGATAGACCCAATATAGTTTATAGAAAACCCCGTGACTTAAGAAGCCTGATAGCCCCCAGCATGATGAAGAAACCTCTAAACAAGTCCATCAATGTCTGGTCGACTATTTTTGATCAGAAAGGCAGTTACAAGTGTAGCGTTAGAAACTGCGGCACCTGTCAATACATGTGGCACAGGAAAAAGTCTGTCACTGGTATAGATGGCAGAATTCACCACCTGAAGCAATTCATTAACTGCGGTACTGACCACGTAGTTTATGGCATTATTTGTCCGTGTGGGCGCCTTTACGTTGGCCGCACCTCCCGTCCTATGAGAGTACGCATTGGCGAGCATAAATGCAATATTATCAACACCCGAGTCAAATACCCTGTCCCTCGGCACTTTCAAGATGTCCACCATGGAGATCCCATGGGCATGAAAGTGTTTGGGATCGAGTCCATCAGGGGTGATATTGACAGAGGTAGAAGACACCAGAGACTCTGCAAACGCGAGGCCTATTGGATCTTCCCCTTGGGCAGTATGACCCCTGGGGGGTTGAATGAGGACCCTGAGGTTCACAAAATTGTCTGACCATGTAGAGTTTGATGGGTATTCATTTGTTTCCCCCCCCCCCTCCCCCACCCCACTGTTTCTGCCTATTCCCGTTTATATTCCTTGCACGCATTTACACTGTCCTCAACATATAGGACAGTGTCAGTGCATTTCTCAATTCATCTGATGCAACCAATTTTCTGTTCTGATTACTAGTGGATTACTAATGATTTTATACCAATATAGTGTTTTACTTTAGACACCATTCGTGATATATGTCTAGTGGTTAAGTATAGATATCTTTTTGTTTGTACAGTCATTGTTACAACCACCTTTTGCACATAGCGACTGAAGATGTAATACTTACCGTTTGTATTGTTATTATATTATATAATATGTATGGTATAGCAGTCGCAATAGGTTGTTGCATGCGCATACCTCTCTCAGCGTAATCCTTATTTGTATTTTAATTTAATTCATTTCATTTTACTATTAGTACTACCATTAATATAGGTACTGATCTGTAGCTCATTAGAGGTATGCGAGTCTGTGGGCACCCATATGCGCATAGGAGCTATATGTACAGCGTGCTGGCCGCGCTAGTGGTCGGATGATTGATCTTTTACTACATTATTTATCACTTTTTTTACTAGCGCTATGATCTTTTTAAAAATACTTTTAGCAGCATTACCCTTGTAATAGCATCATCAACCGCACTGCAGGAGAACACACACATTACCATTATTAATGATTTTATCATTATTCCTTTCATTATACAGTCTACAAATCATCTGGTGGTAGTTGAACTTTCATTGCCAGTTTCATTATTATCCTATCATTTCTATACACACTGGCAGTGTATTGTGGCAATGTGCTGTTTAGATGTGCCTGGTCCATAGTCTGTGCGACAGCTGGTCGCTTCGTCAGACACCAGGATGTCTCTGGAGGGCGTAGGGCTCTCTACATGTTGGTCCCGCCCCCAGCTGCACGTCACTATGCTGTCTCACGCCGCCCGCACGGCCAGTGCACTGTGCGTCATGCGGAGGGGGAGATGACAACCCCGCCTCCCTCCTCCAGCGTGGCACGCTAACCCCGCCCTCTCCCCCTGTAGCTTGGAACGCAAGCACATCGGCGTGCGTTCCTCCGGATCACAGACATGCTACAGCTACCGGTCCGCTGTGCAGCAGATGCGGAGGCACTCTACAGGCATCGACCCCCACAATACTAGTGTAAGTACATGCACATTTCCATCCACCATTTACATCCTGTGACTAGATGAGTGAGGTTTTGAGGTGGTCATTCTCACCCATTATGATTGGTAGTGTCTACTGTGATTTATGTCTGGCAGTGTGATTGATAATGCCTGCTGTGATTTATATCTGGTATTTTTTAGACACCACATGTTGCCTTTCAGTCCGTATACACGTTATGCTGCAGTTCACTTCCTATTAACCTATTTATCAATTGACAATTTATTATTTGTTTTTATGTGTATGCATGTGCGTGTATGCATGCACGTGTATATATGGTATGTACACGTGTCTGCATATGCACTTATGCGTATATGGTATGCCTGATTAAAGGACCTAGGAGGGAGGGATTTTTTAAGGAAAGGGGGAGGAGTCCCGCACCCCATCCCTACCTTTTGGCATGCAGGCATTTATAAGTGAAGTTCGCTGAGGGAGGTTGCACTGCATAGCTCTGAGGAAGAGGGGACTCTCCCCTCAAAACGCGTTAGCGGATTGCAACATTTGTGCGTTCCTGCGCGACCCCTGGAAGGTTTCGCTCATCCCAAATCGCAGACTGTCTACCGGTGCGATTTTATGTTGTGCCTCCTCCACCAACGCTTGTGAGTTACTTCTTTTACCATTTTTTATTTAATAAATGTTTTAAAAGTTAATGCACAAGGCTGGTGCGCCCTTGTCTTCTTTTTATCTCGGTTTCTACTAGGATGCCCATCCTTGAGCGCAGCAAGGCCTGTGTTTATGTACTATATATGGTGATCCACCTGTGCGCAGGAGTTGTTTTTTTTGTTTTTTTCTCTTTTGCTACTGTTCTGCTCTTTACCGAGATCGGTGTGTCAGATTGACACACTGCACTACTGATCTCAGCAATGCTCATCCACACAGTTGCGCAAGAGCAGTCGTTCTGGAGGGCCGTCATATGACGTCCACCCAGAAAGAGAGCCCAGCTGCCATTTGATGGTGGGTGGGCGGCAAGTTGTTAAAGGATCATCAGAATTAAAAGACCCACAACAGCAATTCATAAGTGATTCTTTAGTGATAGCCACTAAGAGCAACTAGTTCTGATATAACAAAACATAGAGGAAACACAAAGGGGTTGCCATGGGTGCCAAATATGCACCCAGTGTGGCTAATATATTTTTAAGCAAGTGGGAACAAGAGGAGATATATGGGGAAAGTATATCAGACATAGCATTATACAAAGGGTACATTGATGATGTCATAATATTATGGAGGGGAAAAGAGGTTGCCTTGCAAGAATTTCTGAAAAAGATAAATCAAAACCAATACCACATCTCCTATATAGGAGAGTGGAGCAGAGAGCAGGTCAACTATCTAGACTTCGTGGAAGAAAAAGGACCAGAGGGTCTAGAGACAGGATTCTTCAAAGAGAAACACACAGGCTATAAGGATGAAAAAATAAAACAATTTATTGTCGATTATAAAAAGATTCCACCCACAATATTAAATAAACATACTAACCTCCACCGCTAAGTGAAGTGACATAAATAGTGGACAACAGACACACCACCTGGCACCCTCCTCATTTATACAAAACCCCCCAAGGGATGACCAACTACTAGACATAACCCAGATTGTAGAGCAGTACATGTAGTGTTCAAAAGCCAAATGACAAATTAGATATGCCCTGGGACCTTTTTTTTATTTGTTTAGCAGAAAATAAAAATCCCAGAGGTCACCAAAAGAAAGCTCCATTTGTGGGAACAAAATGATAAAAATTGAGTTTGGGTACAGTGTAGCATGACCGGGCATTTGTCATGTAAAGTGCTGAAAGCTGAAAATTGGTCTGAGCAGGAAGGTGTATAAGTGCCCAGTATTGAAGTGGTTAATTTATCATATTTCATTTTCATTTTTTATTTTTATTTATTTTTATTATTTTATTTATTTATTCTATTTTTCTATTTTTATTATTATTTTCAAGTTTATATTAATATTATTTATACATTTAATTTCACACATGGATCACTAGTATTTATTAAGGTAAATTCATTAACACATACATTTTTTAAGGTGTAAACATTAAAAATGGACACAAGATGTCACTAGTAAGGTTGTCAGCAGCCACACCAGACATGGGCTGGAATAATATACCAAATTTCTCACTACCACCCAGAGGGATGTACTTTCATTGTGCTCTGATCTGCGATTGGAGGGGAGGAGGAGTGTATTGGTCATGACGAGCCAAATAAAGGACTAGAACGCAAGAGAATCATCAGCTTCAGACAATGTTGCACCCCCTACAACGAAACGCGTCAAGCTGACTCTTTTGAATGTCACTTCCGGCCAGGAGAGTGGAACGAACGCTGAATGTGGAATCACCACCACGTCTCCACTGACTAAACAGGCCAGTGATTGCAATAGTAGCGTTGGTCCTATCATTATGAAAGCTGGTTTTTAGTTTGTTTTTTACCAATAAACTAAAAGGATATTTACTCTGTGAGGAGCTCTCTGTCTTTTCTTCACCATGGGTTGTATATTGTCCACTCTTGGAGCCCTGGAGCCATAGCCAGAGGATTCCTATCCCAGAGGAGACACTGGAAGCAACCAGAGTCCATGGTACTGGGTCAGGTCCCCAAAAGAACTACAGGCACAACTTACTCTGTTTGCTATAAGGCAAAAGGGTCCAACCTATTCGGTGAGTCTTGAATCTTACACTACCCCCAAGAGGTGGATCACTACAGTATTGGGACTTGAAGCACTATAGCACTTTTTGGCACAAAGAAAAGGAATATTTGCACTATACCACAATATGCACTTTAAAATATGTTGTACTATTGTCACTTTATCATATATTAATTTATAATAATTGTTTATAACATATGCACTGTAAAATATGATGTAATATTGTCACCTTATTATTTATTTGAAATATTTGGTACACAACTATTAAGTTGGAATAAGGATTAATTTCTTTAATATTTAGTATCATGTTTCACCTTAAATTCCCAGGTTATTAAGTACAGAGCAAAATAACTAGGAGGAGCAAGTGCTGTCAATTTACTTTTATTTTTTCCACAACATGTCTCTATATGGAATAGAGAACCAAGGCTTAGATATCTCATGTCAGAGCTGACCATCTGATGACTTGTGCTCTGGTTAATAGTTGGGTTATGATAAATGTATTGTAAGAGTTGCAGGAATCACAGATCTAGAGAATGAATGAAGTAGGAGCAGGGAGATGCATGTGTTACAGGTTTTAAGGTACAACTTTCTCTTCCATGGATCTCGTAAGAACTGTGAGCACAGCAGTGGAATTGCCAAAACTTACTTCAAGTCTCATGTGACTAGCAGTCAGAGACAAAGTGCCTTAGATTATTTTACATTGCAAATATACAGCTGTAGGGCTGTATGCATTGGGGTGCCTAGGCACAGTTATATATTTGAGAAATTCGAAGAAAGGGTGGATTTTGTCCTGGAAATAGTTAGGAAAAATGGTACATTATATGTATTCCCTGTCAAATAACAAATCCTTTATGGGTACAGATCCACTTTAATGCTAGTGCCCTTTTTTAAACAGTTTACTTTATTTCCTTTATGACCAATTAGAATATTTCATTGGTTCTGGTCACACTGATTGACAGCATATGAACAGAAATAAATAAAAAGAGTTACAGTCCATCTATCAAGTTGCATTTTCTCTTTGCCTGTTTTATGTTAATATGTGCTCAGAAAATAATAGTTAATGTATTGCTGTTTATTTCTTACTTAAATATTTTGTTTTAAATTGGATTATTCTTGTTGCAGCAGAGAGTCAAGGTCAAAGAAAATAGCACCCTTAATATGCTTAAAATCTAGCATTTACCTGCAGTAATTGAGTAAAATATAACGACAAGATTATGCATAAATCAAAGACTATACAAATCTATTAAATTGCAAAATATTTGATAAATCTAGCCAGCAAAGCTTTGCAAATTATCATGGTGACCTACATCTTGCAGATGGTGAGACGATTTGTGTAATATAGCATAATGAATTAGGGAAAATATAACAGATGGATTGATTTGGGACTGATGTATACCAAAGGGCGTTGGTTTACAAGAGGCAAAATAAAGAGGAGTAGAACACCAAAAGAAAAAAAAATCTTGTAGAGTGACTTTAAAAAAAAAGGGAGGACTACTATGCAATAAAATCTGGAGATCTATAAGACCATAAAAGGCTGATATGCCATCTCTATCTGAATTTTGAAAACACATTAGTTGTGTTTTAACTTCCAAAGTATACTATCAATTAACAATGGAGTCTTAGTTAAAACACAAAAAAAATCATATAAAATACTGTATATGCATTTAAAAACTTTTCATTAAATATTATAATGTGTTGGTATTAAGCTTGCATATCCTTAAAGTGTACTTAAAACATTTTTTTGTATGGAAGGGTGAAAGATTGTAGCTAGGAATGAGTGAAAGTTTAAGTTTTGATGAATTTTACCATTTCCACAAAATGCAAAAGAGTAAATGGAGAAGGTGAAATAAATAGGTTGCTAGTGGTTTGTAGTGGTATCATGATATTTAAATTGCTCCTGAGGGCTAGCTCTTTTAAACTATAAGGGACCTGTTCTTTTGCCCAAAAAAAGCCTTAGTGTCATTATTAAAAAAAAAATACAACCATTGAAGGGGATACATTTAAAGGGAAAGTACAGAAAAAAAAAGAATTATTAGCTGAATTGAATGTATTGAAAAGAGGAGATTAAGGGGGATACGATCAACATTCATACATTCATAAGTGGTCCATATAGTGAACTTGGTGTTGAGTTATTCACTTTAAAGCGGGAGTCCGGCGACCAATCTTTTTTTTTTTTAGGTCATTGAGACACTTTGCTATCCCCAAAATAATACTCACAGTTTGGGTGTAATATTTCCGCCTCTGTCTGTTTTCGTACTGAAGAATAACTTAAAAAATGTGATGCTGGCTGTTTCTATCTTGCACGTGGGCATGTGAGGCCCACAAGCATTGATTTCCTGGATCCGGTGAATGCTGTTCATTCACAGCTTGTTCACACGCATTATCATTGTTTCCTGCACTGAATCTTGGGAAGCCTGACACTAAGCTCCCAGGAGACAGTGTGGCACCGGGGAAAGGCAATAAACACGCCTACTCCCATGGGAGGAGAGACAGGAAGTGCCACAATAAAGTACAATATAAAGGTAATTACAGCGATAAAAAAAATTTGTGCGGCATTTGAACATCTATGCAATTAACTGAAGGGGATAAGATTAAGTTAAAAATTTGAGTGGAACCCCGCTTTAAGGTAATTGCAGAGGACACACTTTACGTCGGGAGGAAAAGAGATTTCATCTCCAAATATGGAAAGGCTTCTCCACAGTAAGAGCTGTGAAAATGTGGAATACACTCCCTCAGTAGGTGTTCTGCTCAGCTCAGTAGATTGTTTTAACCACTTACGGACCGCCCGCCATCATTATACCGCGGCTAGCTGCCATAACCCAGGTATCCTCTCAAATGGGCGATCCACTTTCAGATAAAAGTGGTCTCAGTGGCGGATTTGCCGCAAGATCACTTTTATCGGGGACAGGAGAGGGCCCCCCTCCCACAGCGCTCTGGTGGCCTTCGCCGCTTACTGGAACCGGTGGCAGCAGCGGAGGTGATCACGTCCTCTCCCCTCTGTGGTATGGATCTGAGTGAGCGGAAGATGGCCCCCATCCGGCTCCACACCATTGCAGGGTAGAAGCGAGATCAAAATGTCACTTCCGGCCATTGCTCTTAACCTCCCTGGCGGTATGATTATTTCAGATTTTTGATGCTCAAAGCGGTACAATTGTTTTGCATGGAAATTTGGCGTTTTATACTGTAGGCCTGTAATTCTTAGGAATAACACACTTAAATCTGTCCAAACAAGAGTCTAGTACACAGCCCAGGTATGATAAAGTTTGAAACACGAAATCATAAATTATAATATAATAAAGAACTATAAATAATTATAACAATAATATAATAATAATAAAAAATATTCAATAATGTAATCAAATCAAAAACACTGAAATTTGCTCAGTTGCAGAATTGTCATTGTCCTTACTTTCAGTGTTTGATGACAAATTTCCCCATGAATCACTATCGCTCAGTTCTGCAAGTGATTCTTATTTATTATCACTGTTTTCTAGCTGGTCTAAAAATGCTTTTGATGTAAAGGGACGGTTTTGGTTGCTATGGACAATCTCTAGTTTCCTGGCACAAAAAACAGTATTTATAATATAAAACTGCATGCAAGGCATTGGACAAAGCACTAGGGACAAAAGGGATGTGAAATTATTTCATACAGTAATGTAATCTGTAAGATTACAGTGTACTGTATATATAGTGTGTGTTTCACTTTTTGAATTTGGTGCCATTCCCCATCCCTGTGCGTCGCACCGCTCGCAGGGAATGGAGCCCAGCACTGTGATACATCAAGCGGAGGACGGCTCACACACACAGCGGGGAGGACAATGCAGGATCCTGGGGACAAGGGAAGTAACTGTACCTGGATCCTGCAATGCGATCCCGAGTGTGGCTCGGGGTTACCGCTTTTGGTACTGAAAATCCACCCCAAGCCACACAGTGTACTGTATGTATAGTGTGTGTTTCACTTTTTGAATTTGGCGCCGTTCTCCGTCCCTGTGCGTCGCAACGCTTGCAGGGAACAGAGCCCGGCGCTGTGATACATTAAGCGGAGGACGGCTCACACACAAAGCGGGGAGGACATTGCAGGATCCTAGGGACAAGGTAAGTAACTGTACCTGGATCCTGCAATGTGATCCCGAGTGTGGCTCGGGGTTACCGCTTTTGGTACTGAAAATACACCCCGAGCCACACTCGGGAATACCATCAGGGAGGTTAAAGGGACATTTTTTTTTGTATTTTTTTTTAGGACTTTTTTTGTTTGTTTTATTGCATTTTAGTGTAAATATGAGATCTGAGGTCTTTTTGACCCCAGATCTCATTTAAGAAGCCCTGTCATGCTTTTTTTTCTATTACGAGTTTACATTCCTTGTAATAGGAATAAAAGTGACACTTATTTTTTTTTAAAGAACAGTTTAAAAAAAAAAAAAAAAAAGAGTAAAATAATAAAAAATAATACATTTTAACGCTCCCCGTCCCGCCAGGCTCACCTGCAGAAGCGAATGCATATGTGAGTAGCACCCGCATATGAAAGCGGTATTCAAACCACACATGTGAGGTATCACCGCAATCGTTAGAGCAAGAGCAATAATTCTAGCCCTAGACCTCACTGTAACTCAAAACATACAACCTGTAGAATTTTTTAAACGTCGTATATGGAGATTTTTAGGGATAAAAGTTTGTTGCCATTCCACGAGCAGGCGTAATTTTGAAGCGTAACATGTTGGGTATAAATTTACTGGGCGTAACATCATCTTTCACAATATAAAAAAATTGGGCTACTAATGTTTAATTTTTTCATTCAAAAAGTGTATTTTTTGAAAAAAAAGTGTGCTTGCAAACCGCTGAGCAAATATAGTGTGACAGAAAGTATTGCAAGGACCGCCATTATATTCTCTAGGGTGTTAGAATAAAATATACAATGTTTGGGAGTTCTAAGTAATTCTCTAGCAAAAAATGATTTTAACTTGTAAACAACAAGTTTGAAAAATAGGCCCGGTCTTAAAGTGGTTAAGAAAGGCCTAGATTCTTTCTTAGATACACATAATTTAACTGAATACTATTATTTATAGGTAACGTTGATCCAGGGAACATCCGATTGTCTCTTGGGGGATCGGGAAGGATTTTTTTCCCCTGCTGGAGCAAATTGAATCATGTGTATCTGTTTTATTTTTTACCTTCCTTTGGATCAACCGTGGGCATAGAATTGTATATATTTTCTATTGATTGCTAGAAGATTTTAAATGGAATAAAATCCTCGGAACAAAGAACATGGAGGAAAAATGGGAGTGCTTATAGAGCATATTAAATAAGGGTATTAGCCAGTGCATCCCAATGGGAAATAAATTTAAAAGAGCTAATAAAAGTCCCGGGTGGCTTAACTCCAATGTAAAAATGCATATAAAAACAAAGGAGAAGGCCTCCAAAAAAATTCAAGGCTGAGGCGTCATCACCAGCATTCCATCTTTACAAAGTATGAAATAAGAAATGTAAGTGTGCAATCAGGGAGGATAAGATAGAACACAAAAGGCACATAGCAGAGGAGTGTAAAAAAAAAATCCCAAGAATTTCTTTATATAAATAGCAAGAGGGAGGTCAGATCATATTGGCCCCATAAAAAATGATGAAGGAAATCTGGTTACAAAGGATGGAGAGATGGCGAAGGTTTTGAATTTATTCTTCTCCTCAGTATTCACGAGGGAAATGGGGGGATTCAGTTACCAAGACTGCAAAGTTTATCCTCATGACACGTCACAGGAAGCACCCTCATGGCTAACAGAGGATGGAATTGGCAATAGACTTGAAAAACGTAACATTAATAAGTCACCAGGACCAGATGCACCCAAGGGTCCTTAAGGAACTCAGTCAAGTAATTGCCAGACCATTGTTCCAATTTTTTTACGAACAGCCTGACTGGTATGGCACTGGCTGATTGGAGAAAAGCCAATGTAGCACCAATATTTAAAAAAGGACCAAGATCTATCTGTCAGAAACCATGAATCAGACCAAGACAGAAGTACAGTTAAATCACACTTGTTTAATAATAAAAGTAAATAGAACAAACATAGTCAAAACATAGCCAAAGTTCGGTAACCGGAACATCAACAGGTGAGTCACTGTGGAGAGATAGAAGCTGGCAATTAGCCGACAGCTGAGCAGCCAGCTCAGAGAAGGAAGGGCTGAGCCCAGCCTTGACAATATCCCTGGGAACTACAGACCAGTTAGCCTAACATCAATTACAAGCTCTTGGAGGCGATAAGGGATTATATACAAGATTTTAGTAATGAAAACAGTATCATTAGCAGTAATCAGCAATGATTCTTGAAGAATCGTTCTTGCCAAACCAATCTATTAACCGTTTATGAGTAGGTGAGCTGCCATCTAGATAAAGGAAGGCCCATAGACATGGTGTATCTGGATTTTGTCATTCGATACAGTTCCCCATAAACGTTTACTGTACAAACTAAGGTCTGTCAGCATAGACCAAAGGGTGAGTACATGGATTGAAAACTGGCTACGTGGTGAGTGGAGTCACAGGAGTGCCTGTTTACAGGAGTGCAAAACAATCTGCACTGCTGTGATCAACAGGAGAAGTACAACCAAACAGGCTTTGGCTGTGCTTCTTTAATAAATCTATCACACGACCTGTCTCTGTGCTCTTGTTTGGCATTACTTGCGACAATTGATAAATGTCCCCATTTATGTTGTAAAATCATCCTCCATAGCCCAGGCAGGCTCTTCCTCAGCCCAGGCTTTAAATCCAGGCTCTTTCTCCCTAAAACTGGAAGGTCCTTCAGGCACCCTCTTTCTTAGTCAAGAGGGCCTCCACGATCCCCCTCTCATAATCCAGGGCCTCCAGACACCTGCTGCCCTAATCCAGGGCCTCCAGATACCCCCTCTTCTAATCTGGGACCTCCAGGCACCCCCTCACCTAGTCCAGTATCTCCCTTGTACCCCCCTATCCAGGGGCCTTTGCCACACCAACTACCATTTCCTAGTCAATGGCCTCCTCTGCACCCACCCTCCCCTAGTCCAGGGCCTCCTCTGCATGCTTCTCCCAGTCCAGGGCCTCCTCTGCACTCCTCTCAGTCCATGGCCTCCTTTACAGCCCACCCCAAGTTCAGAGCCTCCTCTGCACCCTGCTCTTCGAATCCAGATTCTTTATCAACCCCACAAGTCCAGGGCCTCCTCTACACCCCCCAGTCCAGAACCTCCAGTGTACTCTCCTCCTAATCCAGGGCCTCCTCTGCATCTCCCAATCCAGGGCCTCCTATACACCCCCCAGTCCAGGGCCTCTGGTGTACTCCCCTCCTAGTCACCTCCTAGTCCAGGGCCTCCTCTGCACGCCCAGTCCAGGGCCTTCTTTGAAGCCTCCCCTTCTCTGGAAGGCCTCACGCAGAAAACACATAAGCTGTTTGCCTCTCTTTTAGGGTGTCACTGCCGCCAGTTCAAGTGTAGTGGACAGACAGCGCCCACTGCATAGTTTGCCAAATACCGTAGAATCAAATAGAAGGGAGACCACACTGGCACACTAGTGCTGAATCACTCCACTCCTCCTGCCCGGCTAGAAAAGCATTCCTGATCAACAGTAGCTGAAGCGTCACTCTGGAATGCCTTTCTATAGCGCTGGCAGGTGGGAGGAGCAGAGTGATTCAGCACTAGTGCACCTGTGCAGTTTCCCTCCAATTTGATTTTCCGGTATTTGGCAAACTATGCAGCAGACGCTGCCTGTCCATTACACTTGATCGGGTGGCAGTGACACCCTTAAAGCAGCGGTTCCCAGTGCGGGTGAAGGCAGCACCCCTGGTGGCAAGAAGATCTAAATTTGATGGGGTGGGCAACTACATGGAAAATGAGGTTTAATGTAGCAAATGCGGTTTAATGTGGTGTCAGCAGGGAGCATAGATAATTTAAAAAAACTATTTGATAGGCACCTAAACGACCACAACATACAGGGATATACAATGTAATATTGACATAAAAGTACACACACAGGTTGGACTTGATGGACTTGTGTCTTTTTTCAAACTAACCATCTATGTAACTGGATGAATTTGTGTCTTTTTTCAACCAGACTAACTATGTAAAAAAAAAAACACACAATTACAGCACTAAATGAAATCAGCTAAACTCCCATAAACACACCCTCATAAAAAACACACATTCTGAGACCATGGCTAGGCCAACAAGCATGGTGGACACTTAGTGAAAAGCTCTGCAACCACAGTGAGATTTTACCCATTCTCACCAGTATGTTCCTGACAAATGGGGAAGAACACAGAACAAACAACCACATAGAAGACCCCTAGGGACCTGCTGACCAGCTAAGGAAAGAAAATCATGAAATCTTAAGTGTCAGAAAATTGTTTTTGGACATTTGAGTGGACCACTATATAGTTTTACAAAAAGAATTGTTTATTTCATGTTACAAAGTGGAAAATTATATGTATAAAGTAAAAACAAGATACCAACGAGAGCTCTATTTTCAAACCACAGGTATATATGAAAATAGTAGATTCCATATTATTAATGAGTTAAAGAAAGGTCAACGTTTCGCTATCGCTTCTTGGACCTATTTCCATTGACTGCAGGCAAAGGGATTCTGTCTGGGAAAGGAAAAAAGTATAAAAACTTCATCGGATGGATAACCAATGCAGACAAATCACATATATCAATGTAAACCCCATAAATAGTATGAGGACAGTGTATATAGAGTGTGCCACTCACAGCAGAGAAAACACTTCCATGTGCGGCATGCCGTGTGCTGCCCAGAGGCAGCCAGATCAGCGAGACACTCCCTAGATCAAGACGACCAATAACATCTGATGCTCCATTCTATGAGGAGGACAGAATGAAAATAAGCCCCCACATAGATATACGGTGTAGTATATTTATGATTATATTTTCATGACATAGTACTCACAAAGCCAGAAAAAAAATCCACAGAATCAATGCACCTGGATCTCCGTTATTCCATAGTATGTAGAGCAACCCTCCTATTGGCTCCTGTTGTGCAATATAAATATACAAAAGAGCCACTGATAAATACTTACAATAACCTATCGTGTAATATGGCAGAAAACAAATAGCAGAAAGTCAAATACCTAAAAAGAATGTAGGAGGGGTGGAGAAGAGTTGTGTTAGATAGTGCTGAGCAGAAGTGTAATACTTAATCCAATATAAATACTTTATCCAAGATGATAGTTGCCAATGCAATCCCAGCCTGTCCAAACCCCTGCCTACATGAAATTGGTCCTTCTTCACATTGGCCATCCATCCGATATCATCTTATGGGTTCTTTCTATTCCACATCCACTGTCTTTGTCTGAATAAATGGCATGGCTATCCCACCCTTTCTCAATTACCAACAGCACCCATTAGGATTGTCTCCTCTCCTTGATTATCTTATTTTCACCTTGGAGCCTTTCTTGTGTACCCTTAAATTGAATGATTCATTAAGGGAATAATTGTAATGTCCTTATCCCTCCACTGGAGGCTTAGACACCTCTCCTGTAATGTCTTTACCCCTCCACTGGAGGCTCCGACATTTCTCCTGTAATGTCTTTATCCCTCCACTGGAGGCTCCAACATTTCTCCTGTAATGTCTTTATCCCTCCACTGGAGGCTCCGACATTTCTCCTGTAATGTCTTTATCCCTCCACTGGAGGCTCCGACATTTCTCCTGCAATATTCTTATCTTTCTCTGGGAGCTCTGATATCTCCACAAACTCCATCGCAGATTGATGACGTCAAAAGGACATCACCCAGCTCCTCCTCTTGTCCTTACTTAAACAGCCGACGCCATTTGCTTGACGTTCGTGCTAAGAACATGATGCCAGCTAAAGATCTCCAACAGAAGACTGCCGTCATCTCTCTCTATTGGGCAGGTCAGAGCCCCGACTATCATCTCTCTTTTGGGCCGGTCAGAGCCCCGACTAACATCTTTTTTTTTTGGGCCGGATAGAGCCCCGACTACCATCTCTCTTTTGGGCTGGTCAGAGCCCCGACTATCATCTTACTCACATCTCACTTTTGGGACGGATAAAGCCCCGTCTTCCACCTCACTTTTGGGACGGACAGAGCCCCTCCAACTTCCACTTGTTGGGCCGGACAGAGCCCCTTCCTCTCTAGTAGTCAGAGACTCTCCTCTGCCCTACCCACAGTCTACTTACTTTGCCCGAAGAAAACCTTACCTGGTTCTTTCCACATAGGAGACCAGTACATCTCTCAGGAAGCCACTGGGTGACCCCCATCTCCAGGAATCCACTCACTGCAAGTATCTTTACGTTTCCTATAAACTGTATTCCTGTGTAGTGCTACTAAGCTTAAGTTGCCTCTGAAGCTCCCCGTCGTGGCTGTGTATTACCACTCTAAATAAAACTAATTGTATTTCCAAACTTATCTGAGTCTTCCTACATGATCGCTGTTAAGGTTAAAATTAACTGTTAAGAATATAGTATTCATAGACTTCCGAAGCTGTGATCCACACAATCCAACATAGTTCACTGCCTGAAGCATTACAGATAGCATGAACCTCCTACCAATAGGAATAAAATGGATCCATCAGAGGTAGTTACACACCTGGGGGTGTTCAATCAGAGACTTGACGCTCTTTCACAGATGGTCTCGCACATCTCAACTGAGAACCAGACTCTCAAATCATATGTCACTGATAAATTCCCTATTTGGGTTACACACCCCGACACCCCAGAACTGAAAATTAGCCCACCAGACATCTTCTCGGGGGATAGGAGAAACTACAGAGAATACATTAACGCTTGTAAACTGTTTGACATAAAACCACAAACTTATGCCGCCGACAGAACTAAAGTTTGCACAGCCATTCTCTACCTTAGAGGGGAACCCCGAGCCTGGGCAAACACTTTCATAGAGAAAGAAGATTCAATCCTAAACTCATTCAGCGACTTCAGGGCTGCCATGGATCTATTATATGATGACTGCAGCAAGCAGATCTCTGCTGAGTCTGCCTTACGTGCTCTGCGACAGGGAAAAAACCCCGTCGGAGATTACATCGCCAAATTTAAACAGTGGGCAACTCAGTCCGAGTGGAACCAGATCACCCTAAAAAATCAGTTCTGGCTAGGCTTATCAGAAACCCTGAAGGATGAGTTAGCACGCACTACAATACCCCCTTCATTGGATGCTCTTATTCTCCTCAGCATATCCATTGACAGAAGAATGCGCGAACGGAAAGCTGAGAGAATCTCAACGGTCTCCTATTCAGTTCCCTCCGGCCATACCACGGAGTCTGTGGATCCAATGGAGATTGTTGCAATTAGGGGACCACTTTCCCCAGCCGAGAGGTCTAGGAGAAGGTCCCTTCAGCTTTGTATGTATTGTGGCGCACCACATCACATCGCTGAAGACTGCCCCATACTCAGGAAGAAAAGACCGGGTAAGTCAGCTTACCTATGCAGGCTAATAAACCCCCACTTACCAGACTCTAACTATTTCAAAATTCTTGTCTCTCTGCAGTGGGACCAAACCCGAATTACTCTCAAGGCTATGATTGACACTGGAGCGTGTGGAAACTTCATAGATTCACATATTGTTAAAGCCAATAAAATTCCTATATCCACTAAATGCAAACCTGTCTCTCTTAGACTTATTGACAGAACTACTTTAACCTCAGGTCCCATCACTACACAATCACAACCTCTGCTTATGGTGACAGAAAATACACATATAGAATATATCTGCCTAGATGTGATATCATCTCCCCATTTCCCTCTCATCTTAGGTCTTCCCCGGCTGCATACACACAAACCCACTCTACATTGGGAAGACAGCAGTGTGCTCCTTACCTCTCAATATTGCCAGGAGACATGTTACAAAGAGACTTCTTTATCTCAGGTGGAATCGCTGCCCCCAGCGAAAGTCAACCTGGTACCTAGGGCATACCAAGATTTTGCTGATGTCTTCAGCAAGAAGAATGCAGAGCTTCTACCCCAACATAGAACCAAAACCATTAACCCAACTAACCAGTATTCACACCAACTATGCATGGAATACACTAACTCAGAAGGCCTTCGATACCCTGAAATGTCGGTTCATCACTGCACCCATCTAAAGCTTACCAGACCCTAACCTACAATACATCCTGGAGGTAGATGCCTCCCATCTGGCCATAGGGGCTATCCTATCCCAAAGATTGTCCATTGATGGACCGCTTCACCCTGTGGCCTACCATTCCCAATCCCTTACTCCTGCTGAGATCAATTACCCAATAGGAGAAAAGGAGTTGCTAGCAGTGAAATCCGTCCTGGAGACTTGGAGACACCTACTCGAGGGTACCTCACTACTAGGGATGAGCTTTGAGTTCGAGTCAAACACATGTTCGACCGTTCATCGAATTGCAAAGGATATGGGCCGTTCGCTCCAAATTCGAGTGGCGCGTCACGGCCCATAATTCACTGCGGCATCGCAGTGCATTGCTGGCTGATGATTGGCCAAGCATGCACTATGACCCGCATGCTTGGCCAATCACAGCGCTGTCTGTACAGAGAGCTGTAATTGGCCAAAGCCAGGGTGGCTTTGGCCAATTATGGCTCAGGGGGTTTAGTACATGCCCCACACTATATTAGGCCACCTGCACGTCTGCCCTATGTAGTGTGTTCCGGCGTTGAGAGAGAGAGAGAGACAGTGTCATCTGATTTAAGTTAGAGTAGGCAGGCGAATCAGTTAGCTGCACTTACAGTGTATTGTGTATATGCATCCTAGGTGTTGTGTGTATATATATATATATATATATATATATATATATATATATATATATATCAGGTGTTTTTACAGTATTTACAGCTACCTGAAGAAAATTGCTGGTGTTCTTCTGATCCTATTAGTCCTATTAGCTACAGTATTTACAGTTAGTGTAGTGCGTCCTCTGCACAGTGTGCACCTAAAGCTACCTGAAGACAATTGCTGTTGTTCTGCTCCTATTAATACCACAGGCAGGCAGCTACAGTATTTACAGTTAGTGTACTGTGTCCTCTGCACAGTGTGCACCTAAAGCTACCTGAAGAAAATTGGTGGTGTTCTGATGCTATTAATAACACAGGCAGGCAGCTACAGTATTTACAGTTAGTGTACTGTGTCCTCTGCACAGTGTGCACCTAAAGCTACCTGAAGACAATTGCTGTTGTTCTGCTCCTATTAATACCACAGGCAGGCAGCTACAGTATTTACAGTTAGTGTACTGTGTCCTCTGCACAGTGTGCACCTAAAGCTACCTGAAGAAAATTGGTGGTGTTCTGATCCTATTAGTACCACAGGCAGGCAGCTGCAGTATTTACAGTTAGTGTACTGTGTCCTCTGCACAGTGTGCACCTAAAGCTACCTGAAGAAAATTGGTGGTGTTCTTCTAAACCTATTAGTACCACAGGCAGGCAGCTGCAGTATTTACAGTTTGTGTACTGTTTCCTTTGCACAGTGTGCACCTAAAGCTACCTGAAGACAATTGCTGTTGTTCTGATCTTATTAATATCACAGGCGGGCAGCTACAGTATTTACAGTTAGTGTACTGTGTCCTCTGCACAGTGTGCACCTAAAGCTACCTGCTAGCTGCAGTATCAGTATATATATATATATATATATATATATATATATATACATCCCAGCTTTGTGCAGCTACATCTCACTGCAGGCCATTAGTATGTCTGGAAGGCCAACAAAGAGAGGCAGACAGTCACAAGCCAATAAAAGAGGGCAAGCAGGCTCTGTGTCTAGAGGCAACAGTGCTGGTCGTGGAGACGATGCATCCTCATCAGGACGTGGCCATGAGACACGCTTGTCCTTTTTTTCAGCAGCTGGCCATGTTGAGCCGCAACATGTGGAAGACTTAGTAGAATAGATGACAAAGCCACCCTCATCCTCCGCATCCTCTCTCACCCAGGCTCAGGGTACTTTGTCTGGCAAAGCAGCTGCCAACGCGGCCTCTTCCCTCGGCTCAATGGCATCAGTCACTCCTTTCCTTGCCCCACCATGTCCTTCTGAGGAGTCCCCCGAACTGTTTGACCGCTGTGTTGGGTACATGCTCCAGGAGGATGCCCAGTGTTTTGAAGGCTCCGATGATGGTACCCAGCTAGAGGAAGGCAGTAACGTGAGCCCACAGAGAGGGGGTGCCCAAGAAGGACAGAAATCCGGCAGTCATGTTCCCCCAGCTGCAGCATACTGCCAGCTTTGCTCCAGTGATGAGGAGGGAGGGGATGATGAGGTCACTGACTCCACATGGGTGCCTGCTAGAGGGAGGAGGGGGAGGAGGCACATCTCCAACGAGGCAGGATGCCCTCCAGGGGCCAGCTTAAGGGCAGAACACTGACTGCATCACACCACAGAGCTCCGCATGTGCTGGGCGCTGCTGTCTCTGCATGTTATTCCAAAAGTTCTTTGGTGTGGGCCTTTTTTGAGACGAGTGCATATGATCCCACCACTGCTATTTGCAACATATGTCTCAAGCGTATCCCGCGTGGCCAAAACATCACCCACTTGGGCACCACATGCTTGACCAGACATATGTCGACCTGCCATGCAGTTCGTTGGAAAGCGTACCTAAAAGACCCACACCAAAGATCAAAGCGGACCTCTCCTTGCTTCCCATCAGCTGGGATCTCCAACCCCAGAGGAATGAAGGTGTAGAATTAGGTGTGTCACAGCCAAGTACTTGCGGGCAATCTGCTATCGGTCAGATTTACCAGGCAAATTTCCCTGCCCCAGCTGCTGCACCACCAAAAGAAGTTCGCTCCCAGCCATCCACATGCCCAGCGGTTGAATGCTAGCTTGGCTAAATTGCTAGCACTTCAACTGCTGCCTTTTCAGTTGGTAGACTCTGCCCCCTTCCATGAGTGTGTGGTTCCTTAGTGGCAGGTTCCCAAACGCCACTTTTTCTCATGGAAGGCGATTCCGGCTCTCTACCGGCATGTGGAAGGCAATGTCTTGGCCTCGCTGGACAGGGCGGTCAGTGATAAGGTGCATATTACCGCTGATTCATGGTCCAGCAGGCATGGACAGGGACGTTACCCATCTTTCACCGCGCACTGGGTGACTCTTCTGGCAGCTGGGAAGGATGCAGGACAGGTTCCTCTCTCCTCCACCCCTTCCTCCATGGCCTCTTCCTGTGCTGATTTGTCCTCAGAACCAGCGGTGCTCTGTAGGCATTCAAGGGGCTACGCAAGCACGCAGGCAAAAAGATGCCATGCGGTGCTTGAGCTGGTATGCTTGGGGGACAGGAGCCACACTGGAGCAGAGATTCTGTCAGCTCTGCACGGGCAGGTTCAGAGGTGGTTGACGCCATGCCAGCTTAAGGCAGGTATGGTGGTTTGCGACAATGGCACCAACCTCCTCTCCACCCTCCGACAGGGACAACTGACCCATGTGCCCTGTTTGGCTCACGTTCTTAACTTGGTGGTGCAGCAGTTCTTGGGCAGGTACCTGGGCTTACAGGATGTCTTGATGCAGGCCAGGAAAGTCTGTGTGCATTTCCGCAGGTCATATAATGCCAGTGCTCAGCTGGCTGACCTCCAAAAGGAATTTAACCTGCCCAAAAACCGCCTAATCTGTGACATGCCCACCAGGTGGAACTCAACATTGGCCATGCTGCAGCAGCTGCACACGCAGCAGAGGGCCATCAATGAGTACCAATGCTACTATGGCACCAGGACAGGGTCAGGGGACCATGTTTTTTTTTCCCATGCCAGTGGGCTATGATCAGGGATGCATGCACTGTCCTGTCACCATTTGAAGAGGCCACGAGGATGGTGAGCAGTGACAGTGCATGCATCATTGACACTGTCCCTCTTGTGGAATAATGGACAGGGCACTTAAGGCAGAACAGAGGGAGGAAGAGGAGGACTTCCTTACCTCTCAAGGCCCCCTTTATCCAGACAGAGTTCCTGCGTGCCCACCGATCACACAGGAAGAGGATGAGGAGGAGGAGAAGGATTGTATCAGCATGGAGGTGGAGCCTGGCACTCAGCATCAGCAGCAGTTTTCAAGGGATCTACAGTCCGAAGTAACCCATGGACTTTTACGTGGCTGGGAGGAGGTGGCTGTGGATCATGTCGTCCTTAGTGACCCAGAGGACTCTGGACCGAATGCCTCAGCAAAGCTACGCTGCATGGCCTCCCTGATCCTGTAAAGCCTGCAGAAGGATCCTTGTATTCGTGGTATCAAGGGAAGGGATGACTACTGGCTGGCAACCCTCTTTGATAAGGGTAAGGTTGCTGACCTTATCTTGCCGTCGCATAGGGAGCAGAGGATAAAACATCTTCGGGAGGCCTTGCAGAAAGGTTTGTGCAATGCATTTCCAGAGCCTGGGAGGCTACAATTTCCTTTTCCTGGACAACGTGTTGCTGAGGCTTCGGTCAGTCACAGAAGGAGTGGTGGAGAAGGTGGCCATCTGACAGATGCGTTCAGACAATTTTTTAGTCCACAGCCCCAAGGTCTGATTGGTTCCAGCAACCATCACCAGCGTCTGTTTTACATGATGCAGGTATACCTAGGGGCAAGATCTGACTTGGACAGCTTTTCCACCGAAAATCCTCTGGGTTACTGGGTCCTGAGGATGGATCACTGGCCAGAACTTGCACAGTATGCAATTGAGCTACTGGCCTGTCCTGCATTCATCGTTCTTTCGGAACATACATTCAGTGCTGCTGGAGGCTTTGTAACCGATCACAAGGTGCCCCTGTCCAACGAATCTGTCGATCAGCTGACCTTCATAAAAATCAATCAGTCTTGGATCACCAGCTACCAAGCACCTGATGCTGATGTATTTGATTGATTTTTTTTTTTTATGTGAGATCCCTTCAAGACTGCCTATGCTGATGCTGAGTGACTATCCTGTTATGCTGAGTCACAATCCTCTTCCTCCTCAATTTTCATGCTGATAGCTTGTAAGAACATTTTTGGTTCTGGGCACCGCCAACAGTGGCCAGGGCCCAATTTTTCTGCCCCTGTGTAACAAGGGCATGTAATTACAATTGTTGACACAATACTTTGGTGCAGGGCTCATTCCTGCGCTCCAACTATAGTATCTGTGAGGGGTTGCAGTGTTGTGGCACCAGCACCAGTGCCCGAGGCCCAATTTTTCAGCCCCTGTTTAACAGGGGCGTGTAATTACAATTTTTGATGCAATACTTTGCAGCAGGGCTCATTCCTGTGCTCCAACTAGAGTATCTGTGAAGGGTTGCAGTACCAGTACCCAAGGCCCAATTTTTCAGCCACTGTTTAACAGGGGCGTATAATTACAATTTTTTATGCAATACTTTGCAGCAGGGCTCATTCTTGCGCTCCAACTAAAGTATCTGTGAGGGGTTGCAGTGTTGTGGCAATTTTTCTGCCCCTGTTTAACAGGGGCGTGTAATTACAATTTTTGATGCAATACTTTGCAGCAGGGCTCATTCCTGTGCTCCAACCAGAGTATCTGTGAAGGGTTGCAGTACCAGTACCCAAGGCCCAATTTTTCAGCCACTGTTTAACAGGGGCGTATAATTACAATTTTTTATGCAATACTTTGCAGCAGGGCTCATTCTTGCGCTCCAACTATAGCATCGGTGAGGGGTTGCAGTGTTGTGGCAATTTTTCTGCCCCTGTTTAACAGGGGCGTGTAATTACAATTTTTGATGCAATACTTTGCAGCAGGGCTCATTCCTGCGCTCCAACTAGAGTATCTGTGAGGGGCTGCAGTGTTGTGGCACCAGTGCCCAAGGCCCAATTTTTCAGCCACTATTTAACAGGGGCGTATAATTACAATTTTTTATGCAATACTTTGCAGCAGGGCTCATTCTTGCGCTCCAACTATAGCATCGGTGAGGGGTTGCAGTGTTGTGGCAATTTTCCTGCCCCTGTTTAACAGGGGCGTGTAATTACAATTTTTGATGCAATACTTTGCAGAAGGGCTCATTCCTGTGCCCACCAAGAGTAACTGTGAGGACTTACAGTGTTATGGCACCAGCACCACCACCACCAAAGGCCCAATTTTTCTGCCCCTGTTCAACAATGGCATGTAATTACAATTCTTGATCTAATATTTCACAGCAGGGCCCGTTCCTGCGCCCACCAAGAGTAACTGTGAGGGCTTACAGTGTTGTGGCAACACCAACACCTAAGGCCCCAATTTCTGCAGAGTATATAGGGCAGACCCCTACTTTCAAACATCCAACTTACAAACGACTCCTACTTGCAAACGGAAGGAGACAACAGGAAGTGAGATGAAATCTACCCCTAGGAAGGGAAATTGTCTCCTGTAATAGGGCGTACACACGGTCGGACTTTGTTCGGACATTCCGACAACAGAATCCTAGGATTTTTTCCGACGGATGTTGGCTCAAGCTTGTCTTGCATACACACGGTCACACAAAGTTGTCGGAAAATCCGATCATTCTGAACGCGGTGATGTAAAACACGTACGTCGGGACTATAAACGGGGCAGTGGCTAATAGCTTTCATCTCTTTATTTATTCTGAGCATGCGTGGCACTTTGTCCGTCGGATTTGTGTACACACGATCGGAATTTCTGACAACGGATTTTGTTGTCGGAAAATTTTATCTCCTGCTCTCCAACTTTGTGTGTCGGAAAATCCGATGGAAAATGTCCGATGGAGCCCACACACGGTCGGAATTTCCGACAACGCGCTCCGATCGGACATTTTCCATCGGAAAATCCGACCGTGTGTACGGGGCATAAGAGTTAATATGGGAAAAACGTGTCTCCTCTTCACTGTTGCTTTATCACCAATCCTTGTTTCACTAAAAACCCCAAATTTTCAAAAAACATTTGTCATTGGGACAGAAAGTGAGGTGAAATCTTCTAAAGAGGTGCATAGACAGCAAAACAAATGTTACAGGGGTGATAACCCTTCCCCATGTTTTCCAAAAAGCTTAAAAATAAATTTTTTGGCTGGAGCTACACTTTAAAAATGTACCAGTTCAAAATTACAAACAGATTCTACTTAACAACAAACCTACAGTCCCTGTCTTGTTTGCACCACCTGTATACTGCTGTTCAGAGTATATAGGGCCCGGGGGCCCCACGCCTTTCCTTTTTTTAATTTAGGTGCGGGGTTCCCCTTAATATCCATACAAGACCCAAAGGGCCTGGTAATGGACTGGGGGGTGGGGGGGACCCATGGCGTTTGTCTCACTGATTTTCATCCATATTGCCAGGACCCAGCATTACATTAAAGCCGCAAGCAGTTTTAAATTACTTTTATTCCTTTAAAAATGTCATTTTGTGCAGGGACTGTTCTAAACATGGGAAATACACGCCACTTTACAGGCATACTATAGACACCCCCCAGGTATGATATTTAAAGGAATATTTCACTTTTTGTTTACTTTAAGCATCATTAAAATCACTGCTCCCAAAAAAACGGCCGTTTTTAGAACTTTTTTTGCATTGATACATGTCCCCTGGGGCAGGACCCGGGTCACCAAACCTTTTTTAGGACAATAACTTGCATATTAGCCTTTAAAATTAGCACTTATGGTTTTGAACGTTCGAGTCCCATAGACTTTAATGGGGTTCTAAAGTTCGCGGAAACTTTCGGTCTGTTCCCAGGTTCTGGTGCGAACTGAACCGGGAGGTGTTCGGCTCATCCCTACTCACTACCCTTCATAGGGTACAGAACCTCCAATACATTCTGTGCAACAAAACACTCTCCTCCAGAAAGATACGCTGGGCTCTTTTCTTTGGTAGATTCCACTTTGTCATCACCTACCGACCTGGATCCAAAAATGGAAAGACTGATTCACTATCTCACCTAGAAGAACACCAAGGTACAACTGGCAGAAATTCCCAAATCATCCCACAGCAGAAAATTGTATGCACCATTTTGACCCTCAAAAAGGAATTGCAGCAGGCCCTAACCTCAGAAAACCCCAAAATGCAGTAATGCCGCGTACACATGACAGGACTTTACGGCATACTTGGTTCGGCAGACCCGAGTCTGTTGGGCAATTCAATCATGTGTGGGCTCCAGCGGACTTTTTTCCCCAAAAGTTCGACGGACTTAGAAAAAAAACATGTTTCAAATCTTTTCGACGGACTCGAGTCCGGTTGAAAAGTCCGCTCGTCTGTATGCTAGTCCGACGGACAAAAACCGACGCTAGGGCAGCTATTGGCTACTGGCTACTGGCTATGAACTTCCTTGTTTTAGTCCGGTCGTTTGTCATCACATACGAATCCGTCGGACTTTGGTTGATCGTGTGTAGGCAAGTCCATTTATTCGGAAAGTCCATCGTAAAGTCCGTTGAAAAGTCCGCAGGACAAAGTCTGCCCTAAAGTCCGCTCGTGTGTATGTGGCATTAGAGAGATGAAGGGTTCCTCTACAAAAATAACAGGCTCTACATAGCGACTCCTCTACAGCATCAAATTCTTTAACTCACTCACGACGTACCCCTAGCATCACCAGGACCCTTGATCTCCTTCGCCGCCACTTCTGGTGGCCGAAAATGGAGGAGTCAGTAAGGGAGTACGTGTCCTCTTGCGAGACTTGTGCCCACTGTAAACACGAATCTCGACCCCTTTTGGTCTCCTCACAAGTCTCCCTATACCCGAAAAACCATGACAGGCCATTTCACTTGACTTTATTGTTGAGTTACCCCGCTCAGGCGGTTACTACACAATCCTAATCGCAGTTGACTACCTTACCAAAATGGCTCACTTCATGCCTCTTACGAAACTACCAAACTCCAAAGAGACGGCCGAGATCTTGACACAACATATTTTCAAACTCCACGGAATCCCTTCCAGAATTGTGTCAGATCAGAGTTAATCTCCAGATTCTGGAAAGCTCTCTGTCTAAAACTCCAGATTGACCATCAATTATCAACTGCCTACCATCTTCAAACGAATGGACAAACCAAACGGGTGAATCGCTGTCTAGAACAATATATCCATTGCTACTGCACTTACCTGCAAAACGATTGGCATAAGTAACTTCCCCTAGCAGAGTTTGCATACAACAATACCACAGGTTGTTCACCTTTTTATGCTAACTATGGTTTCTATCCCTCCTTCATCCCTCAGCAGATACCTACCAACAACCCTGCGGCTGAATATTTTATCAACACCTTAAAGAACCTCATTCCTCACCTACGCGATAACATCACTAGAGCCCAAAGCAGACAAGAGGCCTACTACGATCTTCACAGAAGAACTGCACCCTCATACAAGATCAGAGATTTAGTATGGCTATCCACCAAACACCTTAACCTGTTTAGTGGATTATTCATTGGTACTTTTCCCATCCACTCAGTGATTAACCGAGCAGCAGTGAGGCTAAACCTACTGTCGTCCCTACGTAGTCATCCAACCTTCCATGTCTCCCTGATAAAACCCTACCATCCCAACACCTTCCCGAGTTCCAATGCCTCTACCGCCGGTTGAGGTTAATGGTCAGGTGGAATACGAAATCGCTCAGATCTTGGACTCCCGGATATATAGAAACCACTTTCAGTATTTGATCCATTGGAAGAACTACAGTCCACAGGATGACTCCTGGGAACCCGCCTCCGAGGTTCATGCCCCACAGCTTGTCCACCTCTTCCATTCTCACAATCCTGACAGGCCTGCTCCCTTGGCCCCCAGGAGGGGTCCCTCGGGGGTGTCCTGTAATGTCCTTATCACTCCACTGAAGGCTCCGACATCTCTCCTGTAATGTCTTTATCCCTCCATTGGAGGCTTCTGACATTTCTCCTGTAATGTCTTTATCCCTCCACTGGAGGCTCCGACATTTCTCCTGTAATGTCTCTATCCCTCCCTTGGAGGCTCCGACATTTCTTCCTATAAACTTTCAATTTAATTATTTTTATTGGTTTAATGATAGATAACAATATTGTAGGTTACATAAAAAGGTTGATACACTCAGTCAGATCAAAATGCGCGTTGAAACAGGTATTCAGTAAATACATGTAGAGGTGTTTTAACTAAACATAGCATAGCAGAGGTATTAGATGGTGTAATCCCATGAACGAAATATTCAGGGTTAAGGGGGGACCGGTGAGACAGGACCATCCGGATCCACTGACTGGTAACAATGGGTATCCATACCTGTGTAAGTGGACCAAGATATAATTAGAGTTTTAATAAGCTGTTAAATATCCAGGACAGGACGTTTCTCCACCCCATGGGGAACTCGCTGTGGAGATGACCTACCTATAAACTTTATTCCTGTGTAGTGCTACTAAGCTTAAGTTGCCTCTGAAGCTCCCCGTCGTGGCTGTGTATTACCATTCTAAATAAAACCAATTGTATTTCCAGACTTATCTGAGTCTTCCTATCTGATAGCTGTTAAGGTTAAAGTTAACTGTTAAGTATAGTATTCATAGACTTCCAAAGCTGTGATCCACACAATCCAACATAGTTCACTGCCTGAAGCATTACAATAACACTAAGCAAAAGATGGTATTTGAAGGCACCTTTCAAAAATGACCTGTTCTTCTATATGTCACAGCCCCTTACCTCTGTCTCCATTCTTATGTCAGAATTTAGTTCATTCAGCTACTTGTCAAATTTTTCAATCAACTTAACCACATCAGCAGCCCTAAATCATTTCAGCAATTTTGGTACAACTTAAGACAACCTTCCTCCTCAGGTGGATTGCGTCCCATATTTTGGGATAAATATTCCAAACTACAAAAAAGATCTGTCTACTTTGAATTCTTCCCTAATGTTTAAGAAGATTAGATCACATTTGGCTTAATGGAAGTCAGCTTTTTTCCTTGTTTGACAAAATGGGCATTGTTAAGATGAATATCCTTCCCTGCCTACTATGCTCAATGCAATCCATCCTGATTTAGCATTCTCCCTTTCTATAAAACATTTGGCATATGATCTCAAAATGTATTTAAAATAATTCCACACAAAGACTGAAGTCAAAAATCTCAGGGTGGTAGAGGGCTTCCAGATATGGCACTATAATTAGTAATGTCTTCTTACAAAGGTAATTGGGTCTAAAAAAGATTGGATACAATTAAGGGAAAATACAGCTCAAACTCAAATGATTTCACTTCTTTGGACCCCACAAACTTTGCACTAAAATGGATTCTAATGCCCCACTTCTATGCTACACAATTCTTGCTGTCTCCTAAATGGCAGTAAAAAATAGTCTTATGATGTCAAGGAGTTCCTTGACTTCAATTAAGAAAACCCTGACTTCCAACAGGAACAGTCACTACTTTTTCTTAAGGCTCGGGGGTGCAGGGGGTCCACTGAGAGTCAAAGTCTTCATAGACAGATTAGTATACTACTTATATGCCTCTTAGCCAAAATACAAAACCTTTTCCCACTTGGTACTATCTTCAACTGCAAGAATTTTTTTATGAACCATAGCAGAAGAAAGATTTCCTCTGTGAGCTTACTCCGTGACATATGTATAGACATATGTATATGTACAGTATGTAGACTATTAATGCTTTTTCTCCTCTCTGACAATTGTAACATTCCATTTTCAGGTTTTGTGGGAAAAATAATATATTAATATTTAATTCTCAGATGAACAGTGGGAAAAAATTATATATTGACGCACAAATGTTCTGGACACATGAATTGGCTTATAAATTGTTGAACCAATAATATCATATGCCAGAGCGACTCCAGTAGATTTTTACAAATGTGCCTTACATGTGCACATACTGTGGCTCACAGAGGGGTACACTTCCTAATTGGTAGGCCTGTGCTGCTATACAGTCTTACTGGAGAGAGTCCAATTTGGGGGTAACATGAATAACAGGAGGCATTTACCTCTTAGAGCCATAGAATTATTATTTTTTTCTTCACGTCACATCAAAGTCTATATATAGCCAGACAAACTAAGTGTATTAATCTTTCAAATGCAGTAAACTATTTAATTGCCTTGCACTGGAAATCCCACAATCTTCAACAGCTACAAAAATAAAAAAGAGGATAGATGTTTTTCTTTTTTTGTTCTTTACTTTTCTTTTCCTAATTTTATGTTTGCTCTCTAGTTATTTCTCTCTCTTACTTTCTAATCTAAACTGATCTTTGTGAACCATTCACCTCCTCCTAATATTGTAGCTCAGCCCCAGAACATTTCTTTCTGATAATCAATGTCATTAGTAACTCCTCATGAAAGATCTGGTTGCGATCCAACACTTCTAATTGAGGAATTAACCACTCTTGTTCATATCTCCCCATTTTTCATTTTTTTAAATTATGTTCAAGACATACACCAAATTAGGCATTCTCTTTTGTACATGTTTATCTATTTTGAATGTGCTTATCTGTAACCATAGGGTATCTTTCTCATATTCACCTTGTTATACTTTGAATGGCATTTGATTGGTAATGTTTAACTGTAAACAAAATTATAAAAAAACACAATAAACTCAAAATAAAGAAAACCACCCCTATCAACCTAAAATACATTTAAATAAACTGAAACTACCAAAATAAGTGTAATATGTGTCAAGTTGCTAGTTCAAACACTTACAGTGCTCCGCTCACCGCTATTTTTAACCATCAATTCAATAATATTCAGTAATAAAAAATAAAATTCAATAATATAGTGTATAACTTGTTAGCAATTATATAAATCTCATAAAGTGCAATAACTAAAATAATAAACATTTGCATATGACATAAACTGCGATAGTGCAATACAGTGCAAAATTATGAAATCCCACAGTTCGTTCAAAATTGCAATATAATAGGATCTACAAAGTTCAATAATCCTTAGCAAGATAGATCAAATTAGGAGAAACACCCAGAGAGTCTTCAGATATATTTCATCATACAGTGCTCATCCTTCACCAGGTGAATAACCTACTCACATCAAACATGAAAAGAAATTGCCTGTGTTATACTATGTTCTGGGTACAAGACCCCAGAGACCAGCTCCTTAGTCCTCTTAATTGAACTCCTGATGGCTCTATCCTCCAACTGCACCGTTTCGAGTCACACTTTCCCTGCAGGTATTATGGAAGATACAAGAGGCCCAGACATAGTGTACTCCCGCTTAACAAACTTTTAATCCTGCATATACAGACATACACTTACTTAAAACATGAGTCACACTTTCCCTGCAGGTATTATGGAAGATACAAGAGGCACAGACATAGCGTACTCCTGCTTAACAAACTTTTATTCCCACATATACAGACATACACTTACTAAAAACAGAGCTTGGTATCATCAATCATGACTTCATGGGCTCGGCTCCTCCCTATAGAAGCCGAGGCCCATGACGTCACGCCATGCACTCCCCCAGGATTTGAGCCGGCGTTAGACTGATGATTCCGAATGCTTTTGCCAAGCTCTGTTTTTAGTAAGTGTATGTCTGTATATGCGGGAATAAGTTTGTTAAGCGGGAGTACACTATGTCTGTGCCTCTTGTATCTTCCATAATACCTGCGGGGGAAGTGTGACTCATACTGGTGGAGTTGGAGGATAGAGCCATCAGGAGTTCAATGAAGAGGACTAAGTAGCTGGTGTCTGCGGACTTGTACCAGAACATAGTATAACACAGGCGATTTATTTTCATGTTTAAGGTGAGCAGGTTATTCACCTGGTGAAGGATAAGCACTGTAGGATGAAATATATCTGAAGACACTGGGTGTTTCTCCTACTCTGATCTATCTTGCTAATAATTACTGGACTTTGTAGATCGTATTATATTGGACTATTATGCAATTTTGAATAAACGGTGGGATTTCATAATTTTGCACTGTATTGCACCATTGAACTTTGTCATATACAAATGTTTATTATTTTATGATATTTAAATATTTGCTAACAAGTTGCACTATATTATTGAATTGATGGGTATTAAAACACACATTCTAAACAAATGTAAAGCATATTTCACCTTAGCACACACACACACACACCTTGACACACAAAATTTAAAGGGGTTGTAATCCCTCAAGGTTTTTCACCTTAATGCATTCTATGCATTCTTTCATTAAGGTGATAAACCTTCTGTAGTGCAGCAACTGCCCAGAGCCCCCCTTTTACTTACCTGAATCCGATCAATCCACTGACAGGGACGGGCACAGCAGCTCCAGCCACCAAATCCTGTGACACGGGAGCCAGGGGGCTCGGCTGAGTCCTGCTGTTTGTGTCCATGGACAAAATCCACTTTGCACTACAAGTGCACATGAGACTGCACAGAAACTGCTCTTGTAGTGCAAAGTGGATTTGCCTTTAGTTAATAACCCCATTGTCACTGAAAACACCAACTTTACAACAAAAAATGCTTTTGAGCATTGAAAGAAGAAGCCGCACATTGTTGATTATCAATCTTTTTAATCAAAGCACAATCACATGTGCATTTGTAAAAGGTTTTTTAAACAAACCAACATCTTTGTTGTATAACAATTTTTTAGGTGACATTAAAAGTACAAATTTCCCTTTATGGTAAAACAGGCATGTTTCAAACCAACAAGAAATACACAACTCTGGAACTTACAAAGTTCAACTTTTATAGAAATTGAAGGCAATATCAGACATGAGTATTTATAAACTGTGTTTGATATTGCGTTCAGATGGGGTAAAGTCACCCCTGGAAAAGCCAAATTTTGAAGATGCGCACAAATAGCCAAATATCAACATGTGCTAGCTTCCATCATGGGGGATCAATGGACGTGTTTTGTGGGTGCAACCCCTTCCTCTCAGCTACTTTATTAGTGAAGATGGGGTTGCACCCTCAAAACGCGTACATTGATCTCCCGTGATGTCAGATAGCACATGTTGACACAGTGTGTGCATCTTTAAAATTTGGCTTTTCTAGAATATGTCAAAAAAAATTTCAAAAAATTGTCAGAAAAACAAAGCAGAAATAAGTTAGGGATTTCGAGGGGTTTTAAACTCTCCCTAAAACATCAATGATGTTCTTCATTTTGTTTTGAACATCATTGATGTTTTGCTTGATGTTTTCTAAGTCCCTATTACATCCCATGATCTCCCCGATTAGGATCTGGGCACTTTCTCTGGTGAAATGACCTTCATCCACAACATCACGATCACCTAAAAATATAGAAAAAAAACACACCATGTATTATAAATATGCAGACATCCATCTCTTACCTGAGCCTGTGGTCACAGACACTCACCTGTTGTGACAATTTCCACAACGTCTCCCTCCTCCTCCTCCTGTTGTGCTTGTGGGATTTCCACTTCTTCCTGAGGTGGGGGGTCTGTTGTCTCCTCTGATGAGTGGTGTCCTCCGAGTCTTTTCTCTCCTATGTAAACAAAAAAAAGGTATACTTAGCACACAGATATTTGATGGCAGAAATCAGAATAGGAAACATTGCTTAGAAGTGGGGTACAATTGTCTATTTTGGCAGAGTTGCAAGATGAAGAAATATTTTTGTCCTTTGTCAAGCTTGAATACTTACCTGTTTTGTACAAGCTTCACAGATGGAGTCACCCCTATAGTATACACTGGAGCACCTGTGTGGGCCCCCTAATAAAAAGGGTGTTCTTGTGTCCCACACTAGTGCTCCAGCGTCCAGATGTGTAAACAGCTGCTGAGTGTCCTCTCCTTACACAGAATCTAGTTTGCATTTCATTCTAGTTACAAACATATCTAGACAACAAAATTATTTTAAGATAAGTAGGCCAGAAAAAATGTATTGAAATGCATCTGGACAAAACATTGTGTTTTATTGGCTGAACGAACAATGTTTCCTACGAACGAATAATGTTTCCATGAACATGAAAGTTGCCATTTTAAACTGTACAACAGTAAAGAAAAGCACATGGAGCAGCATGAACGTAATAAAAATAACAAATAGGAACACAGGACAACTACTTACTTTTTTGCAGCACTCTCCTGATCCTTCTATACTGATCGTGCTCCCTGATTTTGAGGTCCGACCACCGCTTCCTGAGTTGATCCTTGGATTGCCGTACCCCAACATTTCAGTGCAGACTCTTCACAAATTTCGCCATGATCTTGGCCTTTCTGACATAGGGGTTGGGGTAAGGTTCATACTTCCCATCATAGTCAGGCCTTTTCAGTATGTCGACCATCTCCACCATCTCTACAAAGGACATATTTGATGCCTTAAATCGTCTCCTCCGGGATTGTGACATTTCTGGCTCCGGGCTTTCCTCCTCCTCCTCGTTGCTATAATTATCACGCACCTGCTCTGTCTCCGCCATGTGCTCTTCCCCACTGCGCTGAACTAGAAAGAATGTCAGGGGTGGGCGGAGTTTCATGCATGCGCAGTGTATATAAAGCGTAACACACATGTGTAGTACGTACGATCTGTGAGCGGTGGAAGGAGTATAGGAAGAGCCGATCGTGATAACGAAGGTAACATTTAAACTTGGGCCTATACTGCTTAGAGATTGAGGCCTATATTGGGTCAAGATTAGGAGACTTTAGCCTGACATTAGGGTTTGTCTTGTTTATTGCAGATAAAATGGATGGCTTTAATGACCACAACTTCCTCCCCCTGTTCATAGACAAGTAAAGGGAGCTGCCCTGTCTGTGATGGAAACATCCGCGTTATAATCATAAACAAAAGAGGCAGGCAGCGCTGGAGAAACTGCTGGAGTTGGTGAAGCCGGTGGTCCCCAGGCAACCATCCCTTATTTAATTTCAATAGTTTTTTATTGAGAAGTCAACAAAAACAAAGGATGATCAAGATTACAAGTCCAACATATACCCAAAAAGTAGCAGACAGAACATAAACTGCATTTAGGACAGAGAAACATATGTCATCGGCATTAGATTGAGTTCCATAGGACAGACTCCGAAAAGAGGGGCCACTCCCCTGCTCCAGCACCCCACATGGGAACTCGCTGTGCCAGGAGGGGAGGTCCACCACTTAGGAGAAGCCACACCTCTAAACCAATGATATATGATGAAATAATAATGAAGTAAAATCTTTAATTGGAGAAGTGAATTCAAATATGAGGTGTCTATCATGAGTATTATACCCAGAATGACAGGATAACTAGTAGAGCTTATGGTAAAATTTGCATGTGGCTGTCCAATTAGTGAGGAAAATCGAACCATAGGTCCAGTCTGCATTAAATAAGTTTTGTTAAGTATCTGGAGAAGCCTATCACATGTAAGAAAGGAATGGGTTGTAGCTTCTGCAAGTGTTAGCAAAGTAGTCAAACCTGTATGCCAATGATCTATAGTGTAGGAGAAGAAGAAGATAGGAAAGGGGGGAGAAAAGAAAAGAGAGGATAGAGAAAAAGGAATGATACATCCTAAGATGGTGCGGTACTCGCTCAACCCCAGAGGTCCGGGTCAAGTTGCAGACAGAGGTGGTGGAGATATGTATCTAACCCATGGATCCCAGATAGCATCATGTTTAGAGGTAGTGTCCAGGAGAATACTAACCGTCTTCTCCTGGGTCATGATCCATGAAATCTTTCTCTTAACCAATAGAAAGGAAACAGTTGATCTTCTCCAGGCCCGTGCAATCGTGAGTTTGGTCCCTAGGAAAATGAACATAATAAGTCGTTGGACTACTTTAGGAGTTTTAGGGCAGGGAAAATTCAGGAGAGCTAGCTGAGGAGACTTTTGGATTGGGAAGCCTGTTATTTTCCTAATGGTATTTAAGAACCTATTCCATAAACCCCGGAGCTTAGGGCAGTCCCACCAAATGTGTAACATGGACCCAATATGCCCACAATTACGAAAACACATAGAGGAAGCACTGGGGTAGATTTTGGAGATTTTGAGAGGGACCATATACAACCGCATAAGGACTTTCATATTTGCTTCAATTAAAGCTATATTCAAAATGCCCTTAGATGCAGCAATAGAAGCTCTATGCCATTCCTCAACACTCCATGTGTGATGGAGATCACTCTCCCATTCCCTCATGAAGAGTGATTTAGTCTCAGCCCTAAATAATGATATTTGAAGCGCTTCACAATGTGCATGAAAATGAATATATAAGAATAAATATAAATAGTCAAATAAATCCAGCGGTGAGTAAAAATTCCTAAAAAATCCAGCAATCAAAATAGTGTAAAATTATAAAAAATTAGTGACACCAAATGTGTAAAAAAATCCACATAAAAAATCCACATAAAAATAAATATATAGGGATGTATTCAGAAGGTTCAATTATACAGGTGTAGAATCCTGATTGGTATAGAGCTTTTGATCACTAGCAAAGCTGTTTAAAAACACTTGCTTAATTAAGGTGCTCATTGATCTTTATAGTAACAATGTATTTTTTGCTTCTATTCACAACCAATGTGAGAATCATAAACAGGCAGATAAGAGAAAAAAACAATCATTGTGCAATAGTTAGGATACCAAGGTACGCAAACTTCAATCCACTCACGTGTGCCTTATAGTGATAAGGCATATGCAGGTTTTACTATAGCAGTCAGCCGCCTTAGACAGGAGCAGATTCAGTGCAGTACACTGTGTGAAACTGCTGATCTGCACAGAGCATCCTTGGCTCCTCCCACGCATTACATCACAGTCACGTGACTTTTTCAAGGATCAAGGATCCTTGAAAAAGTCACGTGACTGTGATGTAACGCGTGGGAGGAGCCAAGGATGCTCTGTGCAGATCAGCAGTTTCACACAGTGTACTGCACTGAATCTGCTCCTGTCTAAGGCGGCTGACTGCTATAGTAAAACCTGCATATGCCTTATCATTATAAGGCACACGTGAGTGGATTGAAGTTTGCCTGTGTACCTTGGTATACTAACTATTGCACAGTGATTGTTTTTTTCTCTTATCTGCCTGTTTATGATTCTCACATTGGTTTTGAATAGAAGCAAAAAACACATTGTTACTATAAAGATCAATGAGCACCTTAATTAAGCAAGTGTTTTTAAACAGCTTTGCTAGTGATCAAAAGCTTTATACCAATCAGGATTCTACACCTGTATAATTGAACCTTCTGAATACATCCCTATATATTTATTTTTATGTGGATTTTTTATGTGGATTTTTTTACACATTTGGTGTCACTAATTTTTTATAATTTTACACTATTTTGATTGCTGGATTTTTTAGGAATTTTTACTCACCGCTGGATTTATTTGACTATTTATATTTATTCTTATATATTAATTTTCATGCACATTGTGAAGCGCTTCAAATATCATTATATATTCTTTTTAAGTGACTCTGAAAACACTCTCTTTTGATAGTAGCCTCACTTGGTTTTATGTGTAATTATCAGCTATTTAGCATCACAACGCTTTGTGTTTTATATATATAGTCTCAGCCCTAGCTAGTTATCGGTAAATCACCGAGATCCCGCCCCTCTGCTCCATAGCTTGACCACACTACTGTTCATATTCCGTGATCGAAAGTGGGGTATGACTGGGGGACCTAAGAGACTGCAGAAAGTGAAATATCTGTCTGAAACAAAGTCTTTCTGTGTTGGGCATGTCGAGTTTGTGAGTGCAGTGGGTCAAAGTGAGGGGTCCCGTAGGATTAGCAAAGTGTCCTATTCTATACATCCCCTTATCTAGCCACCATTGGAATGCTTTTATGTCCATGCCTGGAGGAAAAAGAGGATTTCAGAAAATGTGGGACAATGGTTGCCAATTTGATACTATTCGAAGGTTGTGTTTGAGAGAGTCCCACAGTGTCAGGGAGTGAGAAAGTGTAGGGACCATGATGTCAGGTCTACATCTAGGATGGGACCAGATAACCATCCCCTATTTAAAAGCCGAAATTGGTGGCCTGAGGAGCACTTATATTAGGGAGCGCAAGAAGGTCCAGGATTCCCAGAGATTCGGAGCTGCAGCAGATGACATTTATGTCCTCAGGCTGTGGTACTATTAGAGACTGCGATTTCTGTCAGACCAAACTGAAGTCAGGGAATCCCTCTCAACCCTTCCTTTCACCCTATCTTCCACCCCATCTGAGGCTTCCGATGTCCAACCTGGGACTTCCAGCCAGGAAGAAGTGGAGGAGCCCAGCTGGAGCCAGGTATAGCATTGTTCTACAGATTTCTTGTCAATAAATAAATTATGTTTACTAGGTGTTATCATTGATCACTAATTGCAGATTAAATAAAGGCGTTTACATATCAATAGACAGTAGTGGGCAAAAATAATTGGGACAAGAATGAAAAATGCTGGGGTCAGAATGATGGTCTTTAATATTTATTAACATTCAATTTGCAACAGTCATAAGATGTAAATTGTGTGTGATTGATGAAGAAAAAACTAAAACGATGTCCTGTTTGATACACAGGAAGGCCTCAGCCCAGAGGAGGCTGTGGAATGTGGCACACAGGAGGAGGCTGTGGAATGTGGCAGCCAGGAGGAGGCGGGGTAAGTGGCAGCCAGGAGGAGGCGGGGGTAAGTGGCAGCCAGGAGGAGGCGGGGTAAGTGGCAGCCAGGAGAAGGCCAGGCCCAGTAGGAGCCTCACAGAATCCCAGGTCCCTCCCTTCCGCCTTCCAAACAAAAGACCCAGGAAGGGGAGTAACATGGAGGATTCAGCACTCAGGCTGATTCAAGAGGCTTTTGCATGCCTCAGAGCCACCCCCACTCATGAAGAGGCCTTTGCCTGCATGGCTGCCACAAAACTGCAGGACATGCAGGAGGGCCAACGCCTCATGTGTGAGGACATCCTTTATGAAACATTAACTAAGGGGGTGAGGGGCGAAATCACACCCAATACCCACCTGTGTGAGTTCCTCCTCCTCCTCCTCCTGCCACAACTCCACCACCACAGACACAGCATGGAAGGAAGCGTGGAAGGAAGACAAGAGAGTGATGACCTGGGTTTAGTCTGGTCTGACAAAATATGCAGGCTTTTATATGACCACAGCCTGGGGACATACATCTGCTGCTGTTCATGATCTCTTGGACTTCTGGCCCAGATTGTACTCCCTTATATATGGACTCCTCAGGCCACCAATTTTGCAGTAAAATAATTGATGTGTGCCCTGGGGGTGTCACGTACCTTAAAGCGGAGCCCGAAATGATAAGGGTGGCCTCTTGCACGGTTCCGGTCCAAGCACCCCTGGTGGTGGGTACAGGGAGTGCGAGGGCAACGAAAGCGTGCAGGTGCCTGCAGGCAGGAGCCTGGAACTTGGAGATATAGGAACCTCTGCTGAGGAGATGTGGAAACTGATCACCAAACTTGTTCAGCGGGAGCCAGATCAGGATCAACTGCAGAATCAGAAACAGACAGGAGTCGGCAACAGGCTGGCAGCGGGGTACCAAGTCATACCAAGTCAGAAGGCAAAACCGTAGTCAGGAACAGGCAGGGGTTGGCAACAGACGGGCAGCAGGGTACAGAATCAGGAGGCAGAGCCATAATCATAAGTTCAAGCCAAGGCCAGTATTGCAAGTAGAGGCAGGTTCAGCAGGCAGGGAAGATCCAAGAGAATTGTCAGAAGATAGCCGGGTTTTCAGGAACAAGGTCAATCAGGCAGAATAACAACAGGAACACAGGAACAAGCTGAAGACAATCCAGCACTGATGCTAGGCAGACTCTCTGTTTATATAGGGTGCTGTGTGCCAGGATTCGCGCCAGCGTACGTGCGTACGCGCATGCACATTAGCAACTTAGCACATTGGCACATGCGCGTTAGCACATTAGCGCTTTGGCACTCGCGGACGCATGTTAGCGCGCGTGCGCATTCGCATAGAGGTGCCATTGTGCATGCCCACCCTGGATCTCATTTGTCTCTGGCTATGGTTCCGTGCATGCACCTTGGCATTAGCAGAACGAGGATTGGCAGCTGCTGCATGGAGACGGGTGCTTTCTGTGTGAGTTCTCTGACAGGGGGCCAAAGGCTTACCCAATTTCTGCTGTCTCTCCAGTGTTTCCTCCCTCTTTCTTTGGTTAGGACCCCTTAATAAATTTTTGCTTTGTTTTATTATACTCGCCTATGTGTGTTTTCCTTCAAAAAGGACAGTTTGTGAGGAGGTAGGTACATTTCAAAAATACGATGTGACATTAACAAGAGACACCAACACCAACCAACCTCCTTGAGATTAAATAATACAAGGTAATAATCGTGTTGTGTAACTTGACACACAAAACAAAACCAAAACTATTCTGGAGTTAAAAAAAAATAAAAAAACACAACATCAGGATTTAAAAAAAACAAAAAAAAATGTTTTTTCTAAAAACATTAAAAACAAATTTTTTTTCGGTAGATGTGACAACTAAAAATATTATTATGATGAAATCACAAAAAATAATAAAGAAAGAAGTTTGTGAGAACTCTGTGTGAATATGAGCAGCAAAACAACTTAATTCTTCTAGCATTATAAAGAAGAAGAGAGTGCGCTGCATGAAACAATTTAAAACATTGCAGCGTGACGAAAGTGCTAGCTCCATTATGAATGCTAATTTTACCAGACCGAGCAGTTCCGTCTCGGAATTTATTCTGAGCATGCATGGCACTTTGTGCATCGGAGTTGGCCACACACGGTCGGAATTGACGCGATCGGATTTTGTTGTCGGAAAATTTTATAGCCTGCTCTCAAACTTTGTGTGTCGGAAATTCCGATGGAAAAAGTCCGATGGAGCCCACACACGGTCGGAATTTCCGACAACAATCTCCGATCGCACATTTTCCATCAGAAAATCTGACCGTGTGTACAGGGTATTAGACTGGGAGGAAATATTGGCATCAATGAACACAAAACAGGCAATTCTTCAAAATGACTATATGCAAACACACTGCAAAGTATACACTATACACTGCAATATGTTTAAAAGGCTAAACATAAAACCTATGTTGAGTTATAGCTAAGTTACAAAAGCTCTAAATAATAAGAAAAGAGCTTTTAAAAAATATAAAAATGAAAGAACACTATCATCATTTAAATGTTACAAGGAATATAACAGAATATGTAAAAAGGAAATCAAGGCCACAAAAATTCAAAATGGACCACAGATTACCAATGAGAGTAGAACAAACCCCCAAAAATTATTCAAATATATTAATAGTAACAAGGTCAGATCTGAACATGTCTGCCCTTTACAAAATAATCTAGAGTGGGTGACTGGGTACAAAGAGAAGGCAAATTTACTAAATCTCTTCTTCAGCTCTGTGTATACAAAAGAGCATGGGGGAGCTCATGTCCATAATGGGGATAATCTTGACATAGCTTCAAATGAACCACTATGGCTCAAAATTGATATGATCCAGAAATATTTAGACAGAAAAAAGGTGAATACACCCACAGGCTTTAAAGAATTGAGCTTGGTCATTTCAAAGCCATTATTTCTAATTTTTAGGGACTCTTTAATGACTGGAATAGTACCACTTGATTGGCGTAAGGCCAACGTGGTGCCTGTATTTAAAAAGCGGTCAAAGTCTTTACCAAGTAACTATAGACATGTTTGTTTAACTTCCATAGTTGAGAAGATACTGGGAGTTTAATAAAAGACCACATACTGTAGATAAGTTTTTGCTCAAAAAATATGTTTTAAGCAAAAGTCAGCATGGATTCATGAAATGCAGAAGTTGTCAAACAAATCTGATTTCTTTTTATGAGGAGGTAAGCAACATTTTAGACAAAGGAGTGGCTGTGGACATAATATACTTGGATTTTGCAAAAGTGTTTTACACTGTTCCCCACACACGGCTGATGAGGTAAAGTCTACTGGCTTGGAAAAATCAGTTTGTAAATGGATAGAAATCTAGCTAAAAGACCATATTCAGAGAGTAGTGGTAAATGATTCATACTGTATATGGTCTAAGGTTATTAGTGGTGTACCCCCAAGGTTCAGTGTTGGGACCCTTACTTTTTGTCTATTTATAAATGATATAGGGTCTGGGATTAAAAGTACCATTTCAGTCTCTGCAGATGACACCAAGCTATGCAGTGGAATAACGTCCTTACTGGATGTCTCCAACATACAAGCCAACCTCAATGCACTGTATAATTGGGCAACTGAGGTTTACCAACTAGTATTCTTGGGAAGTCATAACTATATTCCTGTAGTTTGCTCGCCTGCAGTCAGTGGACAATGAAAGCAGCTGTAGATAGAGGAGTTAATGCTTCTGCTATCTGCTAGTTCCTTGTCAGTACATGTGCATATAGAACCTGATAGGTTCAAAGTACTGACCCTCCTTCTCCACGTCTAGTTCTGCTCTACAGCAGATATCAAGCGGTTGCTGTTAAGTCAAATACAGATACATATACTAATTCCATTAAAAGTATATTTAATTATTTAATGAATATGTTTGTAATAATTGTTGTGCCTGTGTATCTGGTGTTCAGATTTAAGAAAACAGCATGTTGACTGTCTAGACATTATGCAGGAATATGCTTATTTTTTTTTTGCTTTCCTGTGCATGTGTCTTCTTAATACTTCTTTGCTTCTACTGAAATCTATACTTGTAGCTCTCACTTGATCTTTAGTATGTTCTCAGAAAAAATAATAATAATGTCAGTACTAACTCTCAAAGCCACCAATTAAATTCAAGTCTGCTATAGGTGTTGAAATATGATTAGTTAAGAATCAAAGAAAGCTGAATTTACACACAGGCTTATGGAAGTACCTTCTTACTAGAACACTATCTAGGATAAGTGTCTGGTATAGATTTTGAGGCAACCCATGCATCATGCTTTTTTAGAAAGAGAGGAAAAAAATAGAAAAAATGCTGCTAAATTGCAAAATAACAAAGAAGGTGCATCATCCCCTACACACACACACACACACACACTCACCACCCCAAAATCAGTACCTGACCCTTGTCCTTGATGAGGGTTTGGCATGCATTTTAACCACTTCCCATCTGGCCTATAGCAAAATGATGGCTGAGCAGTGGTTCAGTTATGCTGACTGGACTCATATGACGTCTTTCAGGATAACAGCCGGCGCGCGCCCGCAGTCTGACACACCGAAACACGATCTCAGTTAAGAGTCTCTGACGGAGATTCTTTACCACGTGATCAGCTGTGTCCAATCAGAGCTGATCACCGTGTAAACAGGAAGAGCCGTGTATCAGCTTTTCCTCACTCGCGTCTGACAGACGCGAGTAGAGGAGAGCTGATCGGCGACTCTCTCCTAACAGCTCCTGATGGGGGGTCTGCTCTGATTGATTATCAGCACAGCCCCCCCTGAGGATGCCCTCCCAGGACCCAGGACCACAAGGGTTGCCATCAGGACCACAAGGGATGCCCACCACTGATGATCACCAGGTAGGATACCCATGACCACCAGGGATGCCAATCAGCTCCCATAAATTATGCCAATCAGCAACCATATATGATGCCAATCAGTGCCCATTAGTAATGGCCTGCCAGTGCCTCCTTATCAGTGTCCATCAGTGCCACCTATCCATGCCCATCAGTATGGCCTATCAGTGCCCAACAGTGCCACCCATAAGTGGCCATCAGTGCTGCCTTTCAGTGCCCATTAGTGTCACCTATCAGTGCCACCTATGAGTGCCCATCAGTGCCGCCTATCAATGCACATCACTGCTGCATATCAGTGCCACCTATCAGTGCCCATCAGTTCTGCCTATCAGTGCCCACCAGTGCTGCATATTAGTGCCCATCATCAGCATCCATCAGTGCCACCTTATCAGTGCCAACTTGATGGTGCCACCTCATCGGGCCCATTAGTGCCACCTTATCAGTGCCCGTCAGTGCAGCCTCATCAGTGCCTATCAGTGAAAGAGAAAACTTACTTATTTACAAAATTTTATAACAGAAACAAAGAAAACCTTTTTTTTTTAATTTTTTGTATTTTTTTATTTGTTTAGCAAAAAAAAAAACCCAAGAGGTGATCTAATACCACCAAAAGAAAGATGTGTGGGAACAAAATGATAAAAACTTGGTTTGGGTACAGTGTTGCATTACCGCGCAATTGTCATTCAAAGTGCGACAGCGCTGAAAGCTGAAAATTGGCTTGGGCAGGAAGGGGGGAAGTGCCAGGTATTGAAGTGATTAAAGGGGCCCCACAGAAAAAAAAGTGTGCCCTCCCAAAAAAATCAGTTATTTACCCTTATCTAGAACTAGACTAAAACTTTAAAGATTCACTTCCATTGCTGAACCCAGGTATGTTCAGCTCATCCCTACTGGGGAGAGCTTCAGTGTCCACAGGAAACCAAAGCAAATTACCTAACTAAAGCTTAAGGTAAAATCTTGGAAACAAGCAATGGTTGAGGCAAAGTCATAGACTAGGTTCACATCTATGCAAGTTGCGGTTGATGCATTCTTTGGTGCATTTTGCAGTTTTGAACATGCGTTTTTTTGTACATTTTGCTTTTTTTAGCTAATAGGAAAGTATGACAGTTCTGTTCATGTAGTGTGATGCGCCTTTGATGCAACTTTACACTCTCTGGCACTCACGTAGCATTAAGGTAGTACAGGAACCTTTACGTTTTTAAAGTCACATGTTAGGGTTAAGGGCTAGGGTTAAATGTTAGGGTTAATGGCTAAGGTTAGGGCTAACACTAAAACCCTAACCCTAGCCCTTACCCTAACCCTAACATTTAAACCTAACCATAGCCCTTAATCATAACCCTAACATTTTACCCTAGCCCTTAACCATGACTCCTAACCGTAACCCTACAATGTGACTGTGGACACATAAAGGTTCCTGCACTACTTTGATGTGACTTTGATGCTACTTGAGTGCCTGAGAGTGTAAAGTTGCACCAAAGTGGCACTACATGAACAGAACTTTCATACTTTTCTATTACCCAAAGAAAAAAAGCAAACTGCATCAAAAACACAAAAAGACTTGCATTTTTGGTGTGGGTTCATTGAAGTTTATTACACTCAAAACGCAATCTGCTGTGAGAAAAAAGTTTCCAAAGAACACACCATCTCAAAATGGATAGATGTGGACTAGATCCATAGGAAACCACGTTAAATTGATTGTAGTGCGTTTCTGCAAAACACACTAAAAAATGGATAGGTTTGAACCAAGGGATTCTGGAGGTAAAACTTGAAGCTATTAGCAATAAAATCAGATTTGGGTACCAGCAATGGTTGGGACAGGCAGGGCATACATTATGGACTCTAGAAGGCAAGCCGGTGTCAGAAACTGTGTCATAATTCTATTTGCAGAAAAGGACCTGTATTGTATTTTCTTTATAGTCCACTAACTTGGGTAGCTAGGCATCTAAAGAACACATGCCATGGAAAAAGGAAAGCTATTTGCAGAGATTAGAAGATAATTGTCTTCTTCAGAAAAATTATCTAGAGCTGTTTTTTTTTGTCAGGTTTATCCCTTTATATCATTTCAGATACTCATCTTTGTGTGGATATATTAATGTACACTTGTATGCATATTTTTAATATATACGGGTCTACTTAAATTCTTTGGTTCAGTTCCTATGGTTATATATTATTTTTGGTTGTAATTGTGTGTGAAATTTAGCAATTTTGGCAGAACGTAGTAGTTATTGCATGTCAGCATTTTTCAATTTTACATGCTTTGTTAAAAGTGAAGAATAATGTTTATGGCATAATTTGTGACTCTCTATTAAGTGTCTCTATTATAACTGGTGTTTATACAAATGTGTCCCCTGCCTTTTTATATACAACATAACAAATAGATTTGGTTCAAAAGGTGTCAAGGTGACTGTTACAGTGGGTTTGGTGTTTTCGCCAACTGGCCAGAAACCACATCAGGCTCACTCTGCATCATCATTAATTTTAAATATCTCCTTCTGCTGCTGTCTAAAAACAGCTTGCCATATCCCTCTGTACAGATTAAAATGGTCAGTAACAGCAATACATAGCATTGACAAACCTGATTAGAGTTCAGCTGATGAAATGTATCTTTTCAAATGCTTATGCGATACATCAGTAATGTCTGAGTTATTTTGAAGACAAAACAGAAGAAAAAAAACAACAACCTTCAAAAACAATTTCTTTAGATGAACTTTTCTATTTTGTTTTTAAAGAATACAATATCCATCATTCATTGTAGAAGAAAAAAAAATATTTTTCAAAAGTGGCAATCAACACAAGGTTGAAGTAAAACCTTTGATTCTTTTGTGTTTGTTGAAGATACTATTGTATGTTGGCAGCTACAGTAAGATATCAAACCAATTCAGGAAATTGTTTTCTTTCTTTAAAAGATGCTACTTTTATGATATAACACCTGGACTTGTATGGCTAAACTGGTCTCTGTTATTAAATAGGCTTTGCTCACTTTGGTAAGATCAGGCAGATATTTCTGTAAACTCCTAACAAACTTTTACAAATATTAATAGGGTTATTTTATAAACTGGCAAATTGAGTATGCACAATTGCTGTGCTGTGAAATTAAAGAGAGCTAAATGGGAAACAGCATTAGGCCTCATGCACACAGGATGTTAAAATAACGTTATGAAAATGCCAGTATATTTGCAGTGATTTTTTTTTAACTTTTTTCAGCTTTTTTCAACGTATTTGCAATAGTGTTTTTTAGTGTTTATTAGCATTTTTAGCGTTTTTCCACATTAGTGTTTTTTATCGTTTTTTTTTTTTCAATTTTTTTTTTTCAATGGATCAAAAATGTTAAAAAACATTGGTGAATGACGTTTTTGAGCGTTTTTGAGCGTTTATCAGCGTTAGAGCGTTTTTACAGCTGAAAAACATCTCTCAGAACCCACTGGTCCTGGGTTTTTTTTACAGCTTCAAAACGCCTATGCCATTTGCAGCTCAAAAACGCCTAGGTGGGCATGAAGCCATAGACTATCATAGACAGGCCTTTTTAAGCTGCAAAAAACGCTCAAAAAAGCGGCTGTAAAAACGTCCATGTGCATGAGGCCTTATAGTTTACAATGTAGTTGCAGCATATCTGATTGCATGTCTATGCACTTCCTATCTCATAATGTTTAGTAGTCTATATATGTCCTAATTCTTTAAGTTTCTGTAATTGTCATCTGTGCATATTGTTAGAAGGGAGCAAATGAATACACTTGATCCATGAAGGTGGTGCTAATGTATAGTACTCTGTACAATTATATTTGAAATCTGGATGGATCCAAAATCATTTTTCAGTCACTTACAGTTAATTTTAATGTTACTTTTGCCAGGATCCTTTAGGCCGCCATGCATGTCTGTCAGTCCTTAACTGAACCTACCTACCATCTTGCACAGCCATTCATATGGAATGTGCTATGTGCTGTAACCTCCATATGAAAATATTGCAAGACCACAGTAGCCATTATTTTATGAATGCACAGACACTTGCTTAGTTTATCAGGCAGAGAAACAGTGAATTGTGTGATACAGTCCACATTTAAAACAGTCACTATATTCCAATGTTTATTGCTAGTTTTGTGGCAAGACCACCTTTAATACCAACTTAACACTACCCCCCCTCCCAATCAGTACCTCTTCTCTGACCCAATTGCAGTCCAGCATTCCAGAAGGTATTAACAGCAGCCTATACCTTAGGCAAATGACTCCTCCATTCTGCACTGAAAATAACCACATCAACTAAAGAAGCAGATTCATTTTTCCAATGGGGCTTAAGAGTATGGTCAATTATCTGCTGGATGAATGCAAGGGTTCCATGCCTTCCAAATTGCACCCTCTTATACTGCCATACCCTTCTGGCACAGAGAAAGCTTTTTCCTCCTTTGCCTGGTCTGTTAGGGGTATCTGACAATAACCTTTATTGAGGTCCAGCATTGTGAAATAACTGATTTGTCCCATGTGCTAAATCAACCTATCTACCCTAGACAAAGGGTATGCTTTGCATTTGAAGATTTTGTTTAATTTTCCAAAGTCATTACAAATTTGTATGCTGCTGTCTAGCTTCGGAGCTAGGGCAGTTGAATAAGACCATCTGCTGTAGGACTTTTTCTCTCTCCTGAGACCGCTTAGTGATGAGCCTCAGGGATGCCATAGGGTTTTATGTTAACTTTTAAACCTCTGTCACAACATCATGTTTTAGAAATTAAGGTTAGGTCCAGAGATAAAATCCTACATTTCTTAGTAAAAACTCCTAGGCCTCTTGATTTTGGCTAATTGACAGAACTTTGGTTACTTTTACACCAGGCACGGTTGTTGGTGCGACCCTTGTCATGGATAATATAAATTAAGCCATAAGGGCCTCTATCCTTCCATGGCCTGGGTAAGTTGACATAATATATTTGGTAGGGCTTCCTTTTACCCAGCTGGTGTAGTCTATAGTTGACCTCTCCAACACATTCTACCACTTCATATGGGCTTTGCCATTTCACCAAAAATGTACTCTGCACTGTGGGAATCAGTACAATCATTCTGTCAGCCAGATCAAGCATTCAGACCTTGCCAAAATGCTTATAGACCAGATATTAAGCCTTCTGTGTCTGTTATAAATGAGATCTAACAATGGACATACCTTTCTCTATTCTTTCCTGCATTTAAGTGATATCCTCTGCTACACTTTTGAAAGGGGTTGCTTCCTGCTTCCAAGTCTCTTTAGTAATATCCAGGAGTCTTCTTAGATATTGGCCATACACCAATTCAAAAAGGAGAAAACCTATAGAGACTTGTGGTACCTCACATGTTGCAAACATTAGATAGAGCATCAGACAGTTCCAGTCTTTACCATCAGTACCTACCACCCATTTCAACATCACCTTCAGAGTTTTGTTGAACCTCTCCATCAGGTCATAAGTTTTTGGGTGATACACAGACGTCTGAAACTGGGTAACCATGTTTTGGTAAGTCAATATTTCCTGCTGTTTAACTACACAAGTAGACAAGAGAGAATGCTCCTTAGCAATACTTTTGCTGAGTGATTCTTTTACTACTTCTCTTCCGGCCATAGTATACTCCTGTGTCCTCCCACATCACCCGTTTGTATCCATCGAACACAGGCAATCACCGATCGTTGTACTGGGGCACTGGGAGTGACCCTGGTATCATGTGATTGCTGTTACCAATCACAGTGAGCACATGAACAATAGTAAACAATGATCGCATTAATTACTACTGTGTGAACTCTGTGATTGGTCACAGCGATCACATGGTACCAGGGCCAAGCACAGCACCACTGTGCCATGTAATTGCTGTGGCCAATCACATCATCACACTAGTACACTAGGTTTATTGAATGAACCTTTACACAGTCTTTTACCGATTGCTTATTACAGTGTTCATAATTTTTTTTTACCCAAAAATTGTAATATATATATAAATTATATTTTTTTTTTACATACTCTCATCAGTCAGTGACCCTAATCACTGCTGCATTGGTCACAATGTTCCTGATAACCACTATACAGTCATATTGTCCCTAATCACTGACACACCAGTTACAGTGTTCCTGATCACAGCCACACCAGTCATATTGTCCCTAATCACCACCACACCAGTTAGTGTCTACTGCCTGGTGCTTCAGGGCCTACAAAAAATAGATAGGTAGTCCAGAAATGATATGTGTAATTTATGTGCCTAAAATGTCTTAAAGTGCTCTTTGGATTTTGGGCCCCTCTATGAAGCTAGGCTGTGAAAAAGTTTCAAGCATGACTCCCACAGCAGAGGAATGATGGGACTTGTAGTTTCGCAACAGCTGGAGGGCCTCCAGTTTGAGACCCCTGCTCTTACTAAATACTTTGGATTGTCTACTTTCCAAAAAGGGGTCATTTGGGGGCATCTGTTTGGTTTTCAAATTTATATAGCATAGTTTGTAGACTCTGTAACTTTCTCTCAGACTAAATAATGTACACTGGTTTGGGTTATTTTACCAAAGAAATGTAGCATAAAATATACATGTTGCATGTAGCATGTATAATACATTTTGTCCTAAATTTCTAAAAAAAAAAGATTTTTTTTGCAGAATTTTCAAACGGAAACTAAGAAAAATGTTTTTTTATTTTATTTTTATATACAAAAGAAAGTTCTGTCTCAAAAAATGATAAATATTTAATTTGCGTACATTGTTGTCTGACGGAGTAATTTCCATTCAAAGTGTTACAGTGCTGAAAGCTAAAAATTAACTATTTTTACAGGCTCTCAGGCATGGTTTTGGGTGAGACTTCTAAGCTCAGCAGTCCCAAAAAATCTAACCCTGTCAAAAAAGGGGTGAGGACCTCAAACCAATTAGTGGTAATTTTTCGTAGCGCTGCTTTCACCCACTTAAATACAGCAGTATTACTTTCCAATAACCTCCAACAATACAGGTCACTCACACAAGAAATACTTTAAGCACACAAAGGCATTAATTGCCCCTGCTTTGAGTTCATGTACCTAAATCACATACAGTAGAGCAAAGGGAGAATAGTTACCTAATGCTTGTTAATTGCACACGTACACTGCAGTAATTTTATATACATATAAACAAGGGACACATTATGATAATTAGTACATGTACACTTATCTTTAGGTAGAACTCCTACACTACCCCAAATGATGGGCAAGATTGACAGCCTTCAACACATTGGACCGATGAGCGATATAGCTCTCTCAGAGTTGTAGGATCCTTCCCTCACAGATGGCTGCATTTTTAGACTCCTTGGTATTGATCATAGGTCACTATACCTCCAGGTTTGATTGTCACCAGTTTACCCTTTGCCAACTGCAGCATCCTGCACACTCTTAGGACTTTAATTTATAATTGACACACTGAACTCAGGGCCCATAACACTGAACCCACTCTCAAAACTGACAGTAACATGGTGATGGTGGTGGGATTGTTGGTAAGGTGAGTAGGGGGGGTTGCAGATATACTGGGATAATTTCCAGGAATCCAGAGTTGTCCTCTGTCATATGACTATGACTAAGCACCAGGGAAGATGTGAAACGCATTGCTGTATGGCTTGTCATTTTTCTACCATGGATCCATAAAGGTGATTTTATGGGAGTGCAGCCATCCAGACTTTTCATTTTATGTCCTAGGTCATATACTGTAGACTCTGAAGTCATATCTCAAATAATGATTTAATCCCCCACAGTTCTCTGTGAAGTGCAGGATTCCTCCCACTATGATGTGAAGATGAGCAGGGGGAAAGTAAAAGACAGCTAATGTAGCAACATCTTGTGACTGATAAGCTGCATTAAATATTAAGTTAAGTTGATATTAGTTTAAAGAAAAAAAAAAGGCGATTAATGGACATTATGTTTCATCCCGCATGCGTTCATTTCATGAGAACTTAGGTGGAATCCAGTCCTGGTTTTACCAGCCACCTTGGCAGGGTTGGTTCTGGACCAGATTTTGCAGTCAACTTGTGTCCACCAACAGGTGGTATAAATTAGGCAGTACTAGAGCAAAGGATTGCTCTTGGCCTGGGATGCAGGAAGCCAAAAACCTGAGAGGGCTGCATATGTGCCTTTTTCCCAGGGAAGGTTATCCCCACGAGAGCTAACCCATGACATATGGTGAATTTTCGGTGGGCATCTTCCTGAACAAGTGGAAAAATGGAGGATGTGTTAAAAGCCCTGCTGCAGGCCACTACAACCCAGCAAGAAACCAATTGCCAGCAGCAGGAAGCCAACCGTCATGTCACAGAGGCTACTGCAGCACAGCAGGAGGCAAATCACCAGTTTGTGAAGGGCCAGGTGGAATTAAAAAGGGGTCAGCAGATCCTTTGCCAGTGCAACAGAAAATTGTGCATGCCAGCTATTACCTGCAGAAGATGACACCTGCAGATGATGTGGAAGCTTACCTAGCAACTTTTGAAAGAGTCATTGTTCAAGAAGGATGGCAAAAAGAGCAATGGGCAGAACTGCTGGCGTCCTTTCTGATAGGAGAATCCCAAAAGGCCTATTATGACCTGGAACCAGATGCTACCCAGGATTATGAGACACTGAAAGCTGTGATACTTGGATGCCTGGGCAGATGCATCAATGATCATACAGCTCTGACAAGCCACCCCACTCCCAGATGTTTAACTTGATACACCTCACCAAGAAGTGGCTGCAGCCAGAGACTTTGTCAGGCCCTAAGATTGTGAAGTGTGTGGTCATTGACCGTTACTTGGCTCCCTGCCACTTTGAGTAAGTGGGTCAGCCATGGGGACCCTAAGACTGCAAACCAGCTGGTGGACCTGGTGGAGAGGACTAGTTGAATCCATCTGTGACCCAGCCCAATGTAGCTAGGGGTGAAAAACTGCCCGGTGGATCCCGTAAGACTGTTCCAGGGTTCAAGGGCTCGGGGAAAAGTTACAAGACTGTGGCTACAGATTATGAGACTATGGGCACAGGACCTGGAGACTGGCCAAATAGGTCAGGAAGGTCTCTGAGGCCATTTAGAGGACTGGGTACAGAACACATAAAACGTTATCGCTGCTATGCATTAGGTCATATTGCTGCCCTGAATGATGAACCAATGCAATGTGATAATGCTTATTTGAAAAAACGCATGTCTCTTTTTGCACAGGTGACATGCACTGCATCATGACAGGGACGCATGGAAAAACAAATGTGTGTGATTTCAGTTGATGGAAAGCCAGTCACTGCTCTGCTTGATTCTGGTAGTGTTATGACATTAAAGGTGATCAAAGGTGATTTTGTAAATCCTCCAAGTTACACCCGAGCACTATTGGGGTGATTTGTATACATGGTGATTTGTGACTACCAGACTGCGGTGGTTTAGATTGATACCCCTTGGGGCACTGTGACACATTCAGTGGGGGTGGTACCCTCACTACTTCATAAAGCCCTGGCAGGGAAAGATTTTCCACACTTTTGGACTTTGTGGGAAAACAAAAAGAGTCAGGAGGACAGAGCTCCCCCTGCTGAGGAAACACCTGAACTCATTCAAGACTGTTTTGATGGCAAAATTGAAAGGGAAACTGTTGGTGTGTCCAAGGAAGGAGTAGATCCTTTTCCTTTTTCAGTAATGGCTGGGGAGCAGGAAGAGTTGGAATCCCACCTCAGCTTGAGGATAATGTACAATAAATTATCTCTAATAGTGAGAGTGGGCAGAATGTGGTGCCTGACTTAGAAGTTAGGAAGGATGATTTTTGCACAGAACAACTAAGAGACACCACACTCAATAGAGCCAGGGAAAACATTAAAATGATGGATGGGGAACCTGTTGAACCTAATTTAGGGGCGTCTTTTCCCTACATGGCTCTTAAAAATAACTTGCTGTATCAGGTGGTAAAGCAAGGGGAGGAGTAGGTAGAGCAGCTCATCATTCCCAAACCTTATCGTCGGATGGTATTAGATTTAGGCTATGGTCATGTAATGGGTGCACATCTGGGTATAGAGAAAACCAATGAGAGAATAACACAGAGATTCTTTTGGCCTGGGTTACATGCAGATGCCAAAGAATATTGTGAGTCATGCCTAGAGTTTCAGTATTCTGCACCATCACCCCATTTTCGCAGTCCACTGGTACCGTTACCAATAATTGAAGTGCCTTTTGAAAGAATTGGCATGGATCTAGTGCCAATAGTAAAGTCTGCTTGGGGCCATCAGCACATACTGGTAATACTGAACCCCAGACGAAGTCTTGTATGACGAAACGCGTCGGGAGGACTCCACTGCCGCCATTTTACTTGCAAGCGCTTTTTATTCTGAAATGATTACGCTATGTTGCTCTTCCTTTTCTTTTGGGGGATTGTCTGTGAGAACAACTCCTAGCTAGGAGTATAGTATCCCTAACATCCAGACTCTGGTTATACGTGGAGGATAGTGGGCTACTCACGGTCTAAGGAGCGATTTAGTGGTGTCTCCATCCCAAGAAAGGCCCCGACCGGGTTAAGGTCGCAAGCTTCCCTAAGCTTGCCGGTTGGTAAGCGCGCATTTTATCCATATCACAGTGGTGCGGTGAAGGTTTTACCCATTGTTATTTCCAATCCTGCCTTAGAAGGGGACCCCTGCTCTTGGTTCCTCATCTACCTCACCCTTTGAAGATCTTCACTGATTAGGACTGTTATTGACTTAGCTGATTTGACCATGAACTTTATGAAATATTACTTAGATTAATTATTTACTTAATTCATTTATCACTCATATTCTTTTTCACTTAATTTACAGTGCTGCTTCCTTTGTTTATTAATACTGAACTATGCCTCACGGTATCCTGAAGCCATTCCCTTGCGTAATACCTGAGCTAAGACTATTGCCAAAGAGCTTGCTCAGGTAATTAGTCATGTGGGTATTTCAAAAGAAATATTAACGGATCAAGGCATACCATTTATGTCCAGAGGCACTAAATATTTGTTCAAAATCTCCCATCTCCATACCTCTGTCTACCACCCCCAAACTGATGGTCTTGTGGACTGACATTTCTTTTGCAATTTCTAACAATCCTCTGGGATGTCTACTATACAGTAGTTCAAAAGGGGTATACCCTGTAAATGCCTGAAGTATGGCATACTTGTGGCTTGTCAGCAAAAAAATCCCAATTTCTCCCATCTTTGTCCTACACCTTTTTAAATAAAATGCTCAAAAACATATTAAAAAAGGTGGTGTACAAAGATGGAAGAAATTGTTTTGTTTTTTTAGCTGCCATACCTCATGTTTGCCATACAAAAGGTACCTCAGGCATCTACAGGGTATTCGCCTTTTGAAATACTGTAAAGTTGTCATCCCAGGGGGTGGCTAGATATTGTGAAAGAAACGTGGGAGAGAGAGAGACCATGCCTTATAGAAGCGTCATCAAGTATATCTCACTGTTGCAAGATAGAATTGCAGCTGTCATGCTGCTTGTACGGGAACATATGGAGCAAGCCCAGGAGGCCCTTAGAAGGTTTTATAATCGGGGTGTCAAGACCCGAACCTTCAACCCTGATGATAGAGTGCTGGTACTAGTCCCCACAATTGAGACAATTGAGTGGCAAGGTCCCTTTGAAATTATGATAAGAGTAGGGTAAGTAAACTACAATGTTTACCAGCCAGGAAAAAGGAAACCATTGCAAATATATCACATTAATCTCTTGAAACCTTGGAAGGAGAGAGAAACTTTACTGGCAGTCCCAACACCCCAAAAGGACATGTCCCCTGGGACTCCTAATGTACCCTTAACTCACCTTTTCAGTGGCCCAACAGATGGATCTTAAAGAGTCTTTGAGTAAAAATAGAGTTTTTTCTCTCACCTGCTCGGACTGACCACAGTTATATAGCATAATTACAGAACCAGGCGTCTGCATAAATTTAAAACCCTATAGAATACCCAAAGCTAGACATAAAGCAGTTGCAAATGAAGTAAAGAGCAGGTTAGAGTTGGACATGATAGAGGAGTCCCACAGTGACTGGTCAAGTCCCATAGTGTTGTTCCCAAAACCAGATGGAACTATAAGGTTTTGTAATGATTTCAGGAAGTTGAACAGCATGTCCAAATTTGATGCGTACCCAATGCCTCAGGTCGACAAGCTTGTTGACAGATTGGGAAGTGCTCGGTACATAATACTTTAGATCTGACTAAAGGTTATTGGCAGATACCCCTAACAGAATCTGCAAAAGAGAAAACAGCGTTTTCTACCCTGAGGGGTCTTTCTAGTATAAGTGCATGCCTTTTGGTTTGTGCGGTGCTCCTGCCTCATTCCAGAGAATGATGGATAAGACATGGCCAATATGCAGCCACCTATTTGGACAATGTAGTCATCCACAGCCCAGATTGGGAATCTCATTTACCCCGGGTGCAAGCTCTAGTAGATTTCCTTAGGAAAGCTGGTCTAACTGCCAACCCCAGAAAGTGTGCCATTGGCTTAGAGGAGGCCAAATACCTTGGCTACATTATTGGTCGAGAGTTGATCAAGCCTCAGATCAATAAAATTGAGGCGGTTTAAAAGTGGCCCCAACCTATAAATAAAAAAGCAAGTTTGGGCATTTCTTGGGATCACAGGATACTACAGGATTTTATTACCCAATGTTTCCACCATTGTAGCCCCACTGATGGATCTGACGAAGGGTAAAGGGTCGGACATGATTAAGTGGAATCCTGAGACAGAGAAGGCATTTCATATGTTGAACCAAGCTCTTTGTGTACAACCTGTGCTCGTGACCCCAGAATTCAGAAAGGAGTTTGTGGTACAGACAGATGCCTCTGATGTGGGACTGGGTGCTGTTCTGTCCCAAATCAGAGACAGTGAGGAGCACCCTGTGGTCTACCTGAGCAGAAAGCTGAACAGACATGAGAAAAACAATGCCAGTGTCTAAAAGGAATGTATAGTTATCAAATGGGCCTTAGATGCCCTCAAGTATTACCTGTTTGGGAGACCATTCAAACTAGTTACTGATCATGCCCCTCTCAAGTGGATGTGTGATAACAAAGATAAAAACTGTCCAGTGACAAGGTGGTTCCTTTGCCTTGAAGTTTTTAAGTTTATAGTGGAGCTCAGAGCTGGGAAACTTCAGAATAATGCAAGATGCCCTCTCCTGTATTCGTTGTTTGGTTGGGACAGCTGCTCAGTCACAGGGGCTTAAGCAGAGGGGGGTATGTGACATGTTGTAAAGCGCGTGAACTGTTGGTGCTATATAAATCCTGTATAATAATAATAATATTTATGAAAGGCGAGGTGATTTATGAATGTTATTTTTCACCCTGCATACGCTCATTTGCTGATAACTAAGGTGGAATCCAGTCCGGGTTTTACCAGCCACCTTGGCAGGGTTTGATCCAGACCAGATTTTGCAGTCCATCAACAGGTGGTATAAATTAAGCAGGACTAGCGCAAAGGATTGCTCTTGGCCTGGGACTCAGGAAGCCAAAAACCTGAGAGAACTGCTTATGTGAAGTTTGCTTTGTGAGAGAAAGAAAAGGTTTGCATAATCTTTGTTTTGTGGGTGACTGGGAGAAGCCCTTCACCTTTGAGTTAGGTACCGGATATGTTTAGTTAGTGTCTGGATGGCAAGGATTTATTTTCTGTTTTATTTGTTTTATTTTCCATGTAACCCTTTAAATAAAACTGACTGCGACTGCTACACTATATTGTCAACTTTGCATGCACGTTATCTTTTTTTTTTTAAATCAGGAAAATTTGTTTATTGTGCCACCAAAAACAAAATACATAGTATACGTCAAGTCACCAAAAATGAATATAAATCGTATCACCAAAAAATTACATATGTCATCTTGACAGAGTGTACATTGTGCAATTAAAGAACAGTACATCAGTGGCATCTAAAGGAATTGCTTTAACATATAGAAGGAAAGCTGTGTTATACAATATAGCAGGGACTCTCTGGCCCTACCCATCCAACAGATAACCAACGGGTCATTTAACAACTTTGCCCACAGTCCGCTCAAGCATATGAATACTTTTTCGTTAACTCAAGGTATAAATACACCTACTGTCCTACCACATTGTCTCATATTTAGGAAAGGTTCATCCCCACATCAGATTGTCAGTCCCTTTTATACTTGTAGCAATCTATGCATAATCAGCTGTGGGGGTGCCAATCCGGGGGTTTCCAGCCAGGGTTGCCATATGGAATAGAATTTTCGAGATGCATTTCTATGCTGATATGTTAAGTGCTCCCTAATAAGGATATAGTTGACCTGATCTACCCATTAGACTGTAGAAATTATTTCAGTAACACTGCCCCAATATCTATGCAGTTTGGGGCAACGCCACATCAGGTGAATTAGAGATCCCTAATATAGGTATTTGTAGAAGTGATGCCTAGGTAAGTCAAATTCTGTTTGCAGTTCCAAAAAAGATTTTAAAATATTATGATTAAACAATTGGGAAATATTACAAATTCCGGCCAGTCTCCAGGATTGAAAGCTATTCAACTTATATACTTCTGTCAAATTCGGATTATCCCATAATGAAGTTTCTATCAAAAATCCTGAGATCTTCAAGCTAGCCTTGACCATGGACCATAGCTTTTTCAGAAGAATAACAGTGGGCGCTGTTTGTGGCAGGTGTGGTAACCCCGCCTCCAAACTCGCCAGCACTGAAGTATTCAGCATTCCACTCCGCAACATGTTTTCGACCGAGTCAGATTCACCCAGTAACCCAAAACCACTTAAATGTTGTAGCTGAGAGGCATAAAAATAAAGTTTAGGGTTAGGTACTGCAGCTCCTCCCCTAACTTTACCATACTGCAGAGTAGAAAGACTGATTCTGGACACTTTTCTTTCCATATCAAGGACCTGAACAAAGTTTCAATACAGCTGAACCATCTACGGGGTATCCATTGCGGAGAATTATGCATAATATATAATAGTTGGGGTCCCCAAACCATCTTAATTAGATTTATTCTGCCTATTACTGACAACGGGAGCTTGTACCAAGTATTACACGTCATTTGAAGTTTCTTGAACAGGGGTAGGAGATTGTCCTCTAAATATGTCAGTGGGTCTGCCGACACCTGTACTCCCAAATATTTAAATGAAGAGACTACCTTAAAGGATTCCGCACTAGCCGGTAATGAGATCATTGGCTCATCTACAGGAAGAAGGACAGATTTGCTCCAATTAATAGAGAATCCCGATAAGGATCCAAGTTGTTGGATTACCTGCATCGCGTTTGTAAGGGAAGCACCCACGTCTCCCAGGTATAGCAAAGTGTCAGCCGCATAAAGGGAGATCTTATCTGTAAATGGTCCTAAAACCCACAGTAGACTGAGATGACCTAACAGTAGCTGCAAGTGGTTCAAGGGCTAGCGCAAATAACAGGGGTGAAAGTGGGCACCCCTGCCTCATGCCTCTGAAGAGAGGAAATGAGTCCGAAAGGTCTCCACTTACGTGGATCCTAGCCATAGGTGCTGCATACAACAGCTTTACCCATTGAATGAAATTGTCTCCTAGTCCAAAGCATTTTAAGACAGCCCACAAATAAGGCCATTCGACGCTATCAAAAGCTTTAGCTGCGTCTAGGGACAGGATCGCTCTCCCACCCGGGTTATCAACAGGTATCTGAAGGTTAAGAAATAGACGCCTGATGTTAAGGGCTGTAGATCCTGATGGGATAAACCCTGATTGGTCCCTGTGGACCACTTTATGAATAACCTTAGCTAGTCTAGTAGCCAGAACCCTTGCCAGTAATTTAACATCTGTTATTAATAGAGAAATGGGTCTATAGGAGTCTGGGGAGTGAGCCTCTTTACCAGGTTTCAAAAGAAGCACAATAATTGCTTCATTCATGGATTGGGGCAAGCTTCTCGCTTTTCTAGTGTCCTCAAACACCTCTTTTAAATGTTGTATTAATGGTTCAGAATAGCGTTTATATCAGCCGTAAGGGGAGCATTCAACTGCTCCACATCTTGGGCTGCGAGCCGTGGTAATTGGCATCGTTCAAGAAAAGAGTCAATTTCTTCTGTGGTAGGAGAGACCTTAGAAGAGTACACATCAGCATAGAAATCCCTAAATGTGGATAGAATATTCACATGAGATGAAATCAAGACCCCTGGGAATTAGTTATTGCTTCTATATGAGATGATCCTTTCTGTGATCTCACCATCATAGCAAGCATATGACCTGTGGTTTCTCCCTCCTCAAAATATTTCTGTTGAAGGAAAAACCTTTTATTTTCGGCTTTAGTCAGTACCAAATGTTTAGCCATGTGTTGAGCCTCATGCAAAGTTTTCTCAGTATGCTCTGAAGTGGAGTCAACAAAGGCAGATTCAGCCCTCTCAACCTCCCTCAGTACAGACTGTTCCCAAGTCTTGGTCTTGGTCTTAATGGCACTGATAAATTTAATAAATTGACCTCTTAAATAGGATTTTAGTGTATCCCAGAAAACACCAGGACTAGCCATAGGTTTGTTAAATCAATAAATGTAGTCAGGTTATTATGAATAGGGTCAGGGTTAGGAAATAACGACAACCAAAACGGGTTGAGTTTCCAGCAAACCCGCTTGGATATACCGGACGTAGAAATCTCTATGCAAAGGGGTGAGTGGTCAGACACAGTTCTTGCCTCGTAGCGTGAAGAAGTTATTAGTGGTAGCATCGTATCATTGCCAAGACTAAGATCAATTCTGGAGAGACCTGTATGTGTGGCAGAATAACATGAGTAACATTTTACTTGTGGATGATTCAACCGCAAAACATCATCCCCAGCTCTAAAAGGAGCCAAGTGAAGGATGTCTGCCCCCTGCCCAACGCACTCGGAGGAGCTTTTGTGGACATTTTATCAAGATCTGTATTCAAGTAGTTATTGAAATCACCCACAATAAGTGCCGGAATACCTGGATGCTGTGAAAGAAAAGTAGCCAGAATCTTGATAACCTCCACCGAGAAGGGGGGCGGTATATATATGTTCCCAACAATGCATTGTAAACCATCCAGAGAGCATACTAAAAATATATACCGACCATAAGGGTCACAAAGTGATGCCGTGTGTACAAAGGGGATATTGATACCTATCAACATGCTGACCCCCCTGGCGTAAGATGAGAAGGCAGAGTGAAACTGGGCACCAAATAATTTTGCAGAAAATGGGGACTCTTGACCAGGCAGTATATGCGTCTCCTGTAGACACACCACAGCAGAACCCATATGTTTAAAGCATATGGAGTACCGCTAAAGGTTTCACCCTGTTCCCTAGACCCCTCACATTCCAACTGGTCAGAACAACTTGTTTAGCCAAAAAGCATTAAAACATATGTATACAAAGCATGAGTTTGAAAGGCATTCATAATAAGCACTGCGTTCTCTAGATAATCATCCCCAGAATCTGTAAAATAAAAGGTTAAGGAACACTAGGACCAATGAACCAACTAGGTTCCAAGTAACACAGAAAAAAAAAAGCAATAAAAAAACTGTAATGTCCACGAAGGACTCGTAACTGGGGGGATAAGTTCAGTAGCCAGCTTTGAAGAGCCATTAGGCAACAGGCCTCGTATAGGTATCATTAGCGTGAATGACACTAACACTCTTTGTGAACATAGTCTTCCGCCTTGGCAGGATTTTCATATTCATATTACAATCAGATCTCATGAAGATAGTAGTGGTACCATTATTACATATGTGACAAAAATGATGACATTCAGGTATTTTTGCGTCGTCTGCTCAAGTCTTCCCGCAGGGATCTTTCTTCTCTATCTAGCCATTGCATCACCATTGCAGGTTTTTCAAAAAAATGCACTTCATCTCTGGCCACCACGCGCAGGCGAGCCGGATAAAGCATGGAGTATTTTATATCCAAGGAGGGAAGTCTCTTTTTAACATTATTAAACTGAGCCCCTCAGCCGAAAAGTCCGGGAACAAGGATACTTTAGAGTTATCTATCACCAGGGCATCTCCCAAGGTCCATGCCTTAGACAAGATAATATCTCTATCTCTGTAATGGAGCATTTTGAACAGAAAGGCTCTAGGGGGATTTCCCGGAGGCAAAGGCCTGAAGGGAACCCGGTGTGCACGCTCCACCGCAAACATAGGAGAGAATGATTCCTTCCCAAACTTTTCCAGTAGCCAATGCTCAATGAAATCAACCGGGTTTCTCCCCTCCATTTTTTCAGGGATGCCAATGGCTCTAACATTGCTTCTGAGAAGTCTATTTTCTAAACCATCAAGTTTTGCGGCGTGTTTAGCCACCATTAATTGCTGTGCATTCGACTCCGTCTGCATGGGGGCCCAATCATCCTCTATGATACTAATGCACACTTCAATGGCGGATGTACGATCCCTTAACTTCTGCATGTCCTGACGCATAAAGGACATTTAAGCTTTCATTCCTTTAACTTCCGTGGCCAGAGCAGTAATAGAAATATTGCATGATGTGACCACAGAGAGGATATCTCTCAGTGTAGATTCAGGCCCAGCCGAGCCTGTGGCTTGGGCCTTGTGTGAGGCTTGGGACATGGGTGGATTACTCACTGTGTCCCAGGGTAACACCGGTGCGTTCGGATCCTCCAGGGGTACTGTATCCTCTGCCTCTGACTGTGATCCACTACGGCTCTCCGCACCATTTCCAAGAGCCTCCGGTGAATCCCACATGTCATTCTGGGAGAACAGTTTCTGCACTGCCTCCCTGTGCTTCACTTCAGCCGACTTTAGAGCCGAGCCGCCATCTTGTGTCTCGTGGTCCGGAGCCAAGCGGGCAGCAGAGCTGCGTTTAGGCATCTTCCAAGCTGCAGATAAGTGCTGCAATAGCCGGTTGGGTGTGACAAGTTTCACGGGGAGCAGTCTGACACTGAGATTGGGTGATCAGCGGTGGTGTCCAGGATAAAAGAGCAGATTCTTGGCAGAGCTCACACTGAGTGCATCTGACTACATCCGCTGCTAAGTCACGCCCAGCTCATTATCTTTAATGGCATCCCAGTTTTAATCCATAGGGTTAAATATTGAGTTGGCCCACCCTTTGCAGCTATAACAGCTTCAACTCTTCTGGGAAGGCTGTTCACAAGGTTCAGTAGTTTGTCTATGGGAATGTTTGACCTCTCTTCCAGAAGTGCATTTGTGAGGTTAGGCACTGGTGGTAAATGAGAAGGCCTGGCTCGCAGTCTCTGCTTTAATTCATCCCAAAGGTGTTCTGTCAGATTGAGGTCAGGAATCTGTGCAGGCCAGTCAAGTTCCTCCAACCCATCCATTGATTTTTGGACCTTGCTTTGTGCACTGGTGCGCAGTTATGTTGGAACAGGAAGGGGCATCCCCAAACTGTTCCCACAAAGTTGGGAGCATGAAATTGTACAAAATGTCTTGGTATGCTGACACCTTTAAAAGTTCCCTTTACTGGAACTAAGGGGCCAAGTCCAATCCCTGAAAGAACAACCCCACACCATAATCCCCCCTCCACCAAATGGTTTGGACCAGTGCACAAAACAAGGTACATAAAGACATGGATGAGCGAGTTTGGGGTGGAGAAACTTGACTGGCCTGCACAGAGTCCTGACCTCAACCCGATAGAACACCTTTGGGTTGAAAAAGAGCTGAGACTGCGAGCCAGGCCTTCTCATCCAACATAAGTGCCTGACCTCACAAATGTGCTACTGGAAGACTGGTCCCATTGACACACTCCTAAACCTTGTGGACAGCCTTCCCAGAAGATTTGAAGCTGTTATAGCTGCAAAGGGTGGGCCAATTCAATATTGAACTCTACGGACTGAGACCTGGATACCATTAAAGTTCATGTGCATGTAAAGCCAGGTGTCCCAACACTTTTGAATATATATCTATATCTATATCTATATCTATATATATATATTTATATATATATATATTTATTTATCTTTTACTTTCAGAAGGTATCCTCATATTAAAGCCGTGTCTGTTGACCACTCCTAACAGCCAACCTATCCTAACAAATGTGCAATCCCAAAAAACTTGGTGGTGATGTGAATTATTAATGTAGCACATTTAAGATAGAAGAGGGTTTAAATTAGATTAAGTCACATGACATCTGTCTGTAATTTATAAACATTTTATTATTATTATTATTATTATTATTATTATTATTATAAATAATTAGAGGCTTGTTTATTTTGACATAACAGGTATATTTTTTAGATGTAATTGTTGTTGTCATTGTTTATCTTTTCTTTATTAGTAATCTTATATATTTAGAAAAAAAAAAGACTGTATGACATTTTGTCAAGCTATATATATTATTAATTTATCTGTAAATTGACTATTTATATATCTTTACATTACAAAACCAGTAATTATGTTACCTGTGCTGCAAAACAATAAATGGTTGGTGTTTAGAAACTAATGTTGAAGTAAATTGACTGCTTGGCAGTTCACTGTGGATCAGAATGACAGCAGGCCCTAAAGTGGTAGCCTGCCCTCCAAAGCAATGGAGGCTCTCCTTTGTTTTGGCCCACTTTTCAAATTTGTTTAAAGATATCATATTCACTTGTGAAGCAGTCACTGCTATCACTATCAGTGTCTATCACTATCACTACTTCCCACCAAATTTCACCTTGAAAGGAACTATCCATTTTCGCTGTTACTTGTGATGCACAAATTGTTTAATCATTGGTGTTCCTGTATTAGTTGAACTATGATGTAGATGCATTAAAGTATTGTGAGCTCAACCTGCTTCTTTCCTATGATCTAATTTAATTTGTGAATGGAGTGTGAAACATTCTTGTGTTTACTAGTTCTTTCCTTTGATCCTTCTTTGATTAACTTATTAACTGCATTAAACATTTTAGACATTTTAAAGAAATATCAAATGACCTATCTATAAAGTTCTGCAAAATCATTGCCTATTTTTTAGATGTACTTCATCTATTTTTTTGTTGATTTATTTATTTATTTTATTTATTTCAGGTACTTATATAGCGCCGTCAATTTACGCAGCGCTTTACATATACATTGTACATTCACATCAGTCCCTACCCTCAAGGAGCTTACAATCTAAGGTCCCTAACTCACATTCATACATACTAGGGACAATTTAGACAGGATCCAATTAACCTACCAGCATGTCTTTGGAGTGTGGGAGGAAACCGGAGTACCCGGAGGAAACCCACGCAGGCACAGGGAGAACATGCAAACTCCAGGCAGGTAGTGTCGTGGTTGGGATTCGAACCAGCGACCCTTCTTACTGCTAGGTGAGAGTGCTACCACTACACCACTGTGCCGCCCACTGTGTTGATGTGTGATATTGAAGATCTCGTTGCAAAAAATACATTTGGAATGTATTCATAACAAAGATCTAGATTAAATACTATGTAAAAAAAAAAAAAACAGGCAAGACATAATGTAAGTGAACATTATCTGTGGAACATTCAAAGAGAATGCTTTGGGTTTTTAGTACTTGTGATGGACATTACAATACATTTTTAGCATAGGTAGAAGGAAAAACCCTTGATTCCGAAGGGCAATCAAAGAAAAGTTGAGGAGGAACTGTCGCCAGTCCAGATCTGGTCTTTTCATTCTTCACCTGGATTATATAACATTATAATTTTAAGTTTAAAATTGGTTAAAAGTAGATTACTGCTGTCACAGTCTATGTTCAGAACAGTAATGTTGTCACCACTACTTTTACAAGGGGACATGACCTGGCACAGCATGGAGTGATTAGAATTTACACAATCGCCTCTCCCTTTCTCCTGTACCTCTTTTATGCCTGAGCATGGATTGCAATGTAGTGGTTATTTGCTTAAATCCTAATTTGCAAAAACTAATGCCTTACATAAATGTACTCCTAGGGGGTTCGCTCTCACAAATAGTTAACCCCTTCATTTCTATTCAAAGCCCAACATCTTTGGACCTATAAACTTCTGCTCAACCATAATTGTTTTTTTTTTGTTTTTTTGGAAATGCTGATTAGCCTCTCAGTCTCCTTGATGTGGAGTCTGCAGTGCTACTTGCTGTTGGTGCTGATTTTTTATCCTTTCTTCACATTTTTATTTTAAAAGTTGCATGTCAAGGTGCAGGAATTGCAAGGAAAAACATTTTGTTGATACTAAAGCAGACACTTTCTGGGGAAGTGAGACAGCTGTCCCACTTCTGTCTTCTGTAACCTCCTTAGTTTGGTAATCTTTGTATGGCAATATTTTTTTATGGTTTGTACATTCAGTATTTTTCACCTTGTGCTATTCCATGTTATAACTGCAATGCCCTTTTCTCCTTGGCAATGTTTTTTTTTCCTTGCTCACGTAAATTTGTGTACATGTGGATTTAGGAGGGATGGGTAATATGGAAGTGCTGTATTTGTAGTGTGTAAAACTTAGCATTACTTTTAAAAAGATAGAGGGTTGCCTGGTCAGAAAAGACACCACATCCCATTTTTTCTGAAAAATACATGAAAAAAAAACAGCCAACTGTGGGACTTTTAAGGTGTCAATAAATGAAGAATATGGTATTTTTTAATTATAAAAAATATTTTATTAATGTCAATAAAAACATTTTCATAAAAAAATCCCTTATTTGCATATCAAGTTCAAATCATATATTTGTACAGACACTACCACTCTACATGTTTTGCTTCGAGTGAGCTTCTTCAGGAGTTCTAGAGTGCTGTATGAAATGATTACTAAAAAAGTAAAGCAACAACAAAATTGGGATTAATTACTACAGAATTCATAATTTATAATTTATCAATAGAGGTGCACAAAAATACATACTTATAATTATAATTAGGTATTTCAAAAATATTTTTTTTTACAGTCAATCATTTTTTTATTGAAGCATTAAAGGACCTACCAAGTATACAAACTTTAGACAGTATGACGCCTAGGCATTTTGATTATTGAATAATTCCAGCAGATGACTCCATGTCATGAGCATGATAACCACAGGGGGGCAATGTGCAGATTTATACTGAATCCTAAAAAAAGGAAACACATATATCACTAAATGAAGTGTATATATGGCAAATAATATGGGGACGTAGCCCCTTCCATTACCATATAATCATATCAAATTTTAAACTCTGCGCTGGGTCCAATTTGACCCAAAAATAAAGAAAGCCCTGGCCAGCTGCCTCTGTGGGGATCTACGCCAAGTCTGGAATGTGTGAAGCACCCCAGATTTTTCCTTCCCTCTCCTGGGTTCCAACCATACAGCTACACTTACTGCTGGCTTTCCACTCAATCAACCTCAATCCTCTGGACTGAAGGAGGTGGGAGTCCATCTCTTGATGCCTGTGTGTGCAACTTTTATGCTGAAGAGACAAGTTTTCTAGTGAGTACACCAAAATGTTCATGCCTGTTCAGACTGAGATTTTGTTTTTATCCTTATGCTTTGCTTAAAGTTTAACAGTCTCTTATACTTGGTGACACAATTGTTTTATACTCCATGCTGGTGCTAATCATACTTATACTCTGTGATACATACCCACATATACATATATATCCCTGTTTTTCTTTTCCCTAGAAATTTATCTAAACTGCTACTTTGAAACTCCTGAAGAAGGAAATATACAGTATAGAAGGAATCGAGCCTTTCTATATTCTGAAACATGTAGAGTATCACGTGTTGCCGTACCTTCACCCCAGTGAAGAAATTCTTGAATTTCCTGGGTTGTTGCATGACAGCACCTTAGCAGTTTGATGATGTTTGATTACTGTCTTTTCTACCTTTTTTTTGTTTTGCTTTTATATTATAGAATGTTTTGTACACTTTGTAACCAATAAAAATCGTTGTTGTTAATTTTAACAAAATTGTATATCTGATTCTCTGCACCAGCCACTTGGTTTCCCGGTGATACACTGTCCATATTATCCCCCTGGGGCACACCCTCCTTTTTTGGTTCTCTCTCATATAGGATCCTCTGACAGAGAATGGTGGCTGCAGCCGCATTCATAACCCCACCATTCTGGAATCTGACATCACTTCCGGGAAGGCGGATGTAATTTCCAGGGTGCTAGTGCACATGCACAATCCAAGACACAGAGACCGTATACCGCGCGTGCGCAATCAATGGTCTGCCATCTTGGATATGGGCTTCCAATACATCACAAGCGCCGCTGAGTGTAATCACTCAGAACAGCTCAGCAGTTGTGGCAGTTTGTGCAGAAGGGAGACAAGGCCAGATGGGCCTAGCTGGAAAAATAGCTCACCTAATGATAGCAACACTGCTCTATATCCTAGTGGGCTCCGGTCCAAATCCAAACTTGATCAATTAAAGAGGGATCGTGCCCGGGGCGTCCATGTGGTTAACAATTGCCATACAACCAGGTCGTTCTGCTGGATTGCCTTCAACAAAAAAGTTTTAATTGTAATAAATATTTATTGTTAGACAATTAGCTTGAACGCTAAATACCATTATAAAAATCCATTTTATTGCTTCAGTACAAAACTAATTACAATGGATCATAGTACAAGGGTATGCATAATTGCATATAGATAACACTTTGTGTTTGTTTTAAAAATATATAAAGAGCCAAGCAGTTTGAGAAATTCAGTATACACTATTATTCAAAAATGTAGTTTTTAAAAGTCAAGGCATTGCGATACACTATATCTTTCTATAAGAAAGGTTTATAACTTAGTGCATCATTTAAGCCAGGGGGTTTAAGAGCTGAGAGATCATGAATCCAGCGAGCTCCATGTTGTAAGAGTATTTTAGCATTATTGCCCCGTCTTTCATTTAAGGGAATATGTTCCAATGCAAAAAAATGCATCTGTGAGCAATCAAAGACATGAAATAAGCCCAAAGTTTCCATTCTTTTTTTGGATACCAAAGAGACATGGTTTTGGATTTGATGGAAAAAAGGTATTTTTGTTTTGCCTACATAGTATGCCCCACAACTACATAACATAATGTATAACCACTTCTATCAATTGGCAAGTAGCCAGAAATTGTGGTCTAAAAAAACGCCCATTGCATTTATTGCAAGGTGTAGTTGCCTTTGATTTGCTCTGAGTTCCTACCTTTGATTCATAGTGATTATGGACAAGTTTGTCCTTAAGTGATTTAGATCTTCTGAAAGTGATTTCAGAATACATTTTTAAATGTTTAGAGATAGCGGTGTCAGCCATTAGAAGATACCAATATTTTTGCATAATTTGGCAAACCTGTTTATGCTGACCCGAAAAACGGTGATCATTCTGACTCCTGGACTAGTTTTAGGATACAATCCTCCTCCTGGGTGGGTTTAAATTTTTTACCAAAACTTGTACAGTTTATGTTACATCATGTGGTGTTAAAGTGGCAGGGACAATGTGTTTTTCTTATGATATTTTTTTTAGGCTCCCACTGTTGACATTGACTTCCTATGCCCCCTTCCTTTTGTATGTCAGTTGTAAATAAGTCATGTCCTCTTAACCTGGAGTTAAAGGGATTTGGCTGGAAGATTTTAATATGCTATTAAACCATGGTTTAGATAGGACCAACTATCACCCTGAGGGACTTTCAGGTCACAACTTGGCTCTTTTTGCACACATGTTTCAAGCTGTGTCTATATGTCTATATGCCAGTATTATTGTTAAAAAGTTGGACTTGATACTATCAACACAATTTTATATTTAGAGGACTCAGAACTTTCATTTAATTCTGTAGTTACTCATAGTATTGGCAGGTATTCAGGTTTGACCAATAACTGGTCAAAATCACAAATTTTGCCTATCAATTCCCTGTTACTAGCAATCAAGCATCATCTCTGTTATACATGACTAGAATAATTAGATATTTCAGTATAGATATTTCCAGAAAACTTCAGGTTATAGCCATCTAAATGTAAACCCCTGCTGATACTGTTATAATTAAGATTGGCATATAGCCTAATCTCCCGATTGGTGTAACAGGACATATGAACCTTTTTAAAAAGATTCTTCCCCCAAAATACTTTATACTACTTGGCAGTCTTCAATCTGCCTTTTAAATATTTTAGAGTGTTATATCTACTTAAACTTTTTATCTGGGTCTCCAGCAAACATAAACTGAACAGGCCTGGCAATGCCAGAGTTCAATATATTAAAGGTGAGTAGGCGTTTACTATGCAAGGTAGGTTGCACTTTGCAAGGAACTTTTCCCCAAGTTTTAGTAAATGTGGTGGCATTTCACTTTGTAAAATAATACCCAATCACTTGCAAGAAATATTAAAAAACACTTCTTGCACATGATTGGATGATTGGATGATGGAAGTCAACGGAGTTTAACCTCATTCACCCTGGCTTCTTTTTTTCCATCTGCTCTGGTCCTGCACACAGATGCAGGCTTACCAGAAGCAAAAACCTTCTTTGCATGATGGCATGAGTTCCCTGGTACAACAAGATCCTTGGCTATGCCTACTAGATCCTCCTGATTTAATAGAATTCAACGTTTATCTGTGCATCATGTTTTATGTGGTTTTGTTTACTGCCAGTTAGCTCACAGCTAATGTGTGGATTCAAGCTAGGTGCATACCCAAAAACATTGGGAAGCAGAGATGAAAAAACACTCCAAAGAAACTGATCTATTGCAACAGAGGTTGCCTAAAAAAAGTCAGAAAATTTTGGGTATGTGTCAGGCATCATCGTCTACTTACTATCTATTAGACACAGCCCCTACTTAAATTTGAACAGTTACCCTTATGTGTTTAGGTCCAATGTACTCAGACTGCAGTGCCATATACTTATCTGTGATCTGTTATGTCTAAGGTACTACTACTGAAATATCCCTATAAACAAATCACATATGATTATGATAGTTTCCCTAGCCTATGGGCTTTGCTATATTATTTTGTACTTTTTTCCTGAGAACAATCTGTGATGAGGTTTCTTATTTAATTTGTCTCCAGCAATTTGATAACTTGCCAATTGTCTATAATAACACATTCTTTCTGTGTATACTCTGTTGTAGAGACCTTGTCTTATCTATTCCTGTGACTGAATATGCACAACATAGGTGCTTGTTTTGTCAGCATTGATGTTAATTTATGCCTATTTCAATAATTATAAAAACTCTTTTGGATTAAAAAAATGGTAAAAGTAGACAAATGGATGAGAAACACTGCAAAACAAACTGGTCAAATCTGATTTGTATAATGTTATAACCATGCCTATTAGTGTACATTACTTTTGATAAAAGTGTAAAAAAAAGTATCTTGTTCCCTAATCCCTACTAAAAAAAGGTCAGTTCTAGAGAAATATATAAAAAAAGTTTATACCTCACTTCTATATAGTGGAGTGCCAACCACAAAAACGGTATATATATATATATATATATATATATACACACCTAATCTGCATCCAAAGTTGTTTTCTCAGTACCTCCCTTATCAACTGGCACACTATGGCAAATATGTCACACTTTCATTGGCAAATGTAGAAAGCAGAACCCCCACATTTAATTATCTTGTTCCAATACATATGTTAACCTATTAAACAATAAAAAAATAACACTGTAGCTTAAAAGCAAATATGCAAATACAGTATATTTAAGTATAAAAAAAATACCAAGTTTCACATGTACAAAAATAGACTTTTTATCTGCAGGATCTAATATTTGCTAAGGAATTCTCTCCAATTTGTGAAATAATGGATATATTTTACCTCTGATAAGTCATTTCAAATAAGACTTACCACAGTTCACTGCATTGTTTTGGAAAAATCTTCTGTCTAAACTGTACAATGTACCACATATATCATAAGTGCATAAAATGTGATCAATATTTGAGGAAACATAAATGAAAAATAGCAACAATTATTTTATTGAGAAAGATTTTTACTACCCATCTGAAACAATGTCCCAAATCAATAGCACAGGAAAAATTAAATGATCTACACTCTATAATCCACAGTATTGTAGGTATGGCTGTAGCTTCATTACTTGTTATGATTAACTGTGGTTCTGAGCTTTGCCTGCAAACGTGCTGGCAAAGGAAGAATCTTGGTAATACTAAACTTATCTCTAGCAAATAGATTTCTCTCTGGGGATTAAAGCTTGTTAAAGATGTGCTACACTTGTTTGGCAGTCAGCTGAAAGAAATGGAGTGATAAGGGTCTACTATATATTGCTCCATTGGGAAGAAAATGTAAGCCCTAAAATATTTAATTAATTTATATAATTTATTTGTGAATATATTTAAATTACAAATTGTGTTATACAAGTCTTTCCTAAGCACATGAAAAACTTCCCAAACCAATATTTATGTTAGGTCTCAAGTAAACACTTTTTAAACATAAAAAAGGCATGTTTCTCCCACATTAGGCTGGTCTGATTGTAATTAGCACAACAATAATAATATTTAAATCATATGTAGCAAATAACATATACAGTTAGTATGCTCATGTAAATGTATTTTGATTACATTCCTGAGGTGTCAGTTAAAGTAAACACGATGAACTGCTGCCCAACAATGATAACCTGTCAACTATAGAGTCTCACTGAGGAATGAAAGGGTAATAACACAGGAGAGCAGTTAAAGCAGAACTATGCTCACCTCGGCTCCTGCGATGCAGCATCAATGAGCTCCCTGTCCAGCTGCTGACATCTTTGGGCAGCCAGCTTCTGGTCTCAAACACTGGCTGCTTTAATTGGCTGGGATATATGACATCACCTCCACATATGCCCCAGAGTTCAGTCAGCTGAAACATGCACAGCTCACTGTACAAGGGCGGACAGGCAGGTAAGTAACTTTAATTCAGAAGAGACATTAAAAATTCCTGACTGTTCACCCATTTTTCATTTTATCCTAAAGTTTCACTTTAAGCTGGCAATAGGCTAAATGAAAAAAAATGAGTTGCTCCATCCACACAAACAAATTAAATGGAGAAATCCCCCTCGCTGGAATACTGTATTGTATTCTGACAGTGGGACAATACACTGATCAGAGATATAAGAGGGGGAGGTGCTGCGCTAACCAGAAGAAAGCTATAAGTCTCTATCTGTGATCAATTTATATATACTAAGCATAAAATCACATAATAAATGAATAAATCGCATAAATATGTGTTGACACTAAAAACATTCAAATCGTGATAATCAACATCATGTGTAAGTGGATAAAGGTGTATAAGAACTTCTTAATGTGAATATCTCTAAATCACATTAAATACATAAAATCAAAAAAACAAAAAACATATCCTTATAAATGGTGCAAAAAGTACAAAGTGCCAGTGCTTTTTGGTGATCTAGATATCGCTAATTCAAACCACTGGCACTTTGTACTTTTTGCACCATTTATAAGGATATGTTTTTTGTTTTTTTGATTTTATGTATTAATGTGATTTAGAGATATTCACATTAAGAAGTGCTTATACACAATTATCCACTTACACATGATGTTGATTATCACAATTTGAATGTTTTTAGTGTCAACACATATTTATGCGATTTATTCATTTATTATGCAATTTTATGCTATTTAGTATATATAAATTGATCACAGATAGAGACTTATAGCTTTCTTCTGGTTAGCGCAGCACCTCCCCCTCTTATATCTCAGTTCGATTCTGGGTTTTTGTCTGACCCTTGTTTCGGTGCATGCAGCTGTCCAGTCGCATATGTGTGTTTTAACCTTTTTTTGAGTTCTTGTCTTCCCTTCTTTTTCCAATTGGGTAGCGCAGGAATATTCTTATTACAAATAAACTGATCAGGCTGCAGTTGCTGATTAAGAAACGTTTTCCAACATTTTCACTTGACAGAAGTCAATCTGACGATCAACTTCTGTCAAGCGGGGGCGGACACGCATAGATTGAAATTCAGTTGGTCCCCTATGAACTGGTTAACTTTCCATCCATGTATGGCCAGGTTTAGGAGACAGTGCATAACATGAAGGTCCTGAACAAGGACCTTCATGGCAGGATTCTTAGGCTGTTGAGATATTAGTTATTAGGTTTACATTTACGTTAAAGAAATATGCCTTTTGAAAAAAAAAGAGAATTCAGAGGAATATATCCAGCAGAGTAAGCATGAAATTTCACACTGCATATACAGAAGTATTTGAACATCATTTGTACAATTCCCAAGTGGATTTTCTGTTTCTGTCCACCATTTCCATTATCCTGCTAGCTCTGTGTGCCTCAATCACAAACTTATATATAACCCTAAGTCCAATGCTATAGCATTTTCTCTTGCTTGCACGTATGATGATCTCCCTAACCAAAGACATGCTTGACTCAAGTCTTAAATATAGGATGTGGTTCCAAGGGGGGTAAGTGCCTGCACGGAAGAGACTCATAGCAGGAATGAAAAGCCGATGAAAGGGTTGAAGTGATGGCACAGCCTAGTATTCATTATCAGGTCCCATAGGGGAATAGAGGATAATTGTGTTCTTTATATCCTTGCAAAACTTTAGTCAAGAATAGGATATTAAAGCATTTAAATTGCAGTAGTAAATATTTAGCTCTAAATTCATAATAATGTAATTAAAATAAATATTCGTTATGTTACATTGGTTAAGGAACCTCTAAAGCAGCAATCTTCATAATCTGCTTAGTCCTGTAGTAACATTCTATAGGAGTCAGATGATGTAACCATATAGTGTGTTAAGGGGCACAGACATCTGACAAAGATGTCAAATGCTGAAGAGACTGATTAAGACTACAGCACTAAAAGACAAGGAAGGTCAGAGAAATGGGCTGCCAAAAAAGTGAGTATGCAACTTATGAGAACTTTCAGCAGCATTTTTTAGGGCCCTATAGAGTCACTTTTAAAGAGGGTAATGTAATTTACTAAAGAAATGATTGCTGTTCACCTAGTTCAGTTAATGTTAACTTTGGAAAGTGTATTTTTACTTGTGAAGTAAATGTAAGGCAATAAGATAAAGCTGTATTGGCTTTGTATACCGAATTATGTGTGAGGGAAAACAAGATTTTTGCTGGCACATTTGGTTATTCAAAGTAAACACAGCTTTACTTAATTCACTAACATTTACTTTCTAAAGTGAACATTCACTTTCCTTGTCTCTATTTCTTGTAAATCAACCTCTATAGATTTTTTTATTTAACTAGGTGTCCATATAAGGTGTATTTATAAAGCATGGGACAGCACAAAGGACTAAAAGATATATATAAATAAATAAACAGACACAACACAACTTCATGTTGGTAAAAATGGCCACGGTATTTATTAAGGGGTTACCCAATAAACAATAATCATTTATAACCAAATCTTTTAACTTAAATTCCATACCATAAATTATTTAATTTATTAATTATATCACGTAGTCCATCCAGAACTGAACTGGATGACAAACCCCCACTAAAAAATGCCATGACGGATTCAAAATAATAATATTTAGGGAGGGAGGGTGGGAGCAGCGCGGTTCTGTCTTCAGCAACGTCCCCTCAGGCGGTGACCGGAGCGGGAAAGCTGCCAGCTATATATAGACACAGCCTGGCTCAATCCCGCCCGATCCAGCCAATCCAGAGACCGTTGCTACCCGCTCTACTTTCTGCCATCTCCTGGGGCAACCTAAAACAAACAGAGAGAGGGGGGGGAACACTGGAAGATACCATCGCCCTCTGTACTGTCCCATGGAGCCCCGCATGAACGCTAGGGGCTCAGACATGGGACAGCACAAAGGACTAAAAGATATATATAAATAAATAAACAGACACAACACAACTTCATGTTGGTAAAAATGGCCACGGCATTTATTAAGGGGTTACCCAATAAACAATAATCATTTATAACCAAATCTTTTAACTTAAATTCCATACCATAAATTATTTAATTTATTAATTATATCACGTAGTCCATCCAGAACTGAACTGGATGACAAACCCCAACAGCTGAAAGCCACTCAAGAACTGAGTGGCTGAAGCCCCCAAAATGCCGCGGCCTGCTCAATCATATTCTGCAATCCTACAATAAAAATGTCTAAACCAACTTCCGATAGGTGGACGAAATCAAAACCATATAAACCAGGAAGAAAACCTTCCAGCTCAACATGGCGATATGAAAAACCACCCTGGGAAATGACCAAATTGCAAATTGTTCTATTAACACGTTTCCTAATCTTATCTATATAATTAAGATTACTTAATTCGGACCAAATAAGTCTAGGCACTATCTCTGAAAAAATTATTACAGTGGAAGGAAATAATAACTTAAAAGAAGATAGGTCTCTTTTCATTTCACAAATCAACTCCCAAGTTTTGATCCTGCCCAGGTCATTGCCCCCGGCATGAATAATAAGAGCGTCGGGGAAGGCCACTGACTTGACAAGTAAATTAATTGGTCCTTTACATTCCTCCATCTAAGCCCTCTTATGCCCCACCATAATACTTGAAAACGACTTTCAATCAGGCCAATATTGATTGTGCCATTCTTGACGGAAGCTCTCCTTTTGGCCCAAAATATAAATGAATGTCCAACTATCCAAATGATGCGCTTGGAAGGACCTAAGAGAAATTAAACAATAACTAAATCAGGGTGAATATACAATTTAAATCTATCACTATCCCAACGACCCAACTGCTTTAAACTATTATTAGAAAACCCAAGCAAACTGGCTTCCGTAGCCGCCCCTATTCTAAAGGAATGAGAAGAGAAGTGAAGACCAGAAAGATTAAGTTGCTTTAAGCAAGAAGACAGGACAGATGAGAATTGATATCTGGTTAAAGGGGATAAATTTAAATGAATAAAAAATGAACCCAAAAAGGGGAGACGAGCAGTCAGATACTGAGAAACTCTAAAAACTGGGCATATGGTTTCAAAAGGGGCTTTATGAAGTGTCAACCAACATCCCTTGCCTAACCTATCCATTTTTGATTTACGTATAAAGATTCTGACAGAATCCTCTACAACATAGATGTCTGAAAAAACTAAAATGGAAGGAGAGGATTTATTAGGTGCTGTAAATTCACCTAATCTCAGAGCACCAAAAAATGCCAGAACAAAAGCAGTTCTGAACAGCAAAGTTTCAAAAGGGGAAAAACAAACTAACTCCAGTGTAACCATAAGCTTCATCAATAAATTAGAAGAAATAGGGCGTCTGCTATCTAACGCCGGAGAGGATTTTTTAAAACCCTTCAGCATTTGTCTAACTGGAAAAAAGGAATTGATGGCAGGAAGACCAGACATTTTCAAAAAGAATGAAACCCCAGCTAAAATCTTGTTAACTGAAGCAGGACCAAGTTTGGCTTTGATTAAGAAAGAAACAAAACATAACGACATTTCTACGGTAACTGTATCATACGCGAAATTATATTCTTCACAAAATTTGCACCATTTGAACCAAGCCTGTGAGTATTCTTCCCAAGTTTTAGGAGCAATGGAATTTCTTATATATTCTTCAATTACTCCCATATCAGGCCCCAGAGAAAATCTGGGCAAGAGAAACCTTCCTGGTCCGCCTCTGGAACAAGTTCCCGAAACCTCCGGAACTGCAAACGAGATAAGGAATCGGCAATCTCATTAGTAATACCCGGGACGTGCTTTGCTTTCAACCAAATGTTAAAAGTCATGCATTGCAATACCAAAAAACGGAGTAATTTTATCACTAACTCAGACTTAGATGACAAACAGTTTATTGCAAAAAATACTCCTTTATTATCTGTATGTAACATAACTCGTTTATTCTCTAAGAAATTACTCCAAATGGTAATAGCCACCACCACTGGAAATAATTCCAATAAAACTAAATTACGACTAATCTCTGGTGACCTCCAAGAATCAGGCCATCTTTCAGCACACCAATGGCCATCCAAAAATGCGCCAAAACCTACTCAACCAGATGCATCTGTAAACAAGCGAATCTCAGAATCTTTGACAAATTCGCTCTGCCATACCGCTTGACCATTAAAGTTAATCAAAAACTGATCCCACACTCTTAGATCCTCCTTAATAGGCCGTGTAATAGATATATGCGAAAAAGGATTTTTAAAACCCCCAATAGCTAAAGCAAATCTCAGAGAAAAAATTCTTGCCACAGGGATGACCCTGGATGCAAAAGCAAAAAGACCCAAGAAGGACTGAACGTCCTTCAACAAAGCCCTTCTTTTGGACAAAATTTTTTTTATCAAAGACCTCATTTTTATAATTTTGTCCATCGGTAAACGGAATTCCATGGCTACAGAATCAATTGTTATGCCCAGAAATTCAATAACCGAAGTTCATTGGCCAAGGGGATGCCAAAAGAATCGCAAATGTTGAAAAAACAACTTAACGTTTCCGAACAAATATGCGAATCAGCTGGGCCAATAACTAAAAAATCGTCTAGATAATGTATAACGCCACCTTGAGGGGAGTTTTGAGACAAAACCCACTGTAAAAAGGTTGAAAAAGATTTGAAATAACTGCAAGATTTGGAAAAACCCATAGGCATGAATTTGTCAAAATAAAATTTTCCTTCAAAGGAAAAACCAAGGGAATTAAAACCACTGGGATTAACTGGCAGCAGCCGAAATGCAGATTTTATATCAGCCTTTGCCATAAGAGATGCTCTCCCAAAACGTTTTAATAAGCAAAGAGCTTCTTCAAAAGAAGCATATGATAACGTAGACTCAAATTCAGTGATCTCATCATTTAATGAATTACCACAAGGAAATGATAAATGATGGATCAACCGAAAAGAGCCTGGCTCTTTTTTCGGTACCAAGCCTAAAGGAGATAAACGGAAATTTTCAAAAGGAGGGGAGGAAAAAGGTCCAGCGATTCTGCCTTCTTTTAATTCCTTAAAAATTTTTTCCCTAACTATATCAGGACATGTCAGAACGGATCGTAAATTTTTTACTAAAAGACAACCATGTCCAGAAAAACCCGGAATGGAGAAACCAAATTTAAAACCTTCATGCAGTAGGTCCGCCATCCTGCGGTCTGGATAATGATCTAGCCAGAACTGCATTTTTGACAACCTCACTGGCGTCCATGCCTTTTGCATTAATTTCCCTTGACTGAGATGTATTAGCTGATTTTTTAAAACACCGAGCTGCTGGGTGCGTCCCTGCGCAGAATGAGCATTCATGCTTATATCTGCAGTTTGAAAGAAATCTGCATTGGGAATCGTTATATGCAAAGCATACTCCTTTACGAAAAGTCGATTGTACATTTGTTCCTGGAGGTCTCTGTATGTATTGAGGCCTTTGTGGCAGCATCAGGTTTAACCATAAACCTACATCCTTAACCCCCCATCTTAAAGATGGGTGGACAGAAAGCTTCCGTCTAAAGCTCTCATCATAGTTAAACCATGCAATTGCGCCAAAATGGCGGTATGCCTCCGCCACTATATCCAGGTGCTGAAATAAACCTGAACATTTATCTGAAAAACGTTCCCCTACCACAGAAGCAAAAATGCAAAAGGCCTGAAGCCAATTTTGAAAAGTGCGGGGAATTGCCCTTCTCCTATCTTCCTCAGACCTATCGTCTATTCTCTTATCAGATTTTAATAAAAATTCTTTAGATGATGGGAGTAATGATAAAATATCTATGAATTCTCCACGCCAAATTTTTTCCTTAACAGCATTAGATAGGTGATAACCCAGAGGAGATAATTCACATGGGAGGGCTTCTTTAAAACAAGATTCAGAAACCAAAGTTTTAACAGGTAAAGAAAATGTAGAATTAGCAACAGAAACAGGCATAGAAGGATTTACATTTATATTGGTATTATGTGTAATAGGTAATTTATTTTCACTCAGGTGATTAAAACTCATTGGAATGGCGGGGTTACCTTGTGAAAGAACAGCATTATCAGCTAAATTTAAACCACTTGAGCCACCGCCATTCCACACATTACCAATATTAACAGGTTCACCCATTTTTGCAAGTACATTGGCTAAAGAACCAACTACTTTACCCAATTCTATGAAATGTGAATCATTTTTCTCACCAGAATAATGGTCCACGCTGACAGGCTGCCCAGAAGCTGGCACCTCACATGATAAGCCCGCAGAAGCCTCCTGAGGTGAATCTACTCTGGCTCTGTCTGAGGAGCGTGACCTTTCCTGCAGTAATTGTTCTCTCACAGGGGGAGAGGGAGAAATGTCACTTCTCAACCTCTTTCCCTTGTTACCTCTGCGACTTCTCTTTACACCAGCAGGGGGAGCTGGGAGACTGTCATCCATAATGACTTCAATAGGCACTGACTGGGCATGCTCCATATCAGCAGAGGCTGACGCTGACGGAACTGCATCTTCCTCTAGACACCGCCTTAACCATTCCGCCCCCCCACGGCTCTCAGCCTTAAGGATAAGGCGGCGCAGCAGCTCTTCCATGCCTCAGGTATGCCGTGGAGCAGCGCGGTTCTGTCTTCAGCAACGTCCCCTCAGGCGGTGACCGGAGCGGGAAAGCTGCCAGCTATATATAGACACAGCCTGGCTCAATCCCGCCTGATCCAGCCAATCCAGAGACCGTTGCTACCCGCTCCACTTTCTGCCATCTCCTGGGGCAACCTAAAACAAACAGAGAGAGGGGGGGGAACACTGGAAGATACCATCGCCCTCTGTACTGTCCCATGGAGCCCCGCATGAACGCTAGGGGCTCAGACATTACATTGGACATTTACCAAACATTCACTGTAGGTATGTCTTTCTCCTGCATGTGTTTTAAATTACACCAGTGAATATTTGGAGAATGTCACATTCACTGCTTTTTAAATATGTGTTACTAACATTAAATGTGCCTTTATGCTAAATTTTAAAGCAACATTTAAACTATATAACAACTCTTCAATAGGAATTTAAAAAAAAACAAGCAAGATGCATGTAATCCAAAGTAGCACTCTGTAAAGATTTTATTTTATTGTGGTGTAGAGCATTCATACCAATTTACTGAAAAGAGCATTTTAATTTCAATTTATTGTGTTTCAACTACTAATTTATATATTTTATCTACAGGGAGCGGCCTTAATTCGAATGTTGGCAAACTTTATGGGCCATAAAGTATTTCAGCGAGGCTTGCAAGTAAGTAACTTACCTAAAAGTATTGTTTGGCATTAGTCTGCACAACAGCAGTTGGTTAAAATAAAAACTATTTTTCTTGTTGGATTTTGGTTAACTTAAAATGCAGACTTCAAGATATTTGAAAACCTTCAAAATTAAAATTGCCTGCAATATGAAGTATAATATTCCTGACTCCTTCACTTAAAAAAATGAAACAGAGGTTTTTAATCTGAATTCCAGTGATTTCACATATTAAAAAAAAGAAATAGTTTTAATGAACATTTTTATTAATCACTTATAGAAATGAACTTTATGAAAAGAATGTATGCTATTTCCTATTAAAATTTTGCAAATGTAAAAAGAAAAAAAAAATATGACTGCAGGAACACCAGAAACAAACAAAAAAATAAATAAAAAATACAAGGGGCTTACAGCACATAGAGCATAACAACTTGTTTGTATTAAATAATTATACAGCCACTTCAAAAATCCTTGCTCTTTTAATCACTGACCTGTACTATGTATTAGAACCTAAGGTACAGAGATATGTCTGTGCTCAAATCCTAAATGGCTTTATTTATTTTAAATCAGCTAAATACATTCTAAAACAAAACTTTATTTATTTTAAATCAGCTAAATACATTCTAAAACAAAAGGAGTGCAACATTTTGGAGTTATTTTTTTTTAAGAAAGCAGCCATATGCTGAACCTTAGTTACTGCAACTTCTGCATCTGTATGCCATAAAGGGCAACTCTAGTTGACGTCTGGATGCTGTGGGTCACTGTACTTGCTCAACCTCACTGCTTGTTGCACTTTGTTGATATTAATGTTCTCTGCTTTACAGTGTATTTCACGTAGAACTATATTCATTGTATAGGTTTTATATATATATATATATATATATATATATATATATGTCAGTGTAATTAGCTTAAAGCAAAAATCTTGTTGATGAGTGTTTATTTTTATGTGTAGTCTTTAAATCAGTGTGCTTCACTGCTCCTTCTCTGTCAGTGCATGTTTACTTGAAATAAATCAATAGCCTCTCTATTAGTGTAACTGAGCTTATCTCAGTAACCCTTAATAAGGGATAGTAGCTCTATTCACTGATACAGAGATGAACACTAAAGGGGACATTTTAAAATTGGCACATGTAATTCTAGACCAAAACTGTTCAACAGCAAGTAAGAATCTAAAAATCATGACAAAAATCAAATTAAGGCAATGAAAATACACCATCATTTTCCTTTAAGTGCATCATTTGACCTTTACATGTCAGTGTATTTTGCAGGTAAAATTGTTTTTAAACATAATCCCAGCAAAGAAAGCATTACACTTTTTTTGTGTGTTTAAATTGATATTATTCCAGTTGATGTTATATTTTGCTCTGTGAACAATAGAAGTAAAATATGTTTCTTGTGATGGTTATGTGACAATTTTTCATACCTAACACATCCACCTTAACCAATTTAAAGACAAACAGAGAGAACATTAAAAATAAACAAAAACAATGAAAGTCATTTATTCTCTTGAAATCTGTTTTGGGGAAATCATTTTAGAGGCAGCCATGGATGATGAATTATTTATAATGCGGCATGCTACTTAGAAATGTCCCTTAAAGTAAATTGATGTTCACCTGAAATACAATTATGCTAAGATAGAGAGAGCAATCAATCTTATCTGTTCACTGTTAGCTTTTCATTTTGAATTTTAAATAAACTGCATTCGAGATCAGGTCACATTTTAGCACCCCTGCTTTAGCCCTTAAATGCACTGAAATGTAAAAATAAACAAAAGAAAGTCATAGTTATATCAATCATGGATAAGGCCTGCTCAGAATCAAAGTGGACTAGCTTGATTATATAATTTTAATAGGATTTGCCATGGCTGTTTTTGAACTGCTAGTGGTAATCCCCTAGAATACATTGTTGCAATTGCTGTATAAATCTGCTTATTAGATATATCCCAAAGGGGGCAGTGGCAATAAGAATCTCTGATAAGCTAAGCTAATTAAAGCTTTTATAGACACCAAGTAGCTAAGTTCCGTTTTAATGTTACACTAAGTCCCATAGAGTATTCCTGTCTCCAATGCTATGAAAGGTTAAAATTACAATTGAAAAGCTTTTGATTTGATTGTAGCACACAATTTGTGTTGCATTTGCTAGATGGGGAAAATCTTTTCCAGACACAGGGTTGTGTATGTATAAACCATGAATGCATGCACTGCAATGAAAACTTGAGTTGGGTTAAGTTTAACAGCACCTGCATCTGACTAAATAACATCTTGTATGATGATTTGTATTTTGAAATGAGCAAAAGCTGAAAGAACAATAACGTTTAGCAGAGTATTGTTTTTTGACTATCCTTTTTACCTGTGAATAATGTATTTAATGTGATCTGTCACTTCTCGTTGGAAACAGAAAAATGTGATGATAGAAATGATACTGCAAAAGGGGGTAATGTCTAAAAGCTGAATAAAACTCAACTGATAGAATGACATAAAAAATATGACATATAATTTTTACTGTGGAAAAAACTTGTTTTAAACTGTTATATAAAGAGAAATAGGATCTGTGGCAGATGCTGCAATGAGGCCCATCTCTGGGTCTGTTCTTATGCCATATTATTCTTTGTACTTACTATAATACAAAAATAATACATTTTTGACAAGTAAAAAGGCACAATGCTCAGACACCTCAAAATGACAGCATGTAGTCCATAATAGTCCGATGGCAAATATGGGGGAGAAAATAGGTGAGTCTGTCAGGGCTGCCACCACGGAGACCAGAAGCAAGTTCCTGTAAAACTAGGAGAAAGACAGGGAAAGGGGCGCCTCTGAGTATATATCAAATAACAATTTATTATAAAAACAATATCCAATCACATGGAATAGTAGTATTTATACGATGTAACAAGGGGCAGGGATAGAGAAAATACATGTAACAAGCAGACTGATTGGAGGGGATGGCAATACATAATTACAGCAGTGGACAGAGAAAACAAACTAAGGATTCAGCATACCATGATTAATTAATAAGCAAAGAGAAATTAACTGTTAGATAATTAATGCGAAAAAAAAACATTAAAAGAGTGGGATTTCATCTGGAGTGGGTCTTATACCATTGTCACGTACCTGGTAGGTGGAGCCCGGAATGCAGAGAACGGCCTCTCGTATACCTCTGACTTAAGAACCCCTGAAGGTGTGAACAGGGACTCGAAAGTACAGAGGGGCACAAGTGCCTGACTGGAACACTGAAGCAGAAGGCAGGATCCTGTAGTCAGCAGGGAGGTGCACTGTAGTCCTGTAGCAGGTTGCAGACAGCAGGGAGGTGCACTGTAGTCCTGTAGCAGGTTGCAGACAGCAGGGAGGTGCACTGTAGTCCTGTAGCAGGTTGCAGACAGCAGGGAGGTGCACTGTAGTCCTGTAGCGGGTTGCAGACAGCAGGGAGGTGCACTGTAGTCCTGTAGCAGGTTGCAGACAGCAGGGAGGTGCACTGTAGTCCTGTAACAGGTTGCAGACAGCAGGGAGGTGCACTGTAGTCCTGTAGCAGGTTGCAGACAGCAGGGAGGTGCACTGTAGTCCTGTAGCAGGTTGCAGACACAGGGAGGTGCACTGTAGTTCTGTAGCAGGTTGCAGACAGCAGGGAGGTGCAGACAAGCCGGGTCAAGGTACTGGCGGGCAGATCAGGTACAGAAGGGCAAACCAAGAGAGTAGTCAGAGTCCAAGTCAAGATCGGGGCGGGCAGCAAGCAGGTAAGTCAGGAACAAGCCAAGTCAGTACTGGATACAGGAAAACTGGTAACAAGGTAGCAGGGGTCTCAGGAAACGCTGTAGACCGGACAGCAAGGCAGCATTGAAACAGTCTTCTTTAAATAGCCTATCTTTGGCGCCAAGTGGCACTATTGCACATGCGCGTACGCACGTTAGCGCTAGTGGCGCTATTGCGCATGTGCGTACGTTTGTTAGCGCTATCAGCACCATTGGCGCTATTGCGCGTCCACGAGCGCCGGATGGCACTTCTATGCACAGGCATTCGTTTAATCCTCAATCTGCTGGGAAAACTGCAAGAGGGCTTTTCCTGACAACCATACATGATACATTATATACATGTACATTGTATTTTAATAATGAATGATGATATTGGGTAAAAACGTATTCGTAAAAACAAATGTGAAAGGCATGTGCCCAAAATGGACAAAAAATATACCAAAAAATAAAAAATTACTGCGCTTCCCTACACCCCCTAGCAGCAGTTCTAATTCATAGGTCAAGAATCAAATAGGTAAAACAATTAACAAAACCGCGCTGAAAATCTATAATAAGTGAATTCACATCGACCAAATATCTCAAATAATGTGTTATGATCAAGACATTATATTATATTATGAACCCAAATATCAACACAACATGTATGTGATTAATTAAATAATTAATGAATGTAGTGACTGTATTATAAAGCTATAAGCAAATGAATTATATGAGGTGACAAAAAAGATTAATGAATATTGTGACCGTATTGAAAAACTATAAACAAATAAATTATAGGAAGTGACAAAAAAAGATTGAGTCTGTGACTAATAGTGACTTCAAATAAAAACAGTCCTTATGCCGCGTACACACGGTCGGACTTTTCAGCTACAAAAGTCGGACAGCCTGTCCGACATACTACCGGCGTACCTTCGGCAGACTTGCGGCAGACTTTCTTACGAACGGACTTGCCTACACACGACCACACAAAAGTACGACAGCTTAGTACGCGGTGACGTACACCAAGTCCGACGAGACTATAAAACGGAAGTTCAATAGCCCGTACGACACCCTTTGGGCTCCTTCTGCTAATCTCGTGTTTATCTCGTGTTAGTAGAAGTTTGGTGAGAGACGATTCGCGCTTGTGAGACTCGTATTTTTCAGTTCGTTTTAACTGTTGTTCAGTCTGTGCTTGTGAGGTTTGTATCTGCTTTTCAGTGCGTTTGGTCAGTTGGCATTGAGAAATCTTTGTTTTATTGGCCGCTCGTTCCTGATTTTCAGGTCGTTCTTCACAGGCCTTGCTGTTCTTCAGTGCGTTCTGTTTAGTGCGTTCTGACCAGCCGACCATTTTGAAACCATGTTACCTGTACGTACTCGTCGTCGAGCTCGTGCATTGTATGTGTTTGGTGCTGTAGTTTATTCTTCAGCCCAAGACCAGTCCATGAACAGGGCGAGGAGGAGTTCATGGACCAAGAATTGGTTGCTCCAGCGTGACCAGTTCTGTCACATGCCATTGCTCCGTGAGATCCGTGAGAATAATCCTGAGGATTTCAGGAACTTTCTCCGGATGACGGACCCCGTTTTTGACCGTTTGTTGGCTTTGCTGACCCCCTATATCAGCAGGCAGGATACCTGCATGAGGCAAGCCATCACTCCGGAGCAGAGGCTGGTCGCTACCTTGCGGTATTTGGCCACAGGGAGAAGCCTGCAGGACCTTAAGTTCTCGACAGGCATCTCCCCCCAGGCTCTGGGGATCATTATCCCAGAGACCTGTTCTGCCATCATCCAGGTCCTGCAGAAGGACTATATTAAGGTAAGATATTTTTCTTTTATTAGCATCACATGTTCTTTTATGTAATCTTTGATAATGGAATGTATTTCTTGCTTCAAACACTACTTACCATCATTGCAATATAGTGTGAATGTCCCCTTTTTATCCTCACACATGCTGGATTTTTTTCCTGTTATTTTTTGTCATGCATGTATATTTTCCTTCAATAACCTCCCCAGCATGCAGTGATGGGAACATATCCACCTAGTCTACTCATTTTGAATGTATTTTGTTTGAGTGTATTTAGTGTGCTTATAATTAGCAATTAGCTAGATTTCCCACCCCCCCCCACCTAAACTCACTCCAAATAGTGTGCTGCTAATTAGCAATTAGCTAGATTTCCCAACCCCCCCACCTAAACTCACTCCAAATAGTGTGCTGCTAATTAGCAATTAGCTAGATTTCCCAACCCCCCCCACCTAAAATCACTCCAAATAGTGTGCTGCTAATTAGCAATTAGCTAGATTTCCCAACCCCCCCCCCACCTAAACTCACTCCAAATAGTGTGCTGCTAATTAGCAATTAGCTAGATTTCCCAACCCCCCCCCACCTAAACTCACTCCAAATAGTGTGCTGCTAATTAGCAATTAGCTAGATTTCCCAACCCCCCCCACCTAAACTCACTCCAAATAGTGTGCTGCTAATTAGCAATTAGCTAGATTTCCCAACCCCCCCCCACCTAAACTCACTCCAAATAGTGTGCTGCTAATTAGCAATTAGCTAGATTTCCCAACCCCCCCCACCCTCGTAAAAATTTGCTTGAATGTTCTGTGGTGTTGATTTGTCTAAAGCAAATATATGTTGCACTTTGCAAAATGCATGTGCACTCTACAAGTGCATTTGTTCCAGTGCTTTAGTAAATGAGCAGAAGCTCTGCTGATTTCCATCATCAAATCATATGCAAGCCTCAAAGTGTTTTCATTAATTGCCCTTGCATGTGATTGTGTACTCCTTGCAACATGAATGCCTTTTTACATTACCTCATTTACTGTAAGCTGGTTAGCAACTGCACCTGCAGAGTGCGACAACTGCAGTCTTGTAGCCTTTTTAGTCCCTAAATTCCTGCGTGTCCTAAAAGTAATCTTTTTTAGGGATTTCACAACCCCCTAAAATGTAATCAATGTTCCATCAGAGGGGGTGAGCAATCTGATAAGTGTGCCTTTCCATATTAGTTATTCCAGAAGAATTAAATTATTTAATGTTATACTGATGCTGGGGAATAATGTTTTTAATTGTCTAATTTTATTGCAATGTTAGCTTCCAAATTAATTGATTTTGGTTTTCTTGTTTGATTCCCCAGTTTCCTTCAACGCCACAGGAATGGCAGACTGTGGCATCCCATTTTGCCAGCCGTTGGGACTTTCCCAATTGTGGAGGGGCTATAGATGGGAAACATGTCCACATTGTGCCACCACCCCATTCGGGGTCATACTATTTCAATTATAAAGGGTTCCACAGTATTGTTTTAATGGCGGTGGTGTCGGCACACTATGAATTTTTATATGTGGACGTGGGGAAGAATGGCCGGATGGAGGAGTATTTGCCCAGACGGAGTTCTGCCAGCGTCTCCAGAGTGGTGGCCTGGGATTGCCACCTGATGCGGATAATGTGGAAGGACTCCCCTTTGTCTTCATTGCCGATGAAGCCTTCGCTCTGAGCAAGCACCTCATGAGGCCATTCCCCCAAAGAACCCTCACCCCGGAGAGGAGGGTTTTTAATTTCCGGCTGGCCAGAGCTAGAAGAGTGGTTGAGAATGCGTTTGGAATTCTGGCCAGCCGGTTCCGCCTGTTTCAAACAGCCATTAATTTGGCGGAATACAAACTTAATTTTATCATTTTATCGTGCTGCATTCTGCACAACTTTTTAAACAAACATTCTCAGAATTATATAGGCACAGTTGGGCCTGAGGCCGGACTTATAGATGACAACCTTACGGGCCTGGATACTGTCCGTACTGGCTTGGCCCCCCAAAGTGCCCGTCAAGTTAGACAGCAATATGTTAATTATTTTATGGGTAGGGGGGCCATTGCAATGGGCCAGGATATTTAATTTTTTACAATAAAAAAAATATTGATGAAATCTTGAATTATATTTATTGCTTGCCTTTCTTTTGGGCTTTCTCCTAGGTTATGGTCGAGCAGTTGTAGTGCCAACTGTATTTTCATTTTAAATGTCTAAATAAAAGCTCCATTGCCACTGTAAACAACTTTTTGACAATTATAACCAAACTGATACTGAGCATTGAAATAACAAACCACACATTTATTTAATTCCTATAAGGAGATGTTTTTATTAATGGTTGTTATGCATTCAGTTCTGCATTTAGTATAAAATGTTCATAGACAAAAATATAATGATATCTTAATAATTTCGAAAAATATAATTATATTTAAATATTTATACATAATCCACAAAAAAATATTTTTGGCTTTTTGATTTTCGCAAACAGGCTTTTTTTTTATATTTTTTTTTTGTTTTTTTAAAATCAAGTTTTTTACTTTTTTTCTTTTTTTAAAATCAAGTTTTTTATTTTGTTTTTTGTTTTTTTTTCAAATAAAGTTTTTTTTTTATTTTGGTTTTTAAATCAATTTTTTTTGTTTTTTTTTTTGTTTTAAAATCAGTTTTTTTTGTTTTTTTTTTGGTTTTAAAATCAATTTTTTTTATTTTTTTTTTGGTTTTAAAATCAATTTTTTTTGTTTTTTTTTTGTTTTAAAATCAATTTTTTTTTTTGTTTTAAAATCAATTTTTTTTTTTTTTAAATCAAATTTTTTTAATTTTTTTGCTTTTTTTAAAATCAAGTTTTTTATTTTTTTTGTTTTTTTTAAATCAAGTTTTTTTTTTTTTTTGGTTTTTGAGAAAATCAATATTTTTTGTTTTTTTGTTTTAAAATCAATTTTTTTTGTTTTTTTTTGTTTTTTAAATCAAGTTTTATTTTTTTATTTTTGTTTTTTTGGAAAATCAAGTTTTATTTTTTTTTGGGTTTTTAAATCAAGTTTTTTATTTTTTTTTTGGTTTTTGAGAAAATCATTTTTTTTTTTTTGTTTTAAAATCAATTTTTTTTGTTTTTTTGAAAATCAAGTTTTATTTTTTTGTGGATTTTTTATGTATTTTCGAGAAACAGCCCTCCTTTTTTAAATTAGGCTAAACAGCCATTTATGTTCAGCCAAAAAAATAAAGAGAAGGCCCAGAATGGGGTCAGCAAAACAGGAAATGAAGGACATGATCAATGTTTTGGGGTTTCAAAAAGGGCATTTAGATTCGACCCAAAACATCAATCATGTCCTTCATTTCCTGCTGCATACGATCCAGCCGATTACGCATTTCATCCATGTCCTTATTCCAGGCCATTATTTGACCAATTAGCCGTTGGGCACTTTCTGAAGTGAAATAGTCACTTTGTGTACCTAAAGTGGAATGAAACCAAAAAATGTATTTAGAAATATGCACACATACATAGTTTACCTTACCATAATAAAGCTGTTGTCTCAGACACTGACCTGGTGGGGGGCCCATGTAGCCTAATTCCTCCACATCCTCGGGGGTGGCACTGTTGCTTGAATCAAGCACAACCAGATCCCCTAAAATAGAGTAGAAAAATTACATTAAACAAAAGGCAGCCTGGTGGGGTGCCCATGTCGCCCACCTCTCCTTCCTCCACATCCTCAGTGGGGCTTGGGCTGATTTCCCAATCATGTTTGGCTTGGGGTGGACTGTCTTCTTGTTGGCTGAGTGATTTTTCCCCTATGTGAAACAAAAAATTATTAATCTACTTAGCACACAGATATTTTAGTACATAGTAATTTTCCAACATTTGTAGTGAAGTGGTTTGTGTAGAGTTCCTATTTTACCTCAATATTTAAAATTATAAAGACATATCGGATAGATAGATATCTAGATATCAATATCTCAAAATATAGTTAATAATCTTTTGATCTCTCTCTCTCTATATATCTGGAACAAAATCTATAAATATCTAACTAAATGTAAATAAAAAAAGATAACTTAAAATATTCCAAAAGAATGTTTTACATTTCTATATCTATCTATCTATCTATCTATCTATCTATCTATCTATCTATCTATCTATCTATCTATCTATCTATCTATCTATCTATCTATCTATCTATCTATCTATCTATCTATCTATATCTATATATATATCTATATATATCTATATATAGATATATATATATTTTATATATATATATATATATATATATATATATATATATATATATATATATATATATATATATATATATATATATTTTTATATATATATATATATATATATATATATATATATATATATATATATATATATATATATATATATTTCTTTAGATATATATATATATATATATAGATAGATCTATCTATAGCTATGTAACGAGGTTTTGTAAAAGATCATTTGAAACGATGAACAAAAAAAATTGTATAGGAAGGAAAAGCACATGGAGCAGTATAGAAGGTAATAAACACAAGAGAAAAACACGACAAGTACTTACTTTTTTTAAGCACTTTCCGGATCCGTCTATATTGATCTGGCTCCCTGAGTTTCAGGTCAGACCATCTTTTTCGAAGTTGATCTCGGGAGCGCTGTACCCCAAAAGAAGCCTGCAAAGTGTCCACGACCTTCGCCATTATTTTGGCCTTGCGCAAATTTGGCCGTGCGTACGGCCCATACTTCCCATCATAGTCGTCTTTGTGAAGAATGGCCACCATCTCCACCATCTCTTTAAAACTCATATTGGAGGCCTTAAATCTAGGCCTCACAGATTTGGTTGACGTTCCAGCCTCCGGGCTTTTTCCACTACCTGAGGACATGTCAGGTGTCTCCGCCATTATTTACCCCACTACGCGCCGTAACTAAAAATGGGCGGAGAACATGAGTTAAAATCGAACGTCAGGGGCGGGCGACGCAGGCGGAGTTTCACACATGCGTAGTGTATAAAGAGGGGCCTTGCGCACGTGTCGTACGTACGTTCTGTGCGTCGAATTAGGGGGCGGAGAACATGAGTTAATTTCGAACATCAGGGGCGGGCGACGCAGGCGGAGTTTCACACATGCGTAGTGTATAAAGAGGGGCCTTGCGCACGTGTCGTACGTACGTTCTGTGCGTAGGTGATAGTGGACCAGGACGTTACAAAACGAAGGTAATTTTAAATTTATTTTTTTTTGGGGTTTTATGGTCATGACTTTGTAGCAAGCGGCCTATATGGCTTGATAGATTGATGAGTCCTACATAGGGAGAAGATGATGAGGGGTTAGCAGAAACCTATAATAAGTGTTTTTGGTCTTGTGACTTTATCTTTTCCAGATATAATGAATCCCCTATTTAAGGATCCAGAGTTCCTTACAGCTTTTATTTCGAAATATCGAGAGATGAGGAATTTGTGGGAGGTGAAACACCCTCAGTATTATGCAAAGCATGTGAGGAAGTCAACGCTGGAGAGACTTCTGTCCTTTGTCCAGGCGACCATCCCGGGAGCAACAATGGAGACAGTGCTCAAGAAAATTGGGGTCTTGAGGAACATGTATAAGAGGGAGCATAGGAAGATCCAGGAATCAAGGAGATCAGGAGCATCAGCAGATGATGTTTATGTACCCAGGCTGTGGTACTACAATCAACTCCGTTTTCTTGATGACCAGAATGAAGCCAGGGCATCACTTTCAACCCTTCCCTCCACCCTTCCCTCCACCCTTCCCTCCACCCCAGCAGAGGCTGATGAGGAGCAAGCTGGGTCTTCCATCCTGGATGAACCGGATATGACCATCTGGAGTCAGGTAAATTATTTTAACAAATATTTACTGTACTAATATTAATGATGTTAACTGGATGTTATAATTGTCTAAAATAATTTTGCACTCAAAATTGTGTATACATATCAAATGACAGTAGTGGCTAAATATGTTTGGCACCTGCTTGAAATAATTAGGGTGTCTGATTAGACTCTTTTATTAAAGAGATGTATTCACATTGAATTTGCTAGTCATGAGAAGCAAACTGTGTGTCATTGATGAACCCAAAAAAATATACTAAAACTATTGTCCTTTTTTTATACACAGGATGAGTCCATCCAGGAGGAATGTGGGGAAAGTGGCAGGCAGGAGGAGACCGGGCCCATGGACAGCCTGGAGGAGGCCGGATTCACCATCATCCTGGAGGAGGCTGGGCCCAGTGTCAGGCAGGAGGTGGCTGCTCCCAGTGAGGTGGCTGGGCCAAGTGAGGTGGCTGGGCCAAGTGAGGTGGCTGGGCCCAGTAGGAGCCTGACCCAATCCCAAGTGCCTCCCCTCCACCTTCCCAAAAAAAGGGCCAGGAAGGGGATGGTCACACAGGACGCATCCCTGCGCCTCATGCAAGAGGCCACCCGTTTTTTAACGAGCCCCCCCGAAGCGGAAGAATCCTATGGCTGCTACTTAGCCAGCAGGCTTCTTCAGATGGATTGGGAGCAGCGCCTCATTTGTGAGCGCCTATTTGGGGAAACAATCCATAAGGGGCTGCAGGGCACGCTAACACAAAACACCCAACTATATGAGGCAGCCCCCCCTCCTCCTCCTCCTCCTCCTCCTCCTCCTGCCACAACTGAAACACCAGAGCCACAGCCTCAAAAGAAGGCTACAGGGAAGGCTGCAGGGAAGGCTGCAGGGCAGCGTGGAGGAAAGGCTGCAGGGAAGAGAAGAAAGTGATGACCTGGGTTCAGTCTGGTCTGACAGAAGAAGCAGGCTGTTGTAGGACCACAGTCTGGGGACATCTAGATCATCTGCTGGTGCTGTTGATCTCTGGGATTCTTGGACCAGATTGTGCTCCCTCTTATATGGACTCCGCAAGATCCCAATTTTCTTGTACACCGACTTTTTCCAGCGTTAACTTCCTCTTTATTTTATTTTGACCATGAATAAATGGATCTTTTTTGAGTTTAGCAAAAGACTTTATGTGTTTTCTTTTAAATCATTGATTTTACACACAATGTTAAATTAACAAGGGACAACAATCTCATTGAGTTTGAAAAAAACACACCAAAAATACATTACTAATGTTAATAATGTTCAAGTGGTAAGTCTTGAAAATAAAAAAATCTACATAACCAAAAACGGTGCTTTGGGTTAACTTTATCTAAAAACTAAAAAATAATCACTAGAAAAAAAAAAATAGAATAATGGGTTCTTTGTGGTAACTTTACAAACCTAAAAAAAAAAAAAAATAAGGGAAAAAGTATTATTAGTATGGAAACATTGTTTTTAAAAAGCATACTATATCATTCATGAGATCAAAGAGAAAAAGAATCCAGAAATCAGTTTGGGAGAACTCTGATTATGAACAGCAAAACACCTTCGTTCTTTAGAACATTCGTAAAGAAGAAATAAAATGCACTGCATTCAACGATCACAGATTTTGCAGCGTGATGAATGTGCTACCTACAATACGAACACTAGTTTTACTAGACCGAGTGCTTCCGTTTAGTTTTTGCTTATGAGCATGCGTCGTTTTTTTGTCCGTAGGACTAGCATACAGACGAGCGGACTTCGGGGTCCGTCGTAGTTACGACGTAAAGATTTGAAGCATGTTTCAAATCTAAAGTACGTCGGATTTGAGGCTAAAAAAGTACGTTGAAAGTCCGGAGAAGCCCACACACGATCGGATTACCAGCCAGCTTTAGTCCGTCAGCGTCCGTTGGACTTTTGTAGCTGAAAAGTCCGACCGTGTGTACGCGGCATTAATGTAGATATTTCCACCAGTAGTGATTGAAGACTTTAATGAACGAAAAACCTTGTGAAAAGGATCCACCACCTATGAAGATGTATGCTTACCAGAGGTAAGCTTTAATAAAGCTTATGCCTGAAAACCACTTTGCGGGAACACCACCATCGATCTCAGCATAGAGGGAGGATCGCCAGGAACTCTCCGACATAAAGGACAAAAAACTCAGCAAACGGAACCCAGGGAAATGAAAGACACATCCTCCATAGTGTGAATCCGCATAACAATTTAATAAATATAAGTAAAAAACACACTTACATCGAAGTTCAAATAAAACAGCATGTATGGTATATCAGCCGGCCGGCCTGCATGCACCCGTTCACAGTGGGATAGAAACGATGACGTCAGCACGTCTGCCTTCCGACGTACGTTTCGTCTAATTGGACGTTGTCAAAGGAACCAAAATGGACACCCCTCAATTGTAATTTTAAATTTTATTATATCTTTTCATGTGCCAACACTGAAGAAATGACAAGCAAGATATTTTGGGGGCACACCCTAAAAGATGCATTAAAGATGGTGAAGCCATCTCTTAACACTGAAGAGATGACACTTTGCTACAATGTAAATTAGTGAGTGTACAGCTCGTATAACAGTGTAAATTTTCTGTTCCCTCAAAATAACTCAACACACAGCCTTTAATGCCTAAACCGCTGGCGACAAAAGTGAGTACACCCCTAAGTGAAAATGTCCAAATTGGGCCCAATTAGCCATTTTCCCTCCCTGGTGTCATGTGACTTGTTAGTGTTACAAGGTCTCGGGTGTGAATGAGGAACAGGTGTGTTAAATTTGGTGTTATTGCTCTCGCTCTGTCATACTGGTCACTAGAAGTTCAACATGGCACCTCATGGCAAAGAACTCTCTGAGGATCTGAAAAATAAAATTGTTGTTTTAAATAGAGATGGCCTAGGCTATAAGAAGATTGCCAAGACCCTGAAACTCAACTACAGCACAGTGGCCAAGACCATACAGTGGTTTAACAGGACAGGTTCCACTCAGAAAAGGCCTTGCCATGGTCGCCCAAAGAAGTTGAGTGCACATGCTCAGTGTCATATCCAGAGGTTATCTTTGGTAAAGAGACATATGAGTACTGCCAGCATTACTGCAAAGGTTGAAGGGGTGGGGGTTCAGCCTGTCAGACTATACGCTGCACACTGCATCAAATTGGTCTGCATGGCTGTCATCTCAGAAGGAAGCTTCTTCTAAAGATGGTGCACAAGAAAGCCCGCAAACAAAATGCTGAAGACAAGCAGACTAGGGGCAAGGATTACTGGAACCATGTCCTGTGGTCTGATGAGACCAAGATAAACTTATTTGGTTCAGATGGTGTCAAGCCAGTGTGGCGGCAACCAGGTGAGGAGTACAAAGACAAGTGTGTCTTGCCTACAATCAAGCATGGTATTGAGAGTGTCATGGACTGGAGCTGCATGAGTGCTGCTGGCACTGGGGTGCTAAAGTTCATTAAGGGAACCATGAATTCCAACTATGACATACTGAAGCAGAGCATTATCCCCTCCCTTCGGAGACTGGGCCACGGGGCAGTATTCCAACATGATAACCCCAAACACACCTCCAAGACGACCACTGCCTTGCTAAAGAAGTTGAGGGTAAAGTTGATAGACTGGCCAAGCATGTCTCCAGACCTAAACCCTATGGAGCATCTGTGGGGCATACTCAAATGGAAGGTGGAGGAGTGCAAGGTCTCTAACATCCACCAGCTATGTGATGTTGTCTTGGAGGAGTGAAAGAGGACTCCAGTGGGAACCTGTGAAGCTCTGGTGAACTCCATGCCCAAGAGGGTTAAGACAGTGCTGGAAAATAATGGTGGCCACACAATATTGACACTTTGGGCCCAATCTGGACATTGTACTCACTTTTGTTGCCAGCAGTTTAGACATTAATGGCTGTGTGTTGAGTTATTTTGAGGGGACAGCAAATTCACACTGTTATACAAGCTGTACACTCACTACTTTACATTGTAGCAAAGCGTCATTTCTTTTGTGTTGTTACATGAAAAAGATATAATAAAATATTTACAAAAATGGGAGGGGTGTATATATATTAACAATACACACAGTACATAAAAATATAAGTTATATACAATAAATTTGGGAAAAAAACTTTTTGGGCAAATGTATATATGTTTTAAATAGGTTAGGTTAAATAGCACAGAGAGGGGCAAATAAGTATTTGCTTATACTGAAAGGGGAAAGAAAGATATGTGGGAACAATCCGGGAGGGGGTAATTAGAAAAAGGGGGAGGAGGAGGGAAAAAAGGGGGAAAAGGAGGGGGGAGGGGAGAGAGAGAGAAAAGTTATGTGGGGGGTTTGGGGGGTTAGGGGGGTGAAGGGAGGAGAAAGAGTGTGGGGAGGGGGGAGGAAAGGGGTAATAGAAAGGGGTATAGTAGAAAAGAATGAATGCAAATTTGAAATGGGGCTAGTCCAATTGATGGTGTATAGTATCATCTATAGTCATGGTCAGATTACTGCATACCCACTGAATTACGAACCCTCCACCCCCATATATAAGATAGAAATGAAATATAGGAACCTGTGATGGAAATAACTAAAATAATATTAAAAACAAATAACCCATCAAAAGAAATTAATTTAGAAATTATTATAATACAGTAGCAATCTTGATACCCTCGTTTAGGCCACCTGGTGAGAGAACAGCGAAGTTGTATATTAGGGATGAGGTTCGAGTCAAACTCATGTTCGACTCGAACATTGGCTGTTCGCAAGTTCGCCGAACAGTGAACAATTTGGGGTGTTCGCGGCAAATTCGAATGCCGTGGAACACCCTTTAAATGTCTATGGGAGAAATCAAAAGTGCTAATTTTAAAGGCTTATATGCAAGTTATTGTCATAAAAAGTGTTTGGGGACCCGGGTCCTGCCCCAGGGGACATGGATCAATTTAAAAAAAAGTTTTAAAAATGGCTGTTTTATCAGGAGCAGTGATTTTAATAATGCTTAAAGCCAAACAATAAAAGTGTAATATCCCTTTAAATTTCATAGCTGGGGGGTGTCTATAGTATGCCTGTAAAGGGGCACATCTTTCCCGTGTTTAGAACAGTCTGACAGCAAAATGACATTTCGAAGGAAAAAACCCATTTAAAACTACCCGCGGCTATTGCATTGCCGACAAAACACATAGAAGTTCATTGATAAAAACGGCATGGGAATTCCCCACAGGGGAAGCCCGAATCAAAATAAAAAAAAAAAATGACGTGGGAGTCCCCCTAAATTCCATACCAGACCCTTCAGGTCTGGTATGGATTTAAAGGGGAACCCCGCACCAAAAAAAACCTGCGTGGGGTCCCCCCAAAAATCCATACCAGACCCTTATCCGAGCACGCAACCTGGCAGGCCGCAGAAAAAGAGGGGGGACGAGAGTGCGGCCCCCCTCCTGAACTGTACCAGGCCACATGCCCTCAACATTGGGAGGGTGCTTTGGGGTAGCCCCCCCAAAAAACCTTGTCCCCATGTTGATAAGGACAAGGGCCTCATCCCCACAACCCTGGCCGGTGGTTGTGGGGGCCTGCGGGCGGGGGGCTTATCGGAATCTGGAAGCCCCCTTTAACAAGGGGACCCCCAGATCCCGGCCCCCCCTGTGTGAAATGGTAAGGGGGTACTTACCCCTACCATTTCACTAAAAAACTGCCAAAAATGTTAAAAATGACAAGAGACAGTTTTTGACAATTCCTTTATTTAAATGCTTCTTCTTTCTTCTATCTTCCTTCATCTTCTGGTTCTTCTGGTTCTTCCTCCGGCGTTCTCGTCCAGCATCTCCTCTGCGGCGTCTTCTATCTTCTTTTCCTCGGGCCGCTCCGCACCCATGGCATGGGGGGAGGCTCCCGCTCTTCTCCTCATCTTCTTCTCTTCTTCCTTCTTCTCTTCTTCATTTACTTCTCTGGGCCGCTCCGCATCCATGCTGGCATGGAGGGACGCTCCCGCTGTGTGATGGCGTTTCCTCGTCTGACGGTTCTTAAATAACGGGGGCGGGGCCACCCGGTGACCCCGCACCCCTCTGATGCACGGGACATGACGGGACTTCCCTGTGGCATTCCCCGTGACGTCACAGGGAAGTCCCGTCAAGTCACCGTGCGTCAGAGGGGGGGCGGGGTCACCGGGTGGCCCCGCCCCCTGTTATTTAAGAACCGTCAGACGAGGAGATGCCGTCACACAGTGGGAGCCTCCCTCCATGCCAGCATGAGTGCGGAGCGGCCCGGAGAAGAAAATGAAGAAGAGGAGAAGAAGAGAAGAAGAGAAGAAGAAAGAAGAGAAGAAGAAGATGAAGAGAAGAGCGGGAGCCTCCACCCATGCCATGGGTGCAGAGTGGCCCGAGGAGAAGAAGATAGAAGACGCCGTGGAGGAGATGCTGGACGAGAATGCCGGAGGAAGAACCAGAAGAGCCAGAAGAACCAGAAGAAGAAGATGAAGGAAGATAGAAGAAATAAGAAGCATTTAAATAAAGGAATTGTCAAAAACTGTCTCTTGTCATTTTTAACATTTTTGACAGTTTTTTAGTGAAATGGTAGGGGTAAGTACCCCCTTTCCATTTCACACAGGGGGGGCCAGAATCTGGGGGTCCCCTTGTTAAAGGGGTCTTCCAGATTCCGATAAGCCTCCCACCCGCAGACCCCCACAACCACCGGCCAGGGTTGTGGGGATGAGGCCCTTGTCCTCATCAACATGGGGACAAGGTGTTTTGGGGGGCTACCCCTAAGCACCCTCCCAATGTTGAGGGCATGTGGCCTGGTACGGTTCAGGAGGGGGGGCTGCACTCTCGTCCCCCCCTCTTTTCCTGCGGCCTGCCAGGTTGTGTGCTCGGATAAGGGTCTGGTTTGGATCTTTGGGGGGACCCCACGCCGTTTTTTTTTTTTGCCGTTTTTTTTTTTTTTTTGGCGCGGAGTTCCCCTTAAAATCCGTACCAGACCTGAAGGGTCTGGTATGGAATTTAGGGGGACTCCCACATCATTTTTTTTTTTTAATTTTTGTTCGGGGTTCCCCTGTGGGGAATTGCCATGCCGTTTTTATCAATGAACTTCTATGTGTATTGTCGGCAATGCAATAGCCGCGAGTAGTTTTAAATGGGTTTTTTCCTTCGAAATGTCATTTTGCTATCAGACTGTTCTAAACACGGGAAACATGCGCCCCTTTACAGGCATACTATAGACACCCCCCAGCTACAAAATTTAAAGGGATACTACACTTTTATTGTTTGACTTTAAGCATTATTAAAATCACTGCTCCTGAAAAAACGGCCGTTTTTAAAACTTTTTTTGCATTGATCCATGTCCCCTGGGGCAGGACCCAGGTTCCCAAACACTTTTTATGACAATAACTTGCATATAAGCCTTTAAAATTAGCACTTTTGATTATTCATGTTCGTGTCCCATAGACTTTAACGGTGTTCGCGTGTTCGAACAAACTTTTTTCCTTTTCGCATGTTTTGGTGCGAACCGAACAGGGGGGTGTTCGGCTCATCCCTATTGTATATCCAGAAGGTCTCTCTGGTGCATAGTTTCTTAAAACATTCAGCTTCTGTCAGTGTTTTCGGGATTTGTTCGATGACCCAAACTGTTAGGCCAATTGTGGACTTTTTATGGAATTCAGCAAAATGCCATGGAACACTATGCATGTCCTTACCCCTTTCGATGAGTCTTCTATGTTGGCCGAACCGCTGTCTAAGGGGGCAGACATAAATCAACCCGCAGGGGCACGAGAGGCCATACACCACAAAATCAGATGAGCAGTTATAAAAGTGATCTAATGGATAGGTTTTGCCTTTTGAGAAAAAAGATTTTTTGCCATGTTGGACAAAGAAACAGGTTTTACACAAAGCTTTTTTGCATTGATACATGCCTGTCAGGGGTATGATAGTAGTGGTACTGGGGGTAGTGTGAATGTTTTTTAGTTTACTGGGTGCAATTTTATTTTTGAGATTGGGACTTTTTGATAGGTGACTACCGGTGGGAGGATGGTTTTGAGATGGGGGTCTTGTAGAATGTTCCAATGCTTATTGAGGTTTTTTTTTCCATTTTTTTGTATTGAAAGTGAAAAGTTGTGACAAATCTTGTGGAATAGTTTGTCAATTCTTTTTCAGCTTTGGCAGGTTTGCCATTAGAGTAGTAGTCACGTGCTTTATCTACTAATTCCTCAGGGTATTCTTTGTCCATAAATTTCATTTTAAGTGAGATACTTTGTAAAGCGTAATCGATATCAAGGGTACAGTTCTGTCGTAAACGACATAACTGTCCCTTGGGTATATTTTATATTTTGTATCCATTTGGGGTAGTGACAGCTTTTGTGGTGCAAGAACTAATTACCAGCCATTGGTTCGGTATAGTTTTTTGCGATAATAGTGTCACTTACATGGCCTAGTTCTAAATTAAGGAAAGCCAGGCTGGTGGGACCCAAAACATGGGTGAAAGATAGAACATAGGGATTGTTATTGCAATGGTCTACAAAAGGAATGATGAGGTCAGGGAGGATATCCCATATCAAAAACGATTTTAGGGACTTAGGAGCTAAATTGAGGAAAAGGACCTCCAAGGTAGTATTCTCAGGAATACTACCGGTAAATCGAGCCACACCAGAAAGGCATAGGGAGATTAGGGAAGTAAACAAGTGGCTGAAGAGCTGGTGTAGTAAGGAGGGGTTTGGGTTCCTGGAGGACTGGGCTGACTTCTCAGTTGATAACCGGTACTATAGAAGGGACGGACTGCACCTAAATGAGGAGGATGCAGATCTGCTGAGAATGAAGATGGCCAAAAAGTTAGAGGGGTTTTTAAACTAGCCGATGGGGGGAGGTTTCAGAGGTAGAGATAGTCAGCACGGAAGATATTCCAGAGGGTAGTATTGGGGGCATTAGTGGTAGGTTAACCAAAGCACAAAAACACAAGGTAAGTATACTAGCAAGTCCTAGTTGCAATCTCGAAACACCCAATACAAGGACAATATGCGACCGGTCTAAACTATTTGGCATGTTCACCAATGCCAGGAGCATGGCGGACAAGATGGGTGAACTAGAGATACTGTTGTACGAGGAGGATTTGGATTTTGTGGGAATTTAAGAGACCTGGTTCAACAGCTCTCATGATTGGCTGGCAAGAATTCAAGGGTATACCCTTTACCGCAAGGATAGAGAGGGTAAAAAAGGGGGAGGGGTATGCCTATATATCAAGAATAATGTACAAGTGAAAGTGAGAGATGACATCACTGAGGAAGCTAGGGAGGAGGTGGAATCCTTATGGGTAGAGCTCCAAAGGGATGAAGCTAAGGGAAAAATAATACTGGGAGTATGCTGTAGGCCCCCTAACCTGAGGGAGAAAGTGGAAACAGATCTCCTATCACAATTTGGATTAGCAGCAAGGATGGAAAGTGTTATAATGGGGGATTTTAATTATCCAGACGTAGACTGGGCGGAGGGAACCACGCATTCATTTATGGCTTGCCAGTTCCTTAATGTCTTGCAGGACAATTTTATGGGTCAGATGGTAGACGCACCAACTAGAAATAAAACATTACTGGATCTACTGATTACCAACAATACAGACCTGATCACGGATGTGGAAATACGAGGCAATTTAGGTAACGGCGATCAGAGGTCAATTAGTTTCAGTATAAATCACACAAATAGGAAACATAAAGGGAATACAAAGACACTGAATTTCAAAAGAGCCAACTTCCCTAAACTACAAACCTTGCTAAAAGGCATAAATTGGGATAAAATATTTGGAACAAAGAATACGGAGGAGAGATGGGTTTGCTTTAAGAGCATATTAAATAAGGGCATTAGCCAATGTATCCCAATGGGTAATAAATTTAAAAGAGCGAACAAAAGCCCTGGATGGCTTAACTCCAATGTAAAAATGCATATAAAAGCAAAGGAGAAGGCCTTCAAAAAATACAGGGTTGATGGATCATCATCAGCATTCAGACTTTATAAAGAATGCAACAAGAATGTAAGGGTGCAATTAGGATGGCTAAGATAGAACATGAAAGACACATAGCGGTGGAGAGCACAAAAAATTCCCAAGAAATTCTTTAAGTATGTAAACAGTAAAAAAGGGAGGACGACCATATTGGCCCCATAAAGAATGAGGAAGGACATCTGGTTACAAAGGATGGGGAGATGGCGAAGGTATTGAATTTATTCTTCTCCTTAGTCTTCATGAGTGAATCGGGGGGCTTCAGTAACCAAAACTGCAGTGTTTATCCTCATGACACAACACAGGAAGCACCTCCATGGTTAACAGAGGACAGAATTAAAATTAGACTTGAGAAACTTAACATTAATAAATCACCGGGACCAGATGACTTGCATCCGAGGGTACTTAGGGAACTCAGTCAAGTGATTGCCAGACCGTTGTTCCTAATTTTTACAGACAGTCTACTGACTGGAATGGTACCAGCTGATTGGAGAAAAGCCTATGTAGCACCAATATTTAAAAAGGGCCCAAAATACATCCCTGGGAATTACAGACCAGTTAGCCTAACATGAATAGTATGTAAACTCTTGGAGGGGATGATAAGGGACTATATACAAGATTTTAGTAATAAGAACGGTATCATTAGCAGTAATCAGCATGGATTCATGAAGAATCGTTCTTGTCAAACCAATCTATTAACCTTCTATGAGGAGGTGAGTTGCCATCTAGATAAAGGAAGGCCCGTAGACGTGGTGTATCTGGATTTTGCACAAGCATTTGACACAGTTCCCCATAAACGTTTACTGTACAAAATAAGGTCTGTTGGCATGGACCATAGGGTGAGTACAGTGATTGAAAACTGGCTACAAAGGCGAGTTCAGAGGGTGGTGATAAATGGGGAGTACTCGGAATGGTCAGGGGTGGGTAGCGGGGTTCCCCAGGGTTCTGTGCTGGAACCAATCCTATTTAATTCGTTCATAAACGACCTGGAGGATGGGATAAACAGCTTAATCTCTGTATTTGCAGACGATACTAAGCTAAGCAGGGCAATAACTTCTCCGCAGGATGTGGAAACCTTGCAAAGAGATCTGAACAAATTAATGGGGTGGGCGACTACATGGCAAATGAGGTTCAATGTAGAAAAATGTAAAATAATGCATTTGGGTGGCAAAAATATGAATGCAATCTATACACTGGGGGGATAACCTCTGGGGGAATCTAGGATGGAAAAGAATCTGGGGGTCCTAGTAGATGATAGGCTCAGCAATGGCATGCAATGCCAAGCTGCTGCTAACAAAGCAAACAGAATATTGGCATGCATTAAAAAGGGATCAACTCCAGAGATAAAACGATAATTCTCCCACTCTACAAGACTCTGGTCCGGCCACACCTGGAGTATGCTGTCCAGTTCTTGGCACCAGTCCTCAGGAAGGATGTACTGGAAATGGAGCAAGTACAAAGAAGGGCAACAAAGCTAATAAAGGGTCTGGAGGATCTTAGTTATGAGGAAAGGTTGCGAGCACTGAACTTATTCTCTCTGGAGGAGAGACGCTTGAGAGGGGATATGATTTCGATATACAAATACCGTACCGGTGACCCTACAATAGAAATAAAACTTTTTCGCAGAAGAGAGTTTAACAAGACTTGCGGCCACTCATTAAAATTAGAAGAAAAGAGGTTTAACCTTAAACTACGTAGGGGGTTCTTTACTGTAAGAGCGGCAAGGATGTGGAATTCCCTTTCACAGGCGGTGGTCTCAGCGGGGAGCATCGATAGCTTCAAGAAGCTATTAGATAAGCACCTGAATGACCGCAACATACAGGGATATATAATGTAATACTGACACATAATCACACACATAGGTTGGACTTAATGGACTTGTGTCTTTTTTCAACCTCACCTACTATGTAACTATGTAAGATTATGTTGTCAATGTAGCACCCAAAAGTTAGTTTTCCCAATAACCCATGGCTAAATTTGTGTACGATGGGGCAAAATTGGCACACATAGCGGTTCCTTGTACCTGCAGGTAGAACTCGCCATAAAAGTCAAAATGATTATGCGTAAGGCAAAAATTTGTAGCCTCCAAAATAAAAGCAGCTTGTCTGGGATTAATTAGCGGGTTATGGGCAAGGAAGGATTCCAATGCTAATAGGCCAAAGGAGTGAGGAATAGAGGTATATAAGGAAGTGACATCTAGAGAGAGCCATATATAGGACAATTCCCATTTATAGGGTTCAAGTAGGGATGGGATTGCTGCACAAAATATCTTTATTAGAAAAAATTCACCAAAAAGACATCAGTACAACATCCTTAAAATCAGGCATACATGATATAAACGTTTTCGGGCTATTGTAGATCGCGCCCTTTCTCAGAGAATCATTCCTATCTAATGATCATAAATGTAGTAGTATATGTAGTCCACTAATAATCAATTAAAGTGAACAAACAATTTATCTGGAATCAATCAGACAATCAATTAAGGTATCAAAGTGTATCATCAAGCTTGGATTTACTGTGAACTTGGAATCAAAAGGTCACATGCGGAAATGAGAACAATGTTCACACCTTGTAGGATATAACAATCCTAGAATCCTAAAAATAAATTAACAAGTTATCAATTACCCCAAAACGAATATTAAAGTAAATCCAAATAAAAATAAAATAAAACCAAAACATGAAATGAAAAAACACAAATTAAAATGAAAAAATAAAATAAAATAAAATGAAACAACCATCATTGTGTGATCATCTGTGTACATCGGTACATTTATGTAACCCTATACATATAATATGCATAGACTTGCACACGCGACCAATGTCACACAAACGAACAGACAATGTAAGCAATCATGAATATAGAAAACTGTGAATAAATGTAATGATTCACTAAATATAAAAATTCATTAAACGACTCATCAAAAGTTCAAATAAATAAGTACAAGTCAAAGTCAGAATTTAACCCTTTCAGCTGGAGAGTGTCCAGCCGTTGAATATAAAATACACTGTTTTAGGGATTTCTGATTATTCATTGATAATTACTATCTGTTGATATATGTATACATGTATTTAATAATATCAGTCCATTTTGGGCATATTCCTTTCACATGCCCCCATTTTCTGTTTTTTACAAATAAGTTTTAACAATTTTTTTACAAATAAGTTTTTACCTAACATCATCATTCATTATTAAAATCCAATGTACATGTATATAATGTATCATTTATGATACGAGACCCACTCCAGATGAAATCCCACTCTTTTAATAAAGTTTTCACATTAATTATCTAACAGTTAATTTCACTTTGCTTATTAATTAATCATGGTTTGCTGAATCTTTAGTTTGTTTTCTCTGTCGGCTGCTGTAATTATGTATTGCCATCCCCTCCAATCAGTCTCCTTGTTACATGAATTTTCTCTATCCTCGCCCCTTGTTACATCGTATAAATACTGAAATTGGACTCTCCACTGTTATTCTTGAAAAAGGAGCGCAGCTATTCCAATATCCATAGCACCCTGGCTCTGAAACTCATCGCATGTTAGTGACACCACAGCCTGGCGCCGCTCTGTTTGCCTTCCAAGCTTCATTCTGGATTTCCCCCGCACGCCTGTTTTCCACCATTGCGGATGCCAAACAAGTAAAATGAAGCTGCTGCGTGGCTCGATACCTGGCTCTGGCATTGTATTGTCCCAATTCCTTCCAGATTCTACCCCAACCGAGTGGACGTTTTACTACTAGGCCACTACTACACACTCTCTCTGAGCTTTCAAATGCTGCACCTGGCCAGCACCTAGAGGACTTGCTGTGACTTGTAGTTCTACACCATCTGAACTGATGTCTGATGCGCTGCATCCTCCAAGTTTGAAGCGGACTGACTGCAACCTGTAGTCCCACCTCATCAGCCCAGAAATGTGCCTGAACTCAACTTTACTTTCTTCCATGTGAGTGGATATTGGTTTTATAATAAATTGTTATTTGATATATACTCAGAGGCGCCCCTCTCCTTGTCTTTTTTCAAAAATAATAAATGCACATGATTCGCTACAGCAGAACTGAACAGAGATACTACAAGTCTGCTATGGAAATGCTTCTTCATGTGTCATTTTTTGTTTGTCTTATGACATCATATCACATGACCAAGCTAAACCACTTAAGTAAAAGTATCCCTATGCCAATTGCTCAGCACAGCTCTATCATCCAGTACTTTCCCTTGGTCTACACTGCATTGGGCTCATTTTGCAATGGGACAGTGTGAGAGAGTGCACAGCAAAGGATGGATGGGGAGGAGTTGATCCAAAACTTGCCCTAGGGACCAGTAGCTCTGTAACTGGCCATATAGATTTTAGATTTCCGTGGATGTACTGCCATGAATCAAAAACAAACATCCAAAATTATTTTGTGCATGACTGCTCTACTTTAAGATTGTTGGGAGAAATGAAGAGCTATGTTGTGCCTGCCCTCCAGCATCTGCACACACAAAGGCAGACAAGTTACCATATACGATGCATTTGTTTACATTCTGCCACTATATACAGACAGGATTTCCTTCTCAGATGGGCTTGTTCTTTGTTTTCAAACTTCCATTGGGCCTATGTTATATTACCAGTTTATTGGTAAAGAGCAATTCGCACTTTACAACATATTTCACATACATTGATTTAAGCATTTAAAATGTACCTCTAAATATGTGTCTGCCATTTTAAATGCCATTCTTCCATATTCATAAAAATGTTTTGTAAACCAGGTGTAAAATTTCTTTAGCCTTTTAGTTGTTTCTAGATGAAACATTCTAGAGCTTTCATAATTTAATAAATATTCTCTGAACACTGGCCATAAGTAGCTTAGAATTGTGAAATGTTGTAAGGAACTGTAGAAGAATATATAAATACAGTAAGTATATACACACAGTTGTGCTCATAAGTTTGCATACCCTGGCAGAATTTATGATTTCTTGGCCATTTTTCAGAGAATATGAACAATAACACAAAAACAAATGTATTTCACTCATGGTTAGTGTTTGGCTGAAAGTCATTTATTATCAATGAGTGTTTACTCTTTTTAAATCATGACAACAGAAACTACTCAAATGACCCTGATCAAAAGTTTACATACCCTGGTGATTTTGGCCTGATAACAAGCACACAAGTTGACACAAAAGGGTTTGAAAGGTCATTTAAGGTAACCATCCTCACCTGTGATCTGTTTGCTTGTAATTAATGTGTGTGTATAAAAGGTCAATGAGTTTCTGGACTCCTGATAGACCCTTGCATCTTTCATCCGGTGCTGCACTGACATTTCTGGATTCTGAGTCATGGGGAAAGCAAAAGGATCTGCAGGAAAAAGGTAGATGAACTGTATAAAACAGGAAAGGGATATAAAAAGATATCAAAGGAATTGAGAATGTCAATCAGCAGTGTTCAAACTCTAATCAATAAATGGAAAATGAAGGGTTCTGTTGAAACCAAACCACGGTCAGGTAGACCAACTAAAGTTTCAGCCACAACTGCCAGGAAAATAGTTTTGGATGCAAAAAAAAACACAAATAACTTCAGGTGAAATACAGGACTCTCTGAAAACGTGTTGTGGCTGTTTCAAGATTCACAATAAGGAGGCACTTGAAGAAAGATGGGCTGCATGGTCGAGTCACCAGAAGAAAGACACTACTATGCCACAAAGTATCCCGCTTACAATACGCCAAACAGCACAGAGACAAGCCTCAAACCTTCTGGCACAAAGTCATTTGGAGTGATGATACCAAAATTGAGCTTTTTGGCCACAACCATAAATGCTACATTTGGCGCGGAGTCAACAAGGCCTGGGATGAAAGGTATGCCATACCTACTGTGAAACACGGCGGTGGATCGCTGATGTTTTGGGTATGTGCGAGCTACAAAGGCAGAGAAAATTGGTCAAAATGGCAAGATGAATGCAGTATGTTATCAAAAAATACTGGAGGAATATTTGCATTCATTAGCCAGGAAGCTTCACATGGGACGTACTTGGACATTTCAACATGACAATGATCCAAACACAAGGCCAAGTTGACCTGCCATTGACTACAGCAGAATAAAGTGAAGGTTCTGGAGTGGCCATCTCAGTCTCCTGACCTCAATATCATTGAGCCACTCTGGGGAGATCTCAAATGTGCAGTTCATGCAAGACTGCCCAAGAATGTCCAGGAACTGAAGCCTTTTTGCAAAGAGGAATGGGCAGCTTTACCATCTGAGAAGGTAAAGAGTCTCATCCACAAATACCACAAAAGACTTCAAGCTGTCATTGATGTTAAAGGGGGCAATACACGGTATTAGGAACTGGGGTATTAAACTTTTGATCAGGGTCATTTTGGGTAGTTTCTGTTGTCACTAAGATTTAAAAAGAGTAAACACAGTTGATTGATAATACATGGCTTCAGCCAAACACTAACCATGAGTGAAAGAAAAGTTTTTGTGTTACTCATATTCTCTGAAGAAATGGCCAATCATAAATTCTGCCAGGGTATGTGAACTTATAAGCACAACTGTATATAAACTGTAGCTGTCTATGCACACTGGGATATTTATGTTTCATTTTTAAAAAGTGGGCCAGATCTGTTAGGTGGGGTTTAACAAAATGTGATCCTCTAAAGGCACAGTACCCACTATGTATAAACTAAATTTAACACCTCGAGACCCAGGGTTTGATTTACTAAAGGTAAATAGACTGTTCACTTTGTAAGGGGATTTTCCCTAGAGCTTAGTGAATATGATGAAGCTGTGCTGACTTCCATCATCCAGTCATGTGCATGCAAAAATATTTTTTTTTTCTTTGCCCACTATTGGGTATTCTTTTAAAGTGAAATTTCAACACATTCACTAATCTCCCTTATAAAGTGCATCATCCCTTGCATAGTGGACAGCCTTTTTGCTTTTTATGCATAAACCCCATAGAGTTTAAAACCCAATTTGAGGTTTAAATTAGCATTGTGACAGTGAACTAAATGGTCGTTTCAGTAATACACCAAGTTATTGCTTCTGGAAACAGCTGAAGGCAAAGCTAATACTAAAGGTTACAAAATTACTTTTTTTAATTTGTTTTTGATAGAAATGTTTTTACATTAGAAAGTTGGAATGCACATATGGATGAGGCTGAGAAGGGTTAAGCATTCTACTGGCTTAAAAGGGAGTCTCACAGAAGATGTATTGTGTGGGGCTTTCCATGAGCTCCTACAGTATATCTTTTGCAGCAATGAAATAGGAGAACAGTTGGGCGACAGAAAAATAGTTGCTGTATAAGGAATATTTGTTAAGATTTGCTGTTCCTTTGGACTTCTTTGTATTACTGAATAAAATCACACTGTAATAAATATCATCTCTACTGATTACAGAGGAGGATAAAACTGTGAAGTCATTTTAGCCATCAGTCACTTGCTTGGCCTCTGTTCACTATCTTTTACGATCTTGATATAAAACTGCCAAAAATGTAGTCACAATGGGGATAAATGTGTTCATTATAGCAAACATCAACGGTTTGCCTTTAAGGCTAACCCTAACTTTTGTCTGTTCTTCACAGAATCAGATAATATTTTCAGATCTATGAATTATTCGAAAGACACCTACTGTGTCACCGATCAATATCGTGCAAACTGAACAATTATCAAAATTATTCTGATCGGTCTGGATGAAAAAATCAGTAGATGATTTGCTATGATCATTAAGCATAAAATGCCCATACACACGATCGGAAATGCCACCAGCAAAACTCCGATGAGAGGTTTTGGTCGGAAAATGCGACCGTGTGTATGCTCCATCGGACTTTTGCTGGCGGAATTCCATTAGAAAAGGGGAGGTTTGCCTGGATCAACCACAAATAAAAGATAAAAATAAATAGTAGGCTCAGATATTCATCCAAAGAGATTAAATGGATGCAGTTTGGATTGCCTTGTGAGGCATACAAAACAACAAGGAAAAAGAAATTCCCCCAAAGAAGGCAAATGGTCCAAACACAATCTGCCAAAAAACAGTATATTTATTAAGCTACGAAAACACCACACAATAATACAAAAATGGGCAATATAGGGAAAATGTCAAATGACCATATTAAAATTGATAACGTTATCATTAAAAACACCGGAGCCGCGGCCAAGCATACCCCATACACACACCAATCACAGCAGCAATTCCTACTACATTGGCCAATATCTTGTAAAAGGAGACCTAAGATCAGTCCAAGTATAAGAAGTAAGGTTGTATGGGAGTATGGGTGGATGAATGGATGTGAATAGAGAATTCATGGGAAGTATTCAGCATTGCATAGAGACTAGTAGCAGTCCGGGAACTCAGCCCGTAGTGTGGGTAAAGCAGTTGAATTGGTCGGCAGTGACTGCTGAAGGTAATTATAGCCCAGGGTATGTAGGCAAAGCAGTGGTGTTTGTAGAAAGCAGTAGGGGGAGCAAAAACGACCCAGACTGTGTAAACTTATATATATTGGAGTGATACTTCTCTCACCAAGTGGATCAGCAGCTCATGAAGTCGTAAGCTCTACCCCAGATGATGGCTTGTAGATGTCAGACCAAACTGCATTTGCATTTGCCGTCAGGTAGAAAAAGTCCCGCTCTGTCGGCGCCTTCAGTAAGGAGATGGTAGCCGGCCGTCAGCTGTTGATTCCCGATCATCCATTCAAAAACACCATGAACTCGCGGCTCCGAGGTGACGTGCTGACGTCACGTGCTGAGGAAACCAGCGGTGATTGGCTGGTGAAACGCGTCCCCCTACTGCTTTCTACAAACACCACTGCTTTGCCTACATACCCTGGGCTATAATTACCTTCAGCAGTCACTGCCGACCAATTCAACTGCTTTACCCACACTACGGGCTGAGTTCCCGGACTGCTACTAGTCTCTATGCAATGCTGAATACTTCCCATGAATTCTCTATTCACATCCATTCATCCACCCATACTCCCATACAACCTTACTACTTATACTTGGACTGATCTTAGGTCTCCTTTTACAAGATATTGGCCAATGTAGTAGGAATTGCTGCTGTGATTGGTGTGTGTATGGGGTATGGCCGCGGCTCCGGTGTTTTTAATGATAACGTTATCAATTTTAATATGGTCATTTGACATTTTCCCTATATTGCCCATTTTTGTATTATTGTATGGTGTTTTCGTAGCTTAATAAATATACTGTTTTTTGGCAGATTGTGTTTGGACCATTTGCCTCCTTTGGGGGAATTTCTTTTTCCTTGTTTTTTTTTTTGGCGGAATTCCAGCCAGCAAAAGATTGAGAGCAGGTTCTCTATTTTTTGGTCGGAAAAAGTTCCCTTTCGAAAATGTGTTCGTCTGTATACAATTCCGACGCTCAAGAAATCACGCATGTTCAGAATCAAGTACGAGACGGAAGCGATCGGTCTGGTAAAACTAGCATTCGTAATGGCGATAGCACATTCATCACGCTACAAATTATTGGATCTTTTAATGCAGAGCATTCTTTTGTTCTTTATAATGCTAGAATAATGAAGTTGTTTTGCTGCTGATATTCACACAGAGTTATGACAAACTGATTTCTTTATTATTTCTCGTGATCTCATGAATAATCTTTTTTGTTTTTAAGCCAGATCTCCATAATAATGTTTAGAATAATTTTTTATAGTCATCTTTTTTTTATTTTAATCAAGATCTCCTGTTTTTTGGATTATTTTTAAATTAGTTTCTAGTGATCTCCATATTTTTTTTTTTGGTGTGTCAAGTTCCCACAACAACATTATTATCTTGTATTTTTATAAAGCTCAAGGAGGTTTGTTTGTGTTGGTGCCCCTTGTTAATTTGACATTGTATTTTTGAAATGTACCTGCCTACTCACAAACAAACTGTCCTTTTTGAAGAAAAACCCATAGGCAAGTATTTTCATAAAAAAAATCTCCATTTATTCTGGCTCATAATAACAAAATAAAGAGGAAGGCAACGCTAGAGAAACTGCTTGAATTTGCGAAGCCTTTGTACCCCAGGGCACACATCAACTCTTTGTAAATTAAAATTGGTAGCCTGAGAAGTCCATATTTAAGGCAGCATAATCTGGTCCAGGACTCCCAGAGATCTGGAACAGCAGCAGATTACATATGTCTCCAGGCTATGGTACCACAACAGGCTGCATCTTCTGTCAGAATAGACTGAACCCAGTCCATCACTTTCTTGTCTTCCCTGCAGCCTTCCCCCCACGCTTCCCTGCAGCCTTCCTTGGAGGCTGTGGCTCTGGAGGTGGACTTGTGGCCGGAGGAGGAGGATTGGCGAGTGCACATACGTTCATGTTCTCACTAATTTGGCCCCTCAACCCCTTCCTGAAGGGCGTGAAAAATTAGATTCTCACACATGAAGCATTGGCACTCCTCCATTTGCTGCAATTTGGCAGCTACATAGCAGCCATAGGCCTCTTCAGCGTTGGGGGGTGTTTTCAGGGCCGCATTAAACTCCTTAATGAGGCCCAGTGCTGCCTCCTTCACGTTACTCCCTTTCCTGGCCCTTTTTGTTGTAAGGCGGAGGGGAGGCACCTGGGATTGGGTCCTACAGGCACCTACAGGGCCCCGCCACTTCCTGCCTGACACTTACCCTGCCTCCTCCTGTGTGCCACATTCCAGAGCCTCGTCCTGACTGAGGTCTTCCTGTGTATGAAAAAGGGACATAGTTTTAGTTTTTGGTTCATCAATCATACACAATTTTCAGCTCATGACTGTTGCAAATTGAATGTTAACAAATAGAAAAGACTATCATTCTGAGCCCAGCATTTTTCCTTCTTGTCACTTTTGGCCCCTACTGTCTATTGATATGTAAAACACTTTTTGTTAAATCATTCATTTGTTATCAATAATAACATCTAGTTAACAATAATTTTCAGACAATAAATATGTTAAAAAAATACTATACCTGGCTCCAGCTGGGCTCCTCCACTTCTTCCAGGATGAAAGGCCCAGGTTGGTCCTCGGAAGCCTTATCTGGGGTTAAGGGAGGGGTTGAGGGAAGCCTGGATGGAAGCTTAGAAAGTGATTCCCTGGCTTCCATCTGGTCTTCCAGAAACCGCATCCTGTTGTAGTACCACATACACATCGTCTGCTGCTGCTCCTGACCTCATGGAAGCCTCGACCTTATTAAGCTCCTTCCTATACGTGCTTCTCAAGCTACCAATTTCCTTATCCACAAACTCGATGTCTGCATCGGGGACCTGCATCTTCACAAATTGCAGCAGTTTCTCCAGCGATGCCTTCCTAGCTGGTTTATTGCTATATAAGTTGTTTTTAACTTCCCACAAATTTCTCATACCCCTGTATTTGTCTATGAACTGGCCCATAAATTTAGGGTCTTTGAATTGTTTCATATTTGCTGCAAGACAAAACACAAGACAAAAACACTAATATCAGGCTAAACTCTCCTAATCTTAGCCCAATATAGGCCTCAATATAGAATTAGTATAGGCCACTGATGTCCCAAGTTAAAATGTTACCTTCGTTATAACGTTCGGCGCTTCCGGTCCTCCTTCCTCCGCACACAGAACGTAGGTACAACACACGCATGTTAGCTTTATATACACTGCGCATGCGTGAAACTCTGCCCGCGTCACCCGACACTGACATTCTTTCTAGAATATTCCCCGCCCCTTCTCTTTCGGCACAGTGGGAGATGAACATGGCGGAGACACAGCAGGTGCGTAATAGCAGTAATGAGGAGGAAGAAAGCACGGAGCCCAAAACATCCCAATCCCGGAGGAGAAGATTTAAGGTCTCAAATATGTAATAAATATAACAACGAATCCGCGCTCATAGACTGACTCACACCTGCAGCCCCCCTAGGTAAGAAGGGAAAACCTAAGTGATCCCCCAAGGAATATAGATCAAAGTGTAGGGAGTGGCGCTGTGTTAGGAGTATAAATAAAAATTAACAAGAAATACAAGTGTATAAGTAAAAGTGTAAAAATAAAAAAATGTGAAATTCAAAATGTGAAATTTTTTGGTATTTTTCAAAAATTTTTTTACAAAAAATATATATATCCTTGTGTTAGTGTAAAACACCTTGATCAGATGTGAATTAGTGTTATATGTGCAAAAAATCGCAAATATCAAGCAGCATCGCTAAATACCATAAATACATCTTCACATGAATAAATATAAAGTGATGAAGTGCCAAAACCAATAAATGTCCAAAAACAATAATTGTCCACCAATAATGTGTAAATGTGCAATAATTATAAGCAATAAAAAATCATTGATGATGTGTCCAAATCGCAGCTAAAAATCGCAAAACCATATGTTGTTTAGTGCAAAAAAAAAGTTCATAACAATTGTGCAGAAAAAATCTTAGGTAATAAAGTGCCGTGCTGTAACACCTGGTGGTCCCCCCAATGTGGTTGCACTCACCGGAGCGCTCCACCCCTGCAGGGGTACGAGCGTGTAATGTTGGTCCTCTCACTCCAATCCTATAGGTGTCAGTTTCCTTCCACGCGTCCCATTACCAAAACGCAGCTGTATACACTGAGAGGTGGGGACTCCCTGTCCCTTGGTATTGAAAGACCCCACTGGATATCCGCTTTCTATTGTATGCAACCTTTCGCTGCTCTCTAATGATGCATTTCCATGATAGCAAATGTGTTTGCCTTCTGCTTTTCTTTAACCACTTCAGCTCTTACACCTATACATCCCCTGGTCTGTGTATCAGCCTTGAGGTTCATATGTATAGGAGAGCTATATACTGCACCTTGTCCTGCATCCTTCCCAGCTGCCAGCAGAGTCACCCAATGCGCCGTGAAACTTAGGTAACGTCCCTGTCCATTCCTGCTGGACCATGAGTCAGCGGTAATATGCACTTTACCGCTGACCGCCCTGTCCAGCGAGGCATGGACATTGCCTTCCACATGCCGGTAGAGAGCCGGAATCGCCTTCCGTGAGAAAAAGTGGCGTTTGGGTACCTGCCACTGAGGAACCGCACATTCCACAAACTCACGGAAGGGGGCAGAGTCTACCAACTGAAAAGGCAGCAGTTGAAGTGCTAGCAATTTTGCCAAGCTAGCATTCAACCGCTGGGCATGTGGATGGCTGGGAGCAAACTTCTTTCGGCGGTGCAGCAGCTAGGGCAGGGAAATTTGCCTGGTACAATCTGACATCGGTGTACCAAAAGCAGATTGCCCACAGGTACTTGGCTGTGACACACCTAATTCTACACCTTCATTCCTCTCACTGCAGGTCTCAGAGAGGACTGGAGGTCTAGTGGGGTTGGAAATCTCAGCTGATGGGGAGCAAGGAGAGATCCTCTTTGTTCTTTGGTGTGGGTCTTTTAGATATGCTTGCCAACGAACTGCATGGCAGGTCAACATATGTCTGGTCAAGCATGTGGTACCCAAGCGGGAGATGTTTTGGCCACGTGAGATACGCTTGAGACATATGTTGCAAATAGCAGCGGTGCGATCTGATGCACTTGTCTCAAAAAAGGCCCACACCAAAGAACTTTTTGAATAACGCGCAGAGACTGCAGCGCCCTGCACATGTGGAGCTTTGGGGTGTGATGCAGTCAATGTGCTGCCCTTAGGCTGGCCCCTGGAGGGCATCCTGCCTCGTTGGTGATGTGCCACCTCCTCCTCCTCCTCCTCCTCCTCCTCTCTCCTATCAGGCACCCACGTTGAGTCAGTGACCTCATCATCCCCTCCCTCCTCATCACTGGAGCAAACCTGGCAGTATGCTGTAGCAGGGGGAGCATGAATGCCAGATTGCTGTCCTTCTTGGGCACCCCCTCTGTCCGTGCTCATGTTACTGCCTTCATCGAGCTCAGTATCATCATCAGAGCCTTCAAAACGCTGTGCATCCTCCTGGAGCATGTACCCAACACTGTGGTCAAACAGTTCGAGGGAATCCTCATGAGGACATGGTGGAGCTAGGGAAGGAGTCACTGATGACATTGAGCTGAGGGAAGAGGCCGCTGCTTTGCCAGACAAAGCACCCTGGGCATGGGTGAGAGAGGATGAGGAGGATGAGGACGGCTTGGTCATCCACTCGACCAAGTCTTCCGCATGTTGCGGCTCAACACGGCCAGCTGCCGAAAAAAAGGCCAAGCGTGTCCCATGGCCACGTGCTGATGAGGATGCACCGTCTCCATGACCAGCACTAGACACAGAGCCTGCTTGCCCTCTCTTATTGGCTTGTGACTGTCTGCCTCTCCTTCTTGGCCTTCCAGATATACTAATGGCCTGTAGCTGCACTAAGCTGGGATAGAACACCAGTAATTTTCTTCAGGTAGCTTTATATACTGTAACCAGACAAGCCTGCCTGTCAGTAGGAAAATAACAGGAACGGATCTAGCTGAACACTGTGAGCAGGACGCACTGTACTAAATGTAAATAGTCTAGCTGCCTGACCGTGGTACTAATAGGATCAAACAGAACACCAGTAATTTTCTTCAGGTAGCTTTATATACTGTAACCAGACAAGCCTGCCTGTCAGTAGGAAGATAACAGGAACGGATCTAGCTGAACACTGTGAGCAGGATGCACTGTACTAAATGTAAATAGTCTAGCTGCCTGACCGTGGTAATAATAGGATCAAATAGAACACCAGTAATTTTCTTCAGGTAGCTTTATATACTGTAACCAGACAAGCCTGCCTGTCAGTAGGAAGATAACAGGAACGGATCTAGCTGAACACTGTGAGCAGGACGCACTGTACTAAATGTAAATAGTCTAGCTGCCTGACCGTGGTACTAATAGGATCAAACAGAACACCAGTAATTTTCTTCAGGTAGCTTTATATACTGTAACCAGACAAGCCTGCCTGTCAGTAGGAAGATAACAGGAACGGATCTAGCTGAACACTGTGAGCAGGACGCACTGTACTAAATGTAAATAGTCTAGCTGCCTGACCGTGGTACTAATAGGATCAAATAGAACACCAGTAATTTTCTTCAGGTAGCTTTATATACTGTAACCAGACAAGCCTGCCTGTCAGTAGGAAGATAACAGGAACTGATCTAGCTGAACACTGTGAGCAGGACGCACTGTACTAAATGTAAATAGTCTAGCTGCCTGACCGTGGTACTAATAGGATCAAATAGAACACCAGTAATTTTCTTCAGGTAGCTTTATATACTGTAACCAGACAAGCCTGCCTGTCAGTAGGAAGATAACAGGAACGGATCTAGCTGAACACTGTGAGCAGGATGCACTGTACTAAATGTAAATAGTCTAGCTGCCTGACCGTGGTACTAATAGGATCAAATAGAACACCAGTAATTTTCTTCAGGTAGCTTTATATACTGTAACCACACAAGCCTGCCTGTCAGTAGGAAGATAACAGGAACTGATCTAGCTGAACACTGTGAGCAGGACGCACTGTACTAAATGTAAATAGTCTAGCTGCCTGACCGTGGTACTAATAGGATCAAACAGAACACCAGTAATTTTCTTCAGGTAGCTTTATATACTGTAACCAGACAAGCCTGCCTGTCAGTAGGAAGATAACAGGAACGGATCTAGCTGAACACTGTGAGCAGGACGCACTGCACTAAATGTAAATAGTCTAGAAGATAACAGGAACGGATCTAGCTAAACTGAATACAGTGTATATATATATATATGCAACACCTGGGATGCATATATATACACAATACACTGTAAGTGCAGCTAACTGACTGACTGTTCTGCCTAATCTATCTAACTCAAATCAAATGACACTGTCTGTCTCTCTCTCTCTCTCAATGAACGCCGGAACACACACTACACAGGGCCGCCGTGCAGGCGGCCTTATATAGTGTGGGGAGTGTACTAAATCCCCTGAGCCATAATTGGCCAAAGCCTCCTTGGCTTTGGCCAATTATGGCTCTCTGTTCAGGCGGCGCTGTGATTGGCCAAGCATGCGGGTCATAGTGCATGCTTGGCCAATCATCAGCAAGCAATGCACTGCGATGCCGCAGTGAATTATGGGCCGTGACGCGCCACACGAATTTGGCGCGAACGGCCCATATCGTTCGCAATTCGGCGAATGGGCGAACAGCCGATGTTCGAGTCGAACATGGGTTCGACTCGAACACGAAGCTCATCCCTAGTCTTCAGCTAGCACCAGCTTTTGTTGGTGCACTTAAACTCCTGGATAGCAGGGCCAAACAACAGAACTGGCCCAGATGATCAAGTGAAGCAGGCAGGAGCTTTTCTTAGCAAGGTGAGAGGACAATGATGTCTGTATAGAGTGTCCCAGAAATGGATAGCCTTATCCTTTTTCTCTGTAGTAATACAAGTGTCAGCAACATGACTACCAGCAATGATGTCTGTATACAGTGTTCAATTAACTCCTTCGGTGGTGCAGTGCCACTGTTTCCTGCAAATGGGCAAAAAGCCCCCTCACCCAATCCTGTGATCAATGCCCAAATGAACGTCCTGGAACAGGCAGGCTCTCCTGGTGACCAGACTGGTCACTTCACACTGGAACACTTCACCGTCAGTGCAGGTGTGCCTGGATGTACACCTGGGATTCCCCTCTTTCAGGCTGGATGTCCTGACTGGCGGTGGAGGCCTGAATTGCATGGTGAAATCACATGAGAGTCAGCATCTCTCCCTCAGGTCTGATCTCTTCCTCCACCTCGTGCAGACTGAATTCTCCTCTAGGAATCAAAATGGAGTCTCTCCTTCCATGGCAGCAGAGCATGTAGTCCTGCCTCTTTTAAAGTCAGCGAGGCCACTCTGTGCTGAGATTTCATATTCCAGAGTCCTTTGCAGCTTCTTCCTGCAGCTTAGTACAGTCCCTCTGATTGTGTCACGTACCTTACAGCGGAGTCTGAAATGACGAGGGCGGCCTCTTGCACGGTCCCGGTCCTAGCGTCCCTGGAGGTTGAGACAGGGTTGCTAGGGCGACGAAAGGGTACAGGTGCCTGCTGGCAGGATCAGGAACCAGAAGTCTTCGGAAGGAAGCTGAGGTGCTGATCCCTGGATTGATGCAGGAGAGGTCCAGCAGAGAAACTTGCAGGGTCAAGGCAGGCAGGAGTTGGCAACGTGCTGGCAACGAGGTACACAATCGGCAGGCAGAGACGTGGTCAGGGACTGGCGGAGGTTGGCAACAAACTGGCAGCGGGGTACCGAATTAGGAGACAGAGCCGTAGTCAGGAGTCCAAGCCGGGTTCAATACTGAAAGCAAGGCAGGCAGAGATGTAGGGGTGATCCGAGAGGGTAGTCAAGGCAAGCAGAGGTTCAAGATCAGGGTCAAGTAAACAAAGCAACAGCAAGGGTTCAGGGAATGAGCTGAGACAATCCAGCATTGATGCTAGTCTGCTGATCATTTAAATAGGGCACCTTGCGCCGTGATTCGTTGGAGTGCGAGCGTGCACGCGCTGACGTGCCCTCGTTCGTACGATCGCATTGCGTGCGTACCTAGTCCGGGGCTCGCTCGTTCTTACTGTACGTCCAGCTGGCACCCGGGAACGAGCGTTTGTGATGGTTCTCTGACATTGCCCCCTCCTTAAGGGCAGCCTCCGGATGCCCACCTGAGACCTCCTTTCCAGATGAGCACGATGAAAGGCTTGTATGAGTCTTGGGGCATGGAGGTTCGCTTCTGGTTCCCAGGAGTTTTCTTCTGGACCAAAACCCTTCCATTTGATTAAATATTGATTTTGTCCCCGCCTTCGCCTGCAATCTACAATGGTCTCAATTTCGAACTCTTCTTCCCCATCGACCATTATGGCCTCTGGGGGCCCTCTTTCACGACCAGGAAAGGGATTAGCCACATCAGGCTTCAACAAGGAGGTATGAAACACAGGGTGAATCTTAAATGAGTCAGGAAGTTCGAGCTCATAAGCCACTGGATTAACTTTTCTCTTGACCGGAAAGGGTCCTAGGTATTTAGGTCCCAATTTCCTGGATGGGCAGGTAAGTTTTAGATTCAAAGTTGACAGCCACACACGATCACCAACCTTCAAATCCAGTTCTCCTCTCCTCTTTCTATCAAAGAACCTCTTATTAACCTCTTGTGCTTTGGCAATGGTATCCTTTAACACCTGGTTATTGGTAGCAAAGAAATTTAATCTGTCCTGAACTGCAGGCAAAGGAGAGTCCGGGATCAATGTAGGCAAGAAGGAAGGATGAAACCCGTAGTTGGAGAAGAAGGGTGATTGGTTGGTGGCGGTATGAGCAGAGTTGTTAAATGCAAATTCTGCCAGCGGCAGAAGTGAGGCCCAATCTTCTTGGGAGAAGGAGGTGAAGCAGCACAGATATTGCTCCAGCGTTTGGTTGGTACGCTCAGTCTGTCCGTTGGACTGGGGATGATAAGCCGAAGCAAAGTTGAGTTTGATGCCCAGCACTTCGCACAGTGCTTTCCAAAATTTTGAAGTAAACTGTACTCCTCGATCCGAGACGATGTCACTAGGGATTCCATGCAGTCTAACAACTTCTTTAACAAAGACTTTAGCAGTTTCAGTTGCTGATGGGGTCCCTTTCATAGGGATGAAATGTGACATCCTGGAGAGGCGGTCTACCACTACAAAAATAGATGAGAACCCCTCTGATGGAGGGAGCTCTACGATAAAGTCCATTGCAATTTTATCCCAGGGTCTCTCAGGAATGGGTAGAGGTCTTAATAGTCCCCATGCTTTGTTCTTGCTGTTCTTGTTCCTGAGACAGATTGAACATGAGCCAACATATTTCCTGCAGTCCTTTGCTAAACTAGGCCACCAGAAATGTCTCTGGATCAAATCCATGGTTTTGTATCCCCCAAAATGGCCGGCTAGTGGGTAGTCATGACACACTTGTAGGATGGTAGCCCGTAAATTCTGTGGTATGAAAATTTTATTACGCCAATAGAGCCCATCGTTCTCCTGAAGGTCTGTATCCGGAGACAGAGAGACTTCCCTGGATGCTTGACGGATCTGTGACATTAGGTCGGTTTGAATAAGTAGAAAATTTCCAGCCTGCAGGATAGTATCAGTTTGAGGTGGAACTTCAACTTCTGTAAACATACGCGATAACGCGTCAGGTTTCACATTCTTGGAGCCGGGCCGGTAGGTTATGTGGAAGTTAAAGCGTGAAAAGAAAAGAGCCCACCTTGCTTGTCTGGGCCTGAGGCGTTTGGCGGTCCTGAGGTATTCCAAATTTTTGTGATCCGTGAAGATGAGTATTGGGTGTGTTGCTCCTTCCAAGAGGTACCACCACTCTTCTAAAGCCACTTTGATTGCCAACAGTTCTCGGTTCCCCACATCATAGTTCCTCTCTGAAGGTCCCAATTTCTTTGAGAAGAAGGCCACAGGGTGCATTAGATTCTTGGGTCCTTGGCGCTGGGACAGGATGGCCCCTACGGCACTCTCTGAGGCGTCCACCTCCAGGATGTATGGAAGAGCGGGGTCAGGGTGCTTTAATAACGGAGCTGAGGTAAAAAGTCCCTTTAACTTATCAAAAGCAGCTTGGGCTGCCTCTGTCCATTGAAAACGGTTCTGTTTCTTGGTGAGCTGGGTGATGGGCATGATGATACCAGAGAAGTTTTTAATGAATTTTCTGTAGAAATTAGAGAAGCCGACAAACCGTTGTACCCCTTTCTTATCAGTGGGAGGTGGCCAGGACGTTATGGCTGCGACTTTTTGAGGATCCATTGCCATACCTCCTGTAGAAATCACCAGTCCGAGGAAGTGGATGGTCTGCCATTCAAATTCGCATTTCTCGGCCTTGGCATAGAGTCCATTTTGCCTTAGCCTCAGAAGGACTTGTTTCACATGGACACGGTGAAGATCTAAAGAGGCTGAGAAAACTAGGATATCGTCTAGGTAGACGATCATGAATAGATCTAGAAAGTCTCTGAAAATATTATTCACAAAATGCTGGAAGGTTGCTGGAGCATTGCATAATCCGAAGGGCATGTTGAGGTATTCAAAGTGGCCAAAACGAGTCCGGAAGGCCGTTTTCCACTCGTCCCCTTCCCTGACTCTGATCAGATTGTAAGCACCTCGTAAATCCAACTTGGTGAAGACTCTTGCAGAGCGGAGTCTCTGGAGCAATTCTGGAATCAGAGGCAAGGGGTAGCGATTTTTAACGGTGATCCGGTTTAATTCTCTGTAATCCACACATGGACGGAGCGAATGGTCTTTCTTTTCAACAAAGAATATTCCTGCCCCGGCTGGTGATGTTGAGTGACGGATGAACCCCTTCTTGAGGTTCTCATTCACATAGTCTTTTAGGACTGCAAATTCAGGCTCTGACAGAGGAAAGATCCTCCCAAATGGTATTTCTGCCCCTGGTAAAAGTTCAATTGGGCAATCGTAGGCCCGGTGCGGGGGAAGAGTATCGGCTTTCTGCTTGTCGAAAACATCCAAGAAATCATGGTACACAGATGGGACAAGCTCTTGGGATTCGGATACTGATTTGAGACACCCAATAACTGGAGCTGTGGTGTGGAGGATCTGGAGACAGTTTTTGAGACAGTAGGAGGATTGAAAGACTACCTGGCCGGTTGTCCAGTCTATCTGTGGGTTGTGTGCTTGCAACCATGGCATTCCTAAAATGATCGGAAAATGTGGTGAGGATATAACGTCCAGGCACAACAGTTCTTGGTGATTGGGTAAGATGTCGGCAGGCAAAGGTTGGGTTTCTTGGATGATAGGTTTGATGTTGGACCCATCAGCTAATCGGATGAACAGTTTATGTTGCTTCGATCACAGCGGAATATTGTGTTGCAGGGCAAAGGCACAGTCAATGAAGCAACTGCAGGCACCGGAATCAATTATGGCCTGGATCTGAAGCACCCCTTCTGGAAGCTGTAGAGAAACAGGAACAGCAATGTGAGTCGTTCTTGCTAGAGTTAATGCATAACGATCAAGAAGAGGAGAGTCACACTTACGGGTCTTGTTGGGACACATATTGGCGTAATGACCGGCTTCCCCACAGTAGAGACAGAGATTGTTCATACGACTGCATTGTTTTTCTTCCGGAGTCAAGGGTGCACGAAGCAAACCCAACTGCATTGGTTCTGGAAGTTCAGTGGTAGGAGCAGACAGTGGGGGTGTGGAGGTAGATAGGCGACTGGGTACTCTGGGTAGCATCCACATGGGCCGATACTGGCTGGTCCTTTCAGATCTTCGCTCCCTCAGCCGGCGATCGATCTGAATGGACAGTTGAATTAGTTCTTCGAGGGAATCGGGGATCCCCACACGAGCTAGTTCATCCTTGAGTGCCTCCGAAAGCCCTAAACGGAACTGAAAACGGAGAGCGGCATCGTTCCAATGTGTGTCAGTACTCCACCGTTTAAAGTCGGTAACATAGTCCTCCACGGGCCTACGACCCTGCTGGAGGGTGTGGAGGCTGGCCTCGGCTGTGGTAGTACACTGGAGATCATCATACAGTTTGGCCATTTCATCCAAAAAAGAGTCCATGGTACCCAGCAAGGGACTGGCTTGTTCCAGTAAATGATGGGCCCAGGTTTGAGGTTCTCCCTGCAGTAATGAAATGATGATCCCCACCTTGGTACTTTTTACAAAGAAAAGGTGCGGGGCTGAAGCAAGAAGTACAAATGGCAGGCATTCCTGAAAGCACGGAATTTGCTGCGGTCACCCATAAATTTCTCCGGAGCAGGAACTCGTGGTTCTGGGGGTGGCACCACTACTGTGGGTGTAGAAACTGGAGTTGATGATGCAGGTGCTGTGGCCTGAGGTGCTGAGATGTTTGGAGAGAGAGATTTTACTCGTTGTTCAAGTCGCTGGTAGCCATCTTGCAGGCCCTGAACTGCTTGGGTGAGATTTGCGATCTGTTGACACAGAGCGTCCATAGCTGAGGCCCCCCTTTCAGACTCCATCTTTTGGCTGGATTGTACTGTCACGTACCTTACAGCGGAGTCTGAAATGACGAAGGTGGCCTCTTGCACGGTCCCGGTCCTAGCATCCCTGGAGGTTGAGACAGGGTTGCTAGGGCGACGGAAGGGTGCAGGTGCCTGCTGGCAGGATCAGGAAACAGAAGTCTTTGGAAGGAAGCTGAGGTACTGATCCCTGGATTGATGCAGGAGAGGTCCAGCAGAGGAACTTGCAGGGTCAAGGCAGGCAGGAGTTGGCAACGTGCTGGCAACGAGGTACACAATCGGCAGGCAGAGACGTGGTCAGGGACTGGCGGAGGTTGGCAACAAACTGGCAGCGGGGTACCGAATCAGGAGACAAAGCCGTAGTCAGGAGTCCAAGCCGGGTTCAATACAGGAAGCAAGGCAGGCAGAGATGTAGGGGTGATCCGAGAGGGTAGTCAAGGCAAGCAGAGGTTCAAGATCAGGGTCAAGTAAACAAAGCAACAGCAAGGGTTCAGGGAACGAGCTGAGACAATCCAGCATTGATGCTAGTCTGCTGATCGTTTAAATAGGGCGCCTTGCGCCATGATTCGTTGGAGTGCGAGCGTGCACGCGCTGACGTGCCCTCGTTCGTACGATCGCATTGCGTGCGTACCTAGTCCGGGGCTCACTCGTTCTTACCGTACCTCCGGCTGGCACCCGGGAACGAGCGTTTGTGATGGTTCTCTGACAGATTGGCTGTTGTAACTGTCTTTTTAATTGGCTCTTCTTCTGCCAATAGGAGCACATGGGAGGAAGGCAGAGTGAACAGCTCTGTGTGAGTCAGTGAAGAGAGGGGGGGAGCCCATTCAGGGACTGACAGGCAGCTCTCTCCCTCTTTTAGGCTGGAGAGCCTGTGTACATCATGGTGGCCAGCTTGGCAGGGTCGCGGGTGACAGAGTGAGGGGCCCGCTACACAAGCATTAGCTGTATGAGAATGAGCAGTAGCTGCAGAAGAATTACCATTAGCTGCAGATGAATTTGCATTAGTTGTAAGAGAATTAGTATTAGCTGAACTAGCTTCCTAACATATATATTTTTTTTGGTTAGGGTTAGGATGGTAATACTACTACTACTACTACTATTAATATTACTACTACTAATAATAATAACAATAATAATAATAATAATACATGAATAAATGTAAAATAAATACACAAAGAACCACACATAATCATAAATAAATATTAATAAGATTCAATAAATTAATACTAAGTAATATTAAATAAATAAATAACCCTTAACCTTAACCCCTAACCCTTACAAAAATAAAATAATAACAAAAAACTAAACACCCTAACACAAAATAAATACATTACTATTATTATTATTATTAATAATAATTTATTTTCTTTGGGTTTGGGTGTTTATGTATTATTATTATTATTATTTATAATAATTTATGTGATATTTTTAAGGGGGGTTAATTATCATGTATGTATGTATTATTACATATTATTCATTTATTTTATTTATTTATTTATGATAATTTTTAGTTATCTGTAAATTTAGTTTACATTTATTTATTCATATATTATTGCTATTTTATGTTTTACAATTTTAATTTGAGCAGAAAAGCACACACAAGCGCAGGACAAAACCATGCATGTTTCTTTTTATTTCTGTGGGAATAAAAACACGCCGAAAATGCTCAAATCTGCTCATTTTGAGCTACAAAAAATCTCCAGAACTTTTTTGAGCTTCAGACATTTGGCTTCAGGTGACTTGGAGTGGAGATGTGAACCATCCCCATAGATAATAATTGATTTTTTCTCCTCCAGCCTTTTGGAGCTTCAAGCTACAAAACGCTGAGGTGTGAATGGGGCCTTACTGATCACAAAATGTAAAAAAAAGATTTATAAAATGACTACAGCCTTACAGAATTAATGACTAGCTGTACAACTTTATTTTAAGATTAAAAATAAATATATGTGGCGCACTCACCCTAACAAAAAACAAATAACTGTAGTGATAATCCAACTGCAAAAAATATATCACAAAATTCAGTAAAAAAGTGATACACAGCAATAAAAAAACATCAATGGTGTGATGAAGTGTATAACACTAAAAAAAGAGTAAATGCTAGCGCACAATATAGGTGAAACAAACTAATCTCAAAATGAGTATTCAGAGTTGCAATAATGAAGCATATAAATGGTAAGGTGCAGAAAAATTTATAAAGTGACACTGTGCAGGAAATTATTAGTGAATCTACAACATTCCAATATAATAGAAATATCTAGTAAGGTGCAGAAAAATATAAAGTGACAATGTGCAAACAAAAAAACATAACACACTGACACACCAATGTGTGTAATAAATATCCCAAATGGACAATAATGATCATGAAGTGATGCTGGGAAATCCAATGATTAGTGCAAGTTCCAAAAGGTGTGACTCCCAATAGCAACGAAATCCAATCTTTTTGAAGATGAACATAGACAAAGGTAGAAGTGTAAAAGAAAGTTTCTGTGATGCAACTGTGTCCCGGATACCAGGAAGTGGTCAAATTATATTCCAAAGTGCAATAACTGTTTCCCCCAGCCTCTCACCGGCAGTAGCGCCCCCCAATGGGCCGAATCAAGCGTGAGCCAATAGGTACACAGGATCTGGTGAAAATTGCAGCACACGGGGACACTCGATATCTGGTTCGCAATCAGACTCCTCCACTCTCAATATATGCCATCGGATATATGGTTATAGAAAAAAATAGGCTCCATAGTGTAGTATTCAAAGTTTATTAATAATAAAAGCAAGTACTAACTTACATGAAGGTAAAAAATCAGCAGTGAATGAAAGAGATGCTTCCGGGTTCGGCCGTACCCAGGAAGCAGCGGCACCTGGCTCCTCCCTGACGTCACCACCATGTGACTTTCTCAAAGGGTCAAGGAGTCAGGTGTCGGCAAGCCAGCTAATAAAGTCCCATCCGCTGTCATGACAACAGTAAATAAACCTGATACAATCTTCCTATATGGTGAATTGAGGCATCTCCTGTGACATATATACTGGATCCAAAAGAAAGCTATAAATTCCCATCCGTTGCCAAAGACAACCGAGGGTGAATGATGACATCATCCTAGAAATTAGCAATCCTGGCATCTAATATAACATACAACTATCTAATCACATCTGCCGTCATAACAGCAGCAGATAAGCCTAAAGTTGGAATCTATACAATAGAGACAATCTAAACATCAAGCTGTAACATACATTTTGTTGCTATTGGGAGTCACACCTTTTGGAACTTGCACTAATCGTTGGATTTCCCAGCATCACTTCATGATCATTATTGTCCATTTGGGATATTTATTACACACATTGGTGTGTCAGCGTGTTACGTTTTTTTGTTTGCACATTGTCACTTTATATTTTTCTGCACCTTACTAGATATTGCTATTATATTGGAATGTTGTAGATTCACTAATAATTTCCTGCACAGTGTCACTTTATATATTTTTCTGCACCTTACCATTTATATGCTTCATTATTGCAACTATGAAGACTCATTTTGAGATTAGTTTGTTTCACCTATATTATGCGCTAGCATTTACTCTTTTTTTAGTGTTATTACACTTCATCACACCATTGAGGTTTTTTTTTGCTGTGTATCACTTTTTTACTGGATTTTGTGATATATATATTGCAGTTGGATTATCACTACAGTTATTTGTTTTTTGTTAGGGTGAGTGAGCGCCACATATATTTATTTTTATTTTTTTGAGTTATGTGAGTACACTTTTTATGTTGGCAGCTCCTTTTTAGCTCTTTTTGATTATTGAGGTTGTGCGCATTAGTTATTTTTAGATTTGGTTTTATTTTAAGATTATATACTGTTTTGTCAGTTTGGGCTGCTTATAAATGTGTTTAGAAATGTGTTACTTATATCAATTATGGTACATGAACTTGTGTTAGGATTCCTTCAGCTCATTCTGCTATTTATAGAATGGCAAAGAAAACTTATGACTATTTTAATTGTGTCTCCTCTTTGGTTCAAGTACCACGTCTAAGTGCTGACTGCAGTTGTTTGTTTCTTGTTTGATCATAAAGCCAGTTTTAAGCAATATGGAAATCCAATTTTATGCACAAGCTTATTTTAATAAAGAAAATAACAAGAGAATGTCTATTGTTTGCCAAGCAAGTTCCTTATAAGAGGATTAGAAACACAAATGCATATTATCAAAAATGCACTCTTTTGATGTCATGGCATATAAATCATACAGTTTTAAATTTTGAAAATCAGCATTTAGTTATTACCGGTGTAAACATGATTATGTGGTTGAAGAGTAATTACATCTGGTCTTTGTTATCCCTATCCTTTAAAAATAAATTTGAATTTGACCTCATGTTTTGGTTAAATTGTTACTACTATCCCAATAATTATCTTCCTCGGGTTTAACGTTGATCACGCACCATTAGATATCCAGCCAATTCAGAGAAGTCACCCAAAATTCAGTGGTTGGCCTGCCAGCTCAACAAAATTTGATTGCTTAGTTGACTTTTGTCAAAGGAGTCAGGCTGAAAATTGTCAGCTGAACAGCATCTGCCACCAGTTTGCTGCAGACACTTATCAGGCATCCCCATGACCGAGCTTCGGGGGCAGAGTGAAATGTGTTGTGTTGGGGGTGTTGCTTGGTCAGAGTCCAGACTGAGGTTGCCACTCCATTAATTGCAGCAGGACATTATAAATGTGTGACTTCCAGGGGTCACCCTTCCTTCCTTGACTGTTCAGACAGAGTTAGTGGCTGTCAGAATACAACAGCTGGCAGGGGGGATTCATCCATCTATTCTATTTGTTTGGATGGAGGAATATATTTGATTTATTTTGCTCAGCCAGCAGGCTGAACAAAATACATATTTTAATGTATGGCCGGCAGCATAACCAATGGGGCAACTTGCAGTGTGTAAAAGTAGTCAATCTGCAGTCATAGTTCTCCTTTCAGTCATAGTCATAGTTTCATTGTTGTAAATGCCTTAAAATTAAAGCTGTATTGGCTGCTCTCAGTTATAACTGCACTTAGCATACCATAACTGTTATAAATACTGCCATACTAGGTAAGAATGTTTACATTTACATTTAACAGTTTTTTGTTTTTTTTGTTTTTTTTTAGTAAAGCCAGCCATACATGGATCGATATTTGGCCGCTTCAGCAGGGATCAACTGAATTTCAACCCATGTATGGACAGGAAGGTTGTACAGAAGTCAATCAAATGATCAACTTCTTTGCAATCACCATGTTGGATTTTTTGCCACTTAATCAGTGTAGCTGGGAGGTCTCCCTGCTGTCAGAATACAGTAGTGCAGCAGGGAGAATTTCCCCCCGCGGGTTGAATGTAAAAGAAAAAACTCATCTATGGCCATCTCATTGACACAGACAGGATGGCTTAGCCCTGCCCCCATTCCCTCATCACAGGTTTTGATTGACAGCAGTGGGAACCGGGGCCAGCTGAATTTTGATCCATGTATGGGCAGGCTGTCTTTTTTCTGAACAATCAATGCCGCTGGCTATTGCTGGCAACACTGACTGGTGTGTTCTGATGGCAGGTAAGGGTCCACACCATCAGAACACAATAGCTTAGCCACAGTAAATCCCCCATCTACCTTAAATTCATGACTGGGAGAATTGAGTCTTTTTTTTCTGATTCAGCTCACTGATTAAATGAAAAGCTGTCTCCAGCTTAAGTATTATGATCTTTTTTCTTTTGGTTTTGGTTAACACACAGCTAAATTTGCATTTACATTCAGCAAAGAATACTTGGTTACTTGTTTAAAATTAGTAAGAGAGTGAGAGGAGGCCCCCATGAGTGACTTCTATAAATGGGGGGATTCAAAGGTAGTAAGACACTCCATAGGTTATTTATTAGGCTTAACTGTTGAGAAGAAATGTTGTAGTTGGGCTTTCTTAGAAAAGTGCAGGTTATAGGAGTCAGTAAGCTTGATGCCCAAATATTCTAGAAATGTAGTTGCCACATAAATGGGAGGAAATGTTTGAGAGAGTCAGCCAATCATTGGGGAGGGGTTTGAGTCAATCATAAAGTTTGCTAAACTCCTTTAATTCTGACAGTATGTTAGGTATAGGATCAGTGAAGTAAAACAGAATTACATTTTACATATTGTATGCATGCGTAATATGCATTTGTCATGTGAAAAGTGTTCCCATATTCAGCAACATGAGTTACATTTACAGTATAAAGCCTTATTTTGATATTACATTGCTAACTAATAACTTTATCTGTATTCAAACAAAACAGTGGCTGGATAAATTAATATGGGTTCAATTCACTAAAATTTAAATAACAGCTAATAAAATGCGGTAAAATACTGCATGCTGTAACAATTGTTCAATTCATTAAAAATTTTGCAACAAATACTGAATGCGGTATTTGTTTGATTTAGCAGTAATTACCGCATTATTTCATGGGGTAATTTATCGCATTGGGCTAGTGGCTAAGGAGGGGGCCAGGAAGCTGGCTGTCGCGTCTTTAACAATGGATGACTCATCAGGTTCCCTGCTGACAGCTAAATGTAAAAAAAAAGCCAACAAATAAAAATGATGAAAAAACTCCCTTTGGATGGGGTATGAATAATAAGCGGAACCCCACGCCAAATTTTAAAAAGAAAATGGCGTGGGGTCTCTCCCAAAATCCATACTAGACAAATAGAATCCTTAAATGAGTATGCAGCCTGGCAGGTCAGGAAAGGGGGGGACGAGCGAGCGCCCCCTGCACCTGAACCATACCAGGCCACATGCCCTCACACTGGGAGGGGGAGGGTGGGTACTTTGGGGCGGGGGGGCTAAATAATATACACTGATTTGTTTCTTTCTTTTTAAAGGAAATGTAGCAGAATATATTTTGACCTAAATTTATGAAGAAAGATTATTTATTTGCAAAATTTTATTAAAAAAATGAAAAGAAAACATTTTTTTCTCAATTTTAAGTATTTTTTCATTTATATAACAAAAAAAAAATAAAAAAACCCAGTGGTAAATAAATACCCTCAAAAGAAAAAGTTATCTGTTTCAAAAAAAGACAAAGAAAAAACCATCAACCACAGCATAAACACAGCCTTAAAAACCCGAAGAGAAAATCTCCTCCAATACACAGAGAAAAAAACAAATAACCGAGTACCTCTAGTCACCACATACAACCCAGCACTTGAAGGGATCAAAAAGATAATCAAAGATTTACAACCAATTATAACAGAGGATGAAACTCTGAAAGGAATATTCCAACAACCCCCATTATTGGCTTTCAGACAACCACCCAACCTCAGACACAAACTAATCAGCAGGAAACTTCACTCTGATTAGGAAGTCACAAATAATGGTAGCAAACCCTGCAATAAAAAACGCTGCAAACTATGCAACCAGATAAATCTATCCAAAAGTGTCACACACACAAATGGGACCTTCAATGTCATGGGATCTTACAGCTGTACCTCCAGTAACGTTGTATACCTCATCCAATGCAAAAGGTGCAGCAAAGGATCTTATGTGGGTGAAACAGGACAGAAGTTACAAGTGAGGATGAATTTGCACAGACATACCATCAAAGAACATAAAGAAGACAGTTTATGCACACCTGTGGGACATCATTTCTCACAACCGGACCACACTATAGAAGACCTCAATGTCTTAGTTCTTAAAGGGAATTTCAGAACTATCCAGGAAAGGAAAACTTTTGAACTAAGAATGATACTTCTTTTTGACACGAAAAATAACGGCCTGAATTTAGATATTGGTTTCCTTACACATTATGCTAAAGTTTTACGACCCCTCTGTGACTAGAATCCCCCCCCCCTGCATTCTATAGCTCCCTCTCCCTCTGTCTTATCTCACTAACTCTGCTGCTATCTTTATTAATTATAATTTTTCAATAGCATATTTTTTCTGAACAAAATAAACAAAGAAAATATGTAATACACTATATATTCCTTTTTGAACCAATTTTAAAAATCTATAAATATAAAAGTATTTTTATCCTCAAATTACAATTCAATACACTGTCAGCAAAGCACTGTGATTTTACTGAGGATTTGTACAGTACTATGACATTATAAAGCTATGTATAGAATACATGTTCAGTTTATTCTTTAACCACTTCAATACCAGACACGTTCACTCCCTTCCTGCCCAGGCCAATTTTCAGCTTTCAGCACTGTTACACTTTGAATGACAATTGCGCACTCATGCAATATTGTACCCAAATGCAATTTTTATATTTCTTTTCACCCAAGTCAAGCTTTCTTTTGGTGGTATTTTAATTGCCACTTTTATTTTTAATTTTATTTATTGTTAATAGACTAAAAAAGGCCAAAACTTTTTTTTCTTGTTTTTTTTTATATTTTTCTTCATTTTTGTTATAACATTTTGCAAATAAACAATCTTTATTCATATATTTAGGGCAAAATGTACACTGCTCCATTTTTCTGGTGAAAATAACCCAAATCAGTGTATATTATTTAGTCTGTAGGAAATTTATAGAGTCCACAAACTGTGGTATATACAGTATCTCACAAAAGTGAGTACACCCTCACATTTTTGTAAATATTTTATTCTAGCTTTTCATGTGACAACACTGAAGAAATGACACTTTGCTTCAATGTAAAGTAGTGAGTATACAGCTTGTATAACCGTATAAATAACAGCCATTAATGTCTAAACCTCTGACAACAAAAGTGAGCACACCCCTAAGTGAAAATATCCAGGGTTTAGGAATAAAGCTCTTAAGAACAGCAATCCCCACTTTTTCAAGGGACCAAAAGTAATTGGAAAATTGAATAAAAAGCTGTTTCATGGCCAGGTGTGGGCTACTCCTTCATTATATCTTCATTGATTAAGCAGGTAAAAGGTCTGGAATTCTAAGTGTGGTATTTGCATTTGGAATCTATTGCTGTGAACCTACATCATGCGTTCAAAGAGCTGTCCATGCAAGTGAAACAGACCCTTGTAAGGCTTCAAAAACTAAACAAATATATCAGAGAGATGGCAGCAAAAAAAGTGGCTAGATCATTTTGGTACATTCTGAGGAAAGAAGAAAGCACTGATGAGCTCAGCAACATAAAAAGGCCTGGACATTCATGGAAGACAACAGTGGTGGATGATCGCAGGATTCTCTCTATGGTAAATAAAAACCTATTCACAACATCCAGACAAGTAAAGGACACTCTCCAGGAGGTGGGAGTATCATTGACAAAGTCTAAAATCAAAAGAAGACTTCACAAGAGCAAATACAGAAGGTTCACCACAAGGTATAAACCATTCATAATCCTGAAGAATAAAAAAGACAGATTAGACCTTGCCAAAGAACATCTAAAAAAGCAAGACCAGTTCTGGAAAAGCATTCTTTGGATGGATGGAACTAAGATTATTCTGTACCAGAATGACGGGAAGAAAAAAGTGTGGAGAAGGCTTGGAACAGCTCATGATCCAAAGCACACAACGTCATCTGTAAAACATGGTGGAGGCAGTGTGATGGCATGGGTATGCATGGCTTCCAGTGGCACTGGGTCATTGGTGTTTATTGATGATGTGACAGAAGACAGAAGCAGCCAGATGAATTCTGCAGTGCTTAGAGATATACTGTCAGCCCAGATTCAGCGAAATTCAGCAAAGTTGATTGGATGGCGCTTCACAGTACATATGGACAATGATCCAAAACACACTGCAAAAGCAACCCAGGAGCTTTTGAAGGAAAAGAAGTGGAATATTCTGCAATGGCCGAGTCAATCACCTGATCTTAACCCAATTGAGCATGCATTTTACTTGCTGAAGGCAAAACTAAAGGCAGAAAGACCCACAAAGAACAACTGAATACAGCTGTAATTAGAGCCTGGCAAAGCATCAGAAAGGAGGAAACCCAGTCTTTGGTAAAATCCATGGGTTTCAGACTACAGGCAGTCATTGCCAGTAAAGGATTTTCAACAACATATTACAAATTAACATTTTATTTATGATTATATTAATTTGTCCAATTACATTTTTACATTTGAGCCCCTGAAAATGGGGGGATTGTGTATAAAAATGGTTGCAGTTCCTAAAATTTGTACTTGATATTTATGTCCAAACTCTTGAATTAAAGCTGAAAGTCTGCACTTCAAATTCATTTGGATTGTTTCATTTTAATTTTATTCTGGTGGCATACAGAGCCAAAAGTATGAAAAATGTGCCTGTGTTCAAATATATACTGTATTATGGACCTAACTGTGTTGTGTGAGTACACCCCTCACATTTTTGTAAATATTTTATTATATCTTTTCATGTGACAACACGGCAAAAATGACACTTTGCTACAATGTAAAGTAGTGAGTGTACAGCTTGTATAACAGTGTAAATTTGCTGTCCCCTCATAATAACTCAACACACAGCCATTAATGTCTAAACCGCTGGCAACAAAAGTGAGTACAACCCTAAATGAAAATGTCCAAATTTGGCCCAAAGTGTCAATATTTTGTGTGGCCACCATTATTTTCCTGCACTGACTTAACCTTCTTGGGCATGGAGTTCACCAGAGCTTCACAGATTGCCACTGGAGTCCTCTTCCAATCCTCCATGACGACATCACGGAGCTGGTGGATGTTAGAGACCTTGCGCTCCTCCACCTTCCATTTTAGGATGCCCCACAGATGCTCAATAGGGTTTAGGTCTGGAGACATGCTTGGCCAGTCCATCACCCTTACCCTTAGCTTCTTTAGCAAGGCAGTGGTTGTCTTGGAGGTGTGTTTAGGGTTGTTATCATGTTGGAATACTGATCTGCGGCCCAGTCTCTGAAGGGGGGGTCATGATCTGCTTCAGTTTGTCACAGTATATGTCTACATTCATGGTTCCCTCAATTAACTGTAGCTCCCCAGTTCCGGCAGCGCTCATGCAGCCCCAGACCATGACACAATCCATGTCTTTAGTCTGCTTGTCTTCAGCAAACTGTTTGCAGACTTTCTTGTGCATCATCTTTAGAAGAGGCTTCCTTCTGGGACAACAGCCATGCAGACTTTGGCTTACCTTTAAACAGACTATCCCCCCTGCAGTCCATCATGAATGCTGCTGCCAGACTCATCCACCTTACAAACCGATCAGTGTCTGCTACCCCTCTCTGCCAATCCCTCCATTGGCTGCCACTCACCCAACGAATTAAATTCAAAATACTAACAATAAGTTACAAAGCCATCCACAACTGTGCCCCCAGCTACATCACTAACCTAGTCTCAAAATACCAACCTAAACACCATCTCCGTTCCTCCCAAGATCTCCTGCTCTCTAGCTCCCTCATCACCTCCTCCCATATCCGCCTCCAGGACTTCTCCCGAGCCTCACCCATCCTCTGGAATTCCCTACCCCAATCTGTCAGACTGTCTCCAAATTTATCCACTTTTAGGCGATCCCTGAAGACTTTCCTCTTCAGAGAAGCCTATCCTGCCTCCATCTAACAACTGCATTATTTTCTCCATTAGCTCATCCCCCACAGCTATTACCCTTTTGTATAACTTGACCCTCCCTCCTAGATTGTAAGCTCTAACGAGCAGGGCCCTCTGATTCCTTCTGTATTGAATTGTATTGTACTTGTACTGTCTGCCCTAATGTTGTTGTAAAGCGCTGCGTAAACTGTCGGCGCTATATAAATCCTGTATAATAATAATAATAATGCAGACCAATTTGATGTAGTGTGCGGCATATGGTCTGAGCACCCACAGGCTGACAGGCTGTTGCAATTTTGTATTTTTTTTTATAACATTTTGTTTTCTTTTTTTATGATTTTTTTTTAATATTGTCACCAGTGCAATACAGTGTTACCATAGTAACCCTGTGCTACTCTTGGGAGGTGTTTAGGATTTTGTTTTCAAGTTAGAATTGCTCATAACAGTGGATATCACTGTAATAAGCAACCATTTCATGTAGTGTGTACTATTGCGATTAGCTGTGATTGGCCGCAACCAATTACATGGTACAGATGAGAAGTGATTGGCCCTGTCTGTACTATGTGATCACTTTGACCAATCACATAAATTGACACAGTAGTACATAATAAATGGTATGAATGGAAGGCATCCATTGTGTACAATTGTCATGTGATCTACTATAATTGGTCACAACAATCACATGGTACCGGCAAATAGCCGGTACACTGATCTGTCATCTGTGATCTGCTGTCTCCTGTGGACACAGTGGGTGACAGATAGTGCTGCAGTGCATCCTGTGGGGCGTGTGTGAGGCACGATCCTGGGAGAATATCCCAGGATGGGAGAGCTCCTGCCCGGCTGTCATATTACAATAGGCTGGGCCGGAAGCAGTTAAAATTTTGACTTTTATCCTTTTGGTAGCACAGTTTGAGGGTTAATGTAGTTCTTCTTTGCCTGAGGAAGTCTTTTATTATGAAATCTGCCGAGCGGAAATAACGTCAGATGCAGGAGACACCCAGTAGTACCTGGATTTATTACCTACAGGATAGGTGCTATTACAGGGGGTCCCCGGGTTACGAACAAGATAGGGACTGTAGGTTTGTTCTTAAGTCGAATTTGTTTGTAAGTTGGAACAGTGCCTTTTTTAAGTGCAAATCTAGTCTCAGAGACAGGATGTAAACCCAAATCAACAGAGAAAGGCAACCGGATGGCAGGGGCAGCATGGTTAGATCAAATATGTTTTGTTTCTTTTATTTTTTTACTTTTTTATCACTTTTTTTTATTTTTATTTATTTGTAGCTTGTCATTAACTTTTTTTTTATTTTTGTATAATTTTCTTATTTTTAATATTATTTTTCTTATTCTTTACTTTTTTTAATTACTTTTTTTTATTTTATTAATTTAATTATTACTGTATTTCTTATTTTTAGTTTATTTTTATTTTTTTTATCAATTTTTTTTTCACTTAACTTTATTGCTATCACACAGGAGGAAATAATACCCTGTGTGATAGCAATTGGAGGTGACAGGTTCTCTTTATTGACCCTGTCACCTCCAAAACAGGAGTCCAGGAGCACAGCTGAGCACAGCTCTCCCCTCTCACTATTTTCATGGCGGCAGCGACAGGAGACAGCAGAGAGGAGTACACTGTATGGCACAGCAGGGAGATGGATGGTGAAAGCAGCCATCAGAGGCCAGGCAGGCCGGCCACCGCGGTGCACCTTCATGGGGCAGCGGTGCAGGAAAGACCGGGGATCCTGGAGGCTTCGTTAGGCCGCACTAGGCCGGACAAGGCCTCGGCCATGACGGGTAGTTTTAGCGGCCTGGCAGGCCACTGGACCGTACCAGGCCTGTGGATGGGCAGGCAGGATGACGAAGGGGGCTCACAGCCAAGCCAGGAACGGAGGAAAGGCTCACTCCAGCAAGGAGAGGAAGATTCGGCCAGCAGTGATGTCATTCGGGCCCCATTCGTAAGTAGGAGTTGTTCACAACTCGGATGTTCGTAAGTCGGGGACCCCCTGTATTTTACTTTTTTTTTTTTTTTAAATGTAAGATTTTTATTGTATTTTTAAAGAGAAAAAGAATACAGAAACATCGCCAATTGGGCATACCCTGGCGTCTTAGCGTATATATAAACGGCAGTGAGAGAAGAGCTTATTTAAGTGTAACTTTGATTGGTCTAAAGCAAAAACAATCGATGAATAATAAGTAAACAAGCATACTACAAATAACTATGGTAGCATAAAGTATTCCTGTAATAATAGGCTAAGTGCTAAAAGGGAGGAACACCTGTGTGTAACCTAAATCATGGTGTAACATTGTGACCTGTATTACGTATTTTAGCAAAATGTCCGTGAGACCGTAATAAGAAGAGGGGGGCTGGTGTAGAGTCTAGCTAAGCTAGGGGCCGGACTGTTACAACAGTGGCGTACTTCTAGAGTCCAAAATCCAAGGGTGCCAGTTTCTATTAAAGCGCGTAATGGACATGTTGGCTTTGGCAAAAGAGAATTCCATCTGAAAGTGTTGGTTAAGTAGGTGGATGGCATCTCTAAGTGTTGGCGGGTCAGTTGATTTCCACTTTTTTGCGATTGACAGTCTTGCGGCAATGAGAATGTGTGTGACCATTGTTTGCCGATGGGTGGGCATTGTTGGGATCGAGAGACCTAGTAGTAGGTCAAGCGGGGACAAAGATTGGGGTGTACCACACAAAGATTCAATTAGGTTATGTATCTGTCTCCAGAAATTTTTAACTAGGTGGCATTCCCACCATATGTGTGAGAGAGATCCAGTGTCAGCACACCCCCTCCAGCAGTTCGGGGAGGTGTTCGGGTAGATTTTTGCCAGCCTTTCTGGGGTGAAGTACCATTTGTGAAAAAGCTTTTGTGTTGCTTCCCAGTTGTTGATGCAATGCGACAGGCGTAAGGGCAATGTGAGGGTTTTAGGCCATTGTGTTTCTGAAGGCGGTTGGCCTGACAGTGAGGACCAGTACTGTACGGAAGAAGCCAGATGGTTAGTAGTTGGTTTAGTGAGTAATTTGTACATAGAAGAGATTCCTTTGGTCTTGGGTATAGCTATATTGTAGAATTTGAGTATAGGGAGTGAGACATCGTCTGAGGTTGACCAGGAAATTTTTGACAGGCTAGATCTAATCCTTAGGTAGAGAAAGAACGTGTGTTTGGTTAGTCCATATTTTTGCATTAATTGCTCAAATGAAAGCAGAGTTGATGATGAAAAGAGCATACCTAAGTGGGAGATGCCGGCTTTTGTCCATTCTGAGAGAGGTAAGTCCGAGGAGATGAGGTGTAGCGCCTCAGTGGGTATTGCTGTCAGAGTGTCCTTTGATATCCCTCCCTTGAGTTGCAGTACTGAGGTCCAAATTCTTGTGGAGGATGTAATAGTATCAAGAGGGTATCTTTTGGGGTGGGGGTTGAGCCACAGTGCGGCTAGAAAGTTTTTAGGATCCGTGGGTAGTAGGTTGGCTTCAATTTGTTTCCAGGTTGTGTGGTGTTTGTCTGACCACCATGTTTTCAGCTGGTCCAGGATAGTTGCTCGGTGGTAGGCTTGAATATCTGGGGCACCCAGTCCCCCATGTTGAACTGGGGTTGTGAGTATGACTTTTTTTATTCTGGGTCTCTTTTGTTGCCAAATAAAGCCGTTGATGATCCCTTGGATTTTTTTTATTTGATTTTGCGCTAGAGGAAGAGGTAATGTACGGGAAAAATATAGGACATGGAGAAGCAAATACATTTTTGTCTGAGCTATCCTACCAGCCCAGGAGTCTGGAACCCTACCTAGATCTTTTGCTAGTTGAGTAAGCTTGCCCACGAGGTCTTCAAAATTAATTCTTAGTAGCATCCGACTTGGGAAAGTTAATTGGATACCCAAGTATGGGAGAGAGGAGTTGGGGGCCCAAGCAAAGGGGGAGCTAGCGGTAATGGTATTTAAAGTTTGAGAATCAAGGCCAAGGTTAAGCATTAGGGATTTACTGTGATTTAGTTTGTACATTGATACTGCGCTGAACCTGTCAAGGATTAACTGGACTGCTGGGAGAGACAACAGTGGATTCGTTAGAGCAATGATTACGTCATCTCTGTGCAGACCGATTTTGTGATCGGTTTGTCCAATTGTTATACCTGTAATCGAGGGGTCAGATCTAATAATTTGTGCTAGGGGCTCCATTATCATGGCAAAAATTAGGGGGACAGCGGGCACCCCTGTCTCGTGCCATTAGTAATTTGGAATGGGTTGGAGACAACCCCTGACGTCCAAATGCGCGCAGATGGATGAGTGTACAGACCCAGTATGGCAGAGAGAAAGGTGCCCGAGAGTCCAAATTTTTGGAGTACTGCTTCCATATACGGCCAGTATACTCTATCGAATGCCTTCTCTGCATCCAAAGATAGGAAGAGAGAAGGCGTTTGAGTGTGCTCTGTCCATTGGATAAGGTCAATGAAGCGTTTAGTTCCATCTGAGGCTTGCCTGCCGGGTACAAATCCCACTTGGTCGGGATGAATAATCTGGGGGATGATGGTGGAAAGGCGTTGTGCTAACAGTTTAGCATAGATTTTGGTATCTGTGTTAAGGAGTGAGATCGGTCTGTAGTTGGCTGGATAGTCTGGGGGTTTACCCGGTTTGGAAATGGTAACCACTAGGGCCTCGAGAGATTCCCTAGGGATTATGCCTGTGGTAGCAAATTGATTATACATGGCACATAGGTGGGGGACTAAGGGTTGAGCAAATCATTTATAATATTCGTTGGGTAGTCCGTCAGGTCCTGGCGCTTTATGTAGAGGTAGATTGTTTATCACTTTTTGAATTTCGGTCTGTGAAAAGGGAGTCGTGAGAGAGTCTAGTTGTTCTGGGGAAATCGATGGGAGGCAGATAGAAGATAAAAAAAATTTTATGTCATCTTGGGTGGGTGTGAGATGGGGGTCTGTTTTCGTAAGATTGTAAAGTTTGGTGTAAAAATTGCCAAATTCGTTGGCAATATCTAGCGGGTTGGTCAAGTGCTTGCCTTGGGGGTTTGTGATAAATGAAATTTTTTTATTAGAAAGTTGTTTTTTGAATTGTTTGGCCATAAATGCTCCTGATTTATTGGCCGATGAGTATATCTGAAGTCGTAGTCGTTTGATAAAGTAATCAAAATTTTTGTGAAGATGACTACTGAGTTGGGATCTAAGCTTTTTAGGTTCTGAGGAAGTAGTATTAGTGAGGGATCTCTTGTTTATTGTTTCAAGAGATCGGATTTGTTTCAGGAGGGACTCGGTTATAAAGGAGTGTTGTTTTTTAGCCTGGGCCCCAAGTTTAATAAAAAGACCCCGTAGACCAGCTTTGTGAGCATTCCAAACAATAGCACAGTCAGTTACAGAATTGACATTTTACTGGAAATAGTTATCAATCTCGGATTGTATTTGAGACTCAAAGGAGGGGTTGTTGAGAAGGGAGGTGTTTAATCTCCAGACCATATGTCTAGTGGCTTGGGAGGGGGATGCTAGTTTGATCGTGACTGGAGCGTGGTCAGACCATGATATAGTGCCTATGGTAGAGGCAGTGACAGCTTGTAGTAGGTGTTTATCTGTAATGAATAGGTCAATTCGGGAGTAAGACTGGTGTGGGGGGGAAAAGTAGGTGTAGTCTCTCTCCTCATCGTGCATGCACCTCCATGTGTCATAAAGGTCTTCTTTTTTGAGAATATTTGATATTGCTGAGGGCCTATTTCTTGCAGGATTGGAGGTATCAAGTGTAGGGTCAATTACTTCATTAAAGTCTCCACAGATTATCAGGGGGGAAGATCTGTAAGGGGCCAATTTGGCAAAGAGAGTGGCGTAGAATCTTTTTTGTGCTGTACTGGGGGCATAAATGTTTACTATGGTGAGAGGGCGGTTGTCAAATGTGGCTGATAGGATAAAGAATCTGCCATCTTCGTCACTTTCACAGTGATGAAGCTTAAAATCTATTGCTGCGTTTTTGGCAAACAATACTCCTCTCTTTTTTTTAGGGGCACTTGCGAAGAAGCAATGGGGATATTTTTTGTGACTACATTGGGGTTGTTTGAGCTTAGTAAAGTGCGTTTCTTGGGCGCAGATTATGTCTGCCCGTTGTTGTAGTGCTTCTTTCCATAAGAGGTTGCGCTTAAATGGTGAATTTAGGCCTTTAACATTGAGGGAGGTAATCGAGAGTGTCATATTGGTATTGCAGTTATGAGGGCCTGGGCAGAGGGAGAGAGACCTCACCTATTGTTGATGGATGTGAATACACAATTAGATAACTAAATGCTGTATATGGTACAAGTATATTACCAAAACCAGTTGCTAAATACAAACAGTCTACAATTCTAGGAGAAAATTATAATCAGTGCCGATTAATCTGTGCTGTAATCAAAGAAAAAAAGAATAGAAAATAAGAAAAAAAAAGACAGAGACAAAAAACGTGTGCTTAGCACAACTGTAATCCTGAGGGGTGGTGAGGAAAAGGTATAGATGTGCCGCCCAGGCTGGATATAAGTAGATCTGGGGATCTGGGCTTGTATCAAAGTTAGGTCTTTTTGGGAGCTTTATTCGCCATGTTTCTGGAGTCAGATGGCTTGTAGGAGGGAGTAGCTTGTTCCGCTTCTCTGGGAGCAATGGGGAGAAAACCCCAATTGGTGAGCTTTTTGTAGCCATCCTTCGGGGACAGAATAGGTACTATTTTTTGTTGGTGAGTGACCAGCAATTTCGTAGGGAAGCCCCATTTGTTGGTTATTTTTTTTTGTTGGAGTATGGAAGTCACCGGGGCGAAAGCTCTGCGCATCTCCATTGTAGCCGGGGACAGGTCAGTGAACAGCTTGCCATTATTGTAAGGGGCTGGCAGGGGTGTCACGGATCTGGCAGCAGAGAGAACTTGTTCCTTCACATGGAAGAAATGTATACGTGCCAAGATATCTCTGGGGACCTCGTCAGGGAGGTGTGGCGGTTTAGCAATTCTGTGGGCCCGGTCAATTAAAGTGTCGTGGGCGTTGAGGCGTGGGAGTAGGGCTGAGATAAGCTGTTGCAAGTAGGGGGTTATTTTGTTCGGTTTAACTGACTCAGGGATGCCCCGGAATTTGATGTTATTCCGCCTAGAGCGGTCTTCCAAATCCGCCAGTTTCATTTTGATACGGTGAATTTCTTCCGTATGGTGCTCGTGAGCATCTAACATTTCATTATGTGCCTTAGAGTAATCTTGTAGATTTTCTTCTAGAGCGTCTGTGCGCTCTTCTAGGCAGTCTATTTTATCATGCATCTGAGATAATGACATTTGGAGCTCTCTATGCAGATCTTGTTGCAGTGTAAGAAGCATAGATTTCAGCATAGCTTCAGACACTGTATTATCAGTGACAGGTATAGCAGCCAGGGAGAAGTATTTTGGGCGCTGTGTGTCCCTGCAACAACATGGGACCACAGCTGTTTCTTTGCATGAGGCTCTTTGTTTAGGGAATGTGCAGGGGAGGTAGCCAGCCTCTTACCTCTGTCCTGCTGCAGTCCTCCTGGGGAATCCTCTGGAGGGGGGTTTGTGTCCATGCTGTCCCTGTCCGTTGATGTGGTCACAGTGCCATGGAGAGGGAGTGCTGAGGAGGTAGCGGGCAGGCCCTCTGTGTTGTTGTTGGAGCGGACGCCGTCGCTTCCATCAGCGCCATCTTGGGCCTTCTGCATGGCGGCGGCCGTCGGGTAGTAGTCGGTGAGACAGCAGGGATTTGGCGGCTTGTACCGCTGCATCAGTGTGCCCGAGGGTTTCCCCAGTCCTTCCCTGCTGTTGTGATGTGAGCAGCGGGAAGGATGGTAGCTAGGGGTTGCTGATATCCAGGCCGTGGAGCAGAGCTCGGACTTCAGGCAGCCATCCTGGTCTGCAGCAGGCCACACCCCCTGTATTTTACTTTTTAAATGTGAGTAAATCACTTGTAAATAAAAGTGCTTATGGTTAGAGTATTACACTATGGAAGTGTTTTTGTTTTGAGTACCTGTCCTTATGGTGGCAAATGGAGGAACCAGGGATTAATTATTGCTATGACCAGAAGACAGGAGCAAAGGGCTTTATTCATTTACCTGTGAAAGTACTGTGCATGTAGTGAGAGCCTTGGTGGGACCTCAATGTGGCCATATTTACCTGCATAAAGCATTTCATGACTCACTTAAAGTGATTGTAAAGTCCTATTTTTTTTAAAATAAAAAACATGTTATACTTGCCTACTCTGTGCAGGGGTTTTGCACAGAGCAGCCCAGATCCTCCTCTTCTTGGGTCCCTCTTCGCTGCTCCTGGCCCCTCTCACCTGTTGAGTGCCCCACAGAAAGCAGCTTGCTATGGGGGCACCCGAGCTGAGCTGCAGCTCGCTGTGTCCATTCAGATGCAGAGCTGCCGTTCGTCCCGCCCCCTCTCTCTCCTGATTGTCTAACTGACTTTGATTGACAGCAGCGGGAGCCAACGGCGCTGCTGCTGTGTCTCAGCCAATCAGAAGGGAGAGTCCCGGATGTCTTAGGGACTCGTGGACATCGCTGGACAGAGATGGGGCTCAGGTGAGTCATAGGGGGTCTGGGGGGGCTGATACACATAGAAGTCTCTTTATCTTAATGCATAGAATGCATTAAGATAAAAAAAACCTTCTGACTTTACAACTTCTTTGAGAACAAGAGGTCATGAAAATCTGGTGAGACTTATTTAAGGGCATGGAGTACAGAGTTGGAAGAATGTGTGGACTGTAACACAGACTGCATTTGGAAAATATGTGGACTTTTATCACTAACACAAGTGCATTATGGTTTCACTGTATTGGTGCACTATTTCTTTGGGTTTGTTGCTTTATATTGATATGATTGTAATAAAATGCTGCTTGTAAATTTACAGTGTGGGTAAGCAGCATCTCAGCTCTCTCCTTCATCATCACTATCACTGTTTCCTTTAAGTTATGCTCCAGTTCTAGACTCGGGTGTGACTTCACCTAAGGAGACACAGTCCTGCCCCCTGCCACACATGTGCTATTTACATATGAATGACCCATATGATTTGCATACAAATTAATTACAGGGTTTGCATATGAATGAGCTGTGAGCACAATGTAACAGGGAACAGCTGCTAGCCAGAGGTATTGACAGATGTGCTGTGATCATGCTGTGATTTTGGGACACAGACATTGCAAGACAACTGCATAAAAAGTGGGACTGTCCCAGAAAATCCATGACAGTTGGTAAATATGCAAATTATAAAGTAGTCGCTTCCATAGAAGTTTGTGGATATTTCCAAACTATTCAGAGCACTGTGCATAAACCAGAAACACAAAAACAGCAGGGTACACATTTACAAATGAAGCTAAATATCAGACAAGCAGCTAAACATAGAGTGTCATGTGACCACGGTATGTGAGGGATAAGTTGGGGGGGAGGTGGAGTGGAAAAGGGGGCAGAGGGCTTGTATATCAGTCTTAACTTTCACTTACAACCCTAGCCTAAAGGTAGCAGAAAGTATTATTTTCCTTTGTTTTTTTTTTAAAGAAAACCACACAGGAAAAGCTTCACGCCTAAAATGCAATGTCCATTTAAATGGTGATGACCATAAAGCTGATCTGTTCCATTTGTGTTTTTTCCTTCTAATTGTGATTTTTTTCTGTGTACTTTCTTTGTTCATCCGGAATCTGCTGGGATCTCATGTGCTAATTTGGCTCTGAAAATAACACAGGGGAATTTGCCATAATAGGGGAATTTAAAAGAACAACACCAAGTCATTAACATGGAAATGAAGAGCTAATTGAAGTTAGAGAGGACAGCATTTTGAGGGTATTTACTATAGACAGCTTCCACGTGATGAATTTCCCTGTACCCGTTCTTCTTTTCACTTCCCTCATTTTGCATTAACATCTACTATTGATTTAAATAAATGAGACCAGCAATGCTTCCCTGAGACTAACAGTATGTTATTGACCAGAGGGAGACTCTGCTTTTCCAATAAATCAGCTGTCTGTAACTGGCACTACTCAGAGTCCCTTACGTGCATCAGGAACTGAAATGTATCATTAGTTCGTAATTATGTGGAAAATATATTTAAACAGAATGGGTTTTTCAAAAATGGCTACCATTTATTTTACTGCATATATATATATTAGTTCTCAGCATAAATGAGTACACCCCTAACAGATTTGTCAGAAAACATTTACTTTCCTTACAGAATCAACATTTTCTATGGGACACTATACTACAAAATACTTCTACAAATGCGGGACATTGATTGCAATCAAGATTTGTTAATTTGCACATACAAAAAAGCATTTTTTTCTAACAAATTCATTCAAGATCATATTGCAAAACTGAATACACCCCAATGAATATCTTAGGAGCACCTATGGGGATGTTCCCAAGTAAACTTTTCCTCCAAAACAAGTATTGTTTTTCTTGAACCACTTCAAGTCTGAACACTTTCACCTCCTTCCACTCCAGTCCAATTTTCAGTTTACAGCACTGTCAGACTTTGAACACTTTGTTAGACAATTACTCTGTCATGCAACACTGTACCAAAATGACATGTTTTGCATTTTTTTCAGACAGATAGTTTTCTTTTTGTAGTATTTAATAACCACTGTTTTTTTTTGCTGTATAAATTAAAAAATACCAAAACATTGAAAAAAACATTTTTTTTTACATTCTGTTATAATATTTTGCAAATAGATAATCTTTCTTCATTAATTTAGGTCAAAATGTATTCTGCTATATTTATTTGGTAAAAATAACACAAATGTGTGTATATTATATACAGTAGGGCAAAAAAGTATTTAGTCAGCCACCAATTGTGCAAGTTCTCCCACTTAAAAAGATGAGAGAGGCCTGTAATTGTCATCATAGGTATACCTCAACTATGAGAGACAAAATGTGGAAACAAATAAAGACAATCACATTGTCTGATTTTTGAAAGAATTTATTGCAAATTATGGTGGAAAATAAGTATTTGGTCAATATCAAAAGTTCATCTCAATACTTTGTTATATATCCTTTGTTGGCAATGACAGAGGTCAAACGTTTTCTGTAAGTCTTCACAAGGTTGTCACACACTGTTGCTGGTATGTTGGCCCATTTCTCCCTGCAGATCTCCTCTAGAGCAATGATGTTTTGGGGCTGTCGCTGGGCAGCACGGCAACTCCCTCCAAAGGTTTTCTATGGGGTTGAGATCTGGAGACTGGCTAGGCCACTCCAGGACCTTGAAATGCTTCTTACGAAGCCACTCCTTCGTTGCCCGGGCGATGTGTTTGGGATCATTGCCATGCTGAAAGACCCAGCCACGTTTAATCTTCAATGCCCTTGCTGATGGGAGGAGGTTTGCACTCAAAATCTGATGATACATGGCACCATTCATTCTTTCATGTACACGGATCAGTTGTCCTGTTCCCTTTGCAGAGAAACAGCCCCAAAGTATGATGTTGCTACCCCCAAGCTTCACAGTAGGTATGGTGTTCTTTGGTTGCAACTCAGCATTCTCTCTCCTCCAAACACGATGAGTTTTGTTTCTACCCAACTGTTCCACTTTGGTTTCATCTGACCATATGACATTCTCCCAATCCTCTTCTGGATCATCCAAATGCTCTCTAGCAAACCTCAGATGGGCCCAGACATGTACTGGCTTAAGCAGGGGGACACATCTGGCACTGCAGGATCTGAGTCCCTGGCGGCATAGTGTGTTACTGATGGTAGCCTTTGTTACGTTGGTCCCAGCTCTCTGCAGGTCATTCACTAGGTCCCCCCGTGTGGTTCTGGGGTTTTTGCTCACCGTTCTTGTAATCATTTTGACCCCACGGGGTGAGATCTTGTGTGGAAACCCAGATCGAGGGAGATTATCAGTGGTCTTGTATGTCTTCCATTTTCTAATTATTGCTCCCACAGTTGATTTCTTCACACCAAGCTGCTTGCCTATTGCAGATTCAGTCTTCCCAGCTTGGTGCAAGTCTACAATTTTGTTTCTGGTGTCCTTCGACAGCTCCTTGGTCTTCACCATAGTGAAATTTGGAGTGTAACTGTTTGAGGTTGTGGACAGGTGTCTTTTATACTGATAACAAGTTCAAACAGGTGCCATTAATACAGGTAATGAGTGGAGGACAGAGGAGTCTCTTAAAGAAGAAGATACAGGTCTGTGAGAGCCAGAAATCTTGCTTGTTTGTAGGTGACCAAATACTTATTTTCCACCATAATTTGCAAATAAATTCTTTCAAAAATCAGACAATGTGATTGTCTAGATTTGTTTCCTTATAAATATATTTATTGAGTTTTCACAAAATAAAAAATAAAAAGATATAATGCATGGATACATAGCATACATTTAAAGTGCTTTGCAATATAATAGAAAATCTAGAGTTATCTTACAACCACGTTTACTTTACGTTAGTTGGAAAAAAAGATGTAAGAGTAGAGCATTTATTATTATTATTATTATTATTATTATTATTATTATACAGGATTTATATAGTGCCAACAGTTTGCGCAGCGCTTTACAACATGGGGGCAGACAGTACACTTATAATACAAATCAATACAGGAGGGATCAGAGGGCCCTGCTCGTTAGAGCTTACAATCTAGAAGGGAGGGTCAAGTGGAAACAAAAAAGGTAATAACTGTGGGGGATGAGCTGATGGAAAAAATTAAAATACAGTTGTTAGGTGTGGGTAGGATAGGCTTCTCTGAAGAGAAGGGTTTTCAGGGATCGTCTGAAAGCTAATAAAGTAGGAGATAAGCGGACAGATTGGGGTAGGGCATTCCATAGGATTGGAGAGGCTTTGGAAAAGGCCTGGAGACGAGCATGGGAGGAGGTGACAAGGGAGCTAGAGAGCAGGAGGTCTTGAGAGGAACGAAGAGAGCGAGTAGGTTGGTATTTAGCGACTAAGCTAGTGATGTAGTTGGGGGCTAAATTGTGGATGGCTTTGTACGTAGTTGTTAGAATTTTGAATTTAATTCTTTGGCCGAGCGGAAACCAGTGGAGGGATTGACAGAGAGGAGTGGCAGACACAGAGCGATTGGTAAGGTGGATGAGTCTAGCAGCGGCATTCATAATGGATTGAAGAGGTGATAGACTATGTAGAGGTAAGCCAATGAGAAGGGAGTTGCAGTAGTCAAGGCGAGAGATGACCAGTGAGTGAATTAAGAGCTTTGTTGTGTCATTGGTTAGAAAGGGGCGTATTTTGGAGATGTTGCAGAGGTTGAGGCGGCAGGATTTGGACAGTGATTGGATGTGTTGCTTGAAGGAGAGTTCGGAGTCTAGGACTACACCTAGAACCTTGGCATGTGGGGATGGGCTTATAGTTGTGCCATTGATTTTGACAGAGAGATCAGGGGAAGAGGCATATGGGGGAGGAAAAATTATAAGTACGGTTTTGGCTAGATTGAGTTTGAGGAAGTGGTGTGACATCCAGACTGATATATCTGAGAGTAAATTGGTGATACGTGAGGAGACAGAGGGAGTGAGCTGAGGGGTAGAGAAATAGATTTGGGTGTCGTCAGCGTAGAGGTGGTATTGGAAGCCATGGGAGGCTATCAGTTGACCCAGGGAGGAGGTGTAGATGGAAAACAGTAGAGGTCCAAGCCAAGAACAGAACCCTGAGGGACCCCAACAGAGAAAGGAAGAGGAGAGGAGGAAGTAGAGTTATAAGAAACGCTAAAGGTGCGGTTGGATAAGTAGGAAGAGAACCAGCGAAGTGTACAGTCACGGAGACCAAAGGCGTGTAGTTTTTTGAGGAGGAGGGGGTGGTCAACCGTATCAAAGGCAGCAGAGAGGTCCAGGAGCAGGAGTACAGAATAGTGTCGATTGGTTTTGGCCGTTAGTAGATCGTTTGTTAGTTTTAAGAGAGCAGTTTCTGTGAAGTGTTGAGGACGAAATCCAGACTGAAGGGGATCAAGAAGGCTATTATCAGCGAGGTGGACGCTCAGTCGGTTGTAGACCAGACGTTCCAGGAGTTTGGATAAGAAGGGGAGCAAGGAGATGGGGCATAGGTTGTGAAGATTGGATGGGTCCAGTGAGGGCTTTTTAAGTATGGGTCTGACAAGTGCATGTTTTAGAGAGTTAGGGAAGATGCCAGAAGAGAGGGAGAGATTGAAGATGTGGGTTAGAGAGTGTACAGTACCTGACCGCGAGATTGTGTTTCCAGCGCGATACCATCGCGCTGGTTCTCGGCGACAGGGTACTGTGAATGTCGCGCTGGCTCACTCATCGGGAAAGGAAAACTTTGTTTTCCTTCCGCGATGAGTGACAGGCAGCGCTGACAGCTGTCTAGTATGAATCCTGAGGCGGGAACACCGTGCCAAATTTTAAATGAAAAAACCGGCGTGGGTTCCCCCCTAGGAGCATACCAGGCCCTTAGGTCTGGTATGGATTGTAAGGGGAACCCCCCTATGCCGAAAAATCGGCGTGGGGGTCCCCCCCAAATCCATACCAGACCCTTATCCGAGCACGCAGCCCGGCCGGCCCGGATAAGGGTCTGATATGGATTTGGGGGGGACCCCCGCGCCGATTTTTCGGCATAGGGGGTTCCCCTTACAATCCATGCCAGACCCAAGGGCCTGGTATGCTCCTAGGGGGGAACCCACGCCGGTTTTTTCATTTAAAATTTGGCGCGGTGTTCCCGCCTCAGGATTCATACTAGACAGCTGTCAGCGCTGCCTGTCATTAATCGCGGAAGGAAAACAAAGTTTTCCTTTCCCGATGAGTGAGCCATCTCGGCGCTGGCTCCTGCGACGGGGCTCGTAGGTGTCAAATCTCGCCGAGAAGTGTGGCGAGATTGACACAATATCGCGGTCACCTACTGTAGCATAGGGCCAGATGGTGAACGTAGCATTTGTGAGGGAACAGGATCCAGAGGGCAGGTGGTAAGGTGGACATTAGCAAGTAGTTTAGCAACTTCGTCTGTAGTGGTGGGGTTGAAAGAGGGAAATAATGATTGTGCCTGTGGGCATGAAGTGTGAAGCGTGGAGGGTGTCGGCACAGTAGAGATCTCCACGTGAATAGTATCAATCTTCTGTTTGAAGTGATTGGCGATCTATTGGGCAGTGAGTGAGTTGGCGGGCGGTGGAGGACGAAGTAGAGAGTTGAAGGTGGAGAAGAGTTGACGGGATGATAAGTTGCTAATGAGAGTGGTAAAATAGGTCTGCTTGGCAGAGAGGAGGCTGGAATTGTATTTTTGAAGGGCAGATTTATATTGGTTGAAATCGCTCTGGGACTTAGTCTTACGCCACAGGCGCTCAAGAGCACGACTACGTTTTTTCAGACTTCTAGTATCATCTGTTTGCCAAGGTTGAATGGGTCTGGGCTTGATTCTGTGTGTAGTGAGGGGGGCCAGTGAGTTCAGTGAGGCTAGAAGTGAAGTGTTGTACACAGAAGTGGCTAAGTTGGTGCAGGATAGGGGTGAGATTTTGTCGTAGAGGTTGTTGATAGCAGAGTAGAGAAGAGAAGGGTTGAGATTACGTAGGTTTCTGCGGGTAACTTTAAGGTGGTTGGAGGGAGAGGAGGTGAAGGAAAGGGAGAGAGTGAAATTAATAAGGTGGTGATCAGAGAGAGGCAATGGATAGTTAGAGAGGTTGCATGGAGTGCAAAGGTGAGAGAACACGAGGTCAAGGATATTGCCTTCTGAGTGAGTTGGAGCATGTATCCATTGCTTCAGGTCAAAGGAGGATGTTAGGCTAAGAAGTTTGGAAGTGGAAGGAGAGTTAGTATTAATAGGGACGTTGAAGTCCCCGAGAATGATAGTGGGGATTTCAGAAGAAAGAAAGTAGGGTAGCCAGGCAGAGAAGTCTTCAAGAAGGGCTGATACTGGTCCAGGGGGCCTGTAGATCACAGCTATCCTTAGAGAAATTGGAGTGAAAAGACGAATGCAGTGTGCTTCGAAAGAGGAGAGTGACAGAGAGGGAGGTGGCTGAAGTACCTGAAAGGTGCTATGTGGGGCTAGCAGGATTCCGACACCTCTCCCTTACGTCCGCTGCATCTGGGAGAGTGAGTCCAGAGAAGACCACCATGGGATAGGGCAGCAGAAGATGCAGTGTCGGATTCGTGGAGCCAGGTTTCGGTAATGGCGAGTAGATTAAATGAGTTGGCAATAAAGAGGTCATGGAGAGAGGTGAGTTTATTGCAGACAGAGCGGGAGTTCCAAAGGGCACAAGAGAAAGGGAGTCTGGTCTTGGGAAGAATAGAAATGGGAACTAAATTGCGTTGATTGCGGCTGCTGCCAGAGGGTGCAGGGTGATGGGTACAGTTAAATGATGGAGGCCCAGGGTTTGGGGATATATCTCCAGAGGTTAGGAGAAGCAAGAGGGTGAGGGAGGTAATATGGGAGTGGGATTTATATGAGGGGACATGGCCCTGGGTCTTGGAGATTTTTTGTGTGTGTGGATTTAGAATTAGCAGGAGTTGGTGGGTGCAGTAATAAGGACAGGACAGAAGTGAGGGTGATATATATATGCTCTGGGGGGGAGAAGAGGGGTGAAGGAGAGATAGTTTTAGGATGGAGGACAGAGTTGTCAAAAGCAGTGGTAGAGAAAGCATGTTACAAGGAAAAGGAGCTAACGGAGTAAACAAGTTCACCTGATGTCTGTGTGAAGTTTTTCAAAGTTTTTATCTTGTGTCCCTTCGCTTTGTGCATTCGCTGAAGTGCAGAGTCAGAAGTGCATTCCACTTATAGAAAATCGCCACTTTTAGAAAGAGCCAAGTTGCAAATGTGTACCCCCTGCAAATGCTTCCCCCAAGAGAAGCTTATATATATACTGATAGGGGTAGGGTGTGGGTGGATTTCAATTAACAATCAAGAGGTTATAAAGCTTGGCTGGTTAACAGGGCAAAATTCTTAAGTCAGAAACAGACTAGGAAGAGGGCACTTAGAGGGCCTTTAGTCAAGTAATCCGACTAAGTATCCAGAATATTTAGAAAATAATAATAGAGAAGGAGAAAAGGGAAAGATAAAGATGAAAAAAAGGAATTTCCCGGGATGGTGTTCCGGCCCGCATTAGGTATACAAATATTATACATATTTAAGCAATAAATATGGTATACAACTAATGCCCCGTACACACGGTCGGAGTTTGTTCGGACATTCCGACAACAAAATCCTCGGATTTTTTCCTACGGATGTTGGCTCAAACTTGTTTTGCCTACACAAAGTTGTCGGAATTTCCGATCGCCAAGAACGCGGTGACGTCAAGCACGTACGACGAGACTAGAAAAGGCCGGTTCAGAACCAAGCGCTGCACCCTTTGGGCTCCTTTTGCTAATCTCGTGTTAGTAAAAGTTTGGTGAGAGACGATTCGCGCTTTTTCAGACTCGTGGCTTTCAGATCGTTTTCTGCCATTCAGTTTGTGCTTGTGGGTTTGTATCTGCTCTTCAGTGCGTGCAGTCAGTTCGTATTGGAGTTTTCTGTGCGATCTTGTCCGCTCGTTGCTGTTTTTCAGGTCGCTCTTCACAGGCCTTGCTGTTTTTCAGTGCGTTCTGTTACTTCGTTCTGAGCAGCCGACCGTTTTCTAGCCATGTTTCGTATGCGTACTCCTCGTAGAGTTCGTGCTGTGCGGGGGCTTGGTGTTGGGGTCCTGACCTTGACACAAGTCCAGTCCATGAACAGGGTGGGGAGGAGTTCATGGACCAAGAATTGGTTGCTTCAACGTGACCAGTTCTGTCACATGCCTTTGCTCCGTGAGATCCGTGAGAATAATCCTGATGATTTCAGGAACTTTCTCAGGATGACGGACCCCGTGTTTCACCGTTTGTTGGCTTCGCTGACCCCCTATATCAGTAGGCAGGATACCTGCATGAGGCAAGCCATCACTGCGGAGCAGAGGTTGGTCGCTACCTTGCGGTATTTGGCCACAGGGAGAAACCTGCAGGACCTCAAGTTCTCGACAGGCATCTCCCCCCAGGCTCTGGGGATCATTATCCCAGAGACCTGTTCTGCCATCATCCAGGTCCTGCAGAAGGAGTATATGAAGGTAAGATTTTTATCCTTTAATATCACATTTTATTGTATTGAATGTTTGCGAATATATTGTATTTCTTTCCTCATTCCCTAATTACCATGATTGTATTATGCTGTGAATGTCCCCTTTGTCCTCATGCATGCTGGATTTTTATGTAATTATTATTTTAGGTCCTTCATACATATTTGCCCTTCAATAACCTCCCCAGCATGGTGTCTCCTGCCCTATATTCACCTCATGTAGTCACTTAACAATGTATTTTATCAGCTCCATAGTAGTGCTTTACCCCAAACACCCCATAAAATGTTTTGAAATGTTATTTTTTATTTAAATTCAGGCAGAGGGCCAGAGGCTTTTTTTTGTGGTGTCCCCAAATTTTTTGTAACCCTCCCTCCCCCAACTGCTAAGTCAGCTGATCCCAATTCTCTATCCTCAATCATCTATATGCTGACTTTGCCAAACCCATACACACTATACCCATCTCTTTAGTGCTCAGATTTATGGATGAATTCCCCAAAGCATGTAGTGCAAGGGCCTGCCTGTATACTTTCCAATGGTACTGTTTAAAGTTCTTGTATCCTATTATGATCTTGATAGGTAATAGCAGAATGTCCAAATGTGCTCAAATGTGTACAGTGAGTATTTATATCTTTGTATTATGACACTTCTTACCTGTCCAGTGGGCTGCCAATAGTGTAACTAAGGAGGGGCTGTTCCAAGTAATACCCTGTATTTAGGCATTCATCTCTCAATGAAGTGAAGAGGGTTACCTGTCCAAGAGTTCCCCCCCTATAATGTTAGAAATGGCCCATGAGAGGGGGGGGGGGATATGATAGGTGTACCTTATACTTTGTTGTTGTTAAATTCCCCTTAATAAATGCTATCTGGAGGTTGACCCATAATGTTTGTGTCTAATCTGCTTGCCAGGTTTCTGTGAAAAAATAGTAATGTTTATTGTTTTTTCTTTTCACGTCACAGGAATGGCAGACTGTGGCCTCCCACTTTGCCCAGCGGTGGGACTTTCCTAACTGCGGAGGGGCAATTGATGGGAAACACGTCCACATCGTCCCACCACCCAACTCGGGGTCGTACTATTATAATTACAAGGGGTTTAATAGTATAGTGATGTTGGCGGTGGTGTCGGCTAATTACGACTTCTTGTATGTGGACGTGGGGAAGAATGGCCGGATGTCCGATGGTGGAGTGATCGCCCAGACGGAGTTCTACAGGCGTCTCCAGAATGGCAGCTTGGACTTGCCACCTCCAGAGGACAATGTTGAAGGTCTCCCATTTGTGTTCGTTGCTGATGAAGCATTTGCGCTGGGGGACCACCTGATGCGGCCATTCCCGATGAGGACCCTCACCCCGGAACAGAGGGTTTTTAATTACCGGCTGGCCAGAGCCCGAAGAGTGGTGGAGAACACATTTGGAATCCTGGCCAGCCGGTTCCGATTATTTATGACACCCATCCATATGGCGGAGTATAAACTGAACCATATAATACTTGCCTGCTGTGTTCTCCATAATTTTCTACGAAAACATTCAGCCAACTATGCTGGCTCAGTTGGGCCTGAGGCCGGAATCCCAAATACTTCAACAATGACGGCACTTGAAAGCGGCCGTCCTGGCTTGCCCTCCCTGAATGCCCGTAATGTCCGGTTACGATACCTGGAGTTCTTTGCGGGTAGGGGGGCTATCAATATGCCAGACAATCTGTGACACCTTTTTCAAATAAAAAACAACCAAAAGAAATTCTTGGTGGACATTTACTGCTTGTGTTTGTTTTAGCTGACCCTGACAGAAATGTGTTGAGTGCAGAAAATGTCGTGATTGGGTAACCTTATAAAAAACAGTGTTGGCTGGTACTTCCTAAATGCAAAAACACATTTCACTACAAGTGCACTTGCAACTGCACTGAACCTGCACTTGTAGTGCAAAGAGGATTTGCCCTTAGGAAATAACCCCCATTTGTGCATAAAACAACAATTACATCACCCCAAAAGTGTTGTAGTGTTGAGACAATAATCCACACATTCTTGAGTAAGGCACTTTTTTATACCTGCACAATCACATGTGCATTTACCAAAGGTTTTTAAAACAAACCAACATGTTTGTTGTATAAAATGTTTGCAGTAGCATTATGAAAAATCAAAATATCCATTTCAGATAAAACAGGCCTGTGTAAAACCAACAAGAAAGCCAAAAAACTTGAACTTACAAAGTTCACATTAGGTAAAACCTGAAGGCTATATCAGACATCAGTATTTAGGAACTGGGTTTGATATAGCGTTCAGATGGGGGGGAAATCACCCATGGAAAAGCCAAATTTGGAAGATGCACACCAATTTACAAATGTCCACATGTGCTATCTGCCATCAGGGGGGATCAAGGGACGTGTTTTGGGGGAGCAAGCCCTTCCTCAACGCTACTTTATAATTGAGGAAGGGGTTGCCCCCCCAAAACGCGTCCATTGATCTCCCGTGATGGCAGATAGCACATGTTGGCACACTGTGTGCATCCTCCAAATTTGGCTTTTCTAAACATTGAAAAAAGTTTGGTACCATAAAACAGGTGATTTTGTGGGGTTTAAATTCGCCCCAAAACATCAATGATGTTATTATTTTTTTTAATAACATCACTGATTTGTTGCTGGATGTTTTGCAATTGGAGATTGCACCCCATGATCTCCCCTATCAGTATCTGGGCACTTTCAGATGTAAATCGTTCTGGATCCCTCACATCACGATCACATAAAAAGAGATAAAGAACAAAAAAAATGGTCTCAAAAATCTGCCACCATCCATCTCTTTTACCTGAGTCTGTGGTCGCAGACACTCACCTGTTGTGGTGCCAATCTCCACCACGTCTTCTTCTTCCTCCTGCTCAGCTTCTTGGGTTGGTGGTATTTCAACTTCTTCCAGAGGGGGGGGGGGTCTGTGTTCTCCTGGGATGAGGGGTGTCCCCCGAATCTTTTCTCCCCTATGTAAAACAAAAATGGTATACTTAGCACACAGATATTTGATGGCAGAACTATAGAAATAGGAAACATTGCTTGGAAGTGGGGTACAATTGTCTATTTTAGCCGAGTTCCAAGATGTATATTTTTTATTGCCCTTTGTCAAGCTGCAATACTTTACCTGTTTGGTACAAGCTTCACAGATGGAGACCCCCCTATAGTATACACTGGAGCACCTGTGTGGCCCCCTAATAAAAATGGTGTTCTTGTGTCCCACACTAGTGCTCCAGTGTCCAGATGTGAAAACAGCTGCTCAGTGTCCTCTCCTTACACACAATCTAGTTTGCATTTCATTCTAGTAACAAACCCATCTACACAAACAAATATTTGGCATCCAAGTAGGCCCCCAAAAATGTGTGAAAATGCATATGGCCTAAACAATGGTGTTCTAGAGGCCGAAAGAAAAATGTTTGATACGAACGAATAATGTGCCCATGAACATTAAAGTTGACCTTTGGAAACGTTACAACTAATCAAAGCATATGGAGTAGAACGAACGTAATAAAGACAGAAAGAATAGGAACAGAGCACAACTACTTACTTTTTTGCAGCACTCTCCGGATCTTTCGGTACTGCTCTGGCTCTCTCAACTTCAGGTCCGACCACCGCTTCCTGAGCTGATCTTTAGACCTTCGTACCCCGAAATTCCGCTCGAGACTCCTGACCACTTTCGCCATGATTTTGGCCTTTCGGATGTTGGGGTGGGGGTAAGGCCCATATTTTCCGTCATAGTCGGACTTCCTCATGATGTCGACCATCTCCAACATCTCCCCAAACGACATATTTGTGGCCTTAAAACGTTTCCTTCTGGATCGGGACGTGCCTGGATCCGCCCTTTCCTCCTCCTCCTCCTCCTCGTTGCTACAATTAGCCCGCACCTGCTGTATGTCCGCCATCATGCTCTTCCCCCACTGCGCCGAACGAAAAGGGGCGGGGAATACACTAGAAAGAACGTCAGGGGCGGGCGGAGTTACACGCATGCGCAGTGTATATAAAGCGTAACACGCGTGCGTATTACATTTGATCTGTGAGCGGAGGAAGGAGCATTGAATGCGGCGATCGTAAGAACGAAGGTAAGAGACAAACTTGGGCCTATACTGCTTCTATAGATTGAGGCCTATATTGTAACAAGATTAGGAGAGTTTGGTGTGACATTAGGCTTTGTCTTGTGTTGTGTCTTGCAGTGAACATGGATATGGTACTGGAAGATCAGGACTTCATTTCAGTCTTCATAGAGATGCTAAGGGAGCTGCCCTGTCTGTGGGAGATTAAACACCCCCATTAAAAGAACTAAACAAAGAGGAAGGCAGCACTGGAGCAATTGTGTGAAATTGTGAAGCAGGTGATCCCCACGGCAGACATCACTTATTTAAAGATCTTCATTGGTGGCCTGAGGAGCACATATCTGAGGGAGCGCACTAAAGTCCTGGATTCGCAGAGATCCGGAGCAGCAGGTGACATCTATGTCCCCAGGATGTTGTACTACGACAGGCTGCACTTTCTGGCAGGCCAGACTGAACCCAGGCCATCCCTCTCAAGTCTTCCTTCCACGCTTCCTTCCCCCCTGGCTGAGGCTTCTGACGCCCAACCTGGGTTTTCCAGGTGATATGTGGAGGAGCCCAGATTGAGCCAGGTATAGCATTCCTCTAAATATTTCTGCTTGTCCAATCAATGATGTTAACTAGATGTTAGTTGGGAGTACTAATTTAGGATTGTGATTGATGATGCAAAAACTAAAACCATGTCCCTTTTTCATAAACAGGGAAGAATCAGCCAGGAGGTGGCTGATCTGCAGGTCCCTCCACCCCCCCCTGGAAACAGAAAGTGGCAGGAGGAGGAGTACCCTAGAGGAGGCGGCTATCAGATTTTTTAGTAGGGCTACAGAGGTCCTGGGAGCACCACACACCAGGCAGGAGAACCTTGCGGCATTCATTGCCTATAAAATGCAGAGGATGGAGGAGGGCCAAAATGCCATGTGTGAGGCCCTCATATCGGAGGCTCTGGCGAAAGGTGTGAGGGGCCAACTTACACCTCACACACAGCTTTGGGATGGTCCTCCTCCTCCTGCAGGTCCTACTCCTCCTCCAGGTCCTACTCCTCCTCCTGCCACATCTCCAACTGCACAGCCACAGCCCGGAAGGAAGTGTGAAAGGAAGACCAGAGAGTGAGGACCCTGGATCCAGTCTGATCGGCCAAAAGATGCAGCCTCTTGTGGTACCACAGCCTGGGGACACTGATGTCATCTGCTGCTATCCAAGTCTCTGTGAATCCCGGACCAGACTGCCCTCCCTTATATATGGACTCCTCAGGCCACCAATTTTGAGGTTTAAGAATTGATGTCTGCCGTGGGGGTCCCAGGCTTCACTAATTTCTCCTGTTGATCCAGTGTTGCCTTCCTCTTTGTTTGGTTCTGAGCCCTTAATAAAGGATTTTTGTTTTGAATTATACTCTCCTATGTGTTTTACTTCAAAAATGATGGTTTGTTTGTGAGGATTCAGGTACATTTCTAATATACAATGTGAAATGAACAAGGGACACCAACAACAAAAAATCTCATGGAGATTAAATAATAAAAGATATCAATGGTGTTGGGGTAACTTGACACACAAAACACACACAAAAATATTCTGGAGTAAAAATAACATTAAACAAAGATCAGCCTTGGAAAAAATCCAAACATTAAAGAAAAAAAAAGGCTTAAAAACAAAAAAAAAAACATAAAAAATATAAAACTGTCAGATGTGACAACTAATAACAATATATTGAGGGAATCCCACTAAAAAAAAACAAATAAAACTTTGTGAGAAGTGTGTGTGAATATGAGCAGCAAAACTACTTAATTCTTGTCACATTATAAAGAAGAAGAGAGTGCGCTGTATTAAACAATTTTTTTACATTGCAGCGTGACGAAAGTGCTGTATCCATTGCGAACGCTAAGTTTACCAGAACGAGCTGTCCCGTGTCGGAATTTCTTCTGAGCATGCGTGGCACTTTGTGCGTCGGAACAGGCCACACACGGTCGGAATTGACGCGATCGGATTTTGTTGTCGGAAAATTTTATCTCCTGCTGTCCAACTTTGTGTGTCGGAAAATCCGATGGAAAATGTCCGATGGAGCCCACACGCGGTCGGAATTTCCGACAACACGCTCCGATCGGACATTTTCCATCGGAAAATCCGACCGTGTGTACGGGGCATAAGTGTGGTAACAACAGAGACTGGTCAAAATCAGAGGGGAAGTAGTTTTTAACCCATGGTTGCCAAATCTTGCGAAAATTATTGATTTTATTTTCTTCAATAGCTGTCATCTTAGCATATAAAAGTGCTCTGTTCATTCTGTGTTTGGCTTCAGCAAGAATTAGATTTTGTGACTTCCATGCCTTGGCAATCATTTGTTTAGCCTCAGTACTAAGTTGAATAAACAATTGAAATTGAGTATGGGTGAGTATTGAGGGTTTAAGGTTTAGGAGTCCCATAGCAGGATATGGAGGAATTGTGATTTCCAGAGCTTTAGAAGCCATAATAAATATATTCTTCCAGAATTCTTTAACTACAGGACACTGCCACCATATGTGGAAATGTGTTCCTGGTGTGTCACATCCTCTAAAGCAATTGGGTCAATATGTGGGGACAAATTTAGCTATTCTAGCTGGTACAAGGTACCAATGTGCTAGAACCTTGTAATTTGTTTCTACAGCAAAACAGTTTGGAGAGGAAGTTTTGGTGGCTAACCATATATTTGACCAATCTTGTTTATCAAACTCTCGATTCATATCCTGTGCCCATTTAGTAGCGTATGAGGGTAGAAACTCACTAGAAATCACATTAAGTTGGTGATATAAAATTTTGATAAGTCCTCTAATGTGAGGGTCGCTTATACATATCCGCTCGAATTGAGTCATTTGATTAAGAGTTGAGCCTGTACTAAGAAGCGATTCATAGAAATTTTTAATTTGTAAATATCGGAATATTTCTGTTTTAGGTAACCCAAAGGTTTCACATAGTACAGGAAAGGTATAAATAGCTTTAGCCGAGGAAAGATTATATAAACGAGTCAGGTTCGTAGAGGACCATGCAGAAAATGATCTTGGAAATTTCCAAGCAGGATAAAAGGCTGGATTATTAAGAAATTAAAGCAAGGATTATGTGTGTTATATGTGATTGAAGATTATGCGTAGACTTACATTTATCCCATATTGCTAGGGTCTGTTTTGTAATAGGATTAGAAAGATGTACTCTTTCAGCAGGACGGAGCCATAACATATTTGCCACTGAGATAGGGTCACTTTCTACCGATTCAATAGCTACCCATAGGGGAGTTTCTACAGAAGTATGGTATTTGGGAATAAGTGCTATCTGAGCGGCGTTGAAGTAAGAGGAAAAGTTGGGTAGTCCCAAACCTCCACTCAATTTATTAAGGTAAAGCGTGGATTTAGGTATTCTAGGTTTGGTGGTACCCCAAATGAAGGACATAACTCTACGTTGAGTAAGTCTAAGAAAGTAAGATGGTAAAGATATAGGGAGTACCCTGAATAAAAACAAGAATTTCTGCAAGATTGACGTCTTTACCGCATTAATCCTTCCCAACCATGACAATGAAAGAAGAGCCCATTGTTTCAAGAGGCTGGAAATTTGTTTTAGAAGGGGCAGGTAATAAGCCGCAAAAAGCTCTTTAAGGGAAATTGTGAGTTTTATTCCTAGGTATGGGAGTTGCTTTGGAACCCAGTTAAAGGGTAAGGTAGTTTGTGCCTGCTGAAGTTCTGATTGAGATGAGGAAATATTTAATGCATTCGATTTTGTTGGGTTAATGTGTAGTCCTGAGATTTGGGCGAAATTATCTAATGTTTTAAGTAAATTAGGGGTGGATATATGAGGATGTGACAAAAATATGAGGATGTCATCCGCAAAGAGACATAATTTATAATGTTGACCACCTAATTCGATACCTTTAATATCAGGATTGTTTCTAATAAGGTGTGCCAGGGGTTCTATTAATAGGGCAAAAAGTAATGGGGAAAGAGGACATCCTTGTCTAGTGCCTCTTTTGATATCAATCATTGTTGACTTATAGCCAGCATATTTGATATATGGTCTAGGATTATTGTATAAAGAGGAGACCCAGGTTAAAAAATTGTTTCCGAATCCCCATTTTTGAAGGGCATATTCCATATAAGGCCAAGTGACGGAATCGAATGCTTTCCTTATGTCTAAGGATACGAGGCAAGCTGGGATTCGTCTGGTTTTAGCTGCATGGATAAGTAAGAGTTCTCTCCTAATATTATCGCCCGCCTGGCGTTTAGGCATAAAGCCTGTTTGGTCTTTATGAATTAGATGACCAATAATATTATTCAATCTAGTGGCTAGAATTTTAGCTATTAATTTTATATCCAGGTTGAGAAGGAATATAGGACAATAGTTAGTCCAGGAGGTGGAGTCAGAATGTGGTTTGGAGATCATTGCTATTATAGAGGTGAGAGTCTCCGTTCTAAATGAGTTACCCATAAGGATCAAATTGAAGGCTTTAGTTAAGACAGGTGTTAAGATATGTGCAAATTGTCTATAATATGCTGCCGAGAATCCATCTGGGCCTGGTCTCTTACGTAATTTTAAAGGATTTTATTGCGTTGAGAACTTCAGTGTCCTTAATTGGGCATTCAAGAAGATCCCTCTGTTGATCAAGATTAGGAAGCATGATATTGGAAAACAGAGTATCTGTTTTAGTTTTATCAAAATTCGGAGCAGAAGAATATAAATTAGATAAATTAGAGCAAAAAATTTCAAGTATTTTCACTGGGTTACTAGTGTGCGCTTCTCGGGATACTTTCAATCTGATAGGCGTATGTATATGTTGTGAATTCTTTAATATTCTAGCCAAGTAGGTGTATCAGGTTTATTTGCCCTGCAGTATTGAACATACTGACGTTTACGTATAAGCTTATCTGCAGAATCAGTCATAAAAAGATCTAGGTCCAGGCAGGCTTTTTCTAGTTTGGAATTATTAGTTTTAAAAGTCTGATGACAGTCATTAAAGGTAGATTCAAGTTTTGCAAACAAAAGTTTGCGTCTCTTTTAAGGGTAGTGGCTTGTTGTATCAATCTACCCCTAATGACTACTTTGTGTGCCTCCCATAATGTGATAGCAGAGATATCGTCGGTGTCATTAGATAGTAGATAATAACAGAGAGTGCTTTTTCAATCTCAACACGATGAGAAGGATTGGTCAATATTGAGTCATTTATACACCAAGTGGTGTTGTGTGATCTGGGAACTGTGGAAACAATGGTAATGAATACTGCACAATGGTCTGTCCAAGGAAAAGGAATAATTTTGGATGATATCATTTCTGGTAACATACTTGATGGAATAAGAATATGATCTATTTGTGAAAATGAGTTATGCAGGTAAGAATAGTGGGTGAAGCGCCTACCTATCTACAAGGCCGTGCGTGGTAGGTAGATGTTGAAAAGTTAGATTTATTGAGCTTGTAGTAGGTCCAGAGGGAGATTTATCCAAGAACGGGAAAATAGTTGCATTAGAATCCCCACAAATAACAACAGTACCAAACTTATGTACTTCTATAAGTTGAAAAAGGTGAGATAAAAAAGCTGTTGGGCGTTTATTGGGCGCAGAGTAAGACACAATTGTAATAGGATTATCAGAAATAAATCCTGTTAGGAGAACATATCGTCCCTCAGGGTCTATTAATTTTGATACAAGGTTAAACGGAGTGGAACAATGAAAACCAATCAGGGTTACGCGCTGTTTAACCATAACGGAAGCAGTGTAGAATTGTGGATATGATGATGAAAGAAATTTGGGATAAACTTTATCAGTGAAATGAGTTTCCTTCAAACATATGATATTAGCTTTCTTCATTGCAAAAGAACGTAATGCCATAGTTCGTTTATGTGGAGTATTAAACCCTTGTACATTCAATGACAAGATATTTATAGGAGCCATAAACCAACAAGTGTGAATATTATATCATAACGAATAAAGTAGTCACCGAGAGTAAAGGTTAAAGAAAGAAGCAATAAAAGAAAAAAAAAGAAAAGAGAATCGAGCAAACCCAATATGAAGACAATTTAGCAATGTGTAAAGGCTAAATAATAGGGTGTGCTAGCATCTCAGGAGAGTTTTTAGAACTCCCTGAGAGGGTCCGGGACCCACCAACAAAGACCCCCATAACAAGGGTAGGAGTCCTTAGGTGGTATGAGGGGCAGCAAGAAATTCCTAAGGGATGAATAACATCGGAGAACCACAGGAACTATTCCATTGCTATCATGGAAATATTTTGTTGAAATTTATTCAAAAAAAGAAGATAAGGTTCAAAAACTGAGAGGAAAAAAAAAATAAAAAAAAAAAAAAAAATATTTTTTGTACAATAACAGTACCATGTAGCCATAGCTCATTTCATTCATGAATACGGCAAAATAATTAACTCAGCCAGCATGCAGTGCTGGAAAAAAGTAACAAAAGAGAATAACTAGTTGGACCTAAAGTGTCAGTCCATTGAATCCTCCTTCCGGCAGTGAATGTTCCTATTGACCTCACTTATTAAGATTTTGATGGGAAGATGTGGAAGAGCTGGGTTTTGGGTCCCTATTATGCTGTGTAGATCGAGAGGCTGGGCGTCTGTGAAACTGGTCTTTGGATAAAACTGCTTTGTCTAAACCCATATCAATTAGGGCTGACTTCAAGTCCTCTGAAGAGCGACAGACATATTTAGTTAACAGATGAGTGAATCTGAGACAAAAAGGAAATCCCCATTGGTAGGAAATTTGATTTTGCTGAAGTATCTGCAGTTGAGGTTTAAGTGCACGTCTTTTTGCGACCGTAAGTGGGGACAAATCTGTGAAAAGTTGATAAGCATTGCCTTGAAAGCTGAGGGATTCCCTACCTCTGGCAGCTGTTAGTAGCTGTTCTTTGGTTCTGTAGTAGTGCTATTTGGCTATTATATCCCTGAGGACCATTTATTTTGCATGGGGCTAATGCTATATGCACTCTATCCATTTCAAGCCTGTCGATAGGGGTACCAGGTAATAATTCCTGAAAGAGCGCCGTGACAGTTGCCTGCAGGTCTAGAACAGATTCAGGGATTCCTCTGATTCGTAGGTTCGATCGACGATCCCTATTCTCTTGGTCCTCTAAACGAGTCTGTAGTGTAAGGTTTTCCTCTTTAAGTATCATCATCTCAGACATGTAGTTCTGCGTAAAATTATCAATTTCATCAACCCTCAGTTCTAAGTCAGCTGTTCTCTGACCTAGTTCTCTTATTTCTTTAGTCAGTTTGTCAGTTATGTGATCAGAAGTCTGCTTGAGGGCTTTCTGAAGCATATGTTCAAAATTTTTGAATATCTCAGGTTGTAGTGCAGTTTGTAAGTCACAGTTTTCATATTCAGATTCAGACTCACCATTAGCAGCCTGTGTCTTCTGGCTATGAGGCAGAGATTTTTTAGTGTGTGTACAGCTGTGCTGTGAGGGAGAGGATGCCGCCGCCATTCCAGCTGCCAGCCTGTGTGCCGATTCCTTTGTTTTACCGGTTTTAATTTTTGTTTTAGGTACTCTCAGGACCATTGTCTATAGAGCTGATAGTGTTGGGTAGAGTTTTCATCTGTTTTGAGCTAATTGCAGCGTCTCTGGGACCTGTAGTCCTCCAGTAAAAACTCCAGAGGAGCGGAGCTCTAAGGTAGCATTACCATTACCTCAGGCTGCCACGCATGCGACCCCGTCTAGATTTGTTTCCACATTTTGTCTCTCATAGTTGAGGTATACCTATGATGACATTTACAGGCCTTTCTCATCTTTTTAAGTGGGAGAACTTGCACAATTGGTGGCTGACTAAATACTTTTTTGCCCCACTGTATTCTGTGCGAAAGTTTTAGAGTCTACAAACTTTGATATATACTGTATATTTAAAATTTCATGAATCCTAATGTACTGACTGCCTATCTCATTGCTTGAGGCCCTAAAATGCCAGAACAGTACCAGATCCCTCAAATAACCCCTTTTTGTAGACAGTCCAAAGTATTTAGTAGAACTCTTGCTGAGTTTTAGAAGTTTTAATTATTTGTCACAATGTTTTGGAAAATTAATGAATTAAATATTTTTTATCACAAAATTTTCATTTTAACAATTTATTTCTCACACACAAGGAAAACACTTTCTGCTATGCCTCCCCAGTATAGGGATATCACACGTGTGAGATTTTTTTCATAGCTTAGATTCATTGAAGGGCCCAAAATCCAAGCAGCAACTTTGGGCTTTCAAGGGGCATAAATTACGCATTCAATTTCATGACTTCCAATTATGCTTTTGGAGGCCCTGGAGCACCAGGACAGTGGAAATGCAAACAAAATTACCTCATTTTGGAAAGCAAACACTCTAAGGTATTTTTTGAAAGGCATAATGAGTCTTTTGAAAATTTAATTTTTTTTGCCACTGCTTTTGAAAAAATGTAGGAAAGAAAATGAAAATGTATTTTTTTTAAACAAAGTTGTCAATATGAGATTTCTAACACACATCATAGGCATAATTAAAATGACACCCCAAAATACATTCTGCTACTCCTCCCGAGTATTTCAATGTCACATGTGTGAGACTTTAACTGTATGGCTGGATTATATACCGGACATTGGTTTTGATACAATTGGTTGATTTGTATGATACACGATGTACTATAATGGTCACCTCTATACAAGTGATCAGGGAATATACATTAGTGTAGAGTCACCTTTAGCAGTCCTAGTTCCTATAAACCAGGGGTCTTCAAACTATGGCCCTCCAGTTGTTCAGGGACTACAATTCCCATCATGCCTAGTCATGTCTGTGAATGTCAGAGTTCTACAATGCCTTATGAAACGTATAGTTCCGCAACATGAAAAACAAAAGTGCTCATTTTAAAGGCTTGTATGCAAGTTATTGTCATAAAAAGTGTTTGGGAACGGGGGTCCTGCCCCAGGCAATATGTATCAATGCAAATTTTTTTTTTAAAATGGCTGTTTATTCAGTAAGAGTGATTTTTTAATGCTTAAAGTGAAACAATACAAATGAAATAATCCTTTAAATATCGTGCCTGGGGGGTGTCTATAGTATGCCTGTAAAGTGGCGCATTTTTCCTGTGTTTAAAACAGTACACAGCAAAATGACATTTCTAAAGGAAAAATTGTCATTTAAAACTAATCGCGGCTGTAATGAATTGCCGGGTCTCAGCAATATAGAAAAAACTCATTGAAAAAAAAAGCAAGGTATCCCCCCAGTCCATTACTAGGCCCTTTGGGCCTGGTATGAATATTAAGGGGAACCCCGAACCAAAATTTTTAAAAAAATTGCGTGGGGATCCCCCTAAAATCCATACCAGGCCCTTTGGGTCTGATATGGAAATTAAGGGGAACCCTGCGCCAAATTTTTAAAAACAATGGCATAGGGGTCCCCCCAAAATCCATACCAGAGGTATGGATTTTAAGGGGAACCCTGTGCCAAAATTTTAAAAAAATTACATAGGGGTCCCCCAAAATCCATACCAGACCCTTATCCAAGCACGCAACCTGGCAGGCTGCAGGAAAAGAGGAGGGACAAGAGAGCGCCCCCCCGAACTGTTTCACCACTGGGTGGCCCCGCCCTCAGTTATATAAGAACTGTCAAAGGTGCTGAAGCGTCACACGGCGGGAGCCTCCCATGGAGGCGGATTGGTGGTGGATTTTTTGGTTATTTTTCGGTCCGTTGCGGCTTAAAGAAGAAGATGGCTACCCCAAAGCACCCTTCCCATGTTGAGGGCATATGACCTGGTATGGTTCAGGAGGGGGCGCTCTCTTGTCTCCCCTCTTTTCCTGTGGCCTACCAGGTTGCATGCTCAGATAAGGGTCTGGTATGGATTTTGGGGGGACCCTACGCGATTTAAAAAAAAAAATTGACGCAGGGTTCCCCTTAAAATCCATACCAGACCTGAAGGGAGCCTGGGCTTTCTAGTGGGACTACAGGAAGGACCCCAACCCCTTTGAACCAAAGGTGCATGAAAATGTTGTAGAGGAGACTCCTGGTGAAAATATATCTTTGCCCCTAGACCTTTGTGCGGGTGAAAAGGAGGTCGCCCCTAAGACCCATGAGATGTCCAGTATGCCGCAGCTAGAGGTCTCCCGGGACAATTTTGGCAAATGTGAAGATAAAAAATGGCAGCTCGGTAGCTCCGGGGCTTGAGAATGTGTTTCCTCATATGGCAGTTAACCATGACATGTTGACATCAATAAGGGAGCTAGGGAGGAGGTGGAATCCTTATGGGTAGAGCTCCGAAGGGATGAAGCTAAGGGGAAAATAATACTGTGAGTATGCTATAGGCCCCCTAACCTGGCACTTTGTGTGTCGGATTTGTGTACACATGATCGGAATTTAAACAATCAGATTTTGTTGTCGGAAAATTTTATAGCCTGCTCTCAAACTTTGTGTGTTGGAAATTTGGACGGAAAAAGTCCGATGGAGCCCACACACGATCGGAATTTCCGACAACACAATCCAATCGCACTTTTTCCGTTGGAAAATCTGACCGTGTGTACAGGGCATGATTTTAGCGGGGGGCATCGATAGTTTAAAAAAACTATTAGATAAGCACCTGAACGGCCACATCATACGGGGATATACAATGTAATATGTACATATATTCACACACATAGGTTGGACTTGTGTCTTTTTTCAGCCTCACCTACTATGTAACTATGCAACTATGTACCAGGTTGACAAAATTCAGGGTGAGATTGTGGAACAGCTCAGAGGACAGTATTGAACTTGGCCCTGGGGGTTTGCGAGTCATATGAAAAGACCAAGGAATGTATTTTACAGCATTTCTTTTGGCCAGGTACACAAGCAGATTTAAAATACTATTGCGAAACTTGCCCTGAGTGTCAAAAGTCAGCCCCTATGCCCTATTACCATAGCCCACTGGTGCCAGTGCCAGTGATCGAGGTCCCTTATGATCGAATTGCCATGGATCTGATTGTACATTAGTTAAATCTGCTAAGGGCTAACAGTAAAAACTAGTGGTCATGGACTATGCCATCCGATATCCAGAGGCTGTTCCCTTAAGAAACAATTTGTCCAAGACGATCACCAGAGAGTTGTTCTAAATGTTTACCTGTACTGGGATCCCAAAAGAAATCCTAACCAACCAAGGGACTCCCTTGATGTCAAAGATAATAAAAGAGTTGTTCAATATTAATCACTTGCATACTTTAGTTTACCACTCTCAGACGTATGGTTTGGTAAAACGGTTTAACAAAATCCTCAAAAGTATGCTCAAAAAGGTGGCGAATAAAGACAGAAAGACTGGGATTGTCTTCTGCCATATTTGGCTCCCATAAACATCAATGGGGTTTGCCGTTTGTGTCAGAACTTTTCCCCTGTTCGGGAGTTCTGCTGGGAACCGAACAGGGGGTGTTCGGCCCATCTCTAATGGGGAGAAATGTTTGAACTCTAATGGAAATAGGCATGTTTAGGGAAATAGAGGGAAGTCCCCATAAGTGAGCATCTTCTTTCTTTTAAGAAAGCCTTATACACTCCTATTAAACACTCCTAATAAACACCTGCCAAACCTCTATTAATAAAACAGAACTTCAGTTAACATGTTCAATCGGAAGCTGTCTCATAAAGTTTTGTTTTTTTATTCTGCCATTAGTCGTCTTGGTTCAATGATGGCAAGCATCATACAACCCACTTACTCTGAGCTCAGTCTGTCATGGACCCACACCCAGCCTGTGACTGTATAGTGAATGGTTAAGCAGCACAGTTATGAGCTCATCTTTTCCTTGTCAAAATATTTTATTAAGTACATGCAAGGTGGTAACAGGCAAAATAATGAGATACAGAGTGACAATTGAGATGAAGCTCAATATTATGTAAGTAGATATACATACTTAAATCGTACTGTATAAACATAAATTGTCATGTAAGTACAAACAGAATAAAAAAGAACACTTATTGTAAATATGATCAATATATTAAATCAGTAAAAAGGGTTTATAGGTAATATTGATAGGTTAGTGTATAGGGAAAAAGTCTGTAGCAGCGAGAGCTACTAATTCATGAGAGGTAAAAGGGGGTGAAAATTAGAGAGCAAAGGGAAAGAAAGAGGGTAGAGAGACTAGGATAGGGGTGTCCATTCGGTAGGTCCAGTAGTTATTTTGGATATAATTTGGATATATTTAGATTTAGACCAACTACCATGGCAAGAGAACATTCTCATCAAAAGTTGAAGGGAGATGATGTTTTATCCATGGGTGCCAAAGTTTTTCGAATTTGGGGATTTGATCCCTTTCTATGGCTGCTATTTTAGCCTGAATCGTGGAGTTTTGCATCCTGTGTTTTGTCTCGACTATAATCAATGAAGGGGATTTCCATGCTTTTGCAACTGTTTGTTTAGCGGCAGTAAGTAGTTGGACAAAAAGTTTAAATTGAGTTAGATAAGCATAGTGGTTTCAGTTTAGGTAATGCAGTGGTTGGGACAGGGTGCAATCTCAATCTGAACATTTTGGAAGCCAATTCAAAGATATCTTTCCAAAAAACCCTGACAATAGGCGAGGTCCACCATGTGTGTATATATGTGCCCAATTCCGAAATCCTCGGGAACAGAAAGCAGAGTAGGCAGGTACATACTTGGCAATTCTGGAAGGTACCAGATACCATCAGGTCAGCACCTTGTAATTGGCTTCCAATGCTAGGACATTAAGGAAAGATGATTTTGTTGCCCACCAGATCCTGGACCAGTCCTCTAAGTCAATGGTTTGACCAGGATCTGCTTCCCATTTATGGGTGTATGGTGGTTTAGCTGAATCTGAATTGGGTAAAATTTGGAGTATAAGGAAGAGATAAGACCTTTATTATGGGGGTTGTTTTTACACACCTGATTCAAAATCGGAGAGTTGTGTCAGAGGGGCATCAGTATTTGTGTTTGGAGTATAAAAGTTCTTGATTTGAAGATAACAGAATAATTCTGATTTTGGTAAGCCATAAGAATCGCTGAGAGTTGGGAATGGAATAAAGGATTTGGCAGTAACAAAATTGTGAAATCTGAGAAGTTTCAGTGAGGTCCAAATTTTGAATTATGAGGGAGAGACCCATGTGGGGTAAAAGGTGGGGTTTTTAAAAAATGAGAGAAGAGGATTGTGTGGAGATTGTAATTTGTGTTGAAATTTAAGTTTATCCCATAGAGGGATTTCATGTGTTGCATGAAATTTAGATAGACTAGCGATGTGTGCTGCTTTATAATAGGATGCAAAGTTAGGGAAACCAAGACCACCACTGATTTTAGGGAGATATAATGTGTGTAGAGCTATGCGTGGTTTTGAGAGGTTCTAAACAAATGAAGTGGCTTTTTTCTGAATTAATCTTAGGTAGTAGTCAGGGATTGGAATCAGTAGAACTCTAAAGAGATACAAACGTTTGGGCCAAAGTGTCATTTTTGTTGCAGCCCAGGTAAAAGGAAATTTTACCTGGATCCATTTCCATTTTGGTAAGAGAAATATTTAAGACTATGCATTTCTTCTAATTAATAATGAGACCCTGGAGGGCAGCAAACTTGCCAAGAATAGGTAAAAGATTGGGCCCTGAAACTTGTAGGGATGAAAGAAATAGCAGGATATCGTCTGCGAAGAGAAAAAGTTTATGTTGGTATCCTCCTCCTATTTCTATTCCAGTAATAGTTGGGTTAGATCTAATTAGTTGAGCAAGAGGTTCTATTAATAGGCAAACAAAAGTGAGGAAAGAGGGCAACCCTGCCTTGTACCTCTCCCTATATTGAAGGAATCTGGTTTATATCCAGCATATTTTATGTATGCTCGTGAATTATTGTACAAAGCACCAATCCATCTCATGAAGTGCGGCCTGAAACCCCACTTCTGAAGGGAATAATTTAAGTATGGCCAAGAAATGGAATCAAAGGCTTTCTTGATATCGAGTGAGAGAAAGCAAGATGGGATGTGGCGAGTTATAGCAATATGAGCTAATAGGACAGCTCGACGAATATTGTCATTGGCTTGGTGTGTAGGCATAAATTCTACTTGGTCATGGTGTATAAGTTTACAGATGATTTTGTTGAGGCAATTAGCTAAGAGTTTTGCTAATATTTTTATGTTGAGGTTTAAAAGGGAGATAGGGTGATAGTTTGAACATGAGGAATCATCAGAATGGGGTTTTGGAATCATGTAGGTGGTTGCCGTTAGTGATTCCTGTCTGAAGGAGTGGCCATCTAATAGAGTATTAAAGGAATCCGCCAACATAGGGGATAATGTTTCTGAAAAGGTTTGGTAATATAAAGCTGAATATCCATCAGGACCAGGTCTCTTGTTCTTTTTTAGCTCTTTAATTGTTTTGGCTACGTCATCTACTAATATGGGTTTGTCAAGTTGGTTTTTTGGTCTTTGGATAACTTGGGTAGATGTAGTTGGGAAAAGAAGGAGTCAGCTGCCTTAGGGCAGAAATTGTTTGTTGTATAAGGAGGCTAAGTGAGAGCGAAATTGATGTACAATTTTGACAGTGTAACATGTGATTGTATTATTTGATAATTTAATTCTAATTGGTTTGGTTGATTTGTTAAATGATTTTAGAGCTTTAGCCAGTAGGGTGCCTGTTTTATTAGACTTCAGATAGAAGGTGTGTTTGGATCTGTTTAGAGATTTTTCAGCTGATTCTGTGAGGAATAAGTCATACACCAGGTGGGCTTTTTTTAAATGGATTTTAGACGTTTGGGTAGGATTATCTTAAAATGATACAGCGTTAAATTTGGATTCTAATTTGCGAGCAAGATTTCTACGTTCGCGTTTAAATGCGGCAGATTGTCTCGGTATTATTCCTCTCATTACTGGTTTGTGCGCTTCCCAAAGAATCATTGGTGACAAATCAGGTTTTTTATTATGTTTTAGATATTCTTTTAGAGCTTGTTCAATGGTTAAATGATGTGATGGGTGATTGAGTAATTTATCCGGGAGGTACCAAGTAGTATCTTGAGCTTTAAGGATAGTGGAAGCTATTACAGTTAGGACTGCATTGTGATCAGACCAAGTAATGGGGATAATATCTGAATTAAGTATTTCAGGTAACATCCCTGTGGTTAAGAAGATATGATCAATGCGTGTAAATGTTTGGTGGGGGTTAGAGTAGTGTGTGAATCCTCTTTTAGTTGGATTATTTTCTCTCCAAGTATTGACTAAATTGTAATACTTGAGTGGAATCACCACACATGATAATGGTTCCAATCTTGTGCATAGTAATTACTTGCATCAGGTGTGTAAGGAAAGGTGTGGGTTGTTTATCTGGTGTGTAATAGGACACTGTAGTAACTGCTGAGTCCATAATGTGTCCTGTGAGAATTGGGTAACGCTCCTTTGGGTCTTTAATTTCCGATTGGAGTGTGAATGGGATGGAGCAGTGGAACACTATGACAGTACCATGTTGCTTGGTGGTGGTTGAGGCTGTAAATATTGGCAGATAAAAATAATTCATAAATTTAGGCGTAGAGTTTACTGTAAAGTGTGTTTCCTGTAGGCACACAATGTGTGCTTTTCGAGCCTGAAAAAAACGGAACGCTTTAGTTCTCTTCTGAGGAATATTAATATCCTGAACATTCAGGGAAAAAATGTTTAGAGGTGCCATGGTAGTTGATCTAGGAAATTAAACTTACCCATAGTTATGAGGTACTGGACGACCGAACCTGTACAATTGGACATGAAGAGGAAGAGGAGAGAAGAGGAGCTATGAGAGACTGAAAAAAGAAGAAGGTACAGATAAAATGTGGTTAGACATTTCATTATAAAAAGCAATCTAAAATAATATTCAAGCATTGCCCGTGATAAGGAATAAGGATTCCCATCAGGGGAAGTAGGGCCAACGTCAAACTCCCACATAATATGAGTGGGTGAACGAGGAAGGTACAGTGGAGCACATGGGAGTACCATGGGTGGGAGAAGCGCCTTATTAAAAAGACATCCTGAAGATGTAATATTATGTAAGCTGCCAGGCTCTCTGAAAATATAATGCTATGTTCCAAAAATAAAATCCTTAAGGGGAAGGATATGAGTGTTTATTAGATCTGCAATCTGAGATCAGTTTGTTATAATAGAGACCTTTTAGGATGATGGGAAGGGGAGGGGAGAGGGAAATACCTAAGGGAGAGAGCAGATTTAAGCAATCTTACAAAGGTGGCCAGGGTATGTGCGCGTTCACTAAGAGGACAAATAGTTTAGGAGGATTCTGATTGAAACAGGTTAAGATCTTGACTTTTAAAATAGTAATCCACTGAATAGTAGAGATAAGGTATGAAACCTGAAAAGTAGGCAACGTGCCCACTAAGTATGGAACAGGTGAACCAAGCTTTTGAAGGCTTATAGCTAGGTAGAGAAATATGGGACTAAGTTGCCAGAAAATTCAATCTCAAAGAGAAAAGGTGGAGAGATGTTCTGAGGAACTGAACGCTGTCAGTCCATGCAATCTTCTTGGTCCAGGGGAGGGGATCCAAAATGACCTCTCTTGTGAGAATTTTGATTGTCAATTTAGTTATTAGGCGAGGAAGATGATGTGGATGCTGATCTTCTGCGTGATGCATTAATGGAGGATCTAGATTCTGTTAGATGAAGGTGATGAAGTGTTTGTTGAAGTTCCTCAGAGGTTTTACAATAATATTTAGAGCCTTTGTAACTAAAGCGAATGGAGAATGGGAAGCCCCATTGGTAGTTAATGTTATGGCATTGAAGATCCACCAACTGCGGGTTTCATTGCACGCCGTTTAGAAATGGTTAATCAGGATAATTCAGCGAAAATCTGATAATTATGCCCTTGATGCATTTCCAGTTCATGTACCTGTGAGGCAACTTCCGGTGTCCGTGGAACGCACGCCGCCAATGCGAACCTTGAAATACACCTATACACTGATGCCTGTTGTTTCATCTGTCCTGTGAGTGGCGCTTGTCAATGTGCGGTGTTCGTATGCCGGCAGTACTTCACTATGTTATTATTTTCTCTTTTTCTACACATGTGATTCTCTGCGGTCCGTATGGGATTTGTCTGTGGTAGCCTCACCATTCTTTTTATTCCAATCATCTGAAAAGACTCTCCATGTTTTGGCATAATTCATCATAACCCCACTAAGCGTTTTTTGACCCCCGGACTGAAAAGCTGAGGGTTCATGATTTCTGGTGAGTGGGGTCATAGGAGGGGAGCATATCTCTGATGTGTGATAACTGACGTTTCCTTATCATTTGGTTGTCAAACTTTTACCATTATTAATTTTTGTTGTCACTAATAATTGTTTAACTATTTGATTTATCACTATTGCACTTGTACACTTTACACTGTGATTGTGTATATTTAATCACCCCACCAGCGCTGTTAATATTTGTTCAATTATGCCATTGAAAGGTTAGGGGATTTTTGTCCCGAGCTGCTGCTAGAAGTTGTTCTTTCGTCGGTAATAATGGATTTTTGTGATAATATCACGTGGGGGGCCATCAACTTTTTTGGGTGTAAGGGCTCTATGAATTCTGTCCATTTCAAGACGCTCTATTGGTATGCCTGGTTGAAGTTCTTGAAATAATGCGATTATTGTAGCATGAATGTCAGTAATATTTTCAGGGATTCCTCTGACATGCAAATTGCACCGTCTGGCTCTGTTTTCAAAATCTTTCAATCTGGTTTGCAGCATTAAATTCTCTTCTTTTAAATTGGCAATTTCAGTCATAAAATCTTGTACTGTGTTTTCTATTTCTTCAACTTTGAGCTCTAAGGCAGCAGTACGATTGCCCAGCTCTTTAATTTCCTTAGGCTGTTAGTTATAAGTTCAGAAGTTTGCTTCAAAGCTTTGTGTAGCATTTGTTCAAATTGTTTTAACATAGCTGGGGGTGTTAAGGGGTTTTGATAAATATCTTGAGAAATGATAATTTCTGAATCAGACTCACCCACAGAGTCAGGCTGGTGCGTTTTCTGTTTGTGTAAATGCGCTGAGGTAAAAGAGGATGAGGGGGCCTACACCATTTTGGCTGAAGCCCGTGTCTGACCCTCCTTATTAGCAGTGTTTTTACCCTTAAAACGGCTTCCTCCCAGCACCATTATACTCCAGAAAGCTGCTCTGTCATCTCAATGATAAGGAGGGATATGAGCTGTGTAGAAGCCAGCGATATTATTTGTGACCGTGGCTTTTCTCCCTCATGGAGCAGAGCTTTAGCAAAGCACAGCTGCCATGCTAGGCTTCGCGTATGTGCCCCCCAGCTCATCTTTTTATCACTCTGTATTCTTTTTATATCAGCATGATCCTTGTCAGCACACAAACTGATTGTCTCCCTGTGCAGCTTCTTCTCCCACTTTGAACTCCGCCAAACAGAGACTCCAAGGGGCTGATACCAAGTCAAAGTCAGACACTTATGCACTGTACACATTGATCGGACATTCCGACAACAAAATCCTAGGTTTTTTTTCCGACTGATGTTGGCTCAAACTTGTCTTGCATACACACAGTCGCACATAGTTGTCAGAATTTCCGATCGCCAAGAATGCGGTGACGTACACCACGTACGACGAGACTAGAAAAGGGCAGTTCTGAACCAAGCGCGGCACCCTTTAGGCTCCTTTTGCTAATCTCGTGTTAGTAAAAGTTTGGTGAGAGACGATTCACGCTTTTTCAGACTTATGGTTTTCAGATCGTTTTCTGCTGTTCAGTTTGTGCTTGTGGGTTTGTATCTGCTCTTCACTGCGTGCAGTCAGTTCGTATTGGATTATTCAGTGCGTTCTTGTCCGCTCGTTGCTGTTTTTCAGGTCGCTCTTCACAGGCCTTGCTGTTCTTCAGTGCGTTCTGTTACTTCGTTCTGAGCAGCCGACCGTTTTCTAGCCATGTTGTGTATACGTACTCCTCGTAGAGTTCGTGCTGTGTGGGGGCTTGGTGTTGGGGTCCTTACCTTGACACAAGCCCAGTCCATGAACAGGGTGGGGAGGAGTTCATGGACCAAAAATTGGTTGCTCCAGCATGACCAGTTCTGTCACATGCCTTTGCTCCTTGAGATCCATGAGAATAATCCTGATGATTTCAGGAACTTTCTCTGGATGACGGACCCCGTATTTCACCGTTTGTTGGCTTTGCTGACCCCCTATATCAGCAGGCAGGATACCTGCATGAGGCAAGCCATTACTACGGAGCAGAGGCTAGTCAACACCCTGCAGTACCTGGCAACAGGGAGAAGCCTGCAGGACCTCAAGTTCTTGACAGGCATCTCCCCCAGGCTCTGGGGATCATTATCCCAGAGACCTGTTCTGCCATCATCCAGGTCCTGCAGAAGGACTATATTAAGGTAAGATTTTTATCCTTTTATATCAAATTTTATTGTATTTAATGTTTGATAATATATTGTATTTTTTTCCTCATTCCCTAATTACCATGATTGTATTATGCTGTGAATGTCCTCTTTGTCCTCATGCATGCTGGATTTTTATGTACTTATTTTTTTTGTCCTTCATACATATTTGCCTTCAGCATGCTCTCCTGGCCCTATATTCACCTCATGTAGTCACTTAACAATGTATTTTGTCAGCTCCATAATAGTGCTTTACCATAAAAACCCCCTAAAATGTTTAAAAATGTGATTTGTGCTTTAAATTCAGGCAGAGTGCCAGAGGCTTTTTTGGGGGGTCCCCAAATCATTTGGAACCCTCCCTATCCCCAACTGCTAAGTCAGCTGATACCAATTCTCTATCTATCCTCAATCATCTATCTGCTGACTTTGCCAAACCCATACACACTATACCCATCTCTTTTGTGGTCATATTTATGGATGAATTCCCCAAAGCATGTAGTGCAAGGGCCTGCCTGTATACTTTCAAATGGTACTGTTTAAATTTTTGTATACTATTATTATCTTGATAGGTAATAGCAGAATGTCCAAATGTGCTAAAATGTGTACAATGTGTATTTAAATCTTTGTATTATGACACTTCTTACCTGTCCAGTGGGCTGTCAATAGTGTAAGTAAGGAGGGGCTGGCCAAAGTAATACACATTATTTAGGCATTCATCTCTCAATGAAGTGGAGAGGGTTATCTGTCCAAAAGATCTCCCTCCCTAAAATGTTAGAAATGGCCCATGAAACTCCCTAAAATAAATGTTATACTGATGTTGGCCAAGAATGTTTATGTCTAATCTGCTTTCCCTGTTTAGGTGCAAAATTATTATTTTTTTTTTCTTGTTTGACTCCACAGTTTCCTTCCAACCCACAGGAATGGCAGACTTTCCCTTTGCCCAGCGGTGGGACTTTCCTAACTGCGGAGGGGCAATTGATGGGAAACACGTCCACATTGTCCCACCACCCAACTCGGGGTCATACTATTACAGCTATAAGGGTTTCATTAGTATTGTGATGTTGGCGGTGGTATCGGTTCCTTATGAGTTCCTGTATGTGGACATGAGGAAGAATGGTCGGATGTCCGATGGTGGAGTAATCGCCCAGACGGAGTTCTGGGGGCGTCTCCAGAATGGCAGCTTGGACTTGCCACCTTCAGAAGACAATGTGGAAGGACTCCCATTCGTCTTTGTTGCGGATGAAGCGCTTGCGCTGGGGGACCATCTTATGCGGCCATTCCCTATGAGGACCCTCACCCCGAACCAGAGGGTTTTTAATTACCGGCTGGCCAGAGCCAGAAGAGTGGTGGAGAACACATTTGGAATCATGGCCAGCTGGTTCCGCCTATTTCTTACACCCATACACATGGCGGAGTACAAACTGAATCATATCATCCTGGCGTGCTGTGTTCTACACAACTTTTTAAGGCCAGAATTCATAATGAACCAACCCTGACGGCGCTTGAAAGTGGCCGTCCTGGCTTGCCCCCCCAGAGTGCCCGCGAGGTCCATCTTAGATACCTTGATTACTTTGCGGGTAGGGTGGCCATCAATATGCCAGACTATGTCTGAAACGTTTTTAAAATAAAAAAATCATTTTAACTACTAAAATCTTTGGTGACATTTACTGCTTGTGTTTCTTTTAACTGACCCTGACAGAAATGTGGGGAGTCCTGAAAATGGCGTGAGCGTGTAACATTACAAAGCACTGTTGGGTGTTATTTACTAAAGGCAAAGACACTTTGCACTACAAGTGCACTTGAAACTGCATTGAAACTGCACTTGTAGTGCAAAGTTGATTTTCCCTTAGGAAATAACCCCCATTGTCACAGAAAACACCAATTTGAGCGCAACAAAAGTTTGGGAGCGTTGAAACAATAATCCACACATTCTTGATTATCAACCTTTTTAATACCAGTACAATCACATGTGCATTTATCAAAGGTTTTTAAAACAAAACAACATGTTTGTTGTATAACAATTTTTTTGGTCACATTACTAAAAGTAGAAATGTCCATTTAAGGTAAAACAGGCATGTTTAAAACCAACAAGAAAAACACAAATCTGGAACTTACAAAGTTCAACTTTTAAAGAAATTGAAGGCAATATCAGACCTGAGTATTTATAAACTGTGTTTGATATTGTGATCAGATGGGGTGAAGTCACCCCTGGAAGAGCCAAATTTTGAAGATGCACACAAATTGCCCAAAGTTAACATGTGCTACCTGCCATCACGGGGGATCAAGGGACGTGTTTTGGGGGTGCAACCCCTTCCTCCCAGCAACTTTATTATTGAAGAAGGGGTTGCACCCCCAAAACGCATACATTGATCTCCCGTGATGGCAGATAGCACATGTTGACACACTGTGTGCATCTTCAAAATTTGGCTTTTCCAGAATATGTAAAAAAATGTGAGAAATTTTTAGATTCCAAAAAGCACAAAAAAGGGAAGGGATTTGGAGATGTTTCAAACTCGCCCTAAAACATCAATGATGTTCTTCATTATTTTTTTTGAACATTATTAATGTTTTTCTGGATGTTTTACAAGTCCCTATTACACTCCATGATCTCCCCGATCAGGATCTGTGCACTTTCACTGGTGAAATGCCCGGGATCCACAACATCACAATCACCTAAAAAGATAGAAACAAAAACACACCATGTATTATAAATATGACGGCATCCATCTCTTACCTGAGCCTGTGGTCACAGACACTCACCTGTTGTGGTGACAATTTCCACCACATCTCCTTCCTCCTCCTCCTTCTGTTGTCTTTGGTGGGTCTCCACTTCTTCCTGAGGTGGGGGTCTCTGGTCTCCTCGGATGAGTGGTGTCCTCCGAGTCTTTTCTCCCCTATGTAAAAAAAAAATAGGTATACTTAGCACACAGATATTTCATGGCAGAAATAGGAATATGAAACATTGCTTGGAAGTGGGGTACAATTGTTTATTTTGGGCAGAGTTACAAGATGAAATATTTTTTCCCTTTGTCAAGCTTGAATACTTACCTGTTTTGTACAAGCTTCTCAGATTGAGACACCCCTATAGTATACACTGGAGCACCTGTGTGGGACCACCTAATAAAAAGGGTGTTCTTGTGTCCCACACTAGTGCTCCAGTGTCCAGATGTGTAAACAGCTGCTGAGTGTCCTCTCCTTACACAGAATCTAGTTTGCATTACATTCTACTTACAAATATAGACAACAAAATTATTTGAATAGAAGTAGGGCCGAAAAAATGTATTCAAATGCATATGGCCAAAACAATGGTGTTTTCTAGGCCGAACGAACAATGTTTCATACGAACGAACAATGTGCCCATGAACATGAAAGTTGCCATTTTCAACTGTACAACAGTAAAGAAAAGCACATGGAGCAGCACGAACGTAATAAAAAGAAAGAATAGGAAGACAGGACAACTACTTACTTTTTTGCAGCACTCTCCTGATCCTTCTGTACTGCTCGTGCTCCCTTAATTTCAGGTCCGACCACCGCTTCCTGAGCTGATCCTTGGATAGTGGGAACCCCGAAATTCCGGTGCAGACTCTTGACTACTTTTGCCATGATCTTGGCCTTTCTGACATTGGGGTTGGGGTAAGGTCCATACGTCGGCCTTCTTCAGGATGGCCACCATCTCCAACATCTCCCCAAAGGACATATTTGACGCCTTAAATCGTCTCTTTCTGGATCCAGACGTTTCAGGCTCCGGGCTTTCCTCCTCCTCCTCGTTGGTGTAATTATCTGACACCTGCTATGTCTCCGCCATGTGCTCTTCCCCACTGCGCCGAACGAGAAGGGGCGGGTAATAGACTAGAAAGAACATCAGGGGCGGGCAGAGTTTCACGCATGCGCAGTGTATATAAAGCGTAACACGCGTGCGTCTTACGTACGATCTGTGAGCGGAGGAAGGAGTATCAGAGGCGCCGATCATGAAAACAAAGGTAAGATTTAAAATTGGGCCTATACTGCTTATAGATTAAGGCCTATATTGGGACAAGATTAGGAGACTTTAGCCTGACATTAGGGTTTGTCTTGTGTTGTGTCTTGCAGATAAAATGGATGGCTTCAATGACCACAACTTCCTCCCCCTGTTCATAGACAAATACAGGGAGCTGCCCTGTCTGTGGAAGGTGAAACATCCTCATTATAGTCATAAACAAAAGAGGCAGGCAGCGCTGGAGAAACTGCTGGAGTTGAAGAAGGTGGTCCCCACAGCAACCATCCCCTATTTAAAAGCCAAAATTGGTGGCCCGAGGAGCACTTATCTTAGGGAGCACAAGAAGGTCACGGATTCCCAGAGATCCGGAGCTGCAGCAGATGACTTTTATGTCCCCAGGCTGTGGTACTATGAGAGACTTTGTTTTCTGTCAGACCAGACTGAAGTCAGGGAATCCCTCTCCACTCTTCCTTCCACTCTTCCTTCCCCCCTATCTTCCACCCCAGCTGAGGTTTCTGATGTCCAACCTGGGACTTCCAGCCAGGAAGAAGTGGAGGAGCCCAGCTGGAGCCAGGTATAGCATTCTTCTACAGATTTCTGAGCAAACAATAAATAATGTTTACTAGATGTTATTATTGATCACTAATTGCTGATTTCATAAAGTGTTTTACATATCAATAGACAGTAGTGGGCCAAAATAATTGGGACAAGAATGAAAAATGCTGGGCTCAGAATGATAGTCTGTTATATTTGATAACATTCAATTGGCAACAGTCATGAGATGAAAATTGTGTGTGATTGATGAAGAAGAAACTAAAACTTTGTCCCTTTTTCATACACAGGAAGACCTCAGCCAGGAGAAGGAGGGTGTGGAATGTGCCACACAGGAGGAGGCTGTGGAATGTGGCACACAGGAGGAGGCGGGGGTAAGTGGCAGCCAAGAGGAGGCGGGGCTAAGTGGCAGCCAGGAGGAGGCGGGGCTAAGTGGCAGCCAGGAGAAGGCCGGGCCGAGTAGGACCCTGACTGAATCGCCGGTTCCTCCCCTCTGCCTTCCAAACAAAAGACCCAGGAAGGGGAGTAACGTGCAGGATTCAGCACTCAGGCTCATTCAGGAGGCTTCTGCGTCCCTCAGAGCCACCCCCACTCATGAAGAGGCCTTTGCCTGCATGGCTGCCACCAAACTGCAGGGCATGCAGGAGGGCCAACACCTCCTGTGTGAGGACCTTCTTTATAAAGTCTTAACTAAGGGGGTGAGGGGCGAAATCACACACAAAACCCACCTGAGTGAGTTGGACCATCCTCCTCCTCCTGCCACAACTCCACCACCAGAGCCACAGCATGGAAGGAAGCGTGGAAGGAAGACCAGAGAGTGATGACCTGGGTTCAGTCTTGTCTGGCAAAATATGCAGCCTCTTGTACTACCACAGCCTAGGAACATACATACGTCATCTGCTGTTGTACAGGATCTCTTGGACTTCTGGACCAGACTGCACTCCCTTACATATGGACTCCTCAGGCCACCAATTTTGTTGTAAATTAATTGATGTGTGCCGTGGGTGCCAAAGGCTTCACCAATTTCTGCTGTCTCTCCAGTGTTGCCTCCCTCTTTGGTTCTGAGCCCTTAATAAAGGAATTTTTGTTTCAATTATACTCGCCTATGTGTGTTTTCCTTCAAAAAGGACAGTTTGTTTGTGAGGAGGCAGGTACATTTAAAAAATACAATGTGAAATTAACAAGGGACACCAACACCAAGCAATCTCCTTGAGATTAAATAATACAAGATAATAATGGTGTTGTGGTAACTTGACACACAAAACACACACAAAAATATTCTGGAGTAAAAAAAAAATTAAAAACAAAAAAAAATCAGCCTTGAAAAAAAGACAAACCAAAAAAATAATTATATATATATTTTTTGTCAGATGTGACAAATCAAAATATATTGAGGGAATCACGATAAATAATAAAGAAAGAAGTTTGTGAGAAGTCTGTGTGAATATGAGCAGCAAAACTACTTCATTCTTCTAGCATTATAAAGAGGAGAGTGCGCTGTATTAAACAATTTTAAACATTGTAGCCTGACAAAAGTGCTCTATCCATTCTGAACGCTAATTTTACCAGACCGAACTGTTCCGTCTCGTAATTTCTTCTGAGCATACGTGGCACTTTGTGCGTCGGAATTGTCCACACACGGTCGGAATTGACACGATCGGATTTTGTTGTCGGAAAATTTTATAGCCAGCTCTCAAACACTGTGTGTCGGAAAATCAGATGGAAAATGTCCGATGGAGACCACACACGGTCGGAATTTCCGACAACAAGCTCCGATCGCACATTTTCAGTCGGAAAGTCCGACCGTGTGTATGGGGCATTACAGTGGTTGCATAAAAAATATGATGCACTAATGATTAAAGATATATTGTGTCTTTTATGTCTGTTTAGATTTCAGCTTTAGGATATTAGGGTCTTATACGTAAAATTTTGTATCTGATCCACCCGTAGCTGCCCATTCCCACCAGTAAATGTACTTTATGTTCAGCAATAAATATACTTTTCAATAGACTAATGTCAGATTTGTTTTCCACATGTTATGAGTAAGGTGTTTCCCCTGACACCCTAAGGTTTGATCCATTGCAGAATGAAAAGTGTCATTTTGGCAGGTTGATAGAAACGTGGACCATACACATAAACATATTGTTGTATGATAAAAAAGATTGAGTGACATTCCCACACCACATGTGTAAGATTGACATACTCCGATTGCTATCGATTGACCTGCTGATCTTCGCCTAGCAGGCAGATGACAAGTCCATCTCCACTCACTATGCTGAGATGTACCTGTCAGAGTCCCGCTCTCCGCTCGGATGAAAATGGACAGGATGATCTGCCAGATGGATGGAAAATAGGGCCACCATCTGTCTGGATTTGGCGGGGAGGATCAGATCAGATGGCAGCGGGTGTCAGCAGACATGTCACCACTGACATCCGCTGCCCCATAGGGGTAAATGGAGCGTCTGATCGGGTCTGACTGAAAAATTTACAGGCGGACCTGATTGAAAAACCCATGTAACGGGGACCTAAGGATGCTTATGGGTTTGTGTTTACATACCATATCTGATGGTTTGGTTTTTTTTTTTGTTTTTGTTTTTTTTTTCATTATCTTCTCATCTCCATTAAGCAAGCGCAGATGTAAATAATGCATAGCATGGTGCAGCACAAAAGAAAGTAGTAGTTTTTTCCACAATATATTCACTATAAAACATTTTGAAGAATATAAAATATGGCTACGGAGCAGTCATGACTGCTCCGTAGCCATATTTTATATTCTTCAAAATGTTTTAATTGCTAATTTGTAATGATGAAGCAATTTCCATTAGTAAAGGCAAGTCTCAACCCACATTTACTAGTATATGTACATAAGAAGTAACTATAACAAATTATTTTTTTTCAATTCGGTACAAGTGACATTTTTGGTCACTCATCAAGAGGTTCTCATCAAAACATCACCTTGTATCAGTGGGAAGAAAGGTCGCCTAAAAATAACTGTTTTAGTTAATTGTAAAAGTGTGCCAGGAAAGACAAATGTGTATAAATCCTGTAGTGTCAAGCTGCCTAAGGACACTGTTAACGCTTCTAATCAATGAGAAAACATCTTAAATTATTAAAGCAAACTTTGCCCAATTCAAATTATAGGGTGTACAGCCTGATTCAATCCAATCAATAACATTGCATAATTGGTTCTAATTAGCAAATTAACTTCTAAAATTAATCACTGACATTAATTGCTTGTGAGTAAGAGTAATGGAAGTTGGTAAACTATCTATTTTACAGACTAAGCATTTTCAGATATAAAAACTGTCTGGAAGTGCTGCAACAAGATCATCCTTCCATAATAATCACTTAAAGTCTCAGGAGAATGATTCTGTTTTGGCGGATAAACTACTGTGAGTTGTTATTCTTGTCAGTCAGAACAGTTTGTTCACATTGCCATTGAAAGATTGGATTTCATTGGACAATTATATTGTTTAATAATTTACTCATTGAGCTGACTCTTATTGTTTATAGCTTTACAGAGGACTTTATTCTTATTAGTTTTGCACCCCAAGGAAGCTTACAAATCCAATGTCCCTACTACAATCAAGCAGCAAAAGCAGCCTTGTGGGATGATTTACCTCTCTTGGCACTTATGAAATACTTTAGCCCAAGTGCAAAGACAACATTGCCACAAGCAGTAGTTGAAAAAGAGACTTTTTTGATCCAAACCACATGGAGTAATATGCTTGTTACACAAGCTTTTTTGTGATATGTTTTCAGTGAAGTGAAGACTGTAATAAAGAAAATGTTGCCTTTGTGCTTACCAAAATTATAGACATTTGCTAACACAGTAGGTCCACTTTTAGCAGTGTGTATTATGTATTTGTTATGTATGTGTGTTTGTATGTACAGTATGTATATAAAATGTATTTTGTATACATATATATATATATATATATATATATATATATATATATATATATATATATATATATTTATTTCTTTATTTTTTGTATCAATAGATATCATTTGAGGTATAATATTTTTAATATATGAAGTGTATAATTCAATTATTTTTTTGTCTTGCATTGGAAAGGGCCTGATCCTACTTTCTGAAGCTTTCACAGGGCTCCTAGTTTTGCTTCTATCTTCCAAGATAGTTACTTGTAGACCTGAATAAAGGAGAGAGTGCAGGTGATGGATTACTAGATTTGATCCTAGTAGTAGAGTATTGTACTATGTTAGCCATTTAATATCTGGCTTCCACCTATGAAAATGAGTACCTCTTATTACTTATTAAAAAGCATGTAAAGAATAATTAGACACACACTCCTTAACCATATCAGCCCCGGAAGGATTTACCCCCTTCCTGACCAGAGTATTTTTTGAGATTCGGGACTGCGTCGCTTTAGCTGACAATAGCGCGTTCGTGCGACGTTGTACCCAAACAAAATTGACGTCCTTTTTTTCCACAAATAGAGCTTTCTTTTGGTGGTATTTGATCACCTCTGCGGTTTCTATTTTTCGCACTATAAACAAAAAAAAGCGTCAATTTTAAAATAAAGCAATATTTTTTACTTTTTGCTATAATAAATATCCCCAAAAAATATATAAAAAAAACAAATTTCATCCACAATTTAGGTCGATATGTATTCATCTACATATATTTGGTAAAAAAAAACACAATAAGTGTATATTGTTTGGTTTGCGCAAAAGTTATAGAGTCTAGAAAATACATTTTGGAATTATTATTATTATTTTTTTTTTTACTAGTAATCGATCTGCAATTTTTATCAGGACTGCGACATTGTGGCAGACGGATCAGACACTATTTTGGGACCATTGACAATTTTACAGTGATCAGTGCTATAAAAATGCACTGATTACTGTGTAAATGTCACTGGCAGGGAAGAGGTTAAACACTATGGGGTGATCAAGGGGTTAAGTGTGTTCCCTGGATATGTTCTAACTGTAGGGGGGATGGGCTCACTACAACATGACAGAGATCGCTGCTCCTGATGACATCGAGTTCGCGGAACCCGTGGGCGGCTCCCAAACCGCCAGCAGCGTGCGGGCACTGCTAGGTGACAAATTCAGAGGGACATACAGGTCCGCCCTTTTGCCTGCCCGTGCCATTCTGCCAACGTAAATGGGCGTGCAGTGGTCGGCAAGTGGTTGAATAAAAAAATTATTAAAACAACTAAACAATGTCCTATGATACAAATCCAATGCCAATCACATCATCCAGAGATGTAGATACAGCATAAATCACTCTGACCTGCAGCCACGATGACCCTGCCATCTAATGATGTGCTGCCACTGCTAAATGAGAGATTCTAACCAGGTTCTTTACAAACAGGAGTTGGGGCTTTATCCCAGTAAACTGGCTAAATTGTCTAATTTGATATTTTATCAAACTGTAAACAGGCTCATCACTAGTAAGCACATAACATTGAAATCATCAAATCACAATGAACCAGAATATATGTGCTATTATCTTTTCTATATATGAAATGTAACCTTTTATTACAGGCTCTCAGATCAAATAAAATGCAGGCTGTCCATAATTAGAGACCAGAACTCAATCATTTTTGTGGTGGTTCTTGTTTACAAAATTGGACAATTACCCAACAGCCATGTTAAAGACTTTGGACATGTTCCATCAAGTTGCAGTGTCACTTATGTTATGCTAAAGGTGTCATAACAAATTGTATTGTTAAACACAATAGCGTAATCCTTTTATTATCTTTGTCTTGTACTTGTGATGACAAAAAGGAAAGCTAAAGTGAAACTCACAGCCAAGGACACCAATTTTCACAGTAATATGATTTCTTGTGTGTACATATGTGATACAAGGGCGCTTCATCAAATGAAAGGAGTGAGGAAATTACATACTGTGGGAATTAGCTCAAATGTAGCTTTTAGTCACTCACCAAAATTTATTGAAGGGTTTTTCCACCCACATTTAATAAAATAAAAGTTCCTTACATCATGTTTTCCTTTGCAAAGGTTTTCTACATCACATCAAACAAAAGCATTCAGCCCCCTTGCTGTCTTGGTCTGCTCAGACCATCAAGTCTACTATTTCTGTCCCAGATGATTGCCTGGTCAAAATACCTGTCTTCAAGACCATCAGGCTCGAACACAGAAACTTTAGCCTAGTGTATCTGCTTCCAGCAGCCCTCACTCTGTCTCCTAAGGGTAGAGGAGCCATGAACCATACTTAGAACCCATACTCAGTGGGTACACTTTTCCCATTAGGATGTTGTCAAAATGTGTACTCAGGGTTGAATATTTCATCCCACCTAAGACTCTACAAAGCCTATAGGCATCCTGACCCCATACAGGACTTTACAAAGCCTACATGCATCTAGACCCCATCCAGGACTTAATAATCTTGGGAAAAAGTTACAATCCAGTTTCCCTTATATAATACAAACATCCCTGAATTTCTCTTCCTGCATGTGTAATAACCCTAGCTGCAACCTAGCTCATCTCATACTATGACAGTGTGCAGCACTATTACAATATACAGTATACAAATGTATGTTTCAATACAAAGATAGCAGTGTACTTTTATTATGTTTTTGAGTGGTTGATTTACTGAACGAGTAGCTCATGTTCACTTGCATAGTGAATTTTCACTTAGCTTAGTGAATGTAGTGAAGTGACATTTAATTTTGCAAAACATGGCTAATCCAGTGCAAGGAAAATAAAAAAACAAGAGTTTTGATTGCACATGATCGGATGATTGAAGTATTTACAGCTTTACCTCTTCACCTAAGCTTCACCTAAGGTAAGTGAAAGTTACTTATGCAAAGTGATCTACTCCCAAATTAAAATAGCTCCAGTATATCATAAGCTATATAAAAAAGAAAGACAATTGCCTGCTTATGTCTGTGAAAAAAAATGCACATATGTATTTGTTAGCCCACAAAACTAAAATGTAAGGTTTATAGACACCTTTTTTTTTATTTGTGCCCATGCATGGCCTGATTGGAGTAGAACAACACTGCAACAAGACCTCAACCACAAAAGCAAACTTAAAATCAGATGATACACACAAGGAGTGTGTTTACTTTGGTTTTAAATATCTGGGAGAAAGGTGATTACAATGTACAGTATATATATACCCTAGAGATGTAAGAACTGGCAATAATCGACCCTTAAAAATGAAACAGACTTAGGTTTCCTTGCATAGGTGTTTGGGTACTGGCAGTTGCTAAATGCACCGCAGCAATGCCCATGACATTATGAGAAAAGCTCTGAATGCACTGTGGCTGTTACTGAAGGTGGCATACTAAAAAAATAGCTTCAAGTGGAATTACTACTAGCCGTTCACAATTCAGTTTAAATTCTGGTACATATTTTTGGTTAACTCTGTAAATGAAGAAAAAAAAATCAGAGGTCTTCTAGCTATGGAAATCTGTCCTTTTACATCTTTAGTTAGCACTGTGGTTTCTTTCAGCTTTGATCTTCAAAATCACATCACTCTACCTTTTTCTGCTTGCAAAGGCTCATATGACTTAAATGTGATTTACAAGTTGAATAGTTAAAATTAACTATGTATGTTTTAAAATGTATGCACTTGAGATAGCAGCTTAGCTTTCTGTGAAAACAAATGACTATTTTATAATAATGATAGTAGGCATCTTTCCATGCATCTCTGAGGAGTTTCTACAGATTTCTGTGTATTTATCAGTGGGAGCTGTTCCAGGTATTTGTTTTTAACTTCAGATTTTGTCAGTTAGCTTGATGAATGCTGCTGTGCACTGGGTAGTTTGATTGATTCTCTACAGTACAGACCAATTCTTGTACCCATCATGTGTATCACTATGACAGCTTCTTTCAGGGCACTGCAGGCCATTCTTGATTACATGTCTTATTTATAGTCTGGATAAAAACAAAGTATTTTGTACCCCTAAAACTGTCAGGGTCTGTGGAAAATTTCGTACATATATATGTTTACTTCGGGATTTTATTGTCAAAAATAAAGCAGGAATTAACATTTTGGAAAATGTCTCTTTATTGTCCATTTTAAGGAAGTGTACAAAAATATTACAACCTACCATACAATAAGATCATATGTAATATAGAACATACATAATTATATGCCATACAATTAAGTTAACTTCTTCCTAAAATCAGGCAACATTGTACTCGCTTTACACACAGAAAAGAAAAACAATAATTTAAACCTAGAAACAGGGAGAATGAAACACAACATATGTGATATTGATGGCAATATGTTTACTGCTATTGTCCATGACAGTAAAATAAACAAGTTGGTTTAAAATCTATTTAGGTTGGGTTGGGGCTATCAAGGGCTTTATTTTGTCAAAAATAAAGCAGGAATTAACATTTTGGAAAATGTTTCTTTATTGTCCATTTTAAGGAAGTGTACAAAAATATTACAACATACCATACAATAAGATCATATGTAATATAGAACATACATAATTATATGCCATACAATTAAGTTAAATTCTTCCTAAAATCAGGCAACATTGTACTCGCTTTACACACAGAAAAGAAAAACAATAATTTAAACCTAGAAACAGGGAGAATGAAACACAACATATGTGATATTGATGGCAATGTTTACTGCTATTGTCCATGACAGTAAAATAAACAAGTTGGTTTCAAATCTATTTAGGTTGGGTTGGGGCTATCAAGGGGTGATAGAAATAAATATTATCTGAGCTGTGACTGAAGATTCCTAAATTCAAGCTTCATATGGAAGTTGCACTTTGCAAAAGAATTTGCACCAGAGCTTAGTGAATGAGGTGAAGCTCTGCTGACTTCCATCATCCAATCATGCGTAAGCAAAAATAATTTCTTTGCATGTGATCATATATTCTTTGCAAAGTGGAACCTCACCACATTCACTCAATTATACAGAAAATTGCCTTGGAAAGCGAACAACCTATTTACCTTGAGTAAATCAACCCCATAGTGTGTCAATACAATATGCACTTTGTCACAGAAGGTATTCATGTGGTACTAAATTAATGGGGATAGACAGACTTATACAAAATTGGAGGGGTTGTAACACAAAAGAGAAATTTTAAGGCTATAGACCAAGTGACCAATAATTAAATTATTTGTTCGCTCCCCACGGTCTCAATATTATCATTTTATTAATAACAGAATTTTTTTTCCACCAATAGATTTAAATCATGATTGTATTTCATCATTATATTTCTATGCATCTTATTTATTTATATTTAGTCTACTGGTCCTATGTATATGTACAGTGCCTTGAAAAAGGTTTCATACCCCTTGACATTTACCACATTTTGTCATGTTACATCCAAAAATCTAAAAGTATTTTATTGTGATTTTATGTGATAAATCAACACAAAGTGGCACATAATTGTGAAGTGGAAGGAAAATGATAAATGCTTTTCAACATTTTTTACAAATAAATATGTGAAAAGTGTGACGTGCATTAGTATCCAGTCCCCCCCCCCCGTCAATATTTTGTAGAACCACCTTTCACTGCAATTACAGCTGCAAGTCTTTTTGTTGTCTTTTTTGATATCTCTACCAGCTTTGCACATCTAGAGAGTGACATTTTTGCCCATTCGTCTTTGCAAAATAGCTCAAGCTCTGTCAGATTGGATGAAGAGCATCTGTGAATAACAATTTTCAAGTCTTGCCACAGACTCTCAATTGGATTTAGGTCTGGACTTTGACTGGGCTAGTCTAACGCATAAATATGCTTTGATCTAAACCATGCCATTGTAGCTCTGGCTGAATGTTTAGGGTTGTTGTCCTGCTGGAAGGTAAACCTCCGCCCCAGTCTCAAGTCTTCTTCTAAGATTGCCCTGTATTTGTCTCCATCCATCTTTCCATCAACTCTGACCAGTTTCCCTGTCTCCACTGAAGAAAAGAATAACAACAACATGATGCTACCACCACCATATTTCATGGTGGGGATGGTGTGTTCAGGGTGATGTGCAGTGTTCTTTTTTCCGCCACACATGGCGTTTTGCTTTTAGGCTAAAACATTCAATGTTGGTCTCATCTGACCAGAGCACCTTCTTCCACATGTTTGCTGAGTCCCCCACATGGCTTTTTGCAAACTGAAAATGGGACTTCTCATAGCTTTCTTTCAACATCTTCTTGCCATGTTTCCATAAAGGCCAGATTTGTGGAGTGCGGGACTAATAGTTGTCCTGTGGACAGATTCTCCCACCTGAGCTGTGGATCTCTGCTGCTCCTTTAGAGTTACCATGGGCCTTTAGGCTGCTTCTCTGATAAATGCTCTCCCTGCCTGGCCTGTCAGTTTAGGTGGAAGGCCATGTCTTGGTAGGTTTGCAGTTGTGCCATACGCTTTCCATTTTCGGATGGTGGATTGAACGGTGCTCCATGAGATGTTCAAAGCCTATACCCTAACCCTGCTTTAAACTTCTCCACAACTTTATCCCTGACCTGTCTTGTGTGTTCTATGGCCTTCATTAAGTTGTTTGTTCACTAAGGTTCTCTAACAAACCTCTGAGGGCTTCACAAAACAGCTGTATTTATACTGAGATTAAATTACACACAGGTGGACCCTTTTTACTAATTAGGTCACTTCTGAAGCCAATTGGTTCCACTAGATTGTAGTTAGGGGTATCAGAGTAAAGGGGGCTTAATACAAATGCACGCCACACTTTTCACATATTATTTGTAAAAAATTTGGAAAACCATTTATTATTTCCCTTCAATTTCACAATCATGTGCCACTTTGTGTGGGTCTATAAATTTACGGTTTTAGTTATAACATGACAAAATGTGGAAAATTTCAAGGGGTATGAATACTTTTTCAAGGCACTGTAACTGTTTTATCTTGCCAATGAAATATGTTTATTTTGTATTTGTCTAATATTAATAGATTATCGTGATGTTACTTTGTTGCTTGTACAGGGGAGTGGTTTACTGTAGTGAAAGGGGGGGTTGTATCATTTTACCTATGCCTGTTTTAGGTGAGTGGAAGGATATTCTGCTTCCATTTTCAGTGTGGATTCACCAGATGCTCACTGGCATACATAAGTCAGCATCCAAGGCCCCTGAAGATATCCATTTGTGATGAACTATGTAGGGTGGAGTTTTGGACACTGGCATCATCACGCTGTACAGTAGAATTTTATGGTGGCATTTTTCGCTTTTTTAATTCAGCAAAAAATCTCTTTTTGCCCACTTGTAATAGCATTACATTTGTTCTGTATTTTAACTTATACACTGTGCTTAAACTAGTTTATAGTATGATTAAATATCCATGGTAATGAAACATAAATAAATTAAGCTGGAGCTATGGTGATTTTCCCTTAAGGTTTATAATTTAACCACTTCATTACTGGGCACTTTCACCTCATTCCAGCCAGGCCAATTTTCAGCTTTCAGTATTGTCACACTTTGAATGACAGCTACGCGGTCATGTAACACTGTGCACAAATAAAATGTTTACAATATTTTTTAGACAAATTGAGCTTTCTTTTGTGGTATTTAATCACCACTGTTTTTTTTTTAGCTAAACAAACGAAAAAAAGACCATTAATAAATGGTCTGTGACTGCTTGCTGCTTCACTCCTGGTTGCTCTTTGCGCATGCGCGAGCCACACTGCACTATCTGAATGGTCTGTGATGTGTCCCAGAAGGCTGCGGGGGGGAAGGAGAGAGGCTTAACCAGGTTTCCGCCCCCCCAAATATAAATAAAGTGCCAAATCTAAAGGAGGGAGGGGAGGAGGAGGAAGAGCGGAACTTCCCCTTTTGGGTGAAGTCCCACTTTGACAATATACAGGCATACCCCACTTTTAAGTACACAATGGGGTTTATTTACTAAAGTTAGAAAGCGCAAAATCAGGCTCACTTCTGCATAGAAACCAATGAGCTTCCAGGTTTTATTACCCAAGCTTAATTGAACAAGCCGAGGTTAGAAGCTCATTGATTTCTATGCAGAAGTGAGCCTGATTTTGCACTTTCCAGCTTTAGTAAATAAACCCCATTGTGTAGTGGGGTATGCCTGTAATTAGTGACATAGAACACTACGGTCAACACCATTTTACAAATACATATTTTATAAGTGTGCTTTCTTTTGTAAGAAAGTGGGACTAAAGCCTCTGCTTCAACAAAATCTGCAAAATCCCTGTGAAAGCATGTCTCTTCTGCAATAAATAGCCTGCATGCTCGCAGTTTGTTGTTTTTCCCCTTTAATTCCACTTTATACCGCTGTACGGTATCACTTGAAGAGTTATATTCCTTTTTAGTAAACTAGTCTAAATAGAATCTTCTTTCTACTTATAATTCTTTAAGCATATCAGTTGTTTTAAAATAGCCATTAGCTATCCACTCATAGTATAATAGAGACTTTATCTGATAACATATACTATAATGGAAACAAGCAAATAAAAGCGTTTATAATTATCATTCAAAACAACCTCTGACAGCGACCGAGTATCTGTTCTTTGGTAAACTGTGATTAGGTGGAATATGCAGCATACTAGTCACAAAATGCATTCACAGAAAATTATTTAAAGTTTTTGCTTGCTAGAAAATAGCTTATCTAAATGACTTTTTAACAAAGCACAAAGGAAAAAAAATAGCACAGCTAAAATCGATTTTTTACAAATAAATACATGCATAAACAAATACATTTATAGCAGTCATATTAAAATGTACTGTGTGGTAGTGCCTATGACTAAAAGGTGCAATTTGTTTTGTTACTTCTGGTTATTTCTATTAGCAGCAGTCTCCTATATCCGAATCCTTTGCACTAGCTATTGCTATTTAGGGGGGCCAAGAAACAAAAGTTATATTTTATTAATATCTGTATTCCATTGCTCTTTCTTGTAACTCAGTATATAAATATGTGGGCCCCTGAATATTTTTTTGAATTGTATAAAGCCTAAAGTAGGGACCTAACAGCTCCTTAAAGGCGTCATCTTTAATAACTTAAGTTAGGTGCACTGTGGTATCTAAAGTATGTTCATTTGATATTAGGGTGTCTATTATGTTTCAAGAGAATGTAGATCCATGGATTCATGATATACTGTATACTCCAGAGCTTTGACCCTACCTTCATACATGTAACAGAAAACAAAGTTCATTAGCCCAGGCATTTTTTTCACAGTCTTCATTGGTCTTGGCTTGGTAATGCCATGCTCACTGTAGACTCTTTTGTGTTGTTTTTGGCTGATAGAAGTGAAATCTGTTGTGGTCTACTGCTGCTTTCAATTTTTCTCACACTATGTGTCCAGAACTGCCCTTCTGCACACCATTGTTATAAAGAGCAACTGTCTGTGAGTAGTCAGAAGACACTCATTTATATATATATATATATATATATATATATATATATATATATATATATATATATATATATATATTAATGTATTTCTTAGCTGCAGAGTAAATCATGCTTCAATAAGGCTTAGGTGTTTCATTGATCTTATAGTGCACTGCAAAAATGACCACAGGCTCAAGTAGTAGGTCCACGGTCTCAAACTGAGGCTGAAAAAGTCAAGTTGGTGATTTTATTTAATTACCAGAAAAGGGAAAATGTATAATACATTCTTAACCAAGTAAAACTAAAATTAAATGTATGACTTTAGAAAGTATTATGAAAATGGAAAAACTAATAAGGAAGCATGATTATATGACATGTACTGTGTGATAAAATATATAACGTAATTGATAAGCATGCTTTTAGCCAAAACTAGGTAATTCCTCATACGGTAGCTAACCATGGTTAATTTGTTTAATTGATGAGTCAATACTTCAAAGCCACAGACCCTCTAACTATCTATGTTGACTTAAAATTGCAAATGGATTGCAAACCTGTAATGGTTAGGGCTTGTTCTTAACTAGTTTGGCTGACTGACATAGTTGTGGAGTATAAAGTTAATCTCTTTAAAGGAGTGCATCTGCAAATTTGTATTTTCAGGTAAACATTAATATTATTACTATTATTATTATTATCATCATTATCATCAACAGGAAAAAAAATACTAGATTCAAATACACTATTGATTCTCTTAGTCTACTAAGGACTGTGGTTAAAATGATTTATAAACTTTCTACCTAATTGGCTATTTAAGTGAGCTACTGTACTTATTGTTTAATTGCTCTGGATATGCCACTAAGCAAACCACATCATCAAGATCCTCTCTCTGTAGTTGTTTGTATGAAGGGTTTTACCAATGATTATTTTATTATGGTAATCATGAACATTACACTAAAGAGAGTTGCAATATTAATATGGTTACAAACTTACATGAAATCACTTTAGGAACAAATCAATAGTTATGACAGAGCAATATTAAAATATGAAAAACATAATATGCAGGCATACCCCACTTTTAAGTACACAATGGGGTTTATTTACTAAAGTTAGAAAGTGCAAAATCAGGCTCACTTCTGCATAGAAACCAATGAGCTTCCAGGTTTTATTACCCAAGCTTAATTGAACAAGCCGAGGTTAGAAGCTCATTGATTTCTATGCAGAAGTGAGCCTGATTTTGCACTTTCCAGCTTTAGTAAACAAACCCCATTGTGTACTTAAAAGTGGGGTATGCCTGTATGTAGCTATGTAACCATTTACTCACCATACTCAGATGCAGGCCCCTTTAACTCAATTTGCAAAAAATCTAAAGTATATACAAATCCAAATTATTGCAATGTTTAAGTTTTTTTAACATACCTGGATTAGCACCAATGAGGGTGCTCAAATTTAATTTCACACAATCCCATCCTCAAAAGCACACAACTGCATCACTTACATAAATAGGCCAAAACCTTTATTGAATACACCTATGTATTTACAGAGTCTTTGTGCATAATATCAACTACCACATATCCCACTGATAGAGCCCATTTCTAATCTCCTGACTGCCACCTGGGTCTGCATAACCAGTTCTCTGGGTTATTGTGGTAGCCTTTTTTATTTCAGCAGTGTATTCCTTTTCACTTCTGCATATACTGCACCTTACATAACAAATGTTTTATGTTATTGTTGTTCTGCATCAACATTCAATTGTTTAGATCATTTATTCATGAGGTACATTTGTTTGCATTAGAAATGTATTTGATGATCTGATCATCACCAGATCAAGGCCATTTTCTGGAGCGATGGCTTGCAATGCTAAAATTTCATATTGGATATGGGGGAATTAAAATGATAATGTTTTATGTGGTGGAATTTCTAATGTGCACAAGGTAACTCCACTTTTGTGGAAAAAATATAGCAAGTGAAGGGAAAATAATATAGCATATAAAATTACTACACAAGCCATATTGTAATTTATTGTTATTAAAAATTACCTTTCTTTTTCAATCCACAGTGTTAATTTTCTGTACAGAAATTTCCCAGAAATGTAATTTCCTGCTTGTGGGATTGGCGCAATGATTTTCCCAGAGGTCTGCACTAAGATAAAAGTCAGATTTTAGTCATCCATAATTTCATTTTTGCTGAGATACTCCCAAAGTGTTAATTACTTCTAAAGGGATGCAGAAAATGCAACTTTCCTCATTAGAACCATGCAAGTACATTAGCTAATTAATAATGAAAAAGTCACTCCCATTCAGATTCACTCTGCACATTAACATAATCAAACAAATAACTATTTCTTCAGAGCAGAAACAGATAATAAAAGTTATCCTATTACAAAAAGTTTATCGCTTCCATCAATATTCACCGTGAGAAATACAATTTTGCTCCAATAATACATTTACAGAATCCATTGTCACTTTAGTAACGTCTTGTCATATCTCCATAAACAAGCACCAAGCCCATCCTCTTCTGCATAGCTGTATTCAAAGTGTTTCTGGGGTCTCTTAAAATCTCCTCTCCAACCTAACTGCATGTTTGTATATATTATCAAATATGTTTGCCTTTTTTATTATAAAAAAGAAAAAACTTTTACTTCTGTGACAATATGAGGGTTGTTTAACTCAGTGTAGCTCTCATCTCACCAGTGAGTCCAGTCCATGCCAGATATGCCTTTTCAGGGCTTTTTCTGCCCACTTTTATGTAAAACAGAAAGAAAAGTTCACACCAAACAAATAGTTTCCCTTACAAGAGGTTTCCACCATCAATACGAACATAAAAATACTCAGCCTCTTTCCTGGATCTTCTTGGCAGCCCTTCTGCTCTGTCTCTCAGACTTGGGCCCCTGTCTGTCCTGTCCCAGACAGCACTGTGCAGACATGTCCACCTCTCTCTGCTCCATTCCAATGACATGGACTCCTCAGTAGGGTTGGAAGCCCAGAACCCTAGATCTGATTACCCTAAGAACCCAACCCTCACATGCACCATTTGTGTGCCTGTTGTCTGTAAAACCTGGCCCAGACTGCCTTTTAACCCTTTCTCCTACATTTTCACTATGGCAGGCATAAATCCATCTTTATGTGAGTTTAGTGTGTGTGTGTGTGTGTGTGGGGAGAGGGGGGGTTGGGGGGGCTTGGTGCCACAAGTTAGTGTCTTCCAGCTTGTTGAATCCCCAAGCTGCTGATCAGAGGCTTGACCCTCCACTCAACAGTGCTGCATAGTTATGACACTGATACCACTTAGCAAAGCCAGAAGTGTGGTGAATGTAACATCTTCCCTGATCTTTTGGATAAGTAAACACTAATAACAGTGCTAGAGGGTTTGTATTCTATTTACCACAAATATACATGCAGTTTTTTTTCTCATTGATGCCAAAACAAGGGACAGTGTTCATTTTATTGATTGTTCCTAATCTTTGTGGGCAGCATACTGACAGGAATTGTATCAGCTGATTGGAGAAAAGCCAATGGGGTACCAATATTCAAAAAAAGGCAGTGACAAATTCCTGGAAACTACAGGCCAGTCAGCCTAACATCAATAGTAGGTAAAGTATTGGAGGAGATAATAAGGGACTACATCCAAGAATTTGCTGAAGAAAGCACTATCATTAGTAATCAGCATGGGTTTACGAAAGGTTGTTCCTGCCAGACCAATCTTTTAACATTTTATGAGGACGTGGGCTGCCATCTGGATAGAGGGAGGCCTGTGGTTGTGGTGTATCTGGATTTTGCAAAAGCATTCGATACAGTTCCCAATAAATGCTTAATCTACAAGCTGAGATCTGCAGGCGTGGACTATTTGTTCTTGGATAGAAAACTGGTTACAGAGATGTGTCCAAAGAGTAGTGATAAATAACATATATTCAAACTGGTCTGGAGTGGTAAGTGGGGTACCCCAGGGATCTGCCTTGGGACCAATTCTGTTTAATTTATTTATAAATGATATAGAGGATGGGATATGTAGCTCAATCTCAGTTTTGGCAGATGACACAAAAAAATCAGGGCAATAACTTCACAGCAGGATATATACATTTTACAGGAAGACCCAAATAAAATAATGGGGTGGACAATTACATGGCAAATAAAAAATATGAAGTAATGCACTTGGGGCTAAAAACATAACTGAAAACTACTTGCTAGGGGAAGAACCTCTGTGTCAATCAAGGATGGAGAAATATCTAGGAGTTCTAGTAGAAGACAGACTGAGCAATAGCATGCAGTGTCAAGCTGCAGCTACCAAAGACAGCAGAATTTTAGCATGCATAAAAAAGGGGATATACTCCAGAGATAACTATAATCCTGCTACTTTTTTAAAACTCTGGTTAGGCCACATCTAGAGTATTCTGTCCAGTTCTGGTCACCAGTTCTAAGAAGGGATGTGCTGGAGCTGAGGGAGAGTACAAAGAAGGGCAATGGTATTAACCACTTGCCGACCAGCCACCGCAGTTTTACGGTTTTACGGTATAGCATAACGATGCTATGTAACTTCGCTTCGCTCTGTGGCCACTAGGGGCGCGTGCTGAGTGCCCAAGCAGTTGTGATAACCACGGGCTCCTGCGATCACTGGTGACACACCGAGAACCATAATAATGCCATAAAACTATCCCCTATTTTGTAGACACTATAATTTTTGCGCAAACCAATCAATATACGCTTATTGTGAAAAAAATATGTAGAAGAATACATATCGGCCTAAACTGAGGAAAACATTTTTTTTATATATTTTTGGGGGATACTTTTTATAGCAAAAGTAAAAAATATTGCGTTTTTTTCAAAATTGTCGCTCTTTTTTTATTTATAGCACAAAAAATAAAAACCACAGAGGTGATCAAATACCAGCAAAAGAAAGCTCTATTTGTGGGAACAAAAGGACGTCCATAAGTGGTGGTGTCAGAGGGGAGTATTGATATTTTTAAAAGACTCTAGGACTTGCATCTTATGCCCTGTACACACGACCGGTTTTGCCATCGGAATAAACTCCGAAGGTTTCTCCGACGGAACTCCGACGGAATTCCATTCAAGCGGTCTTGCCTACACACGGTCAAACCAAAGTCCGACTGTCCAGAACGCGGTGATGTACGGCACGTATGACGGGACTAGAAAAAGGAAGTTCAATAGCCAGTAGCCAATAGCTTCCGTCTCGTACTTGCTTCAGAGCATGTGTTGTTTTTGGTGCGTCGGAACAGCATACAGACGAGCGGTTTTCCTGATAGGAATTGGTTCCGTCGGAAATGTTTAGAACATGTTCTATTTCTAGGTCCGTCAGAATTTTCGAAAAAGAAAGTCCGATGAGGCACACACACGATCAGAATATATGATGAAAAGCTTCCGTCTGACTTTTTCTGTTGGACATTCTGCTGGTGTGTACGCAGCTTTAAAGAACACAACATACAGGGATATGGAATATTATAATGACACTGACACACACACGCACCTACATAGGTTGAAATGGATGGACTATAGTCTTTATTCAACCTTACCAACTACTGTATGTAACTAATGTAAGGGGCAGTTTTCCTCTTCTTGCTCCCATTAAACTCCAGTGCTGTTTTATAATCTACAGATAGGTATTCCTGACGAAGCTCCTGGTTTCCTGCCAAAACCAGCTCATTCCCTTCCTGACACCGAAGGATGATCCAAAGCAACTACACAACTGGGGTCTTGTCTCTATAGTTCCGCCGAGCACCACACGATCCAAACCACCACCAAGGATCTCTGATCCATGGATTCCAGCTAACAACACCTTTTTTTTGAGGACCCAGTTCTTTCATTGGTTTAACATGTCCCAAACTATCATTTCATTCAGTTCAAGTGCCATTGGGTAGAGTTGACGGCTCTTAGCTTGAGTATTTCCCCCCCCCCACTGTTATAGTGTGCAAAGCACATTTTTTCCTACTACTCTTTACAGTTTATATAGGTAATTGTTTTACCTACAGTACATGCTCGTATATGCTCTGTTCTGATTTGTTACACTGCATCTAACACATATTTTTCTGCCTCTTTTATTGCACCAAGTGGAGCTCAAAAGATTTATACATGCTTCTAATTTTCTTTTTATTAATTGTGAGGACTGCGGTCCTGCTCTCAACCAAATCTAGCATCTCATACTTCATTCCCATATGACACTGCCCATTACGTCCAAAAAATGCCAAAGGGCCTTAATCACCCCTTTAAGTGCTCTCTGTTGTGGAAGGAGGCAATCACGCAGAAAGGCAGACATTTTATGCACCCAGGAGATGAATTTTGTGATAGACAAGGCTCCCTGTTGTACACACAAATTGTTCCCCCGCTGCTTGTTTGCAAATGCAGACAAAAAGGCGCGAGGAGTCATGATCACAGTAAGAGCTTTGGTCGCCTTCCGACTAGTTCATATCGATATAAACCCCTTCTGGCAGATACTTGATCCTTTCAGCATTCTTTATTGACCGCCCAATGGTGATAGTCAACATATACCCTTACCCAAAAGATCAGATTGTGATATGTGGAGATTTTATAGATGCCTCTCTAAACTCTTCCAGCTCCCACAGGAGACGATCCTCTGCCCTGTCCTCCTTACTCTTTAAGGAGGACTTTTGATGCATGGTACAGAGAGGGACTACACATTTTATTCTTCCAGCCAAAGGTCCTATTCCAGGCTTTATCTGTTTCTCCTATTTAAGTCCACACTTCAATTTGTCTCCTCTGCCTCTGTAGGACTAATAACGTGGTCTGACCAGGCACCAGTCACTCTCACATTACAATTCAGTACTACCCCTAAAACCAACACTATGTGGAAAATGAACTCCTCTATACTGGCGGACACACGGTATAGGCAGAAGATCGAGTATGGCATAGAAACCTATTTTCACATTAATAAGGGCTCAGTCTGCAACCCTAGCACTGTTTGGAATGCCCAAAAATCGGTTATCAGGGGTTTGTTTTTGAAGTTTGGTGCTCAGGAAAAAAAGAAACGATCCCAACTCACTAATCAGTATTTAACATGCATCCGCATACTTGAATGCAGAAATAAAATCTCCCCTTTTACTCAGATATCTAGTGAACTTTGTCAGCTCAGACTTGTTGTTAGCTCGAACCTCCATTGGGGATTTGATTTCTATATATAACTCATTAGCCTCACTTGGTATTTCCAAGGGAACAAACCCGGGAAAATTCTAGACAACCAATATAAACGCAGACTAGCACAGACTAAAATCCCATACTCAAAAATCCCTCTGGGTGACCAATTAACTAATCCTCTTGAAGTGGCTAATAGCTTCAAAACATTCTATACACAACTATATATAATCTGGCCTCCTCAAGCATAGACCCAGCCCCTACAGATCAACTAATACACTCCTTCCCCTCCTCTGTTGACCTTCCTTCCCTGACTGCTATTCAGCTTGAAGAATTATCACACCTATTCACAGTAGATGAACTCATCACTGCTATTAGCACCCTTCCCCCTCACAAAGCCCCGGGACCAGACATGTTCTCCAATGAATATTATAAAGAATTCAATGATCTATTGGTAACCCCTCTTTGTGAATCTCTGTACACACTCCTTGTCACAGGAGAAATCCCCAAGGAATCTCTGGAAGCAGTCGTTATCAACACCCAAAAACCTGGTAAACCCTTTGAAGACCCAATCCAATTTGAAACTTTATGCCAAAATGTTAGCAACCCATTTAGCTAAAATTATCTCTTGCTCATACATACTGACCAGGTGGGTTTCATCCCAGGCCGCTAAGCCTCAGACGGGAGGAGGAGATTTATTGACCCCATCCAGTGTCAAATGCCTTCTCTGCTTATCTCCTTTTATGCAGAGAAGGTGTTCAATAGAGTCCATTAGTGGTATCTAGAAGCAGTTCTTCTCAAGTTCACATTGTCAGGCAACCTCCTGCAAGCCATAATGGGCCTCTACTCAGCTCCTAGTGTTAAATTTCTCAATTAACCCATTTTTCCTGGCACCAAACTTTACTCTCAACTACCTAGGGATACAACTAGTTTCACCTTCCTCCCTTTTACTCAGTATTAACCTGGAATGTTTATTCCAAAAGCTTCAGGACATTAGCAAAGCTCTCTGTGCAACTCAGGCATCAAAAAATTTTCTTACCGCCTCACATTCTATGCTTCTTTATGTGAAAAAAAATTAAAATAAGCAAAATACGTATGCAAAATGTGACAATTAAATAAAGTGTTTGATCACCAATGCCAGAAGTCTGCCAAGCAAAATAGGTGAGTTTTAAGCTTTGGTGCATGAAGAGAACTAAGATTTAATTGGTATTGCTGAATCTTGGCTTCATTCTTCACATGACTGGGCTTTTAATATTTTAATATATGCTCTCTTTCGGTGAGACAGGGTAAAATGGAGGGGTGATGGTGTGTCTCAATGTGAGAAGTGATCTCAAAGCAAGTGTGGACCTGGTAATCTCAAACCATGCAGAGCTTATTACTAATGTTCATATAAAAGAACATCTGGGTAGCAGTGACTATAAAATGATTCCATATATTATGTAAGCAACAAACACATACTGGAAAGATAAAAACATTTAACTTTAGGAGAGCAAATTTTCCAAGGATAAGAGCTGCTCTCCAAGTCTTAGACTGGGAGGGAATATTGGCATTGATAAACACACCTAAAAATACCGTATTTTTACATAAGACGCACCTAGGTTTTAGAGGAGGGAAACGAGAAAAAAAATATTCTGAACCAAATGATGTACTAAAATATTTACCAGCGTCATTGAAATGCAGCCTGACCAGTGCAAATTAAATGCAGTCTTACCAGTCCCATGAAATACTGCCTGACCTGTGCTCATTAAAAATGCAGCCTGACCTGTGCCTGGTGACTAGGGCTGGGGCTGCTCTGTCTCCTGTGAGTGACAGGCTTAACGAGGAAATCGCCAGGCTTGCGGTAGATGGCTGCCCGCTATTGTGACATGGTGGCGGCAGCAATGGGGGGGTGGCCTGGTTGGTATTCGCTCCATAAGGCGCAGGGACATTTTCCCCCATTTTTGGGGGGGAAAAAGTGCGTCTTATGGAGCAAAAAATAAGGTATATTCCCATGGGCAATACGTTTAAAAGGCTAACAATAAAACCTATGTGGCTTACGGCCAAAGTTAGAAAAGCTATAAATAACAAGAAAAGAAATATAAAAATGAAGGAACACTATCATTGTTTAAAGGTTACAAAGAATATAGCAGAATATGTAAATAGGAAATCAAGGCCGCAAAAATTCTAAATTAGTGACAAATTGCAAAAGATAGTGGGACAAACCCCCAAAAATTCTTTAAATATATTAATAATAAAAAGGTCAGGTCTGAGCATGTTGGCCCTTTACAAAAAAATCTAGAGTGGGTGATGGGGGACAAAGAGGTGGCAAATTTATGAAATACCTTTTTTCAGCTCTGTTCATACAAAGGAATATGGGGAGCTTATGTCCATAATGGGGATGGTATTGACACAGCCCCAAATAATTCACAATGGCTCAAAATGTATATGGTCCAGAAATATTTAGACAGCATAAAGGTGAATAAAGCACCTGGACCAGATAGCATACACCCACAGATCCTAAAAGAATTTCTAAGCCATTGTTTCTAATTTTTAGGGTCCCTTTAATGATTCATATAGTACCACTGGATTGGTGTAAGGCCAATGTGGTGCCTATATTTAAAAAGGGATCAAGGTCTTTACCAAGTAATGATAGACCTGTTAGTTTAACTTCTATAGTTGGGAAGATACTGGAGAACCTAATAAAAGACCACATAAATAGGTTCTTGCTGGGAAAAAAATATTTTAAGCAACAGACAGCATGGATTCACAAGAGACAGAAGTTGTCAGACAAATCTGATTTCTTTTTATGAGGAGGTAAGTAAAATCTTAGACAAAGGAGTGGCTGTGGAAGTAGTAAGTGCAGAGAAGAGCAACCAAACTGATAAGAGGCATGGAGAAGCTTAGCTATGAGGAAAGATTAGAGGACTTGAATGTATTCTCTTGTGAGAAGAAGAGATTAAGGGGGGATATGATCAACATGTATAAATATATAAGTGGTCCATATAGTGAACTTGGTGTTGAGTAAGTCACTTTAAGGTCATCACAGAAGACAAGGGGGCACTCTTTACAAGGAAAAGAGAATAAACTTCCCTTAATAGCTATTTCTGGCCAGCTCAATATATTGCTTTAAAAAAGGCCTGGATTATTTCCTAAATGTACATACTATAAATTGATACTAACATTTATAGACAAAGTTGATCCAGGGAACATCTGATTGCCTCTTGAGGGATCAGGAAGGATTTATAGAGGGATATGCTTTGTTCAAATTTCATGTCTATGGTTTACAACCACTTTAAGGTGCAAATTGTGTATTTAGCAAACAGCTAAATACATAATTCAAATACATTTACTGTTTTTACCTGCTAAAGGATTTTGGCAAGCTATTTGGTATTTATACAGATACAGATCCCTAACAACAGGAGCTTTACTTTGCTACATCTTGGTTTCACTTTACTGCTTTCTTCCCCTGCACTATGCTTTTTGACCAAGGTGATAATGCTAATTCAATGCCCAGTGTGTGTGTTGGAAAAGGACAGGTGATACAGGAGTTTTTGCTGAACAAGTAAATAATTATACCCTCTGCATAGCTGTTCATTGTGATAACAATGGCACTTAAAGCGGGGTTCCACCCAAATTTTGAACAATATCTGTATGTATTTTCTTCCTTGCCTAGATGCTGACATGCCGTTTAAAAAAATTTAAATCGCCGTAATTACCTTTTATTTTTCTATTCTTCTTTGCACTTCCTGGTTCTCCTCCCATGGGAGTAAACATGTATCAAGCCTCTCCCAGACTCCTGGGATCTAGTCTCAGGCTTCCCAGGATGCCACTGAGCATGTGCGGGAACGAGCAGTGAATGCTGGGAGCACAGCATTCACCACATCCAGGAAATAAATGCTTGTGGGCTTCAAATGCCCCCAATGAAGACGGAAACCGCCTGCAGTGAATAATATAAGTTATTCTTTCCGACAAAATCTGACACAGGCGGACATATTACACACAATATGTGAGTATGTAATGCTGAGAAGAAAAGTTTGTGAATGAACTAAAAAAAAAAAAAATGATAGATAGGTGGACCCCGCTTTAATCACAAGCCTGGCTGACCAAAAATAGAAAACCTTTGGTTGATAAAATGGTAAATGTATGGTATATGTATTTTTAACCACTTGCCGACCGCCTAACGCAGATATACTGCGGCAGAATGGCACGGGCAGGCAAAATCACGTACCCATACGTGATCTGCCTCCCGCGGGCGGGGGGTCCGATCGGACCCCCCCCCGGTGCCATCGGCGGTCGGCATCTGACTGGGAGCGTCGGGAGGCGAGGGGGAGACCATCCGATCGTGGCCCCCCCCTCGCGATCGCTCCCAGCCAATGGAAATGCTCCTCTGCCTGTGTGTCGTTTCACACAGGCAGAGGATGTGATGTCATCTCTCCTCGGTCTGGCAGTTTCCGTTCCAGCGCCGAGGGGAGATGACAAGTGAGTGCACAACACACACACACACACAGTAGAACATGCCAGGCATACTTTACACCCCCGATCCCCCCCCGATCGCCCCCCGATCCCCCCCCAATCACCCCCCCCCCTGTCACAAACTGACATTAGCAGTATTTTTTTTTTTTTTTTTTTCTGATTACTGCATAGTGTCAGTTTGTGACAGTTAGTGTTAGGGCAGTGAGTATTACCCCCCTTTAGGTCTAGGATACCCCCCTAACCCCCCCTAATAAAGTTTTAACCCCTTGATCACCCCCTGTCACCAGTGTCGCTAAGCGATCATTTTTCTGATCGCTGTATTAGTGTCGCTGGTGACGGTAGTTAGGAACGTAAATATTTAGGTTCGCCGTCAGTGTTTTATAGCGACAGGGACCCCCATATACTACCTAATAAATGTTTTAACCCCTTGATTGCCCCCTAGTTAACCCTTTCACCACTGATCACTGTATAACCGTTACGGTTGACGCTGGTTAGTTCGTTTATTTTTTATAGTGTCAGGACACCCGCCGTTTATTACCGAATAAAGGTTTAGCCCCCTGATCGCCCGGCGGTGATATGCGTCGCCCCAGGCAGCGTCAAATTAGCGCCAGTACCGCGAACACCCACGCACGCAGCATATGCCTCCCTTAGTGGTATAGTATCTGATCGGATCAATATCTGATCCGATCAAATCTATACTAGCGTCCCCAGCAGTTTAGGGTTCCCGAAAACGCAGTGTTAGCAGGATCAGCCCAGATACCCGCTAGCACCTGCGTTTTGCCCCTCCGCCCAGCCCAGCCCACCCAAGTGCAGTATCGATCGATCACTGTCACTTACAAAACACTAAACGCATAACTGCAGCGTTCGCAGAGTCAGGCCTGATCCCTGCGATCGCTAACAGTTTTTTTGGTAGCGTTTTGGTGAACTGGCAAGCACCAGCCCCAGGCAGCGTCAGGTTAGCGCCAGTACCGCTAACACCCACGCACGCACCGTATACCTCCCTTAGTGGTATAGTATCTGATCGGATCAATATCTGATCCGATCAAATCTATACTAGCGTCCCCAGCAGTTTAGGGTTCCCAAAAACGCAGTGTTAGCGGGATCAGCCCAGATACCTGCTAGCACCTGCGTTTTGCCCCTCCGCCCGGCCCAGCCCAGCCCACCCAAGTGCAGTATCGATCGATCACTGTCACTTACAAAACACTAAACGCATAACTGCAGCGTTCGCAGAGTCAGGCCTGATCCCTGCGATCGCTAACAGTTTTTTTGGTAGCGTTTTGGTGAACTGGCAAGCACCAGCCCCAGGCAGCGTCAGATTAGCGCCAGTACCGCTAACACCCACGCACGCACTGTACACCACCCTTAGTGGTATAGTATCTGATCGGATCAATATCTGATCCGATTAGATCTATACTAGTGTCCCCAGCAGTTTAGGGTTCCCAAAAACGCAGTGTTAGCGGGATCAGCCCAGATACCTGCTAGCACCTGCGTTTTGCCCCTCCGCCCAGCCCGGCCCAGCCCACCCAAGTGCAGTATCGATCGATCACTGTCACTTACAAAATACTAAACGCATAACTGCAGCGTTCGCAGAGTCAGGCCTGATCCCTGCGATCGCTAACAGTTTTTTTGGTAGCGTTTTGGTGAACTGGCAAGCGCCAGCGGCCTAGTACACCCCGGTCGTAGTCAAACCAGCACTGCAGTAACACGTGGTGACGTGGCGAGTCCCATAAGTGCAGTTCAAGCTGGTGAGGTGGCAAGCACAAGTAGTGTCCCGCTGCCACCAAAAAGACAAACACAGGCCCGTCGTGCCCATAGTGCCCTTCCTGCTGCATTCGCCAATCCTAATTGGGAACCCACCGCTTCTGCAGCGCCCGTACTTCCCCCATTCACATCCCCAACCAAATGCAGTCGGCTGCATGAGAGGCATTTTTATGTCCTCCCGAGTACCCCTACCCAGCGAACCCCCCAAAAAAAGATGTTGTGTCTGCAGCAAGCGCGGATATAGACGTGACACCCGCTATTATTGTCCCTCCTGTCCTGACAATCCTGGTCTTTGCATTGGTGAATGTTTTGAACGCTACCATGCACTAGTTGACTATTAGCGTAGGGTACAGCATTGCACAGACTAGGCGCACTTTCACAGGGTCTCCCAAGATGCCATCGCATTTTGAGAGACCCGAACCTGGAACCGGTTACCGTTATAAAAGTTAGTTACAAAAAAAGTGTAAAAAAAAAAAAAATATATGAAATAAAAAAAATAGTTGTTGTTTTATTGTTCTCTCTCTCTCTATTCTCTCTCTCTATTGTTCTGCTCTTTTTTACTGTATTCTATTCTGCAATGTTTTATTGTTATTGTTATTGTTATTATGTTTTATCATGTTTGTTTTTCAGGTGTGTAATTATTTACACTTTACTGTGCTTTATTGTTAACCATTGTTAACCATTTTTTTGTCTTCAGGTACGCCATTCACGACTTTGAGTGGTTATACCAGAATGATGCCTGCAGCTTTAGGTATCATCTTGGTATCATTCTTTTCAGCCAGCGGTCGGCTTTCATGTAAAAGCAATCCTAGTGGCTAATTAGCCTCTAGACTGTTTTTACAAGCAGTGGGAGGGAATGCCCCCCCCCCCCCAACATCTTCCGTGTTTTTCTCTGGCTCTCCTGTCTCAACAGGGAACCTGAAAATGCAGCCGGTGATTCAGCCAGCTGACCATAGAGCTGATCAGAGACCAGAGTGGCTCCAAACATCTCTATGACCTAAGAAACCGGAAGCTACGAGCATTTTATGACGTAGATTTCGCCGGATGTAAACAGCGCCATTGGGAAATTGGGAAAGCATTTTATCACACCGATCTTGGTGTGATCAGATGCTTTGAGGGCAGAGGAGAAATCTAGGGTCTAATAGACCCCAATTTTTGCAAAAAAGAGTACCTGTCACTACCTATTGCTATCATAGGGGATATTTATATTCCCTGAGATAACAATAAAAATGATTTAAAAAAAAAAAATGAAAGGAACAGTTTAAAAATAAGATAAAAAAATAATAATAATAAAGAAAAAAAAAAAAAAAAAAAAAAAAGCACCCCTGTCCCCCCTGCTCTCACGCTAAGGTGAACGCAAGCGTTGGTCTGGCGTCAAATGTAAACAGCAATTGCACCATGCATGTGAGGTATCGCCGCGAAGGTCAGATCGAGGGCAGTAAGTTTAGCAGTAGACCTCCTCTGTAAATCTAAAGTGGTAACCTGTAAAGGCTTTTAAAGGCTTTTAAAAATGTATTTAGTTTGTCGCCACTGCACGTTTGTGCGCAATTTTAAAGCATGTCATGTTTGGTATCCATGTACTCGGCCTAAGATCATCTTTTTTATCTCATCAAACATTTTGGCAATATAGTGTGTTTTAGTGCATTAAAATGTAAAAAAGTGTGTTTTTTCCCCAAAAAATGCGTTTGAAAAATCGCTGCGCAAATACTGTGTGAAAAAAAAAAATGAAACACCCACCATTTTAATCTGTAGGGCATTTGCTTTAAAAAAAATATATAATGTTTGGGGGTTCAAAGTAATTTTCTTGCAAAAAAAAATTATTTTTTTATGTAAACAATAAGTGTCAGAAAGGGCTTTGTCTTCAAGTGGTTAGAAGAGTGGGTGATGTGTGACATAAGCTTCTAGATGTTGTGCATAAAATGCCAGGACAGTTCAAACCCCCCCCAAATGACCCCATTTTGGAAAGTAGACACCCCAAGCTATTTGCTGAGAGTCATGTTGAGTCCATGGAATAATTTATATTGTGACACAAGTTGCGGGAAAGAGACAATTTTTTATTTTTTTTATTTTTTTTTGCGCAAAGTTGTCACTAAATGATATATTGCTCAAACATGCCATGGGAATATGTGAAATTACACCCCAAAATACATTCTGTTGCTTCTCCTGAGTACGGGGATACCACATGTGTGGGACTTTTTGGGAGCCTAGCCACGTACGGGACCCCGAAAACCAAGCACCGCCTTCAGGCTTTCTAAGGCCGTAAATTTTTGATTTCACTCTTCACTGCCTATCACAGTTTCGGAGGCCATGGAATGCCCAGGTGGCACAAAACCCCCCCAAATGACCCCATTTTGGAAAGTAGACACCCCAAGCTTTTTGATGAGAGGTATAGTGAGTATTTTGCAGACCTCACTTTTTGTCACAAAGTTTTGAAAATTGAAAAAAGAAAAAAAAAAAATTTTTTTCTCGTCTTTCTTTATTTTCAAAAACAAATGAGAGCTGCAAAATACTCACCATGCCTCTCAGCAAATAGCTTGGGGTGTCTACTTTCCAAAATGGGGTCATTTGGGGGGGGTTTGTGCCACCTGGGCATTCCATGGCCTCCGAAACTGTGATAGGCAGTGAGGAGTAAAATCAAAAATGTACGCCCTTAGAAATCCTGAAGGCGGTGCTTGGTTTTCGGGGTCCCGTACGCGGCTAGGCTCCTAAAAAGTCCCACACATGTGGTATCCCCGTACTCAGGAGAAGCAGCTAAATGTATTTTGGGGTGCAATTCCACATATGCCCATGGCCTGTGTGAGCAATATATCATTTAGTGACAACTTTGTGCAAAAAAAAAAAAAAAAAAAAAAATTTGTCACTTTCCCGCAACTTGTGTCAAAATATAAAACATTCCATGGACTCAACATGCCTCAAAGCAAATAGCTTGGGGTGTCTACTTTCCAAAATGGGGTCATTTGGGGGGGTTTTATGTCATCTGGGCATTTTATGGCCTTCAAAACTGTGATAGGTAGTGAGGAATAAAATCAAAAATGTACGCCCTTAGAAATCCTGAAGGCGGTGCTTGGTTTTCGGGGCCCCGTACGCGGCTAGGCTCCCAAAAAGTCCCACACATGTGGTATCCCCGTACTCAGGAGAAGCAGCTAAATGTATTTTGGGGTGCAATTCCACATATGCCCATGGCCTGTGTGAGCAATATATCATTTAGTGACAACTTTTTGTAATTTTTTTTTTTTTTTTTGTCATTATTCAATCACTTGGGACAAAAAAAATGAATATTCAATGGGCTCAACATGCCTCTCAGCAAATTCCTTGGGGTGTCTACTTTCCAAAATGGGGTCATTTGTGGGGGTTTTGTACTGCCCTGCCATTTTAGCACCTCAAGAAACGACATAGGCAGTCATAAATTAAAGGCTGTGTAAATTCCAGAAAATGTACCCTAGTTTGTAGACGCTATAACTTTTGCGCAAACCAATAAATATACACTTATTGACATTTTTTTTACCAAAGACATGTGGCCGAATACATTTTGGCCTAAATGTATGACTAAAATTGAGTTTATTGGATTTTTTTTAGAACAAAAAGTAGAAAATATCATTTTTTTTCAAAATTTTCGGTCTTTTTCCGCGTATAGCGCAAAAAATAAAAACGGCAGAGGTGATCAAATACCATCAAAAGAAAGCTCTATTTGTGGGAAGAAAAGGACGCAAATTTCGTTTGGGTACAGCATTGCATGACCGCGCAATTAGCAGTTAAAGCGACGCAGTGCCGAATTGTAAAAAGTGCTCTGGTCAGGAAGGGGGTAAAACCTTCCGGGGCTGAAGTGGTTAAATGAGCATTTACCCTTTAGCTTTAATGTATGTAGTAGGTATAATGTTTTACTTTTTTTCAGTTTTGTTTATTTTTATTTGAAACACTGTTGTGAAAGATTTGGCCTTGTATTAGAGTCAAAATGTAATTTGTGTCTTTTTCAGCAGATATACAAGCTTGTAGCCTCCTGGGGATAGTTATCTTAATTCAATTCTGTTCTCTGTGCCTTGGGGACCTAAATTGGCCCAGAGAATAGTGTGTTAATAGTATTGGATTTTATTTAGTGCTTTGGTAGCCCACATGTAACACCTCCCATATAGTTGCAATCTGTGTTTTCAATGATGGTCAGCTAGTTTGCCATTTACAGAGGTTCTAAACTACTGCTGTTGAGACTGAATTGTTTTTCAGTGTTCCAACTCTCTGGAGACACCAGCCTCCACAAATCAGCCCCAGGATGATGAAAGGTTCAGACGCTATTACAATTGCAGCAAGATAAATCAATGCCTCTGTTATTCCATGTGTCCTTAGTTATTAAGGTAGATCATAGAATAAGACAGTTATTTTATTCTACTTGCTTTTATTTGTATTATGTATGTACGTTTTGTAAAAGATTGCTCATACCTGCATCAGTGCCCCATACAAAGAAGAAAAAATAATTATCTTTGAAATATTGCCACATTCTGAGCTTTGCAAATCTGCAACAGTTTATGATGATGTCAGATATACTATTTTTAAAGTCTACTGTGAAACAAACAATAACATGTCAAAACTAAGAGTAGAGTATGAGAGGATATCTCAGGTGATAGTAAGCAGAACTGAGTGATTATGTGTTCACTGATTTGGATTAAAGAATTATAAATGGCCATATCCTATTCTGTAACTGATTCCAGTATCTTAGAAAAAGTTGAATAGTAAATTCATGTGAAAAGGAATGGGAATATATAAAAAAAAGGTTAAGGCTGGGTTCACACTATTGCTACATGCGGCTCACAGCAGGGGTCCGTTGCTTCCCCCTTCACCATTTCAGGTCCGGTTTCAGCCCAGATTTTCAGGCTGAATTCGGTTCTGAAACTGACCAAAAGACGCAGAAGACCCCAGTGCAAATTCGCACCGGAGCCGCGGCGGAGATATGTGAACTGGCTCCATAGAGAGTCAGTCACAATCTCCTATCATGTGAATTGGATGTGGGGAGACCCACATCCAATTCACATAGGCGTGAACCCAGCCTTTTTCAAAGTGTGAATGCTGTTCCAAATATCTCTTCATTTTCTACTGTTAAATAGTGAAAAGCCCTTGATAAAAGCTACATATTTCTGCCTAACATTAAAGATCAACATGCTAAAAATCAACATTTTATATCAATAAGTGTTTGATATTTACCTAATACATAATTCATTAAGACATAGTTTAACCCCTGCCTCCCTCCAAAGGGTTGAATATATGCAGCATTTTTTGTTGTGGGAGTGCACTCAATTATTCTGTCCTAATTCCATGACCCCACTGTCACAGACAGCTCCCAGTCTCAGAGTAATGATTGAGAGCCAAGAGGGCCGATCACATGATACTGTGATAGCCAATCACAGTGATCACTAGTTTTAGAACGCTCCCCTGTTTTAGAACTCTGTCTCCTCTACTTTTTCCTTTCTAGAGGAAGAGTCTGTCAAAAAGTCTGTTTAAAAAAAAAAAAAGCCTGCTGAAAAAATAAAGTTGAAATTGATAGATTAGGGCTTGATCTAGGTTAGTGTTAGGGTCTGTGTCAGTGTGTTTCAGGTAGTGTATATTTAGTGTGTCAGTATGTTTTAGGTATTATAAAAAAAAGAAAGCATATGTGCACTATTGTTTCTGGGACTGCGGGTACAGACAACAAATAATGCACACATATGTGGTATCCCCATTCATGTCAGGAGTGGGAGAATTTGTTTTGAGTTGTTTTTTGGGTGGTGAGTCATGGTAACAGCAAGAAATATTCAGCTACATTTTAGAAAATAATATGTTTTACTAGTTTGGAACAGTTTTTCCTTGATAATATAAAAAAATAATAAATCAGGAGATATCCATTGACATTTACCACCAAATGAAAGCCCAATTGGTCATGAACACAACATGGTATAATTCACTTGGATACACTAAATAATCATAAAGATATGTACAATTTTACTAACACATGCCAAAGTTGCAAAACTGGGTTTGGGCATTAACTTTTGTTTTAGCTTCATCATTCAGGGGTTAAGAAACAAAAGTAAACATTTTGGTGCTCAGTTTGAAGCTGTGGAGCTTGGTGTAAGTGGAGCTGGATTAAGTGGGAGTTAAAAACATATACAAGTCTTGCTGTCTGTTGGAGTTTGCTGTCTGTTGGTGTGTGTATTGCTGCTGTCTGTTGGTGTGTGTATTGCTGCTGTCTGTTGGTGTGTGTATTGCTGCTGTCTGTTGGTGTGTGTATTGCTGCTGTCTGTTGGTGTGTGTGTTGCTGCTGTCTGTTCGTGTGTGTATTGCTGCTGTCTGTTGGTGTGTGTATTGCTGCTGTCTGTTGGTGTTTGCTGGGTTGCATTTTGGGGACTTTTCCTTTTAGTTTCTAATTTGCCTTTTGCTGTCACTTTTTAAATAGCTTTTTTTTTTCTGTTTCATCAGTCTATCAATTAAGGGGTGTGGTTAATTGCTCACAGGTGCCCAGGTGCCTATTTAACTTGTTGTAGGACTCAGTTTGAGCGTGCTCAGTTTGAAGCTGTGGAGCTTGGTGTAAGTGGAGCTGGATTAAGTGGGAGTTAAAAACAAGTGTTAGAGTATACAAGTCTTGCTGTCTGTTGGTGTTTGCTGTCTGTTGGTGTGTGTATTGCTGCTGTCTGTTGGTGTGTGTATTGCTGCTGTCTGTTGGTGTGTGTATTGCTGCTGTCTGTTGGTGTTTGCTGGGTTGCATTTTGGGGACTTTTCCTTTTAGTTTCTAATTTGCCTTTTGCTGTCACTTTTTAAATAGCTTTTTTTTTTTTTTTTCTGTTTCATCAGTCTATCAATTAAGGGGTGTGGTTAATTGCTCACAGGTGCCCGGGTGCCTATTTAACTTGTTGTAGGACTCAGTTTGAGCGTGCTCAGTTTGAAGCTGTGGAGCTTGGTGTAAGTGGAGCTGGATTAAGTGGGGGTTAAAAACAAGTGTTAGAGTATACAAGTCTTGCTGTCTGTTGGTGTTTGCTGTCTGTTGGTGTGTGTATTGCTGCTGTCTGTTCGTGTGTGTATTGCTGCTGTCTGTTGGTGTGTGTATTGCTGCTGTCTGTTGGTGTGTGTATTGCTGCTGTCTGTTGGTGTTTGCTGGGTTGCATTTTGGGGACTTTTCCTTTTAGTTTCTAATTTGCCTTTTGCTGTCACTTTTTAAATAGCTTTTTTTTTTTTTCTGTTTCATCAGTCTATCAATTAAGGGGTGTGGTTAATTGCTCACAGGTGCCCAGGTGCCTATTTGACTTGTTGTAGGACTCAGTTTGAGCGTGCTCAGTTTGAAGCTGTGGAGCTTGGTGTAAGTGGAGCTGGATTAAGTGGGAGTTAAAAACAAGTGTTAGAGTATACAAGTCTTGCTGTCTGTTGGTGTTTGCTGTCTGTTGGTGTGTGTATTGCTGCTGTCTGTTGGTGTGTGTATTGCTGCTGTCTGTTGGTGTGTGTATTGCTGCTGTCTGTTGGTGTTTGCTGGGTTGCATTTTGGGGACTTTTCCTTTTAGTTTCTAATTTGCCTTTTGCTGTCACTTTTTAAATAGCTTTTTTTTTCTGTTTCATCAGTCTATCAATTAAGGGGTGTGGTTAATTGCTCACAGGTGCCCAGGTGCCTATTTAACTTGTTGTAGGACTCAGTTTGAGCGTGCTCAGTTTGAAGCTGTGGAGCTTGGTGTAAGTGGAGCTGGATTAAGTGGGAGTTAAAAACAAGTGTTAGAGTATACAAGTCTTGCTGTCTGTTGGTGTTTGCTGTCTGTTGGTGTGTGTATTGCTGCTGTCTGTTGGTGTGTGTATTGCTGCTGTCTGTTGGTGTGTGTATTGCTGCTGTCTGTTGGTGTTTGCTGGGTTGCATTTTGGGGACTTTTCCTTTTAGTTTCTAATTTGCCTTTTGCTGTCACTTTTTAAATAGCTTTTTTTTTTTTTTTCTGTTTCATCAGTCTATCAATTAAGGGGTGTGGTTAATTGCTCACAGGTGCCCAGGTGCCTATTTAACTTGTTGTAGGACTCAGTTTGAGCATGCTCAGTTTGAAGCTGTGGAGCTTGGTGTAAGTGGAGCTGGATTAAGTGGGAGTTAAAAACAAGAGTTTAAAACAGGAGGTTATAACAGGGGCCATAGTACCTGTGTAGTGTGAGTATCTGAGTGTTGTCTGAGTAGTGTGTGTGGATCGTTAGTACTTGTGTATTGTGTACCTGTGTATTGTCTTGTCGTGTACCTGTGTATTGTCTTGAGTATTAGTGCCAGGAAGCTAGTTGTTAGGTAATTTGGACAGGGTAAAATCCCCAAATCCTCACTAAATTTAATAGGTACGATGCCCGGCGGGTGTGGAGAGGCGATTCTTTGTACATCTTGCCGCATGTATGCGTTCCTTGATCATCCGATCGAGGGCGAATACTGCTGCGCAAAATGTAAGCACATTTTTTCCCTGGAAGCCCAGGTTCTGAATCTGGGGAAGCAACTGTCAGCACTGAGAAGTCCCTCCATACTAAAGGTGAGCCAGGAACGTACACGGCAGGTGCCAGCAGGGGCCAGCACAGAGGCGGGTGGAGACAAAGAGGTGCAGGCACTAGCAAAGAGTAGATGGGTGACAGTCAGGACGGGTAGAGGGGGAAGTGCCAGGGAGGCCGATCCAGGACTGGAGCATCCCAATAAGTACGCTCAATTGAGTGACATTGGTGTAACCAGTCAGGGACCAGCACTGCTGGAGTTGAGGGACTCTCCTAGCTGCCAGGGGAAGAACTCCTCCAGTGAGAGTGGGGGGGCAGCAAAGGGAAAGGAAAGACAGATTCTGGTGGTAGGGGACTTAATTCTTAGAAGGACAGAGAGGGCAATCTGTAACCAAGACCTGAAGCGCCGAACAGTATGTTGTCTACCGGGCGCTCGGGTTCGGCACATCACGGATCTTGTGGACAGATTACTGGGAGGGGCTGGGGAAGACCCGGCTGTCATGGTGCACGTTGGCACCAATGACAAAGTCAGAGGCAGATGGAGTGTCCTAAAGAACGATTTTAGGGACTTAGGAGCTAAATTGAGGAAAAGGACCTCCAAGGTAGTGTTCTCAGGAATACTACCGGTACATCGAGCCACACCAGAGAGGCAGAGGGAGATTAGGGAAGTAAACAAGTGGCTGAAGAGCTAGTGTAGTAAGGAGGGGTTTGGGTTCCTGGAGGACTGGGCCGACTTCTCAGTCGGTAACCGGTACTATAGAAGGGACGGACTGCACCTAAATGAGGAGGGTGCAGATCTGCTGGGAATGAAGATGGCCAAAAAGTTAGAGGGTTTTTTAAACTAGACGATGGGGGGGAGGGTCCAGAGACAGTGATAGCCAGCGCGGAAGATATTTCAGAGGGTAGTATTGGGGGCATTAGTGGTAGGTTAACCAAAGCACAAAAACGCAAGGTGAGTATAGTAGCAAGTCCAAATTGCAATCTTGAAACACCCAATATGAGGACAATATGCGACCGGTCTAAACTATGTGGCATGTTCACCAATGCCAGGAGCCTGGCGGACAAGATGGGTGAACTAGAGATACTGTTGTACAAGGAGGATTTGGATTTTGTGGGAATTTCAGAGACCTGGTTCAACAGCTCTCATGATTGGCTGGCAAACATTCAAGGGTATACCCTATACCGCAAGGATAGAGAGGGTAAAAAAGGGGGAGGGGTATGCCTATATATCAAGAATAATGTACAAGTAAATGTGAGAGATGACATCACTGAGGGGGCTAGGGAGGAGGTGGAATCTTTATGGGTAGAGCTCCAAAGGGATGAAGCTAAGGGGAAAATAATACTGGGAGTATGCTATAGGCCCCCTAACCTGAGGGAGGAAGTGGAGACGGATCTCCTATCACAAATTGGATTAGCAGCAAGGATGGGAAGTGTTATCATAATGGGGGATTTTAATTATCCAGACATAGACTGGGCGGAGGGAACCGCGCATTAATTTAAGGCTCGCCAGTTCCTTAATGTCTTGCAGGACAATTTTATGGGTCAGATGGTAGACGCACCAACTAGAAATAAAACATTACTAGATCTACTGATTACCAACAATACAGACCTGATAACAGATGTGGAAATACGGGGCAATTTAGGTAACAGCGATCACAGGTCAATTAGTTTCAGTATAAATCACACAAATAGGAGACATGAAGGGAACACAAAGACACTGAATTTCAAAAGAGACAACTTCCCTAAACTACAAACCTTGCTAAAAGGCATAAATTGGGATAAAATATTAGGAACAAAGAATACAGAGGAGAGATGGGTTTGCTTTAAGAGCATATTAAATAAGGGCATTAGCCAATGTATCCCATTGGGTAATAAATTTAAAAGAGCGAACAAACATCCTGGATGGCTTAACTCCACTGTAAAAATGCATATAAAAGCAAAGGAGAAGGCCTTCAAAAAATACAAGGTTGAGGGATCATCCACAGCATTCAGAATTTATAAAGAATGCAATAAGAAATGTAAGGGTGCAATTAGGATGGCTAAGATAGAACATGAAAGACACATAGCGGAGGAGAGCAAAAAAAATCCCAAGAAATTCTTTAAGTATGTAAACAGTAAAAAAGGGAGGACAGACCATATTGGCCCCATAAAGAATGAGGAAGGACATCTGGTTACAAAGGATGGGGAGATGGCAGAGGTATTGAATTTATTCTTCTCCTCAGTCTTCACGAGTGAATCGGGGGGCTTCAGTAACCAAAACTGCAGTGTTTATCCTCATGACACAACACAGGAAGCACCTACATGGTTAACAGAGGATGGAATTAAAATTAGACTTGAGAAACTTAACATGAATAAATCACCGGGACCAGATGGCTTGCATCCAAGGGTACTTAGGGAACTCAGTCAGGTGATTGCCAGACCGTTGTTCCTAATTTTTACAGACAGTCTATTGACTGGAATGGTACCAGCTGATTGGAGAAAAGCCAGTGTAGCACCAATATTTAAAAAGGGCCCAAAAAACATCCCTGGGAATTACAGACCAGTTAGCCTAACATCAATAGTATGTAAACTCTTGGAGGGGATGATAAGGGACTATATACAAGATTTTAGTAATAAGAATGATATCATTAGCAGTAATCAGCATGGATTCATGAAGAATCGTTCTTGCCAAACCAATCTATTAACCTTCTATGAGGAGGTGAGTTGCCATCTAGATAAAGGAAGGCCCGTAGACGTGGTGTATCTGGATTTTGCAAAAGCATTTGACACAGTTCCCCATAAACGTTTACTGTACAAAATAAGGTGCGTTGGCATGGACCATAGGGTGAGTACATGGATTGAAAACTGGCTACAAGGGCGTGTTCAGAGGGTGGTGATAAATGGGGAGTACTCAGAATGGTCAGGGGTGGGTAGTGGGGTCCCCCAGGGTTCTGTGCTGGGACCAATCCTATTTAATTTGTTCATAAACGACCTGGAGGATGGGATAAACAGTTCCATCTCTGTATTTGCAGACGATACTAAGCTAAGCAGGGCAATAACTTCTCTGCAGGATGTGGAAATCTTGCAAAAAGACCTGAACAAATTATTGGGGTGGGCGACTACATGGCAAATGAGTTTCAATGTAGAAAAATGTAAAATAATGCATTTGGGTGGCAAAAATATGAATGCAATCTATACACTGGGGGGAGAACCTCTGGGGGAATCTAGGATGGAAAAGGACTTGGGGGTCCTAGTGGATGATAGGCTCAGCAATGGCATGCAATGCCAAGCTGCTGCTAATAAAGCAAACAGAATATTGGCATGCATTAAAAGGGGGATCAACTGCAGAGATAAAACGATAATTCTCCCGCTCTACAAGACTCTGGTCCGCCCGCACCTGGAGTATGCTGTCCAGTTCTGGGCACCAGTCCTCAGGAGGGACGTACTGGAAATGGAGCGAGTACAAAGAAGGGCAACAAAGCTAATAAAGGGTCTGGAGGATCTTAGTTATGAGGACAGGTTGCGAGCACTGAACTTATTCTCTCTGGAGAAGAGACGCTTGAGAGGGGATATGATTTCAATTTACAAATACTGTACTGGTGACCCCACAATAGGGATAGAACTTTTTCGCAGAAGAGAGTTTAATAAGACTCGTGGCCACTCATTACAATTAGAAGAAAAGAGGTTTAACCTTAAACTACGTAGAGGGTTCTTTACTGTAAGAGCGGCAAGGATGTGGAATTCCCTTCTACAGGCGGTGGTCTCAGCGGGGAGCATTGATAGCTTCAAGAAACTATTAGATAATCACCTGAATGACCGCAATATACAGGGATATGTAATGTAATACTGACACATAATCACACACATAGGTTGGACTTGATGGACTTGTGTCTTTTTTCAACCTCACCTACTATGTAACTATGTAATTTTATAGCGCTATCTGTTTTCTTAAACAAATAGTTTAGGGGGGCATATCCTGAGCATGGCTGTGTAAGGTGCAAAGGCTGGGAGCTCCAGTGCTCTACTACACCACACAGGGCAGTACTTATAGCTTCACTTTTGTTTTATCTATGACATGCCCAAATGGAGGATGAAAACAGTGAGTAATGCAACCCAACTTGACAGTGATCTGCATGGACATTTGCCTCTGCAGCCTCTATTACCCCCAGCCAGAGAAAAGACAAAAACGTGCTTGCTCCAGCCTCAGGAAGCCTGGTGCCAACACACATTCATTCTTTCTCACAGTGACCCCAATCCTTGCTGATATATGACTCAGACTCTGGCAAAATGTAAAAAGAACTAACCTCAGAGGGCTCTTGGTCATACACATTCATGAATACCCATGTACAGTTTATTCATTTTTAGTCTATCTTTACTTGGTTTAGTTACAATGCAACAGAAGACGCAACCTACATATGAAAGCCTGAAGCCACCACAACACCCCATCTTAAGGAGACTGTTTTAGCCATACTCGATCGCCTACTGGAGGAAACTGACCCTTCCAACATGATCCAAAGCTGGTTCAGCCTAATTCTAGAGAAAATATCTTTGCCCCAAAAAGGCCTTTAACATTCAATGCAGGTTCCACTTTTTCATGATAAAGAAAGAAATCCCTCAGAAAGCTTGACAGAAATAACAGATCAAATTTGACAGAGCCACCCTGCAAATCTTGATGAACTTGTCTAGAAACACATGCCAATGATGGGCACTCATACACCCTTTACTGGACAAAATCTGGTTGTCCAGACAACTTACCAGAGGGCATGTACCCTCCACCTCATTGTGCATAAGGATTCTGCTTCATATTGTGTCCGCCATACGATTGATGTATTGGGTTTGTGTAATGCTTGAGCATTGGATTTGTTGTGTCTCAGAGGGGGATGAAGACTTCTCCTGGAAATGTAGCACCATTCCTGCTTCAGTAACACTGAACCTTGCAGACATCCAGAACCCTGAGGAGTATATCCAGCTCAGTACAGTTGGCTGCCTTTCCTCTCCACTGCTGTCAACAGTTCCTGTGATCCAGTGCTCATAACATGGACTCTCCTTTGCACAACTAAGTTTTATTTTTCAAGTTACCCAAAACCTCAGGTGAGAATTTCATGATTGTTAATACTAGCTCTCTATATGATTTACTCAACATAGCTCCTGAGCTTTTCTGATTCTCAGTCCAGACCCACAGGGTTTGCTACAACCAACCATCTCTTTACTTTTAACATTCTGCCTGTATTTGGTCTCTTCATGAGATGGTCAGTGTTTCTACCCATTGCATACAATAGACTGTTGCCTGTGGATGTTTCACTAGCTCTCTAGCCCTCTTCTTTGGGATGCAAGTCATTATCTTTTTATCTGATGATTTGGGGCCTTGTGTGTGTTGCAGCAGGCAAATGGGTAGTTCTTATTGTGGTTATGGTCAGACTATAAAGGAATGTCCATGGGTTTCAGAACTACTTGGAATGAGGGCCACTGGCTACGAGCACAATTGTTTTTTTGGACCTTTTAATTGTTTAACTTTTTGGTATTGTTTTTGACAGGGATTGTTTGCTGTGTTTTGTTTTATGTTAATATGTCTACAGTTCCCTTTTCCAAGGTATACAACCTATGGGGGGAAAATGTCACTACATAAGGGCTTACCTAGTGCTCTTACACTGGGTCATATTTACTTACCAGCAGTCAGCTGGCTGCTGAAATCCTCCCCTACACTGGCCTAAAGCCTCTTACCCTTCCTTTACTGGAGAGGTAGGACAATCTTGCTTCTAAACTCTCACTGTTGTTGTCATGCAGATGAGACTCGGTAGCTGAGATGTTGCCCCGTTTCTGTAGATCACCCTCCTACAGGGGACATGCTTTCTCCAGAGTCAGGAGAGACATTTTGTTTGCCAGCAATCTTCAGCCACAATACCCCCACGGCAACCAGTCTCTTCTTACTGTACATGCTGTGGCATCACAGGAGAACCCTCTTGGTACAGGGTCACTGATGCAGACATTGCTGGGGTTCACCTTTCTTGTAGTCTCCTCCAGCTGTGATTTTACAGTTTATATATCTTTTAGCAGCAGCCACTAATATGGGGAAAAGAAACCCAGCTTGCCTGAGTCTGACTTTATGCCATATTCACACAGGTACTCGATGATGGACTTATGCTGTATGTGCATTCCCTGTTGCATGGCTAAAGTCGAGTTCCAACTTGTGGGCATGTCACAGATCAGGAAGCTGGCGAGCAAATGAAATTCCCACTGAATTTCACCCAGCCAAACTCCTCTGGCTTGTTTCAGAATATCTTGTAACCCAGGGTACCTATCCAAAAAGGGCTGCACCACCAGATTGAGGACATGTTGTTTGTGTTCTTGTTGCACACAACTATTCCTGGCACAAGTTGAAGCAGGGTTAGCCACCTTTGAGCCTGCTGCTGCAGAGCTGTAAGAATCTCTGCTCCAGTGTGGCCCCTGTCCTCAGGCATACCAGCTGCAGTCTGAGTTGTTGCATAGACTTTTGAATGCTTCTTTATCAGAGGACAAGTCAGCCAAAGAGGGCATTGATGAGGAGGAGTAGGATAAAGAGGAGGTAGAGGTGAATTCCTAATTTGTACCCCTTGTTACTAATTTCCAGAAAAGTAAGTAAGAAACCCACACCATGAAAAAAGAAAATGTCCCCAGATGTAAAGCCAATGCCAATCACACCATCTAACAATGTAGAACCTTGTCAATCATGACAATCTTCAGCTTGACGATGTGTGCACACCACCCGATGATGTCTACACATCACCAGGGGGACCTGTCATAGAAATTGTGACATCATCTGCCCACTTCTCCACCTCAGCCAATCAGAGGATGCCATGTATTCATTGATAAAAATACAAGGCTTCTCATGAATGGCAGAGAAGCAGTCAACACAACTCTCTTTATATTGGCAACAGAAAGTATTTTGCCAGTACTGCGATTGAAAAACAGCACCCCTTACTCTGTGTAACTAATGCTACTATAATCCACTAAACTAATGGAGTGACCCCATTTCTTAGCAATGAAATTGATTTGTTTTGGTCAGCTTCAGTGGTGGCCCATTCATAGAGGGGGCACAAGCCAACCCCCTATCCTAGGACACCAGAGCCGCTGCCCACAATCCACCACCCACCTAGATGGGGTAAGTGCCAGACTGACCGGCGGATGGGTGGTGGGGTAGTTGACCCTCCCAAAGAAAAAGCCCCCAGCCACCACTGGTTCTCTTGATCAAAATTACCTATTTAAAGTGAAATGAAACATGGAATACTACTTTAATAGCTGAATTAATAATATGCAATGTTTGACTCTGAAATTATGTTCCTGCAGTGAAATAGACTAAATGAAAGAATTTGTAAAATAAAAAGACACACATGGTTTAACCACTTCAAGTTCAAACACTCTCACCCCTTTCCAGTCCAGGGCAGCTTTAAGCACTGTCACAGTTTGAATGAAAATTGCGCAGACATGCAACACTGTACCCATATGAAATTTTTATAATTTTTCTCACACAAATAGAGCTTTCTTTTGGTGTTATTTGATCACCACTGGGTTTTTTATTTTGTTATAAATCTTTTCAAATGAATAATCTTTCTTTGCAAATTTGGGCCAAAATGTATTCTGCTACATTTTTGGATAAAAATAACCCACAACAGTGTATATTGTTTAGTCTGTGTGAAAGTTATAAATTCTACAAACTAGGGGATACATATCTGAAAATTGATCAGTTGAGACCATAAAATGCTGGACGCTGGTATGACTTATGGCAGTGATCAGGACACTAGTATGGGGTATGGAAGCGATCAGGACATTCATATGAGGTATTGCGGTTATCAAGATGCTGGTATGTTGGTGATCAGGACTTTAGTATGGGGTATGGCGGTGATCAGGATGCTGGTATAGGATATGGTGCTGATCAGGACACTGATATGGCCTATGGGATGATCAAGACAATGGTATGGGGTATGGCAGTGATCAGGATGCTGGTATGGGGTATGGGATGATCAGAATGCTAGTATAGGGTATGGCAGTGATCAGGACTCTGGTACAGAAAATTAGGTGATCAGAACACTGACTTTAGTATGGGGTATGGCATTGATCAGGATGCTAGTATGTGGTATGGTGGTGATTAGGGTGCTAATATGGTGTATGACGTGATCAGGGCACTGGCATGGTGGTGATCAGGAAATTGGTATGGTGTATGACAGTGTTTTTGTGAGCAATGGGACAGGTGACAGGACTGGCTGCAATTTTTCCCCGGGTGACATACCGGCTTCTGGGTACGCGCTCTGTGAGCCACACAGGAGCCACCCATGCAAGGTGTGTTTTGTTAACCCACGTCGGCACTGCTTCCCATCCACCATTTAAAGACAATTGGTGGATGGGAAGTAGTTATTTATGGAAAAAAAAAAAGAAAAACCCAGCCATTACTGCAATAAAAAAAGTTCTTGATGCAATACTCCTCTCTGGCTCTGGCCTTCATTGACTTACCTCTCTGTGATTCCTGGTTGAAAGACACTGCATCATTCAACTCACTTCCTGTGAGGCCAGGAAATTCTGTACTTGCCCTCTGGAAAAATATTACCAGACCGACATAACTTCATCATGAGGCAGCACTCTATGCAGCATTCAGAACACACCCACCATTGGAGGAAGAGCACCCACATTGCTAACTGTCTAGACAGCAGACACCTGAAAAAAGTGTATGTATAAAGATTAAAAAAAGGACATCAGGTGCTTCAAGGAGGTTGAGGACTAGCAGGGGGGAAGCTGGAGTTGGACTTTAACTAAATGCTTTATATAGTTGCTAATTAGTCCTGGGCAGTGGTTATTTTGACCCATAAGTGTTTTTGTTTAACCCTACTCTAGTTCATTTTTTGTGGTGGCTGTCACTCTAGAATTTAGAATGACACTGGTAGTAAGAGAAGCATAAGTTCTGACTGTTCTCTATTATAAGCTTTATACACAGAGCAAGATTGTTTTCTAAATATAGTGGGCCTGTGTGCAAGACCATAAGTCTCTTCCTGAAGACTTGTAGTCTCCACCAGAAAGCCATGAAACAAGATGACAATTTAGGGACACAATTAGGAGACAAAACATTTTGTCACCAGATGGCAAGAAGTGCTTGAAAACTGACTTTTTTTGGCAGGTTTACCAATTATTATTTTACTGAAAACCATGGTCCTGAAGAAACTGAAAATGTGTTGAAATTACATCAACATGTTAAAGCTTGTTTTTTAGTGATTAGGTTTACACATAGATATGTTTACAATTCTTGAAAAGTATTTAATGCTAACTGTAAAATGTAAGTTTTTAAGAATGTTTTAGTTTTAGCATTTGTGGGAGGTTTTTCAGTGCTGAACAAAAGGTCTGCTTTAAATGCGAAACTCATGATTGCTCATATCTGCTTTGTGTGCACTTTTCAATACCAGAGACAGGAAACCTTATCATTTCAACGCCTAATGTAAGGGTTCAGCAAACTTATAATGTAAAAATGTCACATGTAAAATAAAATATATTCTGTACTAACTTGTTACTAAAAGCACATGCTACCTTTTTTTTTATCCTTACTACTGAACTCTTATCTATACAGCTAAATCGTAAATGTACAGTTGTGCTCATAAGTTTACATACACTGGCAGAATTTTTGATTTCTTGGCCATTTTTCAGAGAATATGAATGATAACACAAACAGTTTTCTTTCACTCATGGTTAGTGTTTGGCTGAAGCCATTTATTATCAATCAACTGTGTTTACTCTTTTTGAACCATAATGACAACAGAAACTACCCAAAAGATCCAGATCAAAAGTTTACATACCTCAGTTCTTAATACCGTGTATTGCCCCCTTTAACATCAATGACAGCTTGAAGTCTTTTGTGGTATTTGTGGATGAGGCTCTTTATATTATCAGATGGTAAAGCTGCCCATTCCTCTTGGCAAAAAGCCTCCAGTTCCTGTAAATTCTCGGGCTGTCTTGCATGAACTGCATGTTTGAGATCTCCCCAGAGTGGCTTTAATGATACTGATGTCAGGAGACTGAGATGGCCACTCCAGAACCTTCACTTTATTCTGCGGTAGCCAATGACAGGTCGACTTGGCCTTGTGTTTTGGATCATTGTCATGTTCAAATGTCCAATTATGTCCCATGCGCAGCTTCCTGGCTGATGAATGCAAATATTCTTCCAGTATTTTTTGATAACATACTGCATTCATCTTGCCATCAATTTTGACCAAATTTCATGTGCCTGTAGTTCACACATGCCCAAAACATCAGTGATCCACCTCTGTGTTTCACAGTAGGAAAGGTGCACCTTTCATCATAGGCCTTGTTGACTCCTCTCCAAATGTAGTGTTTTATGGTTGTGGCCAAAAAGCTCAATTTTGGTCTGATCACTCCAAATTACTTTGTGCCAGAAGGTTTTAGGCTTGTCTCTGTGCTGTTTGGCGTATTGTAAGCGGGATACTTTGTGGCATTTGCGTAGTAATGGCTTTCTTCTGGTGACTTGACCATGCAGCCCATCTTTCTTCAAGTGCCTCCTTATTGTGCATCTTGAAACAACCACACCACATGTTTTTAGAGGGTCCTGTATTTCACCTGAAGTTATTTGTGGGTTTTTTTGTTCTTTGCATCCTGAACAATTTTCCTGGCAGTTGTGGCTGAAACTTTAGTTGGTCTTCCTGACCGTGGTTTGGTTTCAACAGAACCCCTCATTTTCCACTCCTTGATTAGAGTTTGAACACTGCTGATTGGCATTCTCAATTCCTTGGATATCTTCTTATATGCATTTACTGTTTTTACAGTTCAACTACCCTTTCCCACAGATCCTTTGAAGTTTTGCTTTCCCCATGACTCAGAATCCAGAAACGTCAGTGGAGTACTGGATGAAAGATGCAAAGGTCTGTCAGGAGACCAGAAACTCATTGACCTTTTATACACACATGCTAATTACAAGCAAACAGATCACAGGTGAAGATGGTTACCTTTAATAAGCATTCAAACCACTTTGTGTCAGCTTGTGTGCATGTTATCAGGCCAAAATCACCAGGATGTAAACTTTTGATCAGGGTCATTTGGGTAGTTTCGGTTGTCATTATGATTTAAAAAGAGTAAACACAGTTGATAAGAAATGGCTTCAGCCAAACACTAACCATGAGTGAAAGAAATGTTTTTTGTGTTATCATTCATATTCTCTGAAAATGGCCAAGAAATCATAAATTCTGCCAGGGTATGTAATCATATGAGCACAACTAAATCTGCACAATGTAAAATGTCATAATTTCCCTATTCCCTATTCAGAGATAGAAATGATCAATTGTATGAGCAAGTGAGGGCTCTATTGCATTGCAGAGATTTGTCATACAGGTGGGAAAGAGTATAAGGATGATATAATTTAACCATTTTTCAACCAAGGTACGTATATATACATCCTTGTTGGGAAGTGGTTGTACTGAGATCATGGCTACAGCTGCAGCCATGACCCAGTATCTAAATTTGCAGCTGGTGATGGACTGTCCTGTAGAAGTGATTCAAGTGGCTTTACAGCCACCTGATCACTTTTACAAAGTGCAGAATGGGGCCTTACTCCTGTTACTGCCCACCACTGCCCGCCACCGCCATTCCTGGACCCACCAGTGCGAACGGGAGACTGGGTCCAGTGCATCCTGTGTGGCCATCTGAGCATAGAGGAGGGGAAGGTACATCCATACCTTACTCACCTCTGTAAATGAGGATTTTGACACTTTCAGTTTGGGTTTACAAGCCATTGCCAACCACACAAGCATTTGATTAAAATGATCTCAGTTTGACCAGATGTTTTTAAGGGCAGATGAGAGATCTGGGGTCTAATAGACCCCAGATCTCTCAATAAAGAGTTCCTGTCACTGCCCATGTCTGTGTGAGAGCAATAATTCTAGTACCAAACCTCCTGTTTAATTATCATTATCTTCTGGTAACCTGTAAAGGCTTTTAAAGCATTGCCTATGGATAATTTAGTGTATCATAGTTTGTCGCCATTCCATGGACAAACACAACTTTAAAGCATGATGTGTTAGTTATATATTTACTCAGTGTGACATCATCATTTATATTTTGCCAAAAAATTGGGTATTGTATTGCTTTTGTGTGCACCAAAATTTGTTAATGTATCTTTTCCTGAAAATATGCGTTTGATAAACCACTGTGCAAATATTATCTGACAATAAATAATTGCAACAATGACCATTTTATTGTCCAGGGCCTTTGCTGCCTTTAGAAAATATATAATGTTTGGGGGTTTTTACTAGTTTTCTAGCACAAAAATGCTGATTTTAACATGCACGTGAGACAATAGGCTACAGAATGAATGATCACTGTGATAGTGTCATGATCACTTAGTGCCCCTGTTCCTCATTCCAGCACCCAGGTATTGGCTGTTGCTTTTCCCCTGTCTGTGTTTACCTGCATGGTGATTTATCCTATCAGTCAAATGATATAAGCAAACCGAACACTCTATCCCTTGTTTGTGATAGAGACAGTTACCTGCATTGTTCCTGATCAAGCCTCCCATTTGTCTGCCTTGCTTTGCTGTTGGATTACCCTGTGTATGACCCGGATCAGATATTAGACTATTCCCTGAACTCAGCCTGCCTTTCACCTAGACTGTCATTGGATCGGATATTGGACTATTTCCTGAATTCAGCCTACCTTATTACCTGGACTGTCTCAGAACCATGCTATCTGCTAAACTTGAAGTAGTCTGTTGTTTGCTCTGTTTGCATCTGCCCTGGTGTGGTGGCCAGGCACTATAGCATTGTGTATAAGTCCTGGGGCAACCAAGTACCAGTAGGCCTGCTTATCTTAAGGGAAAGGGGGCTGCTATAGGTGAGGCACATAATAGCTAGCTATAGTGTCTGACCACCTGCATTGAGGTAGACGTGACATTCAAGACATTATCACAAGCCTTTAGCAACATTTTTTGTCAAGATGGTCTCTGCACAGGCCCATTTATTTGCTGAGGAAATGTGCAAACTGACACGCCAAGTCCAGGAATTGTCTTTACGTGTAGACGCACCTCCAGCAGTAACGCAGGAGCCCAAAGCCTAAAGTTAACCCACCTGATGGTTTTTCTGGTGGCCCCCCATGTGTTTTCTAACTTTAAAAATAGTTGTATGCTATACTTTAAGCTCAAACAACACTCCTCTGGTTCTGAAGCACAGCGGGTCAGCCTGATTATTACATGGTTGCAGGAGGATCCCCAGTCTTGGGCTTTTAGTCTCTCCACAGATGACCCAGCCAGAGGGACAGTTGAAGAATTTTTGAAGGCCCTGGGTTTACTCTATGATGATCCTGATCGTGCCCACTCAGCAGAAGCTAATCGTAGGTCATTGCGTCAGGATAAATGTACCGTCGAGCAATACTGTTCTGATTTCCGCCTCTGGGCACCTGACTCAGGGTTGGAATGACCCCGCTCTAAGAAGCCAATTCAGGTTAGGCTTGTCTGATGCCATCAAGGACTGCTCAGTTCACTACCCTGAACCAAAGTCATTGAATGAAGCCATGCAAGTAGCCATCCGTATAGATAGGCGTTTACAGGAAAGGCGTACAGAGAGGTTTGTTCCTTTGCCCCCTAGTACGCTGCGCACCCTTTTTTCTTTTCCTGAGCCCTCTCAGCCTCTCCAGGAGGATGAGCCCATGCAAATTGGTGCTACCCATTTACCTTCTGGGGAAAATGCTAGAAGGAGATCTCAGGTTCTCTGCTTATAATGTGGCAACCACAGCCACTTTGTTGCTAGCTGTCCTAAAAGGTCGAGAAATGCCAAGAGTCTAGTGTGGGTGGGGTCTGCTTCCATAGACCATACTGTGTCTGTTACCCTCAGAGATGGCGTATTTGTTCCTGCACAACTTAGTTCTGCCAAGTTTTCTCACCACCTCTCCACTTTCATTGATTCTGGTGCTGCTAGCAATTTCATTGATAGGGTCCTAGCACACAGTCTACAGATTCCGGTGACTAAGGTTTACAGTTTTAGCTGTTAATAATTCCTCCTTGTCCATGGGTCTGGTGACCTTGTGTACGGTACCTATCACCCTGACCTTTGGGGAATTTCACAAGGAAACAATCAGCTTCTACCTGATCTCTTCTCCTGTTTATCCCCTTATCTTGGGGTATCCCTGGCTTAAACTTCACAACCCACACATAGACTGGGCTGCAGAGGAGATTGGGTCCTGGTCCCAGACCTGCATCCAGAATTGCATTAAGACCGCTGACCAGTTGCCCATGTATAACTCTTGTGTGGCCAGTACCAGTCACGTGCATTTATTACAGTCCTATTCAGATCCTGATCATGACAACATTTCCAAATATGACTCTGTTATAACAAAAGACGCTGACAAGTCTATTGAATTCTCTACAGGCCACCTCTCCAGCCAATTGCCACAGCCTGAATCCTCTCCTCCTAAAAAACCAAGCTTATCCGTTGTCTCATAGCCTTGAGCCCTGTTTGGAAACTTCCTCTAAGTCCTCAGAAGTCAAGCCTCCTGGATTACCCCTACCTTTGTTTGTCTCTAAACTCCCTTGAACGCATGCACAGGCTAACTTGTCCGCAAGTTCCACTGTCGCTACACCTGGTGATGTTTCTCTCAATTCAGAGAGTTGCCACACCTAGTGATGTGATTCGGATAGTCGCTACACCTGGTGATGCGATTCAGCCAGTGGCTACACCTGGTGATGCGATTCAGACAGTTACTGCACCTGGCAATGTGATTCAGACAGTCGCTACACCTGGTGATGCGGCCCAGTTGGCTACTGCATCAATTATGCCAGTTCAGCCCACGCCCATTGAACTTTCTGCTTTTTCTTATTCTGAACTCTTTGGTGATGCGGTTCAGATAGTTGCTACACCTGGCGATGTGGCCCAGTCGGCCACTGCATCAGTTATGCCAGTCCAGCCCTTGCCCATTGAACTTTGTTTTTTATGATCCAGGACTTTCTGGTGATATGATTCAGACAGTTGCTGCACTTGGCAATGCAGCTCGGTTGACCACTGCATCAATTGTGCCAGTCCAGCCCATGCCCGTTATGCCTCCTGCTTTTTGTTATTCAGGGATTTCTGTAACCTGGCCTCACCCTACTTCTCTAAACAGTCTAGAAGGGTCAATCCACCCTTTGGATAAACTGCCTCATTCGGCCAGGTGGGGCTTTCAATCCTTTTTTCAGGGCTCTCTGTATTCTGCTCGTGTTTCAGCTGTCCGGCTTGACCCCTGCGACACGTCCCTTGCTAACCAGCCTCACCTCATGGATCCACAGACCTCTGCTCCAGTCTGATGGTCCTGTGCTGGATGTCCAGCTGGTCTTTGAGGGTCTGGGGGGCCCTCCTCAGAGGGGGGTAATGTCATGATCACTTAGTGCCCCTGTTCCTCATTCCAGCACCCGGGTGTTGACTGTTGTTTTTCCCCTGTCTGTTTTTACCTGCAAGGTGATTGATCTGTTCAGTCATCTGATATAAGCAAACTGAACACTCTATCCCTTGCTTGTGATAGAGACACTTACCTGTATTGTTCCTGATCAAGCCTCCCATTTGTCTGCCTTGCTTTGCTGTTGGATTTCCCTGTGTATGACCTGGATCGGATATTGGACTATTCCCTGAACTCAGCCTGCCTTTCACCTAGACTGTCATTGGATCGGATATTGGACTATTTCCTGAACTCAGCCTGCCTGTGGGAAAGGAGGCTGCTATAGGTGAAGCACACAGTAGCTAGCTATAGTGTCTGACCACCTTCATTGAGGTAGACGTGACATTTGTGACAGATGGCCAACCAGAGGCTATCACAGTGATCATGTAATCTGTTTCTGGTTCCCCCAGCTCCCAATTGTTAATAGGAGATCCGTGGCTGTCACTAACGGTCTGGTCTTAGTGCTGGGAGTGCGCTTCCAGCAGAAACAGAGTGAAACATATACAGCGGGTAAAATAAGTATTGAACACGTCACCATTGTTCTAGATAAATATATTTTTACGGTGCTATTGACATGAAATTTTCACCACATGTTGGTAACAATCCCTGCAATCTGTACCTACAAAGAAGCCAAAGTGAAATTAAGTTATATGTAATAAAATGGAATGACACAGGGAAAAAGTATTGAACACATTTAATACTTGGTACTAGACATGTGCATTCGTTTTCGCCCGAAAGCATTTTCGTCCGAATTTCAGGTATTTTCGTTATCGTTTTAACAAACGATAACGAAAGTGCAGAATCCGAAAAACTAAAGATCCGACATAAACAAATGCTTTATTTTCGTTTTCGTTGCTACAACAGTTCGATATAGATAGGAGATTCAACATGATGATGACAATAACAATCTGTGTCCATCAAACCTGTGGTCGAATGTGCCTAACCTTAACCCTTTTAGTCCAAGATTATTCTACATAGAGAGAAAAGATTTGACATAGAGAAAATATTCGACGTAGGGGAGAAAAGATTTAACATAGAGAAAAGATTCGATGTAGGGGAGAAAAGATTTGACGTAGGGGGAAAAAAGATTCAACGTAGGGGAAAAAAGATTCGACGTAGGGGAGAAAAGATTCGACGTAGGGGAGAAAAGATTTGACATAGGGGAGAAAAGATTTGACGTAGGGGAGAAAAGATTCGACATAGAGAAAAGATTCGATGTAGGGGAGAAAAGATTTGACGTAGGGGGGGGGGGAAAGATTCGACGTAGGGGAGAAAAGATTCGACGTAGGGGAGAAAAGATTCGACGTAGGGGAGAAAAGATAAATAAAAATAATGGTGATGATGAATGTTATTGGCTGATTGTAACCAAAGAGGAGGAGCAGTAAAATAGCTAGTACACACGTACTTTGGCTTATGGTATCTGTTGAAAGTTCTAAGAAGATTCGACGGAGCAGGTAAACTATACGGCGTTGTACAGTTTAACTGCTCCGTCGAATCTTCTTTGAACATTCGACAGACACCATAAGCCTTCAATGACAGATTCAACCTTAATTTGGATTTTCGGACGAATGCAATTTTTAACGAAAAACAAAATAAATAAAAATGAATTTCGGGAGTAACTAAATAAATTAATTTTTCGGACGAAAATGAAATTCTGAAACGAAATATTTCAGTGTGCACATGTCTACTTGGTACAAAATTCTTTGTAGGTAATGACAGCTTCAAGACGCCTCCTGTATAGAGAAACTAGTTTCATTCATTGCTCAGGTGTGATTTTGAAGGTTCTGAGGGCATCTTCTATGAACTCAGATCTTTAGTACATTTCCATAGTACTATAATCCAATTTTCTATTGGATTCAAGTCAGGTGATTGGCTGAGCCATTCTAGCAGTTTTACTTTCTTTCTTTGAAACCAATTGAGAGTTTCCTTGGCTTTGTGTTTGGGATCATTGTCTTGCTGAAATGTCCACCCTCATTTCATCTTCTTCATCCTGGTAGATGGCAGCAGATTTTTATCGAGAATGTCTTGGTACATGTTTCCATTCACCCTTCCTTCAATGATATGACATTTGCCAGTACCGTATGCTGAAAAATAGCCCCACACCATGATGTTCCCACCTCCAAACTTCACTGTTGGTACAGGGGTGTTTTTGGGGTGATGTGCAGTGCCATTTGATCTCCAAACATGGTGTTTTTTATGGCATCACAAGAGTTAAATTTTGGTCTCATCTGACCAGACTATATTCTTCCAGCATTTCACAGGCTTGTCTAAATGTTGTGCAGCAAACTTTAACCACTTCAGCCCCGGAAGGATTTACCCAGGCAATTTTTTGTGATACGACACTGCGTCGCTTTAACTGACAATTGTGTGGCCGCACGACGTTGTACCAAAACAAAATTTATGTCCTTTTTTCCCCACAAATAGAGCTTTCTTTTGATGGTAGTTGAGCATATCTGTGTTTTTTATTTTTTGCGCTATAAACAAACAAAGAGCGTCAATTTTGAAAAACACACAATATTTTGAAGTTTTGGCTATAATAAATATCCCAATTTTTTTTTTGTAAATATTTTTTCCTTAGTTTAGGCCGATATGTATTCTACATATTTTTGGTAAAAAAATTGCAATAAGCGTATATTGATTGGTTTGCGCAAAAGTTATAGCGTCTACAAAATAGGGGATAGATTTGTCATTTTTTTTACTAGTAATGACGGCGATCTGCGATTTCTATCAGGACTGCAACTTTGCAGTGGACAGATGGGACACTCTTGACACTATTTTGGGACCATTGACATCTATACAGCGATCAGAGCTAAAAATAGCCATTGATTACTGTATAAATGTCACTGGTAGGGAAGGGGCTAACACTAGGGGGCAATCAAGGGGTTAACTGTGTTCTAACTGTAAGGGGGCTAGGACTGACTAGGGGAGGAGAGAGATCGGTGTTCATACTTAGTATGAACACACAATTTGTCTCCTCTCCCCTGAGAGAACTGGGATGTGTGTGTGCTTACACACACACACACATCCCGGTTCTCACTCTGTCACAAGCGAATGCGGGTGCCTGGCATCGGCTCCGGGGACACGCAATGCACACACGTGCCTGCTGTGATGTATTAAAGAAGCGACATACAGCTACGTCGATTTGCACAGCTGTGCCAACCTGCCTCAGTATAACTGCAGCGGATGGTCGGCTAGTGGTTAAATGAGCTCAGACATGCTTTTTCTTCAGCAATGGAGTCTTGCATGGTGAGTGTGCGTACAGGCCATGGCAGTTGAGTGCATTACTTATTGTTTTCTTTCAAACAATTGTACCTGCTAATTCCAGGTCTTTCTGAAGCTCTCCACAAATGGTCCTTGACTTTTAGACAACTCTTCTGATAATTCTTTTCACTTCTCTGTTAGAAATCTTGCAAGGAGCACCTGGTTGTGGCCAGTTTATGGTGAAATGATGTTATTTCCATTTCCAAATTATGACCCCAACACAGCTCACTGGAACATTCAGAAGTTTATAAATCCTTCTGTAACCAATGCCATCAGTATGTTTTGCAACAATAAGGTTGCCAAGGTCTTGAGAGAGCTGTTTGCTTTTACCCATCATGAGATGTTTCTCGGTGTGACACCTTGGCAATGAGACACCTTTTTATAGGCCATCAGTTTAGACTCAACCAGCTGATATTAATTTGCACTGACAAGGGGCAGGATTACTTTCTAATTACTGATAGATTTCAGCTGGTGTCTTGGCTTTCCATGCCTTTTTGCACCTCCCTTTCTTCATGCGTTCAATGCTTTTTCCCTGTGTCATTCCATTTTTCACAAATAACTTAATTTCTGAACTTATTTGTTTTGGTTTCTTTGAATGTATGTATTGCATGGGTTGTTACCGACATGTAGTGACAATTTCATGTCAATAGCACAGTTAGAAATATATTTACCTAGACAAATAGTGATGTGTTCAATACTTATTTTACCTGCTGTATGTGGTGTCCAGGATTAAAGCCCATTTCCTGGATGCTGCAAATATGCGTTATGTGGTTAGAATTGAGTTAACCACTTGCCGCCCGCCCTATTACCAAATGATGGTGGCAAAGTGGTTTGATATTCCTGACTGGACGTCATATGACGTGATCAGGAATATCGAGCCGCTGCGCGCCCCCCGGGGAAGTTTCCGGTGTCAGTCTGACACCCTGCAACACCGATCTAGGTAAAGAGTCTTCGACGGAGACTCTTTACCACGTGATCAGCCGTGTCCAATCACGGCTGATCACGATGTAAATAGAAAGAGCCGGTGATCGGCTTTTCCTCACTCGCGTCTGACAGACGCGAGTAGAGGAGAGCCGATCGGCTGCTCTCCTGACAGGGAGGGGGTCTGTGCTGATTGTTTATCAGCACAGCCCCCCCTCGAATCCTACCCAGGACCACCAGGGAAGCTGCCCAGGACCACCAGGGAAGCCATCCACACTGGACCACCAGGTATGCCTCTAGACCCCCAGGGAAATGCCACTGTGTGCCCAGGCAGCTGCCAATCAGTGCCCACTTCAATGCCTACCACTGCCAGTGCCACCAGGGATGCCCATCAGTGCCTCATATCAGTGCCGTGTATCAACGCCCATCAGTGCCACGTATCAGTGCCCATCAGTGCCCAGCAGTGCCACCTATCAGTGCCCAGCAGTGCCGCCTATCAGTGCCCAGCAGTGCCGCCTTTCATTGCCCAGAAGTGTTGCCCATCATTGCCAACCAGTGCCACCCATCAGTGCTCATCAGTGCAGCATATGAGTGCCACCCATCAGTGCCGCCTACCAGTGCTCATCAGTGCCGCATATCAGTGCCCATCGTCACTGCCCGCTCATTGGTGCCACCTTATCGGTGTCGCCGTATCAGTACCTGTCAGTGCCGCCTTATCAGTGCCCATCAGTGAAAGAGAAAACTTACTTATTTACAATTTTTTTTTAACAGAAACAAAAGCAAAACTTTTATTTTTTTCAAAATTTTCGGTCTTTTTTTATTTGTTTAGCAAAAAATAAAAACCGCAGAGGTGATCAAATACCACCAAAAGAAAGGTCTATTTGTGGGAACAAAATGATAAAAATTTAGTTTGGGTACAGTGTTGTATGATCGCGCAATTGTCATTCAAACTGCAACAGCGCTGAAAGCTGAAAATTGGTCTGGGCAGGAAGGTGTATAAGTGCCCTGTATTGAAGTGGTTAAATATGTTGCTTTAATAAAAAATACAGTGGATGATCTTGACCCATTCAGTTTTGAGTTAGAGGCCATACTTGTTAGAGGTGCCTTGATGTGGTAGTGTAGCTCTACATATATGTGCAAAGGAATGCAAAAAAATAAAAATTTGAGGGTTTATTGCCCTTTCCATGTACAGATTTTCCCATATTGAATTAGTTTCCTGATCAGAGCAGCTGCATTTTTAGAATTTAAATCTACTTTAATGTCTAACATGGCAGCAATGTTAGTAATGATCTGCTGAAAACTGTATGTTAGCGTGCCAATACCTAAAATGCCATTTCTGTAAGGCTAATGTCAAGTTTGGACTCCATCTTTTAGCATGGCTACAAACTGGGAATGAAAAACTAATTAGTATGGGCATAAAATGTGGTGTCAATGCATTCACAAACCAAGCTGAACACCTAACAGTATTTAATATGTACATAAGATGTTTGTTGTAATATACAGTACATTCTCTAAGCCAGTTTCACCCTATGTCCTATTCAGATTTGAGGAAGGAATCCCAGAGATTACATTGCACTTTGGGATTTAATTCTTACTGTAAAAAGTGAAGATCCCTTTAATCAGATGTTTTGGAAGCAATCTCTTTTTTAAATAAAACTAATATAGGTTGAAAGTTAAGCACTTCTAATTTTGCTGGGTTTTTTTAGCTTAAATCAGCAAAACTCCATGTTACAAATGAAAATTAGCCTTTGAAAAAATACATGCACGATAATAAAATAACCCTGCTTTGAACTTGCACTGGCTTTATAAATATGGCCTCATGGATGAACTTATTGAAACACTATTTAAATAGGTAAAGGGACTAATACAGTGAAGTAATCATATATTAATTTTATGCTTACCTTTTATGTGGTTCAGTAATGAACATTATTATTTTTAATAGTAACAAATATATTGTTCTATACCTCTTCAATATTCTGTTTGCATTTGTTTGTTCCTAGGACTTCCTAACAACCCACAAGTTTGGTAATGCTGCAAGAAAGGATCTGTGGAATACACTTTCAAAGGTACATTAAATATTCTCTAATACAGGTAAAAAAGCAAAAAGCCTATTTGTAGTCTTTCTTCAACTAAGTGCTGTACTTAAGATGCGTCTAAAAGGCTGTATATAATTCTGAAGAAAAGCAAGATGCCCATTAATGGGCTATTGCTATATTACAACACGCATTGGTAGCTTGGTTCAATCAACCCAGTGCAGTGCAATATATGCTAATTTGTTTTTGAATTGAGAAAAAGAGAAGGTTTTTCTTGCAATATATTGCATGCTAAAATGTTCTAATGGTTGCTAGCTTCCTATTCATGATAATAAGGCTGTAATAGTTAATGGTATTTATGGAAGTTTGCAATAAGTGCTATAACTTATTTTCTAAGGTTTTGAAAAATGAAGGCAAATCTGTGAACATTCAAGAAGTGATGGATCAGTGGACACTTCAAATGGGCTATCCAGTAATAACGATACTAAGAAATGAAACAGTAGAGGATGGAATAACAATCACTCAGGAGCACTTCCTATACAATATAGATGCAAATACAAGAGACCTTGAGCAAAGGAATAATAGGTACAGTATATTATCTTTTAGGTTTATGACTAAAGCTTTGCTTAAAATTTTTATGCACTTTTGCCTTTTTACATTTTCTGCCTTACCGAGAATAATTATATTGTTTTTGTAATATGCATGTTGAATTGTGTATTTGTCCACAATATTCTACTCCATTTTTGCTTAGCCTTTGTTTTATTTGTGTTTTCCTTAATCTTATACAGCAAATGTGCACTTGTTCAGTTCTGTCATCGAAAGTCAAAGGGATGCTTTACATTGAATAATGTGACTGGATTCACAATATAGCATTGCAAAAAAAAAATGCTAGTGTGTGTGTTTTAAACGTCTGAAATGAAAAACAAATAGAGTATATCTCTCTATAGTGTGTAATCCAAGCCATGGAGTGTGATTTCTGTCTCCTTCTGTATATTTTTCCCTATGAGACTGTGTAGAAGGGAGGGTGTTGTCCTTTCTCTTCACTCAGGTCTCAGTTTACACCTCACCTTTATATGTTGTGCAGTGTGTGACGTCAGAGCTGAGAACTAGCCTTTGATCTGTGTGTTTAAGAAGGCTGTAGAGGGGCGAAGGTACCAGATAAACAGGTACAACTTATGTAGGAGGATTTGTTTCATCTCTGTGTATCATGTGAGGCCAGTCACTTTAATGGGTATATGTAAGGGTTTATAACCACTTCAAATGTAGAGTTTTACTTTTAGTGCAAGTTAAATGCACTAAAATGTCCCTCATGCATGCTAGCATGCAGTAAATTGCAGAAGAGAGCACCAAAACATTAAAAAATTCACACTAAAATGCAGCCTTTTTTAAAGTAGACCCATCATCAGAAATATGTTTGCATACAGGTAATTATTACCTCTCCCAGAGATCACAGAACTTCCCTGACAATGCTGTCATCTGCTTTCTTTCCTGAAGCATTACGACATCTTTGTTCATGTAATGTGCAGGATCAGCATCTACTTTCTGTACTGAAATGCTGGCTCTTTAAATAAACTGTCATGTATATCTTGGTGCCTGTGCTGTTGCTGGTTGTGTTCACAAATATCTGATACAGCTCAGCCCCATGCTGCAGCCTCTCACCTTCTAAGTTGCTATAAACTATACATTGATAGGGTGTATATGGAGGGCTGGGTCAACAGCTGGTGATACAAGGCCTAGATACAGGGTTAGATGGAGTTAAAGTCCAATAGCCCAACCATTGTTGTGGGAAAAATAGATCCATGTGCTACTAGAGTCAGATCTCTAGAATGGGTTCTGAATAGTAACAGTTCGGCAGCCATCTGTTAGAGTAGAAGATGACTCTGTGTGCAGTGGAAGAAAAGGAAAAGAGTGGCGCCAATCTGAGTGTAGCGTAGGGTTAAAACAACTTGTTTAATTCAATACAGTTGAGCTCACATTTGAGTAGATATAGCAGGCATGTATGTATAAGGTATCCATGGAATTCCCTTGCGTCCAGCTGGGTGGGGATTGTAATGAATGTGACTATGAGTGTTATGGTGAAATGCCTATTTCCAATATAACCATATAGATATAAGTGCTTACTTCAGCCTCTGCTATCAGCCTTAGCCATATTCAATTAGACGTCTGCCAGGGAGGGAGGAATAAAAGGAGGATGGCAGGGATTATTCACCCAGATGGGAATAGCTATCCTGGTAATGGCGGCTATAATCTGCTGTGTTCTCCCCTGTATCAGGAGGTGTGTGGAGAAGGCTGTTGACCAAACTACCCCCACGTTCATGAACCAAGAAATACCAGATGATGATGACAATGTCTATGTAAGGCTTGATGAAAATTATGATGAAAATTATGTGTTACACTCAGTTACAGTCACCCTCCCCCGAGATGCAACACCATAGGGCTATAGGGACAGATAGCACCTGGCCGCACTCCTCCAGCTGTATCGAGGGGGGTAGTGAACTAGTCGCTTCTCTTTCTCTACATACGGCTTAAAAGAGTTGCAGAGGGGGATGGGCTGGGTGTAGGTCTTTCAGTGTGAGGGATAGTTTTGTGAAATAAGCATTTCAAGGGGGGAACTGTAATGGATGAGACTATGAGTTTGGTGAAATGCCTATTTCGAATATATCCATATAAATATAAGTGCTTACTTCAGCCTCTGCTATCAGGCTTAACCATATTTATTTAGATGTCTGCCAGCTTCCCCTCTCCCTTCATGTGGAACAGAACTGCAAGAGTTAAGAACAAGTTAAAGAAGATTGTGCCTGTTTTCAAGAACTGGAAGCAAGACACCCTATTTAGCTATGATAGTTTGCTATTCCCTTATATAGATATAACCCAGCTAAAAGCTTATACTTTGTCACAATAATGAATATGTATATCTTGCGGTCCGCATACGCTTGTCTTTTTTGATATTTGATTTGATAACAAAATATCCGGCTCACGGTATATTAGCCAGAGTTCGGGAAGTAATAAAGAAGAAGTATCAATCTACTGAACTCGTGTATGTCTCAGTAATTTACTTCAAGTGTGCACACTTTTACTTTGAAGGTTAATTTGGCCAGGGGGACAGAAACAAAAGTACCGAACGGTTCTGGTTCGGTACAAAACAGGGATGATCTACAGTCCTGGCTGCTCCAGGGGTATCCAAGGCTGGGGAGGATCAGCTCAGCAGATGGTAGGTGCATCTGCTGTGATGGACAGAGGGTGTTGCAGAGCACGCGGTCGGAGCATGCATGCTCCTTAATCAGGCATAAGGGATGGCCATCTTTAGTGAGGTCTTTTTATGGAGAAGGAAGGGCGTGGCCCATACAACAAGAAGGCTCAGCAAACCTGAGATTCCTACGCATCTCTCACCAATGGTGGCCACAAATTAACATAAAATACTAAATATAATGTTGGCATAGATAATGAGAGTGTTTCAAAAAATACATCAAATAGTATATAACATGAAATAAAATGAAATAAAATGGAATAAAGCTGCATGGGATGAATATTGTGTTGAGTGGAATATACTTACACATAGAAGGTCTCAGCTGGGGGGGGGCGCATGCGCAAAGCTGTCAGGGCAGGCATGCAAGCCCAAGGCTCCGCTCTGCTCTGCTCTGGGAATAAATACCTGCTAACAGCTAACGCCTGCACTGCACAACTCCGCACAAGCTCAGGACCAAGCCAACTCACACAAATGTGGACGTTTACCTCCCCAGCCCCACAACAGCTGGACTTAATGGACTAAACCCAACCCACTCCTTCGTATATGGAGATCGCACTGCCTGACACCTTCAGGTCACAGATCCTGATATTTACCTAGTGGACACTGGTCCCACCTATTGGTATACAAACCACTTTACACCTCTTTACCTAATGTGTGTTTAAGAAGATCATACAAGATCCAAACCTCACACGCTACTATTACTCTATGCTAAGTGATAGGCGATCTCTATCTTATATGTTTGTTTGAAAATGGGATTCTAAGACCCCTTGGAGCCTAAAGCTTCTTGAACCCCCCTCCATTCTCACAAATTGTAGCATTAGACAATCTAATCCCATTAAACCCGATTGGCACTCCAGCTCCAAGGGCTCATACCCACTATTCAAAACATGTTTCTTGTATCATTTTCTGAAATATGATTTTACTTATTTGCAAGCCACAGTCACTCTAGTTCATTACTAGATCTCATTTGAGCCCCTTTTAATGTTGTTAAACCGGTTGAGGCACTTGAAGCAACCCATCATGCAGGTTACTACCTAAGAAATTCAGTTGGGCCGTTTAACTCCTAGCGGCAGTCACTGCACCCCACCTCCTAGACCATGGACTCTGCTTTGGATTTACTCCATGGCACTGCTCCTGCCCCCCAGGCTCATGAAGTGGCACTAGCCTTGGGGACAACATCCACTCATGTTGTTACATCCTTATGTTTTTTTGATTTGTTACTACTTATAGTATTCTACAAGGTACTTCAATTTCTCTTTTCTTTGCTGCCCCCTTTCCTCCCCCCTCCACCCCCCCCCGTGTTTCCTAGTAAACTCCATCCCTAGATGCAATCACAACCATAACACATGCCTAACCTCAGAATGGGACCCCTAAATATACTTACACTCAATGTACAAGGGCTAAACTCTCCACACAAACGGACAAAAGTTTTCAAAACTTTTACCACCACTAAGGCACATGTTGTGTGCCTTCAAGAGACTCATTTCACTCCAAGATCAACACCTAAATTCTTCCACCGAGCATACCCACAAGTGTATACAGCTTCAACTAACTCCAAAAGTAGAGGAGTTCTTATTGCCTTTCACCGCTCCACTCCCTTTACACCCTGGATGAAATCAAGGGACCGGAAGGCTGCTATCTCATTGTATCAGAAATGCTGCTCGATTCCGAAGTAATGGTAGTTTCCTACTATGCACCAAACTCTAAATACCTACCATTTCTTTCCCATTTGCTAGGTGTAGTTGATTCTCACAAAAGGGGCACACTCTTCCTCGGAGGGGACTCTAACTAATCGCTCTACCCCTTCCTAGACAAATCTCCCCAATCCCACCTTCCTAGATCTTCGAAACTGAGCTTCCAACACATCTTACATTGCCATTCCCTAGTAGATTCCTGGCGTGAGTAAAACCCAACCCGACATCAATACACATTTTATTCCCATCCTCACAAAATGCTCTCGTGTATCGACCATATCTTTCTCACCACGGGTACCACACCCATACTCCTCTCATCAGCTTTTCTTCCTATCTCCTGGTCAGACCATAGCGCGGTAATCACGATCCTATCCTCTCTAGTCCTCTCCACAAAAGACTCTTCCTGGTACATTAATGAAAATATTCTATCCCACCCATCACATCACCTAAAAATAGAAGAAACACGCAAGGAATACTTATCCATCAACTCTACTCCGGACATCTCCCCTCTCACACTATGGGAAGCCCGCAAGCTGGTTGTCCTTCCTGAACAAAGAAAAATGCCTTACTCAGCAATGTTTAGACACATCTTTTAACAATGCCCACATGAAATTTCAGGCGGATCCCTCAGCATTGAATTGCCAAACCTTGGACAAAGCTAGGCTTGAACTCGACCTATTCTTGATGGAAGCTGCAGAAAAGACCTTACGTCGCTCACGCCACAAATATTATTCCAAAGCCAACAAACCTGACACTTTCCTAGCTCTATCCCTTCAACGTCTTGATCACGCCATTAAACCAATCTGATTAAAGCTATCCCCAAACATTTATACTAGTAACCCAGTCAAAATCCTCCAAGTATTTAGTAAACACCCCACCACCCTCTACTCAAGAGAAGATCATTTTTATTGCATCAGAGCCGAATCCCTTCTCTCAGCTACCACTTTTCCCTCTCTCTCATCTCTACAGCGCGAAAATCTCAAGAAACCAAATGAAATTGAGGAGGTTTTACTGGCCATAAAATCCTTGAAAACCCATAAATGCCCAGGCCTGACAGGTTCTCAGACACCTATTTTAAACAGTTTTCAGACCTCCTTGCCTTGGTACTAGTCAAGGCATTTAATGCCATCCTTGCTGGTCGTACATTCCGCCCTTAAACATTGACAGCTGACATCTCTATGCTCCCAATACCACAGACAGATGACTCATCTAGGTCAAACTACCGACCCAATTCCCTCCTCAACCTAGACAACAAATTGTTGGCCAAAATACTAGCTACTAGGCTCAACCACACCATCGGCTCCTTAATACTTAGAGACCAAGTAGGCTTTATCCCAACTCGACAGGCAGAGGACAACATCCGCCGCGCAATTCTCTTGACACATTTAGCATGCAAATGCAATATTCCCCTATGCCTCGTGTCTTTGGTTATTCGAAGTGCATTAGATACAGTCTCCTGGCTCTACTTACAATTTATACTTAAACAATGGGGTTTTGGCTCCTAGTTCCGTTCCTGGATATCGGCTTGTCCGCTATATGGGCCACAATTCAGAGACCTTTTAGATCAAAAGAGGCACACGGCAGGGTTATCCACTCTCACCACTCCTTTTCGTCCTAGTTATTGAACCCCTAGCCTAGTTAATTTGTGATAACCATGATATTAAAGGACTGGAAGTCAGTGGCCATCATTATAAATTGTGTCTTTTTGCAGACAATGTCCTACTCTTCATGTCATCTCCACTGACCTCCGCACCCAACTTACTTAAGCTCCTAACAGACTTTGGCCGAATCTCCAGCCTACAAGTCAATCTGACAAAATCCAAAGCCCTAAACATCTCCATCCCTACTGCCGACCTCTACAAACCTCCCCCCGTTCCCCTGGTCTATCCGTGATATCACGTACCTAGGAATTAAGCTCACAGCTAACTCATCAAACCTTTACTCAGCCATCTATCCCCGATGCTTTCTCACCTCACCAGCCTCCTCACCAAAAGGTCTCATCTCCCACTCACCTGGACAGGTAGAATAACTGCAGTCAAAATGACGATTCTCTCTAAAATATTATATCTATTCTGAGTTCTATCCATCCCGGTTCCAGGCTACTATCTCTGCATATTACAGAGATGAACATCTTCCTGTATCTGGCACACCATTAGACATTCCACATGCTACCCTCTACCTACCGAAGATCAGGGGGAGGCTAGGCCTTCCACACTTCACAAAGTACTACTATGGTGCTCAACTAGCCCAACTGCCTAAGTACCACTCCACCACTGAAATACCCCTTTGGGTGTCCCTGGAATCCGTTGAATGCAACCCCCTCTCTATTGAAAACCTCCTCTGGCTTCACCCATCTGATCGCCACACAATACATAATCCAGTTATTCGCCACTCACTTTCTCTCTGGGACCGTCTTAAGTCCAAGCACTCACTTCAATCTCCTCATAACCCCATGCTCTCCTTTCTACGCAACCCTTTCTACCTGGCCTGGACCTCACCATCCTCCTTTCACAAATGGTCCTCCACTAACTTCATTCGAGCACATAAATTTATAACCTCTAATGGCATAAAGCCCTTTTCGACCCTCAGGGAATAAAATGACATCCCAACCTCCGAAATCTTTCGATACTCCAGATAAAGCATTTCTTCACATCCTTAATTCCCAGAGATTCCTTTTCGCTCTCCATGTCCTTCTTTGAACAAGCTTGCAATATTGACCCGCACAGAAGAGGCATGATCTCAACCCTCTACACCCAATTACTTAAAACAGGACCCACTCCTGTCCCCTCCCACACCTTTAAATGGGAAAGAGATTTGGAAATCACATTAGAAGATGTGGACTGGCATATATGAAAGTCCACAAAATCTTCCTCCCAAAACATTGTGGCATTGGAAACCAAATACAAAGTCCTGACCCGTTGGTACTTCGTCCCAGCCAGGATAGCCAAATATGTTCTTCACTACCCCTCCACCTGCTTTGAACGTTGTTTCTGCACAAGGGAACTTCCACCATATTTGGTGGTCATGCCCAATTGAAAGAACCCTTTGGTCCAACGTGTTTAACATACTCTCCACTCTCTTCCAGACAACTCTACAACCTGACCCAACTATAGCACTTTTAAATCTCAAACCGCCAAACCTATCCCAGTGCCAATTCAAACTTCTCTTGCAGGTCACAACGGCAGCCAAACAAATCATCGCCAAATCCTGGAAAACTTCCAGCCTCTGTGTCCTTGCGGTCAAAAACAAGGTCACACAAGCAATGATTCACGCAAAAATAGAGGCAGTCATATCCAATAAGGTTGCCAAATTTGAAGCCCTTTTGTCCCCTTGGGTAACACACTTTCTCCCACCCAATTTTGATGAATCCCTTTTACTCCCATAAGAAGCATCCTCATCAACGTATCTCTTGACCAACCCGTCTGATATTAGATAAAATAATCTGGGACCTCACACCTTCCCTCACCCTCTCCACTCTCCCCCACCCTACCTCCCCACCAATCTTCTCCCTCTCCCCTCTTTATAAAATAAAAAGTAAAAGGTAAAATAAATAATAAATAAAAACAATTTAAACGCGCCCCGTTCCGACGAGCTTGCGTGCAGAAGTGAACGCATACGTGAGTAGCGTAAATATGAGATCTGAGGTCTTTTTGACCACTGATCTCATATTTAAGAGGTCCTGTCATGCTTTTTTTCTTTTACAAGGGATGTTTACATTCCTTGTAATAGGAATAAAAGTGACACAATTTTTTATTTTTTTTGAAAACAGTGTAAAAATAAAAAGTAAAAGGTAAAATAAATAAGAAAAAAAAATTTTTTAAACGCACCCTGGCCCGACGAGCTCGTGTGCAGAAGCGAACGCATACGTGAGTAGGGTCTGCATATGAAAACAGTGTTCAATCCACACATGAGGTATCGCCGCGATCAGTAGAGCGATAGCAATAATTCTAACACTAGACCTCCTCTGTAACTCAAAACATGCAACCTGTAGAATTTTTTAAACCTCACCTATGGAGATTTTTAAGGGTAAAAGTTTGTTGCCATTCCACGAGCGGGGGCGCAATTTTAAAACGGGACATGTTGGGTATCAATTTACTTGGTGTAACATTATCTTTCACAATATTAAAAAAAATTGGGCTAAATTTACTGTTATCTTATTTTTTAACTCAAAAAAGTGTATTTTTTCCAAAAAAAGTGCGCTTGTAAGACTGATGCGCAAATACGGTGTGACATAAAGTATTGCAACGACCACCATTTTATTATCTAGGGTGTTACAAAAAAATGTATAATGTTTGGGGGTTCTAAGTAATTTTCTAGCAAAAAAAAAAACCTGTTTTTAACTTGTAAACAACAAATCTCAGAAAGAGGCTCAGTCCTTAAGTGGTTGCGAATGTTACCATTTGCTAAAGGCTCAGGTTGTGTACATATTAAATGATACTCTGTTAATGAACAAGGAAAATTTATTTATTTTAGATTAGATAACTGTTACTTTCCCTTTTATCCATCATTTGATATATAAAGTTTAATTTAAGATGCTCCTGTCTTGTTGATGGAGCTACAATTTTCAAAATGTTATTCAGTAGACATGGCAAGACCAGCATAGGTATCACAGCCATCATTGACTGACACTCATGCTGCTTAGAAAAGTTGACATATTATAACAACGGAAATCTCCCTGTTTTAGTAATAACCCCGGAGGTAACAGTTTCAAAGCGGCATAAATTTTAGGAACATTGGGCAAAAGTTGATGTTTCTCAATATTACCTACTTAGTGAGTCTGATGAAATTAATACCAACTGATGAAAAAGATCAAAGCATTATAATTGCTGCTGTCAAAGTAAAAGTCTGATTACTTTATTATCATTTTATTAAAAGGTGGAACAGGAAGGTGCCGACACAGCTTTCTAGCTTTATCCGTGGTTTCCTTTCATACGTTTTCTAAATAGAAACTCCCAGTGTCCACACTTGATCTGTGACCAGCTGCCACCAAGCTCTACATGACCTAAATGTCACCAGGATGTTCATGGCAGTTAAATCGCTAGTGGAAATCAGGCCACGTATGAATCATTTCTGGAATATTCATCTGTCTGTGACATTCAACAGGGCTGTGCACATTGAAGAGAATTGTATACAGTACATTCTTAGAAAAAGTCTTTGTTCAATAAGCTAAATGTGGCCATTTCAGTAGAATAATTTGCTGCTTTCTATGCAAATAGTAGTTTGAATATTGAGAGCTACATTACAAGAGGAAATTTCACATAAATCCCAATACTGAATATCAGTCAAAGGAAAACAGAAATAAAAGTCTTGCTTTTAGGGCATGTGTAAAGTTCGGATTTCTTTAGTGACATACACTGTCATCAAGTACTGCCTCAGGCATACTACTAATGTTTAATTTTCTTTTTCTTAAATTAATTCCAGTAGTATGTCTTGATGGGCCTCTTTATTTTTCTGTTCCTAAGTTATTCAGAGCACTTCACTGGGAGTCTGAGTTTTAGAATGGCATTTTTATTTCATTAGCATTTCTTGTGAGATTACTTGGTTTCTCAAAATTGTTCCTTGCTTAATTTAAAACTCACAAATTTAAACAATTTGGAATATAACTTTGTTTGTTTGTTTTTTTTGTTTAATGTGTTCCATTGCTTTGCATGAATAACATGTTCTGTTTTGTGTTTGTCTTTGTTTTGCAGTTATCTTTGGCAGATTCCATTAACTATTGCAGTAGGAAATACAAGCCACATCTCCCCACAGACAATTATATGGGTATCAAACAAATCAGGTGAGAACATGTCAAATGTTGATAGAAGAAAAGCATGAATTATAGTAGAACTAAAGGCAAAGTATCTTTTTTTTCATTTTGGATAGAATAAGGGAAGGTTATAACCCCTGTCAGATCTTTTTTTTCGTCATCTGTCTCCCATTTTGGAGATTTCCTTTCACTTCCTGTCCCATAGCTAAACAGGAAGTGAGAGGAAATGCCTGCAAATTAGGGGAATTCCTTGGGGACCCCCAGGTCACCAGAACTAGTGTTCCCATTAGAAGATTTCCCCTCTATTACTTTACTGGAGACAGCCCAAAATTTGGGATTTTCTTTACTTTCACTTTCAATGATAAAAAGTAAACAGGACCGATAGAGAGGGTGACAAGGGCACAGAGAGCAATAAAAACCTGACAGGTGCTCCAATCCCTCTCCACTCTGTCCAAAACAAAAACAAGTTTTGCCTTTAGTTGTACTTTAATGCTTTCTTTTTTTCAATCATAATAATATGATGTTGGCTGTCATAAAACAAGTATAATTATTTAGAACTTGCGTTTCTTTAAATTGCACCATTAAGCTAATTAAAAATTTGTCATTTTATCATAGTTACAAAAAGCAGTTAAATGACCAATCTACTTGCTACAAAAAGAGCAGCTACTAATTTTCAAACTGTGCATATAGAATGACCTGCACCTGTACATGATTTAAAGCATTTGATATTAATGTAACTTTTCTGTGCAGCCTTTTACTCCTTGCTAGCTAGAAATAATTACATTTTAACTATTGGATAAAAAATCAGCTGTGCATTGTAAAATTTCAAACTTTACTGTGCATCCCCAGTTTGAATACTTTTTTTATGATATTTGACTGCATCCCATCTGACCTATTGTCAAAGTATGGCGAAGCAGGAGCTCTCTCATCCTGGGTGGATGTCAAATGAAGCCCTCTCAGGATTGTGCCTCTTGCGCATCCTAGAGGCTGCACAGCAGATCACCTGACAATTGTACACAATGAATGGCTTCATTGTGTTGTTCTCTGTGATTGGTCACAGTGATCACATGGTACATGCAGGGCCTATCACAGGGCATCTGTACCAGTGTCATTATGGTAACACTATACTGCTCTGGCCACAGAATGTAAAAAAAAAAACCCTAAAACAATATAACACATTTTGGAGTAGTAATACCATGGTGCAAGCAGCATTAGCTGCAATAGCAGACAATCTTCAGACCACTATATTGGAGACTAATACACAATTGATATGCCTATATAACTAAAGGTTTCTGTCTTTTGTAATATATAATATGTGTATATTTGTGTATGTGTTTAGTATAATTATTTTTACCCAGGGCCGGCGCTACCACTAGGCGAAGTAGGCAGCCGCCTAGGGCGCACTACTGCCTAGGGCGCAACCACGGTCTCTGTTTCAGTAAAGCTCCAGGTGTTTGAGCTCGCCCCTGTCATATCTCCTCACACAGTGCCGCTCCGGGACTCCTTTGCTCCAGCATGTCCCTCTGCTGCGCCGCTGTGTGTCTGTGTGTGTGCAGCGGAGAGGCGGGGCTTGGTGGAGATAGGAGCATCGAGAGGTGCAGCGTCTGTTAGCTGACCTCCCGACCAGCAGGGACACCATGGAGTGGCTGGTGGGGACACATAATCAATACTGCCCACCCAGCGCTGAGGAGAGCCCGGATGTTTATGGCCAATGAAGCGCAGAGGTAAGGAGGAGGATTGATCCTCCTCATCTACATCAAAAAGTGTGTGTGGGGGATGGGGGGTGAGTAATGCAGGAAATAGGAGTCAGATGCATCACTGTATGTGTCAGGTAGGTAGGTGGGTCAGTGTATGTGTCAGGTAGGTGGGTCAGTGTATGTGTCAGGTAGGTAGGTGGGTCAGTGTATGTGTCAGGTAGGTGGGTCAGTGTATGTTCCAGGTAGGTGGGTCAGTGCATGTTCCAGGTAGGTGGGTCAGTGTATGTGTCAGGTAGGTGGGTCAGTGTATGTCAGGTAGGTGGGTTAGTGTATGTGTCAGGTAGGTAGGTCAGTGTATGTGGCAGGTAGGTAGATGGGTCAGTGTATGTGTCAAGTAGGTGGGTCAGTGTATGTGTTAGGTAGGTGGGTGGGTCAGTGTATGTGTCAGGTAGGTAAGTAGGTGGGTCAGTGTGCCAGGTAGGTGGGTCAGTGTATGTGTCAGGTAGGTGGGTCAGTGTATGTGTCAGGTAGGTAGGTGGGTCAGTGTATGTGTCAGGTAGGTAGGTGGGTCAGTGTATGTGTCAGGTAGGTAGGTGGGTCAGTGTATGTGTCAGGTAGGTGGGTCAGTGTATGTGTCAGGTAGGTAGGTGGGTCAGTGTATGTGTCAGGTAGGTGGGTCAGTGTATGCGTCAGGTAGGTGGGTCAGTGTATGTGTCAGTTAGGTGGGTGCGTGTATGTTCCAGGTAGGTGGCTAGTGTATGTGTCAGGTAGGTGGGTCAGTGTATGTTCCAGGTAGGTAGGTCAGTGTATGTTCCAGGTAGGTAGGTGGGTCAGTGTATGTGTCAGGTAGATAGGTGGGTCAGTGTATGTGTCAGGTAGATGGGTCAGTGTATGTGTCAGGTAGGTAGGTGGGTCAGTGTATGTGTCAGGTAGGTAGGTCAGTGTATGTGTCAGGTAGGTCAGTGTATGTGTCAGGTAGGTAGGTCAGTGTATGTCAGGTAGGTGGGTCAGTGTATGTGTCAGGTAGATAGGTGGGTCAGTGTATGTGTCAGGTAGGTGGCTCAGTGTATGTGTCAGGTAGATAGGTGGGTCAGTGTATGTGTCAGTTGGTGGCTCAGTGTATGTGTCAGGTAGATAGGTGGGTCAGTGTATGTGTCAGTTAGATAGGTGGGTCAGGTAGATAGGTGGGTCAGTGTATGTGTCAGTTAGATAGGTGGGTCAGTGTATGCGTCAGGTAGGTGGGTCAGTGTATGTCTCAGGTAGATAGGTGGGTCAATGTATGTGTCAGGTAGATAGGTGGGTCAGTGTATGTGTCAGGTAGATAGGTGGGTCAGTGTATGTGTCAGGAAGGTGGGTCAGTGTATGTGTCAGGTAGGTCAGTGTATGTGTCAGGTAGGTCGTTCAGTGTATGTCAGGTAGGTGGGTCAGTGTATCTGTCAGGTAGGTGGGTCAGTGTATCTGTCAGGTAGGTGGGTCAGTGTATGTGTCAGGTAGGTGGGTCAGTGTATGTGTCAGGTAGATAGGTGGGTCAGTGTATTTGTCAGGTAGATAGGTGGGTTAGTGTATGTGTCAGGTAGGTCAGTGTATGTCAGGTGGGGGGGTCAGTGTATGTGTCAGGTAGGTGGGTCAGTGTATGTCAGGTAGTTGAGTCAGTGTATGTGTCAGGTAGGTGGGTCAATGTATGTTCCAGGTAGGTAGGTGGGTCAGTGTATGTGTCAGGTAGATGGGTCAGTGTATGTGTCAGGTAGGTAGGTGGGTCAGTGTATGTGTCAGGTAGGTAGGTCAGTGTATGTGTCAGGTAGGTCAGTGTATGTGTCAGGTAGGTAGGTCAGTGTATGTCAGGTAGGTGGGTCAGTGTATGTGTCAGGTAGATAGGTGGGTTAGTGTATGTGTCAGGTAGGTGGGTCGGGTGTATGTGTCAGGTAGATAGGTGGGTCAGTGTATGTGTCAAGTAGATAGGTGGGTCAGTGTATGTGTCAGGTAGGTGGGTCAGTGTATGTGTCAGGTAGATAGGTGGGTCAGTGTATGTGTCAGGTAGATAGGTGGGTCAGTGTATGTGTCAGGTAGGTGGGTCAGTGTATGTGTCAGGTAGGTCAGTGTATATGTCAGGTAGGTAGTCCAGTGTATGTCAGGTAGGTGGGTCAGTGTATGTGTCAGGTAGGTGGGTCAGTGTATGTGTCAGGTAGATAAGTGGGTCAGTGTATGTGTCAGGTAGATAGGTGGGTTAGTGTATGTGTCAGGTAGGCCAGTGTATGTCAGGTGGGTGGGTCAGTGTATGTGTCAGGTAGGTGGGTCAGTGTATGTCAGGTAGGTGGGTCAGTGTATGTGTCAGGTAGGTGGGTCAGTGTATGTGTCAGGTAGATAGGTGGGTCAGTGTATGTGTCAGCTAGATAGGTGGGTCAGGTAGATAGGTGGGTCAGTGTATGTGTCAGTTAGATAGGTGGGTCAGTGTATGCGTCAGGTAGGTGGGTCAGTGTATGTGTCAAGTAGATAGGTGGGTCAATGTATGTGTCAGGTAGATAGGTGGGTCAGTGTATGTGTCAGGTAGATAGGTGGGTCAGTGTATGTGTCAGGAAGGTGGGTCAGTGTATGTGTCAGGTAGGTCAGTGTATGTGTCAGGTAGGTAGTTCAGTGTATGTCAGGTAGGTGGGTCAGTGTATCTGTCAGGTAGGTGGGTCAGTGTATGTGTCAGGTAGGTGGGTCAGTGTATGTGTCAGGTAGATAGGTGGGTCAGTGTATTTGTCAGGTAGATAGGTGGGTTAGTGTATGTGTCAGGTAGGTCAGTGTATGTCAGGTGGGGGGGTCATTGTATGTGTCAGGTAGGTGGGTCAGTGTATGTCAGGTAGTTGGGTCAGTGTATGTGTCAGGTAGGTGGGTCAATGTATGTTCCAGGTAGGTAGGTGGGTCAGTGTATGTGTCAGGTAGATGGGTCAGTGTATGTGTCAGGTAGGTAGGTGGGTCAGTGTATGTGTCAGGTAGGTAGGTCAGTGTATGTGTCAGGTAGGTCAGTGTATGTGTCAGGTAGGTAGGTTAGTGTATGTCAGGTAGGTGGGTCAGTGTATGTGTCAGGTAGATAGGTGGGTTAGTGTATGTGTCAGGTAGGTGGGTCAGTGTATGTGTCAGGTAGATAAGTGGGTCAGTGTATGTGTCAAGTAGATAGGTGGGTCAGTGTATGTGTCAGGTAGGTGGGTCAGTGTATGTGTCAGGTAGATAGGTGGGTCAATGTATGTGTCAGGTAAATAGGTGGGTCAGTGTATGTGTCAGGTAGATAGGTGGGTCAGTGTATGTGTCAGGTAGGTGGGTCAGTGTATGTGTCAGGTAGGTCAGTGCATATGTCAGGTAGGTAGTCCAGTGTATGTCAGGTAGGTGGGTCAGTGTATGTGTCAGGTAGGTGGGTCAGTGTATGTGTCAGGTAGATAGGTGGGTCAGTGTATGTGTCAGGTAGATAGGTGGGTTAGTGTATGTGTCAGGTAGGCCAGTGTATGTCAGGTGGGTGGGTCAGTGTATGTGTCAGGTAGATGGGTCAGTGTATGTGTCAGGTAGGTAGGTGGGTCAGTGTATGTGTCAGGTAGGTAGGTCAGTGTATGTGTCAGGTAGGTCAGTGTATGTGTCAGGTAGGTAGGTCAGTGTATGTCAGGTAGGTGGGTCAGTGTATGTGTCAGTTAGATAGGTGGGTTAGTGTATGTGTCAGGTAGATAGGTGGGTCAGTGTATGTGTCAGGTAGGTGGGTCAGTGTATGTGTCAGGTAGATAGGTGGGTCAGTGTATGTGTCAGGTAGATAGGTGGGTCAGTGTATGTGTCAGGTAGGTGGGTCAGTGTATGTGTCAGGTAGATAGGTGGGTCAGTGTATGTGTCAGGTAGATAGGTGGGTCAGTGTATGTGTCAGGTAGGTGGGTCAGTGTATGTGTCAGGTAGGTGGGTCAGTGTATGTGTTAGGTAGGTCAGTGTATATGTCAGGTAGGTAGTCCAGTGTATGTCAGGTAGGTGGGTCAGTGTATGTGTCAGGTAGGTGGGTCAGTGTATGTGTCAGGTAGATAAGTGGGTCAGTGTATGTGTCAGGTAGATAGGTGGGTTAGTGTATGTGTCAGGTAGGCCAGTGTATGTCAGGTGGGTGGGTCAGTGTATGTGTCAGGTAGGTGGGTCAGTGTATGTCAGGTAGGTGGGTCAGTGTATGTGTCAGGTAGGTGGGTCAGTGTATGTGTCGGGTAGATAGGTGGGTCAGTGTATGTGTCAGTAAGATAGGTGGGTCAGGTAGATAGGTGGGTCAGTGTATGTGTCAGTTAGATAGGTGGGTCAGTGTATGCGTCAGGTAGGTGGGTCAGTGTATGTGTCAAGTAGATAGGTGGGTCAATGTATGTGTCAGGTAGATAGGTGGGTCAGTGTATGTGTCAGGTAGATAGGTGGGTCAGTGTATGTGTCAGGAAGGTGGGTCAGTGTATGTGTCAGGTAGGTCAGTGTATGTGTCAGGTAGGTAGTTCAGTGTATGTCAGGTAGGTGGGTCAGTGTATCTGTCAGGTAGGTGGGTCAGTGTATGTGTCAGGTAGGTGGGTCAGTGTATGTGTCAGGTAGATAGGTGGGTCAGTGTATTTGTCAGGTAGATAGGTGGGTTAGTGTATGTGTCAGGTAGGTCAGTGTATGTCAGGTGGGGGGGTCATTGTATGTGTCAGGTAGGTGGGTCAGTGTATGTCAGGTAGTTGGGTCAGTGTATGTGTCAGGTAGGTGGGTCAATGTATGTTCCAGGTAGGTAGGTGGGTCAGTGTATGTGTCAGGTAGATGGGTCAGTGTATGTGTCAGGTAGGTAGGTGGGTCAGTGTATGTGTCAGGTAGGTAGGTCAGTGTATGTGTCAGGTAGGTCAGTGTATGTGTCAGGTAGGTAGGTTAGTGTATGTCAGGTAGGTGGGTCAGTGTATGTGTCAGGTAGATAGGTGGGTTAGTGTATGTGTCAGGTAGGTGGGTCAGTGTATGTGTCAGGTAGATAAGTGGGTCAGTGTATGTGTCAAGTAGATAGGTGGGTCAGTGTATGTGTCAGGTAGGTGGGTCAGTGTATGTGTCAGGTAGATAGGTGGGTCAATGTATGTGTCAGGTAGATAGGTGGGTCAGTGTATGTGTCAGGTAGATAGGTGGGTCAGTGTATGTGTCAGGTAGGTGGGTCAGTGTATGTGTCAGGTAGGTCAGTGTATATGTCAGGTAGGTAGTCCAGTGTATGTCAGGTAGGTGGGTCAGTGTATGTGTCAGGTAGGTGGGTCAGTGTATGTGTCAGGTAGATAGGTGGGTCAGTGTATGTGTCAGGTAGATAGGTGGGTTAGTGTATGTGTCAGGTAGGCCAGTGTATGTCAGGTGGGTGGGTCAGTGTATGTGTCAGGTAGGTGGGTCAGTGTATGTCAGGTAGGTGGGTCAGTGTATGTGTCAGGTAGGTGGCTCAGTGTATGTGTCAGGTAGATAGGTGGGTCAGTGTATGTGTCAGTTAGATAGGTGGGTCAGGTAGATAGGTGGGTCAGTGTATGTGTCAGTTAGATAGGTGGGTCAGTGTATGTGTCAGGTAGGTGGGTCAGTGTATGTCTTAGGTAGATAGGTGGGTCAATGTATGTGTCAGGTAGATAGGTGAGTCAGTGTATGTGTCAGGTAGATAGGTGGGTCAGTGTATGTGTCAGGAAGGTGGGTCAGTGTATGTGTCAGGTAGGTCAGTGTATGTGTCAGGTAGGTAGTTCAGTGTATGTCAGGTAGGTGGGTCAGTGTATCTGTCAGGTAGGTGGGTCAGTGTATGTTTCAGGTAGGTGGGTCAGTGTATGTGTCAGGTAGATAGGTGGGTCAGTGTATTTGTCAGGTAGATAGGTGGGTTAGTGTATGTGTCAGGTAGGTCAGTGTATGTCAGGAGGGGGGGTCAGTGTATGTGTCAGGTAGGTGGGTCAGTGTATGTCAGGTAGTTGGGTCAGTGTATGTGTCAGGTAGGTGGGTCAATGTATGTTCCAGGTAGGTAGGTGGGTCAGTGTATGTGTCAGGTAGATGGGTCAGTGTATGTGTCAGGTAGGTAGGTGGGTCAGTGTATGTGTCAGGTAGGTAGGTCAGTGTATGTGTCAGGTAGGTCAGTGTATGTGTCAGGTAGGTAGGTCAGTGTATGTCAGGTAGGTGGGTCAGTGTATGTGTCAGGTAGATAGGTGGGTTAGTGTATGTGTCAGGTAGATAGGTGGGTCAGTGTATGTGTCAGGTAGGTGGGTCAGTGTATGTGTCAGGTAGATAGGTGGGTCAGTGTATGTGTCAGGTAGATAGGTGGGTCAGTGTATGTGTCAGGTAGGTGGGTCAGTGTATGTGTCAGGTAGATAGGTGGGTCAATGTATGTGTCAGGTAGATAGGTGGGTCAGTGTATGTGTCAGGTAGATAGGTGGGTCAGTGTATGTGTCAGGTAGATAGGTGGGTCAGTGTATGTGTCAGGTAGGTCAGTGTATATGTCAGGTAGGTAGTCCAGTGTATGTCAGGTAGGAGGGTCAGTGTATGTGTCAGGTAGGTGGGTCAGTGTATGTGTCAGGTAGGTGGGTCAGTGTATGTTCCAGGTAGGTGGGTCAGTGCATGTTCCAGGTAGGTGGGTCAGTGTATGTGTCAGGTAGGTGGGTCAGTGTATGTCAGGTAGGTGGGTTAGTGTATGTGTCAGGTAGGTAGGTCAGTGTATGTGGCAGGTAGGTAGATGGGTCAGTGTATGTGTCAGGTAGGTGGGTCAGTGTATGTGTTAGGTAGGTGGGTGGGTCAGTGTATGTGTCAGGTAGGTAGGTAGGTGGGTCAGTGTGCCAGGTAGGTGGGTCAGTGTATGTGTCAGGTAGGTGGGTCAGTGTATGTGTCAGGTAGGTAGGTGGGTCAGTGTATGTGTCAGGTAGGTAGGTGGGTCAGTGTATGTGTCAGGTAGGTGGGTCAGTGTATGTGTCAGGTAGGTAGGTGGGTCAGTGTATGTGTCAGGTAGGTGGGTCAGTGTATGCGTCAGGTAGGTGGGTCAGTGTATGTGTCAGTTAGGTGGGTGCGTGTATGTTCCAGGTAGGTGGCTAGTGTATGTGTCAGGTAGGTGGGTCAGTGTATGTTCCAGGTAGGTAGGTCAGTGTATGTTCCAGGTAGGTAGGTGGGTCAGTGTATGTGTCAGGTAGATAGGTGGGTCAGTGTATGTGTCAGGTAGATGGGTCAGTGTATGTGTCAGGTAGGTAGGTGGGTCAGTGTATGTGTCAGGTAGGTAGGTCAGTGTATGTGTCAGGTAGGTCAGTGTATGTGTCAGGTAGGTAGGTCAGTGTATGTCAGGTAGGTGGGTCAGTGTATGTGTCAGGTAGATAGGTGGGTCAGTGTATGTGTCAGGTAGGTGGCTCAGTGTATGTGTCAGGTAGATAGGTGGGTCAGTGTATGTGTCAGTTGGTGGCTCAGTGTATGTGTCAGGTAGATAGGTGGGTCAGTGTATGTGTCAGTTAGATAGGTGGGTCAGGTAGATAGGTGGGTCAGTGTATGTGTCAGTTAGATAGGTGGGTCAGTGTATGCGTCAGGTAGGTGGGTCAGTGTATGTCTCAGGTAGATAGGTGGGTCAATGTATGTGTCAGGTAGATAGGTGGGTCAGTGTATGTGTCAGGTAGATAGGTGGGTCAGTGTATGTGTCAGGAAGGTGGGTCAGTGTATGTGTCAGGTAGGTCAGTGTATGTGTCAGGTAGGTCGTTCAGTGTATGTCAGGTAGGTGGGTCAGTGTATCTGTCAGGTAGGTGGGTCAGTGTATCTGTCAGGTAGGTGGGTCAGTGTATGTGTCAGGTAGGTGGGTCAGTGTATGTGTCAGGTAGATAGGTGGGTCAGTGTATTTGTCAGGTAGATAGGTGGGTTAGTGTATGTGTCAGGTAGGTCAGTGTATGTCAGGTGGGGGGGTCAGTGTATGTGTCAGGTAGGTGGGTCAGTGTATGTCAGGTAGTTGAGTCAGTGTATGTGTCAGGTAGGTGGGTCAATGTATGTTCCAGGTAGGTAGGTGGGTCAGTGTATGTGTCAGGTAGATGGGTCAGTGTATGTGTCAGGTAGGTAGGTGGGTCAGTGTATGTGTCAGGTAGGTAGGTCAGTGTATGTGTCAGGTAGGTCAGTGTATGTGTCAGGTAGGTAGGTCAGTGTATGTCAGGTAGGTGGGTCAGTGTATGTGTCAGGTAGATAGGTGGGTTAGTGTATGTGTCAGGTAGGTGGGTCAGTGTATGTGTCAGGTAGATAGGTGGGTCAGTGTATGTGTCAAGTAGATAGGTGGGTCAGTGTATGTGTCAGGTAGGTGGGTCAGTGTATGTGTCAGGTAGATAGGTGGGTCAATGTATGTGTCAGGTAGATAGGTGGGTCAGTGTATGTGTCAGGTAGATAGGTTGGTCAGTGTATGTGTCAGGTAGGTGGGTCAGTGTATGTGTCAGGTAGGTCAGTGTATATGTCAGGTAGGTAGTCCAGTGTATGTCAGGTAGGTGGGTCAGTGTATGTGTCAGGTAGGTGGGTCAGTGTATGTGTCAGGTAGATAAGTGGGTCAGTGTATGTGTCAGGTAGATAGGTGGGTTAGTGTATGTGTCAGGTAGGCCAGTGTATGTCAGGTGGGTGGGTCAGTGTATGTGTCAGGTAGGTGGGTCAGTGTATGTCAGGTAGGTGGGTCAGTGTATGTGTCAGGTAGGTGGGTCAGTGTATGTGTCAGGTAGATAGGTGGGTCAGTGTATGTGTCAGTTAGATAGGTGGGTCAGGTAGATAGGTGGGTCAGTGTATGTGTCAGTTAGATAGGTGGGTCAGTGTATGCGTCAGGTAGGTGGGTCAGTGTATGTGTCAAGTAGATAGGTGGGTCAATGTATGTGTCAGGTAGATAGGTGGGTCAGTGTATGTGTCAGGTAGATAGGTGGGTCAGTGTATGTGTCAGGAAGGTGGGTCAGTGTATGTGTCAGGTAGGTCAGTGTATGTGTCAGGTAGGTAGTTCAGTGTATGTCAGGTAGGTGGGTCAGTGTATCTGTCAGGTAGGTGGGTCAGTGTATGTGTCAGGTAGGTGGGTCAGTGTATGTGTCAGGTAGATAGGTGGGTCAGTGTATTTGTCAGGTAGATAGGTGGGTTAGTGTATGTGTCAGGTAGGTCAGTGTATGTCAGGTGGGGGGGCATTGTATGTGTCAGGTAGGTGGGTCAGTGTATGTCAGGTAGTTGGGTCAGTGTATGTGTCAGGTAGGTGGGTCAATGTATGTTCCAGGTAGGTAGGTGGGTCAGTGTATGTGTCAGGTAAATGGGTCAGTGTATGTGTCAGGTAGGTAGGTGGGTCAGTGTATGTGTCAGGTAGGTAGGTCAGTGTATGTGTCAGGTAGGTCAGTGTATGTGTCAGGTAGGTAGGTTAGTGTATGTCAGGTAGGTGGGTCAGTGTATGTGTCAGGTAGATAGGTGGGTTAGTGTATGTGTCAGGTAGGTGGGTCAGTGTATGTGTCAGGTAGATAAGTGGGTCAGTGTATGTGTCAAGTAGATAGGTGGGTCAGTGTATGTGTCAGGTAGGTGGGTCAGTGTATGTGTCAGGTAGATAGGTGGGTCAATGTATGTGTCAGGTAGATAGGTGGGTCAGTGTATGTGTCAGGTAGATAGGTGGGTCAGTGTATGTGTCAGGTAGGTGGGTCAGTGTATGTGTCAGGTAGGTCAGTGTATATGTCAGGTAGGTAGTCCAGTGTATGTCAGGTAGGTGGGTCAGTGTATGTGTCAGGTAGGTGGGTCAGTGTATGTGTCAGGTAGATAGGTGGGTCAGTGTATGTGTCAGGTAGATAGGTGGGTTAGTGTATGTGTCAGGTAGGCCAGTGTATGTCAGGTGGGTGGGTCAGTGTATGTGTCAGGTAGGTGGGTCAGTGTATGTCAGGTAGGTGGGTCAGTGTATGTGTCAGGTAGGTGGCTCAGTGTATGTGTCAGGTAGATAGGTGGGTCAGTGTATGTGTCAGTTAGATAGGTGGGTCAGGTAGATAGGTGGGTCAGTGTATGTGTCAGTTAGATAGGTGGGTCAGTGTATGTGTCAGGTAGGTGGGTCAGTGTATGTCTTAGGTAGATAGGTGGGTCAATGTATGTGTCAGGTAGATAGGTGAGTCAGTGTATGTGTCAGGTAGATAGGTGGGTCAGTGTATGTGTCAGGAAGGTGGGTCAGTGTATGTGTCAGGTAGGTCAGTGTATGTGTCAGGTAGGTAGTTCAGTGTATGTCAGGTAGGTGGGTCAGTGTATCTGTCAGGTAGGTGGGTCAGTGTATGTTTCAGGTAGGTGGGTCAGTGTATGTGTCAGGTAGATAGGTGGGTCAGTGTATTTGTCAGGTAGATAGGTGGGTTAGTGTATGTATCAGGTAGGTCAGTGTATGTCAGGTGGGGGGGTCAGTGTATGTGTCAGGTAGGTGGGTCAGTGTATGTCAGGTAGTTGGGTCAGTGTATGTGTCAGGTAGGTGGGTCAATGTATGTTCCAGGTAGGTAGGTGGGTCAGTGTATGTGTCAGGTAGATGGGTCAGTGTATGTGTCAGGTAGGTAGGTGGGTCAGTGTATGTGTCAGGTAGGTAGGTCAGTGTATGTGTCAGGTAGGTCAGTGTATGTGTCAGGTAGGTAGGTCAGTGTATGTCAGGTAGGTGGGTCAGTGTATGTGTCAGGTAGATAGGTGGGTTAGTGTATGTGTCAGGTAGATAGGTGGGTCAGTGTATGTGTCAGGTAGGTGGGTCAGTGTATGTGTCAGGTAGATAGGTGGGTCAGTGTATGTGTCAGGTAGATAGGTGGGTCAGTGTATGTGTCAGGTAGGTGGGTCAGTGTATGTGTCAGGTAGATAGGTGGGTCAATGTATGTGTCAGGTAGATAGGTGGGTCAGTGTATGTGTCAGGTAGATAGGTGGGTCAGTGTATGTGTCAGGTAGATAGGTGGGTCAGTGTATGTGTCAGGTAGGTCAGTGTATATGTCAGGTAGGTAGTCCAGTGTATGTCAGGTAGGAGGGTCAGTGTATGTGTCAGGTAGGTGGGTCAGTGTATGTGTCAGGTAGGTGGGTCAGTGTATGTTCCAGGTAGGTGGGTCAGTGCATGTTCCAGGTAGGTGGGTCAGTGTATGTGTCAGGTAGGTGGGTCAGTGTATGTCAGGTAGGTGGGTTAGTGTATGTGTCAGGTAGGAAGGTCAGTGTATGTGGCAGGTAGGTAGATGGGTCAGTGTATGTGTCAGGTAGGTGGGTCAGTGTATGTGTTAGGTAGGTGGGTGGGTCAGTGTATGTGTCAGGTAGGTAGGTAGGTGGGTCAGTGTGCCAGGTAGGTGGGTCAGTGTATGTGTCAGGTAGGTGGGTCAGTGTATGTGTCAGGTAGGTAGGTGGGTCAGTGTATGTGTCAGGTAGGTAGGTGGGTCAGTGTATGTGTCAGGTAGGTGGGTCAGTGTATGTGTCAGGTAGGTAGGTGGGTCAGTGTATGTGTCAGGTAGGTGGGTCAGTGTATGCGTCAGGTAGGTGGGTCAGTGTATGTGTCAGTTAGGTGGGTGCGTGTATGTTCCAGGTAGGTGGCTAGTGTATGTGTCAGGTAGGTGGGTCAGTGTATGTTCCAGGTAGGTAGGTCAGTGTATGTTCCAGGTAGGTAGGTGGGTCAGTGTATGTGTCAGGTAGATAGGTGGGTCAGTGTATGTGTCAGGTAGATGGGTCAGTGTATGTGTCAGGTAGGTAGGTGGGTCAGTGTATGTGTCAGGTAGGTAGGTCAGTGTATGTGTCAGGTAGGTCAGTGTATGTGTCAGGTAGGTAGGTCAGTGTATGTCAGGTAGGTGGGTCAGTGTATGTGTCAGGTAGATAGGTGGGTCAGTGTATGTGTCAGGTAGGTGGCTCAGTGTATGTGTCAGGTAGATAGGTGGGTCAGTGTATGTGTCAGTTGGTGGCTCAGTGTATGTGTCAGGTAGATAGGTGGGTCAGTGTATGTGTCAGTTAGATAGGTGGGTCAGGTAGATAGGTGGGTCAGTGTATGTGTCAGTTAGATAGGTGGGTCAGTGTATGCGTCAGGTAGGTGGGTCAGTGTATGTCTCAGGTAGATAGGTGGGTCAATGTATGTGTCAGGTAGATAGGTGGGTCAGTGTATGTGTCAGGTAGATAGGTGGGTCAGTGTATGTGTCAGGAAGGTGGGTCAGTGTATGTGTCAGGTAGGTCAGTGTATGTGTCAGGTAGGTCGTTCAGTGTATGTCAGGTAGGTGGGTCAGTGTATCTGTCAGGTAGGTGGGTCAGTGTATCTGTCAGGTAGGTGGGTCAGTGTATGTGTCAGGTAGGTGGGTCAGTGTATGTGTCAGGTAGATAGGTGGGTCAGTGTATTTGTCAGGTAGATAGGTGGGTTAGTGTATGTGTCAGGTAGGTCAGTGTATGTCAGGTGGGGGGGTCAGTGTATGTGTCAGGTAGGTGGGTCAGTGTATGTCAGGTAGTTGAGTCAGTGTATGTGTCAGGTAGGTGGGTCAATGTATGTTCCAGGTAGGTAGGTGGGTCAGTGTATGTGTCAGGTAGATGGGTCAGTGTATGTGTCAGGTAGGTAGGTGGGTCAGTGTATGTGTCAGGTAGGTAGGTCAGTGTATGTGTCAGGTAGGTCAGTGTATGTGTCAGGTAGGTAGGTCAGTGTATGTCAGGTAGGTGGGTCAGTGTATGTGTCAGGTAGATAGGTGGGTTAGTGTATGTGTCAGGTAGGTGGGTCAGTGTATGTGTCAGGTAGGTGGGTCAGTGTATGTGTCAGGTAGGTGGGTCAGTGTATGTTCCAGGTAGGTGGGTCAGTGCATGTTCCAGGTAGGTGGGTCAGTGTATGTGTCAGGTAGGTGGGTCAGTGTATGTCAGGTAGGTGGGTTAGTGTATGTGTCAGGTAGGTAGGTCAGTGTATGTGGCAGGTAGGTAGATGGGTCAGTGTATGTGTCAGGTAGGTGGGTCAGTGTATGTGTTAGGTAGGTGGGTGGGTCAGTGTATGTGTCAGGTAGGTAGGTAGGTGGGTCAGTGTGCCAGGTAGGTGGGTCAGTGTATGTGTCAGGTAGGTGGGTCAGTGTATGTGTCAGGTAGGTAGGTGGGTCAGTGTATGTGTCAGGTAGGTAGGTGGGTCAGTGTATGTGTCAGGTAGGTGGGTCAGTGTATGTGTCAGGTAGGTAGGTGGGTCAGTGTATGTGTCAGGTAGGTGGGTCAGTGTATGCGTCAGGTAGGTGGGTCAGTGTATGTGTCAGTTAGGTGGGTGCGTGTATGTTCCAGGTAGGTGGCTAGTGTATGTGTCAGGTAGGTGGGTCAGTGTATGTTCCAGGTAGGTAGGTCAGTGTATGTTCCAGGTAGGTAGGTGGGTCAGTGTATGTGTCAGGTAGATAGGTGGGTCAGTGTATGTGTCAGGTAGATGGGTCAGTGTATGTGTCAGGTAGGTAGGTGGGTCAGTGTATGTGTCAGGTAGGTAGGTCAGTGTATGTGTCAGGTAGGTCAGTGTATGTGTCAGGTAGGTAGGTCAGTGTATGTCAGGTAGGTGGGTCAGTGTATGTGTCAGGTAGATAGGTGGGTCAGTGTATGTGTCAGGTAGGTGGCTCAGTGTATGTGTCAGGTAGATAGGTGGGTCAGTGTATGTGTCAGGTAGGTGGCTCAGTGTATGTGTCAGGTAGATAGGTGGGTAAGTGTATGTGTCAGTTGGTGGCTCAGTGTATGTGTCAGGTAGATAGGTGGGTCAGTGTATGTGTCAGTTAGATAGGTGGGTCAGGTAGATAGGTGGGTCAGTGTATGTGTCAGTTAGATAGGTGGGTCAGTGTATGCGTCAGGTAGGTGGGTCAGTGTATGTCTCAGGTAGATAGGTGGGTCAATGTATGTGTCAGGTAGATAGGTGGGTCAGTGTATGTGTCAGGTAGATAGGTGGGTCAGTGTATGTGTCAGGAAGGTGGGTCAGTGTATGTGTCAGGTAGGTCAGTGTATGTGTCAGGTAGGTCGTTCAGTGTATGTCAGGTAGGTGGGTCAGTGTATCTGTCAGGTAGGTGGGTCAGTGTATCTGTCAGGTAGGTGGGTCAGTGTATGTGTCAGGTAGGTGGGTCAGTGTATGTGTCAGGTAGATAGGTGGGTCAGTGTATTTGTCAGGTAGATAGGTGGGTTAGTGTATGTGTCAGGTAGGTCAGTGTATGTCAGGTGGGGGGGTCAGTGTATGTGTCAGGTAGGTGGGTCAGTGTATGTCAGGTAGTTGAGTCAGTGTATGTGTCAGGTAGGTGGGTCAATGTATGTTCCAGGTAGGTAGGTGGGTCAGTGTATGTGTCAGGTAGATGGGTCAGTGTATGTGTCAGGTAGGTAGGTGGGTCAGTGTATGTGTCAGGTAGGTAGGTCAGTGTATGTGTCAGGTAGGTCAGTGTATGTGTCAGGTAGGTAGGTCAGTGTATGTCAGGTAGGTGGGTCAGTGTATGTGTCAGGTAGATAGGTGGGTTAGTGTATGTGTCAGGTAGGTGGGTCAGTGTATGTGTCAGGTAGATAGGTGGGTCAGTGTATGTGTCAAGTAGATAGGTGGGTCAGTGTATGTGTCAGGTAGGTGGGTCAGTGTATGTGTCAGGTAGATAGGTGGGTCAATGTATGTGTCAGGTAGATAGGTGGGTCAGTGTATGTGTCAGGTAGATAGGTTGGTCAGTGTATGTGTCAGGTAGGTGGGTCAGTGTATGTGTCAGGTAGGTCAGTGTATATGTCAGGTAGGTAGTCCAGTGTATGTCAGGTAGGTGGGTCAGTGTATGTGTCAGGTAGGTGGGTCAGTGTATGTGTCAGGTAGATAAGTGGGTCAGTGTATGTGTCAGGTAGATAGGTGGGTTAGTGTATGTGTCAGGTAGGCCAGTGTATGTCAGGTGGGTGGGTCAGTGTATGTGTCAGGTAGGTGGGTCAGTGTATGTCAGGTAGGTGGGTCAGTGTATGTGTCAGGTAGGTGGGTCAGTGTATGTGTCAGGTAGATAGGTGGGTCAGTGTATGTGTCAGTTAGATAGGTGGGTCAGGTAGATAGGTGGGTCAGTGTATGTGTCAGTTAGATAGGTGGGTCAGTGTATGCGTCAGGTAGGTGGGTCAGTGTATGTGTCAAGTAGATAGGTGGGTCAATGTATGTGTCAGGTAGATAGGTGGGTCAGTGTATGTGTCAGGTAGATAGGTGGGTCAGTGTATGTGTCAGGAAGGTGGGTCAGTGTATGTGTCAGGTAGGTCAGTGTATGTGTCAGGTAGGTAGTTCAGTGTATGTCAGGTAGGTGGGTCAGTGTATCTGTCAGGTAGGTGGGTCAGTGTATGTGTCAGGTAGGTGGGTCAGTGTATGTGTCAGGTAGATAGGTGGGTCAGTGTATTTGTCAGGTAGATAGGTGGGTTAGTGTATGTGTCAGGTAGGTCAGTGTATGTCAGGTGGGGGGGCATTGTATGTGTCAGGTAGGTGGGTCAGTGTATGTCAGGTAGTTGGGTCAGTGTATGTGTCAGGTAGGTGGGTCAATGTATGTTCCAGGTAGGTAGGTGGGTCAGTGTATGTGTCAGGTAAATGGGTCAGTGTATGTGTCAGGTAGGTAGGTGGGTCAGTGTATGTGTCAGGTAGGTAGGTCAGTGTATGTGTCAGGTAGGTCAGTGTATGTGTCAGGTAGGTAGGTTAGTGTATGTCAGGTAGGTGGGTCAGTGTATGTGTCAGGTAGATAGGTGGGTTAGTGTATGTGTCAGGTAGGTGGGTCAGTGTATGTGTCAGGTAGATAAGTGGGTCAGTGTATGTGTCAAGTAGATAGGTGGGTCAGTGTATGTGTCAGGTAGGTGGGTCAGTGTATGTGTCAGGTAGATAGGTGGGTCAATGTATGTGTCAGGTAGATAGGTGGGTCAGTGTATGTGTCAGGTAGATAGGTGGGTCAGTGTATGTGTCAGGTAGGTGGGTCAGTGTATGTGTCAGGTAGGTCAGTGTATATGTCAGGTAGGTAGTCCAGTGTATGTCAGGTAGGTGGGTCAGTGTATGTGTCAGGTAGGTGGGTCAGTGTATGTGTCAGGTAGATAGGTGGGTCAGTGTATGTGTCAGGTAGATAGGTGGGTTAGTGTATGTGTCAGGTAGGCCAGTGTATGTCAGGTGGGTGGGTCAGTGTATGTGTCAGGTAGGTGGGTCAGTGTATGTCAGGTAGGTGGGTCAGTGTATGTGTCAGGTAGGTGGCTCAGTGTATGTGTCAGGTAGATAGGTGGGTCAGTGTATGTGTCAGTTAGATAGGTGGGTCAGGTAGATAGGTGGGTCAGTGTATGTGTCAGTTAGATAGGTGGGTCAGTGTATGTGTCAGGTAGGTGGGTCAGTGTATGTCTTAGGTAGATAGGTGGGTCAATGTATGTGTCAGGTAGATAGGTGAGTCAGTGTATGTGTCAGGTAGATAGGTGGGTCAGTGTATGTGTCAGGAAGGTGGGTCAGTGTATGTGTCAGGTAGGTCAGTGTATGTGTCAGGTAGGTAGTTCAGTGTATGTCAGGTAGGTGGGTCAGTGTATCTGTCAGGTAGGTGGGTCAGTGTATGTTTCAGGTAGGTGGGTCAGTGTATGTGTCAGGTAGATAGGTGGGTCAGTGTATTTGTCAGGTAGATAGGTGGGTTAGTGTATGTATCAGGTAGGTCAGTGTATGTCAGGTGGGGGGGTCAGTGTATGTGTCAGGTAGGTGGGTCAGTGTATGTCAGGTAGTTGGGTCAGTGTATGTGTCAGGTAGGTGGGTCAATGTATGTTCCAGGTAGGTAGGTGGGTCAGTGTATGTGTCAGGTAGATGGGTCAGTGTATGTGTCAGGTAGGTAGGTGGGTCAGTGTATGTGTCAGGTAGGTAGGTCAGTGTATGTGTCAGGTAGGTCAGTGTATGTGTCAGGTAGGTAGGGTCAGTGTATGTCAGGTAGGTGGGTCAGTGTATGTGTCAGGTAGATAGGTGGGTTAGTGTATGTGTCAGGTAGATAGGTGGGTCAGTGTATGTGTCAGGTAGGTGGGTCAGTGTATGTGTCAGGTAGATAGGTGGGTCAGTGTATGTGTCAGGTAGATAGGTGGGTCAGTGTATGTGTCAGGTAGGTGGGTCAGTGTATGTGTCAGGTAGATAGGTGGGTCAATGTATGTGTCAGGTAGATAGGTGGGTCAGTGTATGTGTCAGGTAGATAGGTGGGTCAGTGTATGTGTCAGGTAGATAGGTGGGTCAGTGTATGTGTCAGGTAGGTCAGTGTATATGTCAGGTAGGTAGTCCAGTGTATGTCAGGTAGGAGGGTCAGTGTATGTGTCAGGTAGGTGGGTCAGTGTATGTGTCAGGTAGATAGGTGGGTCAGTGTATGTGTCAGGTAGATAGGTGGGTTAGTGTATGTGTCAGGTAGGCCAGTGTATGTCAGGTGGGTGGGTCAGTGTATGTGTCAGGTAGGTGGGTCAGTGTATGTCAGGTAGGTGGGTCAGTGTATGTGTCAGGTAGGTGGGTCAATGTATGTGTCAGGTAGATAGGTGGGTCAGTGTATGTGTCAGGTAGATAGGTGGGTCAGTGTATGTGTCAGGGGGGTAGGTCAGTGTATGTGTCAGGTAGGTAGGTCATTGTATGTCAGGTAGGTGGGTCAGTGTATGTCAGGTAGGTCACATGTTACAAGGGCAGGGCAAAGGGGGCGGAGCCAATGGGGTGGCGCCAAGGGGGGCGCAAAATGAGGTTTCGCCTAGGGTGTCAAAAATTCTTGCACCAGCCCTGTTTTACCACATCCAAATACAGTACTTTCGTATGCCCTTTTTTTCATATGTTTCCTAATACCGGAAAAAGGCAGTTTTTGAAAATCCAAAAATGTTATGGGGTCAAAGTAAATACATTACTTTTTGCTGTACACAATTTTCTTACAAGGACAACTCTTTGAACTGGATGGAACTTCTATACCTGTTTATGATATCTGCACATATGCCCACAGGCCGTTTGTGCTTAATTATTAATGTTCTATAAAGGAACATGCTGGTAGGAGGGGTGAACATAGTGACAGAGAGATTTGCTCATCAGTCTGCCTTTTTTCTTTCACTGTCAGTCACAAACTGAGGGAGGGACCATATCTTTATTTGGTAACCTAAAAAAATAAAAATTTAGATTACAAATTAAAACAGCAGTTTTTGTTTTATAACTCATTGATCATGCCAGTAGTTCTGTTGTTTGACCCATTCCTGCAAAAACCAAGCTGTCTAACAAAAAGGGCACTCACATGGGTACTGACATTTACAGGAAGTCCCAGCCTCAGCTACTACATTTTCAGATTAACTATCAATCAACCAACAGAGGATATTAACTGCTGAAGAATCAATAGAAGCAAAGGATAACCATCATCCTGCAAAATTGGTAGCTGGTGGTCACCCTTTTTAAAAGGGTCTTGGAGAGAGAGAATACATTGGCAGGATCAATAGGTATTTACAATATAGGACATTCAGCCTGGGTTCACACATTTGCGGTGCGAATTGAAGCTCAGGTTTCACTGGGAAGATAAAAATCAGTTGTTCAGAGGTTCATCTGCGTTTTAGCTGCGGATCAGTGAGCAGGGAGGGGGGGAGGAGAGGGGGAGGTGTAGTGAGGAGAAGGAGAAAATCTATATTCAGAACGCAATGCATCTGCGAATCAGATGCGTTCCCATAGAAGATAATGGGCTCGTAATTCACACCGCAATGCCCAGAAAACATACACGTTTTTTGTGCAATGCGCACTGTGAATGCAACGCACATATGTGAACCAGATGCATTCATATGAATGTATTTTAAAATGTCCTGCGAATTGGATGCTGTGTAATCTAATCTAATCTAATATAATTCGCATAGGTGTGAACGGGGGCTCACTCACATCTAATAAAAAGACATTGCAAAACTACATTTACAAAGCAAACATGGGAGCTACTTACATATTTTTAATGTTTAGGTTTGCATACACTTTAACTGCAGCCTTCTGTCCTGCCAGACAGGGTAGTGCAGATCAGTAAAGCTATGTAAAACCCAGGACTCTATGGACAGAAGAATAGGTTATCTGTGTATTTAACTGTTGGCCTTGATTTTATCTTTCAATGTTGGTACTGTCTGGTGTTCGTACATATTGAGCTGAATGCAATACATAATACAATTTTAGTGAAATACATAATTAACTGGTTGCATGTGTTAAATAAACCATAACGTCATAAGCTTGTGAAACTACATTTTTATTCTGCAGAATTCCTTAACTTGAAAGAAGTAACCTTTTTTATGGCTTTGATAATGGGATTACCCTTTAACCTTCTGATCCTAGCAATTATTTTGCTGAAGATGGCTATCGTGTAAAATGCTTTGCAGTTAAGTTAGTGTATGGGGAGAAATCAATCAATAGAAATTACATGAGACTAGTTCAAGGTTGCAGTTGGCAGGTAGCTTCCTCTTTTACTTCTTTGTGGCACAGAAAAGCTTCCGGCATTTGCTTTTCTGAGATAACGTCTAGGAGTTTTCTTGTCTGGCGACTGCAGACTGTTATATTTTCATGATGTGTGTTTATGACTTATAATATGTGGTAATGTGCTAAGTACTCTTCTGCTTGTTTTAGGTTTTCATTAATTACACTTACATTTACTATGCAGTGGGGCTGGGTATTATAATGATTGCAAAAAAGCTACAGTTGTTATCTGTTGCAGGCTATCCCAAAAAAATAATTATATATATATATATATATATATATATATATATATATAAATATATATATATATATATATATACTGGTATATATATATACTGGTATATATATATATATATATATACTGGTATATATATATATATATATATATATATATATATATATATATATATATATATCCAGAGTTTCTGTGACCTTGTTCCCAAAGTCTCTGTCTTTTTGCTGCTTTGTCAGTACAGGTACTCCTAACTTAACAACCAGGTTCCGTTCCAGCAAACAGGTCATTAAATGAATTGGTCGTTAAAAGAGGATCCACAAGTATTCAATATTTTAAGCATTCTTAACTACTGTACTTTACTGTATTCTGAAAAAAAGGTCTAAATACAAAACTCCAACTCAATAATGTTTTTTTAATTTGCTTAAGTACAGAACACAAAAATATAAACAACAAAAATACTGTACTGTACAGGATACAATGATGTACAGTGCCCAAAAGGTAAACGTATACAGTAGATATTTAGTGTAACATTTTAGTTATCAAATCCTTCAAAGGTTGAGAGTGCTTCAGGGTCATCAGTGTCATCATTGAAATTATCAGCAGGGTCATCAGTGTCATCATTGGAGTTACCAGCAGGGTCGACAGTGTCACCATTGGAGTTACCAGCAGGGCCATCAGGAGTTGTAGATGAGGGAGATGACGACAAGGAAATGATAGAACTGGTAGAGGTAGCTTGAAAGAAGAATTCTGTTAAGGTGCTCTGCTTTGTAATTTTCTTTTTTTCGTCATAAATTTCACGATGACATTGCATAAGTTCCTTCATCTGCGTTCCACTTTAGAGAACCTTTCAAGATTTGGGTCCATACTCTCTAATTAGGATAAACGCTCAGGCGTGTTCGCAAACAGCATATGCAGAGCCCGCCAGGAAGTTGGCATGCGGAGCACTAATCACAAGCAGTGAGACATTGTCCCACTGATGCACGGCTGCAGAGATTGGGAAATGTTTTACAGCTTGTGATTAGCACTTCCCAGTGCCGACTTCCTGGCGAGCTCTGCACGTGCTGTTTGCAAACACGCCTGAGCTCATTCTTACTCTCTAATTGTAATAAAGCTGCATTCACTTTTGAGATTATACCAGCTAACCCCCTGGCTCTGAACTTCTTTTCTACTTCTTCCATTGTTAACTCCTTTTCTTCCTCTTCCTGTTCTAAGTGCTGCTGTGCTTCCAATTCTCTTAAATCTTCATTACTTAGCTCTTCCTCAACAAATTCTGCTAATTCTTTAAGTTCTGTCACTTCAACATCTAACTCAAGCATGTTTGCAAGTTGCACACTTTTTTGATTTACAACTTCAACATCTGTTTCATCAAACCCTTCGCTATTGTTCACAAAACGCTTTAAGCATTTTTTCCATATACCCTGCATACACTTTTCTGTTACTTCCTCCCGAGCTGATGCAATGTTTTTTATGCAGTGTAAAATGTTGTAAGTTTTCCAAAAATCACAAATTGTAACTTCAAAATTTTAAGTTGCTGCTACAGCTTTGGAAAAGGCGGTATGCAAATAGTAGGACTTGAATGTTGCTATTTCACCCTGATCCATGGATTGTAGGATAGCAGTTGTGTTTTTAGGAGATGCACTATTTTTATGTCTGGATTTAGGTCATCAAGATGCTGGGGGTGGCCTAGGGCATTATCAAGCAGGGGGATCAGTTTAAAGGGAACACCCTTTTGCTGACAGTAACGTTTGACCGAGGTTATGAAACAGTTAATGAACCAGTCCTCAAATAAAGCTTGTGTCACCCATGCTTTGTTATTTGCACGGTAATAAAAAGGCAGTGTGTGCTTACTAACCTGATTCAATGCACGTGGGTTCTGTGAACTTTAGATGAGGAGAGGCTTTAATTTGAACCCAGCAACATTTCCTCCCAACAACAATGTGACCCTGTCTTTATAAGCCTTAAAACCGGGCATTGTTTTAGCTTCTTTGTGTATGTAGGACCTTTCGGGCATTTTTTTTCTAAAAAAGTCAAGTTTTAGCCACGTTAAATATCTGCTCTGGACAATAGCCACCTTTTTCGATGATTTTATCGACTTCAACCACAAATTTTTCAGCTGCTTCCACATCTGCACTTGCAGCCTCCCCACTGATACTCCAATTATGGAGGTTGAGTCTCCCACAAAACCTTTGAAACCATCCATTGCTTGCTGTAAATGTTTCAGTTGATTCTTCTCCTTTGTGAACTTCAAATTCTCAAAAATACTGTATGCTTTGGTTTAAATCAATAAAAAACTTATTGGCACCTGTGCACGGGTCGGGAGAGCTGGTCATTTAACAGGTAAGTTGTTAAACAAGGAGTATCTGTAATGTAAAATAGAGTAAAGGTCCAAATATGAGCCCTCCACCCTCCCTGTAATGGTGTTAGCTAGCTGATCTGAGATCTTGAAGATTTCACATGGATTAAAATGTGACCAGTTCAGGAGGAAACAGACACGTTTTCAATCCATGTATGGTTGTTTCCATTCATGAGAAGTCGATCTATCCATTAACTTTTCATACATGGGCTTGTTGGTATATTTTCACTTGATAAGCACATGCAGCCAATGGGCTGCAGTGCTGATCAATGTAGTCTTACCTTGGGAGAATCCCACTGTCAGAGTACAATGTGATAGCGAGGAGGATTTTCCCATCCACCTCAAATGCATTAAGAGGAAAATCAGCTGAACGAAAAAACTGGGCCATGTATGACCAGCTTGAGATAAACACTTATGCCGCATACACATTGGATGGGGTGACATCACCCCATCTGATGAAGGCAAAATCAACACAGTTTTGACATACTGTATATACTCGAGTATAAGTCGTTCCGAGTATAAGTCGAGGCCCTAATTTATCACAAAAAAATGGGAAAAACTTATTGACCCGAGTATAAGACGAGGGTGAGAAATGCACAGCTACTGTAAGTGGAAAAAAGGGTCAACAATGCCCATTTGCAGCCTCACTGTGCCCATTTGCATGCCTCACTGTGCCCATTTGCAGCCATAGGTCCCCCAAACTTCAAACTAGTTAAGGGTTCCTAGATGCCCCCTAGCTGCAGCCAAAATTTGGGGTCTCTGAACCCGAAGGGTCCCAAAATAACATTGCTGCAGATGGACACAGTTGCCCGAATTTGGGGCCCCGTATCTTGGGGCCATTTAGTGCTAAGAACACCAAATTTGGTGTGCAAACCCAGTGGAACTAGCGCAATAAAATATGCAAAGCTGGGGTTTCTAGCACCAAGTGGCCCCGAGATACAGGGCCCCAAAAATCGGTTCAGAAAATGTCAAGCACTTTTCTGCAACAGAGAATGACATTTTCCAAACCGATTTTGGGGCCCTGTATCTCGGGGTCACTTAGTGCTAGGAACTCCATCTTTAGATATGTTGTGGTACCAATTCCACTGGGGTTTCACACCAAATTTGGCGTTCCTAGCACTAGGTGGCCCTGAGATACGGGGTCCAAAAGTCGGTTCAGAAAATGTCAAGCACTTTTCTGCCGCAAAGTCGGTTCGGAAAATGAAATTTTTTGCTGCAGAAAAGTGCTTGACTCGAGTATAAGTCGAGGGGGGGCACTTTCAGCACAAAAAAAGTGCTGAAAAACTCGACTTATACTCGAGTATATACGGTACTAATGTTTCATATTGCCTTCACTTTATCAAAGTTGAACTTTGTAAGTTCCTGAATTGTGGATGTTGTGGTTTAAAAAATGCCTGTTTAGCCACAAAAAGGCTATATACTGTCACACATACATGTTATACACCAAGATGTTGGTTTGTTAAAAAAAACCTTTTATAATGCACATGCGAATGTGCTTAGAGTAAAATGTTTTATACTCAACAATGTGTGGCTTCTTCTTTCAATGCTCAATACCAGTTTTTGGATTACGTTGGTGTAGTTACACTGACAATTGGGGTTATTTACTAAAGGCAAATCAACTTTGCACTACAAGTGCACTTTCAGTGCACTTTCAAGTGCACTTGCAGTGCACGTGTAGTGCAAATTAAATTTGCCTTTAGTAAGTAACCTCCACAGTGCTCTAAAATTTGCCCCAATAAGGCCATTTTAGGGACTCCAAACAATTAATTCATGGAGTTGAAAAGGATGATTATTTTTACCATTAATGCATTACATACATTAACAACAAAAACATTGCGTGTGTGTGTAGCAGACCCATAGCGCAACATAATAGTTAGCTGAAGAAGAGATTTTACCTCATGTATCAAATAAGTTACGTTTGCACTATTGAAGAAAATGTCCAAAAAAAGGACATTGGAAAACCTAGGAGACAGATAAAATAAACACAAGCAGTAAATCAAAAGAAATATGAGTTCAGTTTATAAAAAAATTATTTTCCATAGTTTTAAATCTAGCATATCAATTGCCCCCCTACCCTCAAAGTACTCCATATAGCTTTGCCGTACTTTGCGGGAGCTTTGGGGGGGCAAGCCAGGATGGCTAGCTTCAAGTGCCATCATGTTTGAGTCCAGTGAGCCGGCCTCAGTCGCAACTGAGGCCACATAGTTGCCTGCATTTTTGCGTAAAAAGTTGTGTAAAATGCAGCATGAAAGAACAATGTGATTTAGTTTATATTCCGCCATATTGATTGCAGTGTGGAATAGGCGGAACTGGCTGCCCATTATGCCAAAGGTTTTTTCAATCACTGTTCTGGCTCTGGCCAGCCAGTAATTAAAAACCCTCTGGTCCGGGGTGAGGGTCCTCATAGGGAATGGCCGCATAAGACAGGGCAAATGCTTCATCCGCTACGAAGACAAATGGGAGTCCCGCCACATTGTCTTATGGAGGTGGCAAGCCCAAGCTGCCATTCTGGAACCATCTGTAAAACTCCTTCTGACTCCACCATCTGACATCCGGCCATTTTTCCCCACGTCCACATACAAAAACTAGTAAGTTGCCGACACTACCTCCAACAACACGATACTTCTATACCCCTTATAATTATAATAGTACGACCCCGAGTTGGGGGGTGGGATGATGTGGACATGTTTACCATCTATTGCTCCAATGCAGTGGGGAAAGTCCCACTGCTGGGCAGACTGGGAAGCCACAGTCTGCCGTTCCTGTGGGTTTGAAGGAAACTGTGGAGTCAAACAAAAAAAATAGTACTTTTGCACATAACATTGCAAGCAGATTAGACACAAACATTCTTGGCCAACATAAGTATAACATTTATTGAGTTATTTAAATGAGTATTTAAACACAAAAGTATAAGGTCCACTTATCAGATTACTCCCCCCCCTCTGATGGCCCATTGTAAAAATTTTAGGGGGGGTGTTTTGGACAGGTAACCGTTTACACTTCATTGAGAGATGAATGCATAAATAACGTGTGTTACTTTGGCCAGCCCCTCCTTACTTACACTATTGGCAGCCTACTGGACAGGTAAAAAGTGTCATAATCTAAAAATATAAATACACACTGTACAAATTGAAGCACATTTATACATTCTGCAATTACCTATCAAGATAATATGAGAACAAAACTTTAAACAGTACAATTTGAAAGTATTCAGGCAGGCACTTGCACTACATGCTTTGGTGAATTCATCCATAAATATGACCACAAAATAGGTAGGTATAGTATGTATGGGTTTGGCAAAGTCAGCAGATAGAGTATTGGTATCAGTTGACTTAGCGGTTGGGGGGGAGGGAGGGTTCCAAATTAGTTTTCGCCCCCCCTAAAAAAAAACATTTTGCACTCTGCCTGAATTTAAGGACAAAAATAAAATTTGAACACATTTTAGGGGGTGTTTAGGGTAAGCAGTACAATGGAGCTGACAAAATACATTGTTAAGTGAGTAGGCTAGGTGTGTATGGGCCCAGGATAGCATGCTGGGGAGGTTAGTGAAGGCAAATATGCATGAAAGACAAAAAATAACCATTAAAAGCTTACAGCATGCATGAGGACAAAGAGGACATTCACAGCATATTACAATCTTGGTAATTATGGAATGATGAAATAAATACAATACATTAGCAAACATTAAATACATAGAATGTGATGTTAAAGGATACAACTTACCTTAATATAGTCCTTCTGCAGGACTTGAATGATGGCAGAACAGGTCTCTGGAATAATGATTCCCAGTGCCTGGGGGGAGATCCCAGTTGTGAACTTAATATCCTGGAGACTTCTCTCCATTGCCAAGTACCACAAGGTGGTGAGCCTCTGCTCAGGAGTGATGGCTTGCCGCATGCAGGTGTCCTGCTTCATAATATAAGGGGACAGCAAAGCCAACAGATGGTGAAAAACAGGGTTCATCAGGATTATTCTCCTGGATCTCCCGCAACAAAGGCATGTGCGAGAATTCGCCACGCTGGAGCAACCAATTCTTCATCCATGAACTCCCCCTCGCCCTGTTCATGGACTGGACTTGGGTCAAAGCAACTCCAACACCAAGCCCAAGCACAGCACGAACTCTATGACAAGTATGTACCCGCAACATGGCTTGAAAATGGTCAGCTGGTCAGAACGAACTAACAGAACCCACTGAAAATCAGAAAGGACCTGAGAAGAATGAGCTGAAAATCAGAAACAAGCGGAAAAGAACGCACTGAAAAACAGAAGTGAACTATAAATAGAATGCACTGAAAAACAGAAGCAAACTGACAACACGCACTGAAAAACAGATACAAACCCATAAGCACAAACTGAAAAGCAGAATGAGCGCAAAGGGTGGTGCACTGGCTATTGGACTTCCTTTTATAGTCCCGTCATACGTGTTGTATATCACCGCGTTCTCATGTTCGGAATTTTGGGCCAACATTTGTGTGACCGTGTGTACGCAAGACAAGTTTGAGCAACATCCTTCGGGAAAAATCCACGGTTTTGTTGTCGGAAAATCCGATCGTGTGTACGGGGCATTACTCTGCTGAATTACTTACAAAACTGAAGAATACTTTTTACATTTGTTGAGACTTTATGTTCCACAAAATAAAAAGTTGTCATAGACGTTTTAGGCTTCACCCATACCTCAATATCAGCTTCAATAAAAACATTTTTGATAAAATATTGTGTTGTATTTTCATTTACTTTTTTTGTGGATGTTATCTTTTAAAGATTTATGGCTGCAGCACATGCTATCAAAAGAATAGTTGCAGATTTTTATCACACTGATAACACAGTGAGAATGACAAAGACATAATTTACAGATGCAGTCATTCTGAATAAAAATAAATAAATGCTTGACAACCTTCACATCCTATCAGTAATATTCATTTAGGGAGAGGCAAATAAAAAAATTAAAACATTTATTAATTGTCATTATAGTTGCTGAAAAAAAAAAAGGTTTAGTAGTACATAAATTGTTGAGGTCGAGTAAGAATATACCTTTGAATATAATGTATGCAATCTGCATAGTAAACTATGGTCTATAGCCTTTGAACATGAATATACTTCCAATTATTTATCTTTGCATATCAGTGTAATTACTGTATACTGTACTTCACCAAGAATGGTTTATATTGACCTTTACTATTACATAAATGAACATAGCACAGCAAAGAGCTGTAATAAATGATATTAGATTAAGACACTTATTAAAAATGTGTTCCTGAAAAATGTTACTTACATATTCTCATACATTTGATTGAAGGTGAAATACTTTATTTAACAGGTTAAAATGTATGTATAGGCATTTTTTACTTTTTTTTAAGAATAGAGGATGGTTAGAACTGCTGTCAAATTTAAATTGCTCCCCAGTAGGGATGAGCCGAACACCCCCCCGGTTCGGTTCGCACAGAACCTGCGAACGGACCGAAAATTCGCACGAACGTTAGAACCCCATTGAAGTCTATTGGACTCGAACGTTCAAAATCAAAAGTGCTAATTTTAAAGGCTAATTTGCATGGTATTGTCCTAAAAAGGGTTTGGGGACCCGGTCCTGCCCCAGGGGACATGTATCAATGCAAAAAAAGTTCTAAAAACGTCAGTTTTTACGGGAGCAGTGATTTTAATGATGCTTAAAGTGAAAAAAATGAAATATTCCTTTAAATATCATACCTGGGGGGTGTCTATAGTATGCCTGTAAAGTAGCGCGTGTTTCCTGTGCTTAGAACAGTCCCTGCACAAAATGACATTTTTAAAGTAATAAAAGTAATTTAAAACTGCTTACGGCTTTAATGTAATGTCCGGGCCCGGCAATATGGATGAAAATCAGTGAGACAAACGGCATGGGTACCTCCCCAGTCCATTACCAGGCCCTTTGGGTCTTGTATGGATATTAAGGGGAACCCCGCACCCAAATTAAAAAAAGGAAAGGCGTGGGGCCCCAGGCCCTCTGAAAAGCACTATACAGGCTGTGCAAACAAGACAGGGACTATAGGTTTGTTGTTAAGTAGAATCTGTTTGTAATTTTGAACTGGTACATTTTAAAGTGTAGCTCCAGCCAAAAAATCTATTTTTAAGCTTTTTGGAAAATATAGGGAAGGGTTATCACCCCTGTGACATTTGTTTTGCTGTCTGTGCACCTCTTCAGAAGATTTTACCTCACTTTCTGTCCCAATGACAAATGTTTTTTGACAATTTGGGATTTTTAGTGAAACAAGGATTGGTGATAAAGCATCAGTGGAAAGCAGACACGTTTTTCCCATATTAACTCTTACAGGAGAGAATTTCCCTCTCTAGGTTTAGATTTCATCTCGCTTCCTGCTGTCTCCTTCCGTTTGCAAGTAGGAGTGGTTTGTAAGTTGGATGTTTGAAAGTAGGGGCCTGCCCTATATACTCTGCAGAAATTGGGGCCTTAGGTGTTGGTGTTGCCACAACACTGTAAGCCCTCACAGTTACTCTTAGTGGGCGCAGGAACGGGCTTTGCTGTGAAATATTAGATCAATAATTGTAATTACATGCCCCTGTTGAACGGGGTCAGAAAAATTGGGCCTTTGGTGGTGGTGGTGCTGGTGCCACAACACTGTAAGTCCTCACAGTTATTTTTGGTGGGCGCAGAAACAGGCCCTGCTGTGAAATATTAGATCAAGAATTGTAATTACATGTCCCTGTTGAACAGGGGCAGAAAAATTGGGCCTTAGGCACCGGTGCCACAACACTGCAACCCCTCACAGATACTCTAGTTGGAGCGCAGGAATGAGCCCTCCTGCAAAAATAGTTAGTAAGGTTGAATAAAGACACCAGTCCATCCAGTTCAACCTGAGTGAGTGTGGGTGTGTGTCTACAATTATCCCTATTTATTTAAGGTACCCATATAGCGCAGGCAAACTACGCAGCACTCCACATATACATCACACACTCACATCAGTCCCTATCCTCAAGGATCCCACAATCCAAGGTCCCCAACTCACATTCATATACTAGGGCCAATTTTGGACAGAAGCCAATTAACCTACCAGCAAGTCTTTGGAGTGTGGGAGGAAACTGGAATACCTGGAGGAAACCCACGCAGGCACAGTGAAAATATGCAAACTCCAGGCAGGTAGTGTCATGGTTGGGATACGAACCAACAATGCTTTTTACTGCTAGGCGAGAGTGCTACCCACTACACCACTGTGCCACCCCAAAAATATTGCATCAAAAATTGTAATTACACGCCCCTGTCCAACAGGGGCTGAAAAATTGGGCCTTAGCCACTGGTGGCGGCGCCCAGAACCAAAAATATTCTTACAAGCTATCAGCATGATCATTGAGGAGGAAGAGGATAGTCACTCAGCATCAGCATAGGCAGTCTTGAAGGGATCTGACATTTCAAAAAAATGTATTCGGTTACATCAGCATCAGGTGCTTGGTAGCTGGTGGTGATCCAAGACTGATTCATTTTTATGAAGGTCAGTCGATCGACCGAGTCGGTGGACAGGCGCACCCTGTGATCGGTTACAAAACCTCCAGCAGCACTGAATGTGCGTTCAGAAAGAACGGTGGATGCAGGACAGGCCAGTAGCTCAATTGCATACTGTGCAAGCTCTGGCCAGTGATCCATCCTCAAGACCCAGTAACCCAGAGGATTTTCGGTGTGAAAGGTGTCCAAGTCAGATCTTGCCCCTAGGTATTCCTGCACCATGTAAAACAGACGCTGGTGATGGTTGCTGGAACTGATCATACCTTGAGGCTGCGGACTAAAAAATTGTCTAAACGCATCGGTCAGACGGCCACCTTCTCCACCGCTCCTTCTTTGACTGACGGAAGCCTCAGTAACACGTTGTCCAGGAACAGGAGTTTGTAACCTCCCAGTCTCTGGGAACGCGTTGCACAGACCTTTCTGCAAGGCCTTCCGAAGATGTTTCATCCTCTGCTCCCTCTGCGATGGCAAGATAAGATCCGCAATCTTACCCTTGTAACGTGGATCAAGGAGGGTTGCCAGCCAGTATTGATCCCTCTCCTTGATACCACGAATACGATGATCCTTCCGCAGGCTTTGCAGAATCAGGGAGGCCATGCAGCGTAGGTTTGCTGAGGCATTTGGTCCGCAGTCCTCTGGGTCACTAAGGATGACATGATCCGCAGCCACCTCCTCCCAGCCACGTACAAGTCCATGGGTTTCTTGGGACTGTAAATGATCCCTTAAAGACTGCTGCTGATGCTGAGTGCCAGGCTCCACCTCCATGCTGACACAATCCTCCTCTTCCTCCTCCTCCTCCTCATCCTCTTCCTGTGTGATCGGCGGGCACGCAGGAACACTGTCTGGATAAAGGGGGCCTTGAGAGCTAAGGAAGTCCTCCTCTTCCTGCCTCTGTTCTGCCTCAAGTGCCCTGTCCATTTTTCCACGCAGCATGTGCTCCAACAGGTGAACAAGGGGGACAGTGTCACTGATGCATGCACTGTCACTGCTCACTATCCTTGTGGCCTCCTCAAACGGTGACAGGACAGTGCATGCATCCCTGATCATGGCCCACTGGCATGGGGAAAAAAACAAGCTCCCCTGACCCTGTCCTGGTGCCATAGTCGCACAAGTACTCATTGATGGCCCTCTGCTGCATGTGCAGCTGCTGCAGCATGGCCAACGTTGAGTTCCACCTGGTGGGCATGTCACAGATTAGGCAGGCAGGGCAGGTTAAATTCCTTTTGGAGGTCAGCCAGCCGAGCTCTGGCATTATAAGACCTGCGGAAATGCACACAAATTTTCCTGGCCTGCCTCAGGACATCCTGTAAGCCCAGGTACCTGTCCAAGAACTGCTGCACCACCAAGTTAAGGATGTGAGCCAAACAGGGCACATGGGTTAGTTGTCCCTGTCAGAAGGTGGAGAGGAGGTTGGTGTCATTGTCGCAAACCACCATACCTGCCTTAACCACTTAAGGACCGCCTCACGCCGATGTACGTCGGCAAGGCGGCACGGGCAGGCAAAATCACGTACATGTACGTGATTTGCCTCCCGCGGGTGGGGGGTCCGTTCGGACCCCCCCCGGTGCCCGAGGCGGTCCCGTTTTGTCCCCCGGCGATCGGAGGTGAGGGGGAGGCCATCCGTTCGTGGCCCCCCTCGCGATCGCCGCCGGCCAATCAGATCACTTCCTTTGCTGCTGTATGCTAAACAGCAGCAAAGGAAATGATGTCATCTCTCCTCGGCTCGGTATTCCGTTGCAGCGCCGAGGAGAGAAGACTTCACTGTGAGTGCACCAACACTACACAACACAGTAGAACATGCCAGGCACACAAAACACCCCGATCCCCCCCCCCGATCGCCCCCCCCTAACCCCCCTAATAAAGTTTTAACCCCTTGATCACCCCCTGTCGCCAGTGTCACTAAGCAATCATTTTTCTGATCGCTGTATTAGTGTCGCTGGTGACGCTAGTTAGTGAGGTAAATATTTAGGTTCGTCATCAGCGTTTTATAGCGTCAGGGACCCCCATATACTATCTAATAAATGTTTTAACCCCTTGATTGCCCCCTAGTTAACCCTTTCACCACTGATCACCGTATAACCGTTACGGGTGACGCTGGTTAGTTCGTTTATTTTTTATAGTGTCAGGGAACCCGCCGTTTATTACCGAATAAAGGTTTAGCCCCCCGATCGCCCAGCGGTGATATGCGTCGCCCCAGGCAGCGTCAGATTAGTGCCAGTACCGCTAACACCCACGCACGCAGCATGCGCCTCCCTTAGTGGTATAGTATCTGAACGGATCAATATCTGATCTGATCAGATCTATACTAGCGTCCCCAGCAGTTTAGGGTTCCCAAAAACGCAGTGTTAGCGGGATCAGCCCAGATACCTGCTAGCACCTGCGTTTTGTCCCTCCGCCCGGCCCACCCAAGTGCAGTATCGATCGATCACTGTCACTTACAAGGCACTAAACGCATAACTGCAGCGTTCGCAGAGTCAGGCCTGATCCCTGCGATCGCTAACAGTTTTTTTGGTAGCATTTTGGTGAGCTGGCAAGCACCAGCCCCAGGCAGCGTCAGGTTAGCGCCAGTACCACTGGCACCCACGCATGTACCATACACCTCCCTTAGTGGTATATTATCTGAACGGATCAATATCTGGTCCGATCAGATCTATACTAGCGTCCCCAGCAGTTTAGGGTTCCCAAAAACGCAGTGTTAGCGGGATCAGCCCAGATACCTGCTAGCACCTGCGTTTTGCCCCTCCACCCGGCCCAGCCCAGCCCACCCAAGTGCAGTATCGATCGATCACTGTCACTTACAAGGCACTAAACGCATAACTGCAGCGTTCGCAGAGTCAGGCCTGATCCCTGCGATCGCTAACAGTTTTTTTGGTAGCATTTTGGTGAACTAGCAAGCACCAGCCCCAGGCAGCGTCAGGTTAGCGCCAGTACCACTAACACCCACGCACGCAGCATACACCTCCCTGAGTGGTATAGTATCTGAACGGATCAATATCTGATCCAATCAGATCTATACTAGCGTCCCCAGCAGTTTAGGGTTCCCAAAAACGCAGTGTTAGCGGGATCAGCCCAGATACCTGCTAGCACCTGCGTTTTGCCCCTCCACCCGGCCCAGCCCAGCCCACCCAAGTGAAGTACTGATCGATCACTGTCACTTACAAAACACTAAACGCATAACTGCAGCGTTCGCAGAGTCAGGCCTGATCCCTGCGATCGCTAACAGATTTTTTGGTAGCGTTTTGGTGAACTGGCAAGCACCAGCGGCCTAGTACACCCCGGTCGTAGTCAAACCAGCGCTGCAGTAACACTTGGTGATGTGGCGAGTCCCATAAGTGCAGTTCAAGCTGGTGAGGTGGCAAGCACAAGTAGTGTCCCGCTGCCACCAAAAAGACAAACACAGGCCCGTCATGCCCATAGTGCCCTTCCTGCTGCATTCGCCAATCCTAATTGGGAACACACCGCTTCTGCAGCGCCCGTACTTCCCCCATTCACATCCCCAACCAAATGCAGTCGGCTGCATGAGAGGCATTTTTATGTCCTCCCGAGTACCCCTACCCAACGAACCCCCCCAAAAAGATGTCGTGTCTGCAGCAAGCGCGGATATAGGTGTGACACCCGTTATTATTGTCCCTCCTGTCCTGACAATCCTGGTCTTTGCATTGGTGAATGTTTTGAACGCTACCATGCACTAGTTGAGTATTAGCGTTGGGTACAGCATTGCACAGACTAGGACACACTTTCACAGAGGTCTCCCAAGATGCCATCGCATTTTGAGAGACCCGAACCTGGAACCGGTTACAGTTATAAAAGTTAGTTACAAAAAAAGTGTAAAAAAAAAAAATATATATAAAATAAAAAAAAATAGTTGTCGTTTTATTGTTCTCTCTCTCTATTCTCTCTCTCTATTGTTCTGCTCTTTTTTTACTGTATTCTATTCTGCAATGTTTTATTGTTATTGTTATTATGTTTTGTCATGTTTGTTTTTCAGGTATGTAATTATTTATACTTTACTGTTTACTGTGCTTTATTGTTAACCATTGTTAACCATTTTTTTGTCTTCAGGTACGCCATTCACGACTTTGAGTGGTTATACCAGAATGATGCCTGCAGGTTTAGGTATCATCTTGGTATCATTCTTTTCAGCCAGCGGTCTGCTTTCATGTAAAAGCAATCCTAGCGGCTAATTAGCCTCTAGACTGCCTTTACAAGCCGTGAGAGGGAATGCCCCCCCCACCGTCTTCCGTGTTTTTCTCTGGCTCTCCTGTCTCAACAGGGAACCTTAGAATGCAGCCGGTGATTAAGCCAGCTGACCATAGAGCTGATCAGAGACAAGAGTGGCTCCAAACATCTCTATGACCTAAGAAACCGGAAGCTACGAGCATTTTATGACTTAGATTTCGCCGGATGTAAATAGCGCCATTGGGAAATTGGGGAAGCATTTTATCACACCGATCTTGGTGTGGTCAGATGCTTTGAGGGCAGAGGAGAGATCTAGGGTCTAATAAACCCCAATTTTTTCAAAAAAGAGTACCTGTCACTACCTATTGCTATCATAGGGGATATTTACATTCCCCGAGATAACAATAAAAATGATTTAAAAAAAAAAAATGAAAGGAACAGTTTAAAAATAAGATAAAAAAGCAAAAAAAAAATAAAGAAAAAAAAAAAAAAAAAAAAGCACCCCTGTCGCCCCCTGCTCTTGCGCTAAGGCGAACGCAAGTGGCAGTCTGTCGTCAAACGTAAACAGCAATTGCACCATGCATGTGAGGTATCACTGCGAAGGTCAGATCGAGGGCAGTAATTTTAGCAGTAGACCTCCTCTGCAAATCTAAAGTGGTAACCTGTAAAGGCTTTTAAAGGCTTTTAAAAATGTATTTATTTTGTTGCCACTGCACGTTTGTGCGTAATTTTAAAGCATGTCATGTTTGGTATCCATGTACTCGGCCTAAGATCATCTTTTTTATTTCATCAAACATTTGGGCAATATAGTGTGTTTTAGTGCATCAAAATTTAAAAAAGTGTGTTTTTTCCCCAAAAAATGCGTTTGAAAAATCGCTGCGCAAATACTGTGTGAAAAAAAAAATGAAACACCCACCATTTTAATCTGTAGGGCATTTGCTTTAAAAAAATATATAATGTTTGGGGGTTCAAAATAATTTTCTTGCAAAACAAAATAACTTTTTTCATGTAAACAATAAGTGTCAGAAAGGGCTTTGTCTTCAAGTGGTTAGAAGAGTGGGTAATGTGTGACATAAGCTTCTAAATGTTGTGCGTAAAATGCCAGGACAGTTCAAAACCCCCCCAAATGACCCCATTTTGGAAAGTAGACACCCCAAGCTATTTGCTGAGAGGCATGTCGAGTCCATGGAATATTTTATATTGCGACACAAGTTGCGGGAAAGAGACAAATTTTTTTTTTTTTTTTGCACAAAGTTGTCACTAAATGATATATTGCTCAAACATGCCATGGGAATATGTGAAATTACACCCCAAAATACATTCTGCTGCTTCTCCTGAGTACGGGGATACCACATGTGTAAGACTTTTTGGGAGCCTAGCCGCGTACGGGACCCCGAAAACCAAGCACCGCCTTCAGGCTTTCTAAGGGCGTGAATTTTTGATTTCACTCTTCACTGCCTATCACAGTTTCGGAGGCCATGGAATGCCCAGGTGGCACAAAACCCCCCCAAATGACCCCATTTTGGAAAGTAGACACCCCAAGCTATTTGCTGAGAGGTATATTGAGTATTTTGTAGACCTCACTTTTTGTCACAAAGTTTTGAAATTTGAAAAAAGAAAAAAAAAAAAGTTTTTTCTTGTCTTTCTTCATTTTCAAAAACAAATGAGAGCTGCAAAATACTCACTATACCTCTCAGCAAATAGCTTGGGGTGTCTACTTTCCAAAATGGGGTCATTTGGGGGGGGGTTTGTGCCACCTGGGCATTCCATGGCCTCCGAAACTGTGATAGGCAGTGAAGAGTGAAATCAAAAATTTACACCCTTAGAAATCCTGAAGGCGGTGATTGGTTTTCGGGGTCCCGTATGCGGCTAGGCTCCCAAAAAGTCCCACACATGTGGTATCCCCGTACTCAGGAAAAGTAGCTGAATGTATTTTGGGGTGCAATTCCACATAGGCCCATGGCCTGTGTGAGAAATATATCATTTAGTGACAACTTTTTGTAAATTTTTTTTTTTTTGTCATTATTCAATCACTTGGGACAAAAAAAATAAATATGCAATGGGTTCAACATGCCTATCAGCAATTTCCTTGGTGTGTCTACTTTCCAAAATGGGGTCATTTGGGGGGGGTTTGTACTGCCCTGCCATTTTAGCACCTCAAGAAATGACATAGGCAGTCATAAACTAACAGCTGTGTAAATTCCAGAAAATGTACCCTAGTTTGTAGACGCTATAACTTTTGCGCAAACCAAAAAAAGACGCAAATTTCGTTTGGGTACAGCATTGCATGACCGCGCAATTAGCAGTTAAAGCGACGCAGTGTCAAATTGGAAAAAGACCTCTGGTCCTTAGGCAGCATAATGGTCCGGGGCTCAAGTGGTTAAGCTGGCGTGGCGTCAACCACCTCTAAACCTGCCCCTGCAGAGCTGACAGAATCTCTGCCCCAGTGTGGCTCCTATCCCCCAAGCACACCAGCTCAAGCACCACATGGCATCTTTTGGCCTGTGTGCTTGCTTATCCCCTTGAACGTCTACAGAGCAGAGCTGCTTCCTCCGAAGTCAAATCGGCACAGGAAGAGGCCATGGAGGAAGAAGAAGAGGAGGGGGTGGAAGAGAGAGGTGTGTCAGAATCACCACTAGTAGTATTTTTGAGGCGTGGTGGCAGAACAACTTCCAACACTACTGCACCCTGTCCTGCATCCTTCCCAGCTGCCAGAAGAGTCACCCAGTGCGCGGTGAAAAATAGGTAACGTCCCTGTCCATGCCTGATAGACCATGAGTCAGCGGTAATATGTACCTTACCGCTGACCACCCTGTCCAGCAAGGCCAAGACATTGCCTTCCACATGCCGGTAGAGAGCCGGAATCGCCTTCTGTGAGAAAAAATGGCGTTTGGGAACCTGCCATTGAGGTACCGCACATTCCACAAACTCACGGAAGGGGGCAGAGTCTACCAACTGAAAAGGCAGCAGTTGATGTGCTAGCAATTTAGCCAAGCTAGCATTCAACCGCTGGGCATGTGGATGGCTGGGAGCGAACTTCTTTCGACGGTGCAGCAGCTGGGGCAGGGAAATTTGCCTGGTACAATCTGACGACGGTGTACCGATAGCAGATTGCCCCCAAGTACTTGGCTGTGACACACCTAATTCTACACCTTCATTCCTCTCAGTGCAGGTCTCAGAGAGGACTGAAGATATAGTGGGGTTGGAGATCCCAGCTGATGAGGAGCAAGGAGAGGTCCTCTTTGTTCTTTGGTGTGGGTCTTTTAGGTACGCTTGCCAATGAACTGCATGGCAGGTCAACATATGTCTGGTCAAGCATGTGGTGCCCAAGCGGGAGATGTTTTGGCCACAAGAGATACGCTTGAGACATATGTTGCAAATAGCAGCGGTGGGATCTGATGCACTCATCTCAAAAAAGGCCCACACCAAAGAACTTTTGGAATAACGCAGAGACAGCAGCGCCCTTCACATGCGGAGCTCTGCGGTGTGATGCAGTCAGTGTGCTGCCCTTAAACTGGCCCCTGGAGGGCATCCTGCCTTGTTGGTTATGTGCCTCCTCTTCCCCCTCCTCTCTCCTATCAGGCACCCACGTGGAGCTAGTGACCTCATCATCCCCTCCCTCCTCATCACTGGAGCAAAGCTGGCAGTATGCTGCAGCTGGGGGAACATGAATGCCAGATTGCTGTCCTTCTTGGGCACCCCCTCTCTCTGGGCTCACGTTACTGCCTTCCTCTAGCTGGGTACCATCATCGGAGCCTTCAAAACGCTGGGCATCCTCCTGGAGCATGTACCCAACACTGTGGTCAAACAGTTTGGGGGACTCCTCAGGAGGACATGGTGGGGCTAGGGAAGGAGTCACTGATGCCATTGAGCTGAGGGAAGTGGCCACGTTGGCAGCTGCCCCCACGACCATGTGCTGATGAGGATGCACTGTCTCCATGACCAGCACTGTTGCCTCTAGACACAGAGCCTGCTTGCCCTCTTTTATTGGCTTGTGACTGTCTGCCTCTCCTTGTTGGCCTTCCAGACATACTAATGGCCTGCAGTGAGATGTAGCTGCACAAAGCTGGGATGTATATATATATATATATATATATATATATATATATATATATATATATATATATACTGATACTGCAGCTAGCAGAATTAACTGCCTGCCTGTAGTATTATTAGTATGAGAACACCATCAATTGTCTTCAGGTAGCTTTAGGTGCACACTGTGCAGAGGATGTAGTGCACTAACTGTAAATACTGTAGCTGCCTGCCTGTGGTATTAATAGGAGCAGAACAACAGCAATTGTCTCCAGGTAGCTTTAAGTGCACACTGTGCAGAGGGCTCACTACACTAACTATAAATACTGTAGCTGCCTGCCTGTGGTATTAATAGGATCAGAAGAATACCACTAATTTTCTTCAGGTAGCTTTAGGTGCACACTGTGCAGAGGACGCACTACACTAACTTGTAAATACTACAGCTGCCTATGGTACTGTACTAATAGGATCAGAAGAACATCACTAATTTTCTTCAGGTAGCTTTAGGTGCACACTGTGCAGAGGACACAGTACACTAACTGTAAATACTGTAGCTGCCTGCCTGTGGTATTAATATAGGATCAGAAGAATACCACTAATTTTCTTCAGGTAGCTTTAGGTGCACACTGTGCAGAGGACGCACTACACTAACTTGTAAATACTACAGCTGCCTGTGGTACTGTACTAATAGGATCAGAAGAACACTACTAATTTTTTTCAGGTAGCTTTAGGTGCACACTGTACAGAGGACGCACTACACTAACTTGTAAATACTACAGCTGCCTGTGGTACTGTATTAATAGGATCACAAGAACGCCACTAATTTTCTTCAGGTAGCTTTAGGTGCACACTGTGCAGAGGACACAGTGCACTAACTGTAAATACTGTAGCTGCCTGCCTGTGGTATTAATAGGAGCAGAACAACAGCAATTGTCTCCAGGTAGCTTTGGGTGCACACTGTGCAGAGGATGCACTACACTAACTGTAAATGCTGTAGCTGCCTGCCTGTGGTATTAATAGGATCAGAAGAACACCACTAATTTTCTTCAGGTAGCTTTAGGTGCTCACTGTGCAGAGGACACAGTACACGAACTGTAAATACTGCAGCTGCCTGCCTGTGGTATTAATAGGATCAGAAGTACACCACCAGAATGCATGATGAAACCGGTCGGACGCAAACTAATGTGACACGCCATTTCCACTCGTAACTTGGTTTCCTGCTTTTTGTTTGCTTTTTTGTTTGCTTGTTTGGCTGCATGAACCCATAAGTGGGTAATGTGGTTTTTAAGCCCGTTTTAATCCATTAAATATTTTGAAAAAGAAGGGAAAATGCAGTGCTAAAAAGGTGAAATAAATATATAACAATGTGCCCAGTCCATAAGTGTTAACCCTGGTGGTAAGTCATATGTTAAATAAATAGTAAGGCTTTATATAAGAAGAAGTCCACTATATCAACACTGGAAGAAGGACACTTCCAAAGTAGGTGGTAAAAAGTCCTAGAAGGACTGTTAATTAAATATTTTGGCTTACTTCACCATGGGAGTTTTTTTATCTATTTTCTCCACATCCCAAATATCCATGGTCTTTGTGACCCATCTTGGGAAGTTCAACTGTTTGCACCCAAGTAGCCTTAGTGTTAATCAAGACACCTGAGTTCCAGCATCCGAGTTCCAGCATCTGCACTTAGCCGTGACCGTGAGAAGCCCTGTTGGTTGTCTCCAAAGCGCGTTTGACTCCTGTCATGGGAGTCACCTCCATCTGGTGAGTAGGCTGTATGGCTGGTGATGGTGATTGAATACTATTTGATGCTCTGCTGAACCTAATGAAGATCTGTCCAGAAGCTTAATTTTCCAGAAGTTCTGTTTACATGATTGATTTTTATCAATATTTGTGTTTATATTGATATTTTGGACTTTAATATTATTTTTATTTTTTATTTTTCACTTTATATTTTGATTATTTCAGTAATTTATTTGCATTTTTTCACTATGATGATTTAATGTTTCACTCAGTTAATACTTATTATCACTGGTATTAGTTCACTATTTCATTGTTTTCACAATAGAGTGATTTTGCACTTGTACTTTTAAAGGAGCGCGGTTTATAATTAACTCATTAATTATTTTTTGCTTTCTCACCATTTTATAACGTGCTGCTCCCTAAGTAAATTATCCATATGCGCGAGTAGGTAGTTATTACCATTTTTTTGAGCTTTAGGTGCACACTGTGCAGAGGACACAGTGCACTAACTGTAAATTCTGTAGCTGCCTGCCTGTGGTATTAATAGGAGCAGAACAACAGCAATTGTCTCCAGGTAGCTTTAGGTGCACACTGTGTAGAGGACGCACTACACTAACTTTAAATGCTGTAGCTGCCTGCCTGTGGTATTAATATGAGCAGAACAACAGCAATTGTCTCTAGGTAGCTTTAGGTGTACACTGTGCTGAGGACGCACTACACTAACTATAAATACTGTAGCTGCCTGCCTGTGGTATTAATAGGATCCTAAGAACACCACTAATTTTCTTCAGGTAGCTTTAGGTGCACACTGTGCAGGGGACGCACTAAACTAAATTGTAAATACTGCAGCTGCCTGCGGTACTGTACTAATAGGATCAGAAAAACACCACTAATTTTCTTCAGGTAGCTTTAGGTGCACACTGTGCAGAGGACGCACTAAACTAACTTGTAAATACTGCAGCACTAAACTAACTGTAAATACTGATGCACTAAACTAACTGTAAATACTGTAAAAACACCTGCCTGCCTGTCAGTAGTAGGAAGAGAATAACAGGAAGGGATCTAGCTAAACTGAATATATATATATACACACACAACACCTAGGATGTATATACACAATACACTGTAAGTGCAGCTAACTAACTCGCCTGCCTACTCTATCTAACTTAAATCAAATGAAACTGTCTCTCTGTCTATCTATCTCTCTCTCAATGCCGGAACACACTACACAGGGCTGCCGTGCAGGTGGCCTTATATAGTGTGGGGCGTGTACTAAACCCCCTGAGCCATAATTGGCCAAAGCCACCCTGGCTTTGGCCAATTACGGCTCTCTGTACAGACGGCGCGGTGATTGGCCAAGCATGCGGGTCATAGTGCATGCTTGGCCAATCATCAGTCAGCAATGCACTGCGATGCTGCAGTGAATTATGGGCCGTGACGCGCCACTCGAATTTGGCGCGAACGGCCCATATTGTTCGGAATTCGGCGAATGACTGAACAGGCAATGTTTGAGTTGAACATGCATTCGATTCGAACACGAAGCTCATCCCTACTCCCCAGTACACTTATATTTTCCCAGGTGCCCACTGTCACTGAAATGGAATGTTAGGGTAACTCCAAAGTTTTAGATTTGTCACCAGTGCAAGAGGTGAGGGAAAATCATCCAGGGAGGTACACGTTACTATGACAAATCTCTAAGATAGAAAGTTAGTTTATTTTGGAGAGATTTTCTGTAATTTTCTGTTGCATCCCCAGGACTGGTGGAAAAAGGAAATCTTCCCAACAGGATACATGTATAATCCAACAGGGGTTTATACCCTTCAATACTCTATCTGTAAAATGGCAATGGGTGTTGAAAAAGAACGAGGAGTGGGAAGTGTAATGTACCTTTTTAACCACTTGCCGACCAGCCGGCGACGACGGCAGGTCGGCTCTCCTGCGCAAATCGCCATAGCTGTGCGGTGGCTTGCGCAGACACAGTTGCGGGCATGCGCGGCCGGCAGCATGCTCTCACGCCTGATGTATGCTATGGGAGCGTGCCCTCGGGTCGGGCAGACTCAATGTCCACCGACGACCCGTGATCACCTAGTACAGAGGCAGAATGGGGATCTGCCAGTGTAAACAAGCGGATCCCCATTCTGTCAGGAGCCATGACAGAGATCTACTGTTCCCAGTGATATCAGGAACAGTGATCAGGAACAGTGATCAGGAACAGTGTCATGTCCCTGGTAGCCCAACCTCCTACAGTTAGAACACACCCAGGGACACACTTATCCCCTTGATCGCCCCCTAGTGTTAACCCCTTCCCTGCCAGTGTCATTTTTTACATTGAACAGTGCATTTTTATAGCACTGATCAATGTAATAATGTCACTGGTCCCCAAAAAGTGTCATTTGGGGTCAGATTTGTCCGCTGCAATCTCACAGTCCTGCTAAAGATTGCAAATCACCGCCATTACTAGTAAAAAATAATCAAAATAAATAAGTCCCTAAATCTACCCCATAGTTTGTAGACACAATAATGTTTGCACAAACCAATCAATTTTTTTGCAATTTTTTTTTTTTTTTACCAAAAATATCTAGAAGAATATATATTGGCCTAAACTGATGAATAAATGTGTTTTTTTTATTTTATTTTTTTTTTAGTATGTATTACAGCAAAAAGTAAAACATTTTTTTTTCAAAATGTGTTTGTTTATAGCGCAAAAAATAAAAACCACAGAGGTGATCAATTACCACCAAAAGAAAGCTCTGTTTGTGGGAAAAAAGGACATACATTTTGTTTGGGTACAGCATCGAAACAACCGCGGAATTGTCATTTAAAGCGATGCAGTGCCATGTTGCAAAAAAATGGCCTGGTTATTAAAGGGGCAAATCCTTCCGGTTCTTAAATAGTTAACTAGTAAGTTGTGATACACTTTACAGACACAAGGTTAGACGTTACATATACAGTATGCAAGTGGGGCAATGCAACAAACTTTCAGCCAAAAAGAAAAATCCAGTATCTGAGTGTCTACAAGCCACTTAAGTTAGCGCAAAAATAATTTGCATGGATTTACCACTAACATTTACAACATACAAGAAGACCTGAATAAAATAATGAGGTGGGCAACTACATGGTAAATGAGGTTTAATGTTGAAAAATGTAAAGTAATGCACTTGGGGGCTAAAAATAGGAATGCAATTTACTCACTAGGGGGAGAACTCTGGGGGAATCCAGGATGGAGAAAGATCTGGGGGTCCCAGTAGAAGACAGACTGAACAATTTGCATGCAATACCAAGCAAAGCAAGCAGACTATTAGCATGCATTAAAAAAGGATTTACTCCAGATATAATCCTGCCACTTTATAAAACTCTGGTTAGGTAACATCTGGTGTATTCTGTCCAGTTCTGGTCAACAGTCCTCAGGAGAGATATGCTGGAACTGGAGAGAGTCCAGAGAAGGACAACAGTTTTAAGAAACAACTACAAGGACTAAATGTATTCTCCCTGGAGAAGAGATACTTGAGAAGAGATATGATAGTGATATACAATTCCTCTATCTCAATGGTGATCTCAGCGTAGGAAGAAAAATATTCAGTCTCAGGGAGTGTAATAAGATACAGGGCCACTTAATATTACACTGCATAGGGGTTTTCACTGTTAAGGCAGTAAGGATGTGGAACTCCCTTCCATAATCAGTGGTGTCAGCAGGAAGTGTTGATTGTTTTAAAAAACTCTCGGACATATATCTAAGTGAACACAATATACAGGGATGTGGGAAATGACTATCGGCATGAACACACAAACACCCCCCCCCCACACACACACACACAGCTTGAACTGGATGGAGTAGTGTCTTTATTCTACCCTACCAACTATGTAACTATACACAAAGAAGAAAAATTCAAGCAGGAACAACTGTTGGGTGTGGACGCTGCCTAGGTGACTTTTTTCATTGCGGATTAATCTTCAATCTGGCAGCTATACATGTTGAAAGTGGAGAATATATGATGTTAGATGCTTCCCAAGCAACTTTGTCAAGCTAGAACTTAGTAAATTGTCTAAAGTATTTGCCTTTCTTAATGGATAGTTTCTGACTCAGAAAGCTTGCATTAGTAAGTCCACCTATCCCAGTGCAACCCACGTGGCATAAAATCCTAAAGCGGGACATTGCTTAACTATATTCCTCACAGGGATTAACAATTGTGAACTGCATTACTATATATATTATATAAAAATATTATATAAATATAAATACATTTAAGTTCATATTTTTTCTTCATTAATGTACACACAGCACCCCATATTGACAGAAAAACACAGAATTGTTGACATTTTTGCAGATTTCTTAAAAAAGAAAAACTGAAATATCACATGGTCCTAAGTATTCAGACCCTTTGCTCAGTATTTAGTAGAAGCACCCTTTTGATCTACAGCCATGAGTCTTTTTGGGAAAGATGCAACAAATTTTTCACACCTGGATTTGGGGATCCTCTGCCATTCCTCCTTGCAGATCCTCTCCAGTTCTGTCAGGTTGGATGGTAAACGTTGGTGGACAGCCATTTTTAGGTCTCTCCAGAGATGCTAAATTGGGTTTAAGTCAGGGCTCTGGCTGGGCCATTCAAGAACAGTCACAGAGTTGTTGTGAAGCCACTCCTTCGTTATTTTAGCTGTGTGCTTAGGGTCACTGTCTTGTTGGAAGGTAAACCTTCGGCCCAGTCTGAGGTCCTGAGCACTCTGGAGAAGGTTTTTGTCCAGGATATCCCTGTATTTGGCTGCATTCATCTTCTCCTCGATTGCAACCAGTCATCCTGTCCCTGCAGCTAAAAAACACGCCCACAGCATGATGCTGCCACCACCATGCTTCACTGTTGGGACTGTATTGGAAAGGTGATGAGCAGTGCCTGGTTTTCTTCACACATACCGCTTAGAATTAAGGCCAAAAAGTTCTATCTTGGTCTCATCAGACCAGAGAATCTTATTTCTCACCATCTTGGAGTCCTTCAGGTGCACTGAGGAGAGGCTTCCGTCGGGCCACTCTGCCATAAAGCCCCGACTGGTGGAGGGCTGCGGTGATGGTAGACTTTCTACAACTTTCTCCCATCTCCTGACTGCATCTCTGGAGCTCAGCCACAGTGATCTTTGGGTTCTTCTTTACCTCTCTCACCAAGGCTCTTCTCCCCCGATAGCTCAGTTTGGCCTGACGGCCAGCTCTAGGAAGGGTTCTGGTTGTCCCAAACGTCTTCCATTTAAGGATTATGGAGGCCACTGTGCTCTTAAAAATGTCAACGATTCTGTGATTTTTTGTCAATATGGGGTGCTGTGTGTACATTAATGAGGAAACAAAAATTAACTTAAATGATTTTAGCAAATGGCTGCAATATAACAAAGAGTCAAAAATTTAAGGGGGTCTGAATACTTTCCGTCCCCACTGTATATACACACACAGTATCTCACAAAAATATTTTATTATTATTTAGTATTTTATTATCTTTTCATGTGACAACACTGAAGAAATGACACTTTGCTACAATGTAAAGTAGTTAGTGTACAGCTTGTATAACAGTGTAAATTTGCTGTCCCCTCATAATAACTCAACACACAGCCATTAATGTCTAAACCGCTGGCAACAAAAGTGAGTACACCCCTAAGTGAAAATGTCCAAATTGGGCCCAAAGTGTCAATATTTTGTGTGGCCACCATTATTTTCCAGCACTGCCTTAACCTTCTTGGGCATGGAGTGCACCGGAGCTTCACAGGCTGCCACTGGAGTCCTCTTCCACTCCTCCATGACAACATCATGGAGCTGGTGGATGTTAGAGACCTTGCACTCCTCCACCTTACATTTGAGGATGCCCCACGAATGCTCAATAGGGTTTAGGTATGGAGACATGCTTGGCCAGTCCATCACCTTTACCATCAGCTTCTTTAGCAAGGCAGTGGTTGTCTTGAGGGTGTTTGGGGTCATTATCATGTTGGAATACAGCCCTGCGGCCCAGTCTCCAAAGGGAGTGGATCATGCTCTGCTTCAGTATGTCACAGTACATGTTGGCATTCATGATTCCTTCAATGAACTGTAGCTCCCCAGTTTTGGCAGCACTCCTGCAGCCCCAGACCATGACACTCCCGCCACCATGCTTGACTGTAGGCAAGACACACTTGTCTTTGTACTCCTCACCTGGTTGTGGTCACACAATCTGTACCAAATAAGTTTATCTTGGTCTCATCAGACCACAGGACATGGTTCCAGTAATCCATGTCCTTACTCTGCTTGTTTTCAGCAAACTGTTTGTAGGCTTTTTTGTGCATCATCTTTAGAAGAGGCTTCCTTCTGGAATGACAGCCATGCAGACCAATTTGATGCAGTGTGCGGTATATGGTCTGAGCACTGAGAGGCTGACCCCCCCCACCCCTTCAACCTCTGCAGCGATACTGGCTGCACTCATATGTCTATTGCCCAAAGACAACCTCTGGATATGACGCTGAGCATGTGCACGAGGCCTGTTCTGAGTGGAACCTGTCCTGTTAAACCGCTGTATGGTCTTGGCCACCGTGCTGCAGCTCAGTTTCAGGGTATTGGCAATCTTCTTATAGCCTAGGCCATCTTTATGTAGAGCAACAATTCTTTTTTTCAGATCCTCAGAGAGTTTTTTGCCATGAGGTGCCATGTTGAACTTCCAGTGACCAGTATGAGAGAGTGAGAGCGATAACACCAAATTTAACACACCTAATCTCCATTCACACCTGAGACCTTGTAACACTATTGAGTCACATAACACTAAGGAGGGAAAATGGCTAATTGGGTCCAATTTGAACATTTTTACTTAGGTGTGTACTCACTTTTGTTGCCAGCGATTTAGACATTAATGGCTGTGTGTTGAGTTATTTTGAGGGGAAAGCAAATTTACACTGTTATACAAGCTGTACACTCACTACTTTATATTTCTTCAGTATTGTCACATGAAAAGATAGAATAAAATATTTACAAGAATGTGAGGGGTGTACTCACTTTTGTGAGATACTGTATATAGATCAAATACACTGCCTGCACTGACTTGAATATAGAGTCTACACTGAATATCTAGATATCTAGTCTACGCTAAATGCAGATATATGTATATCAAATACACTGCCACTAACTAACCACTTAAGGACCAAGCCTCTTTCTGAGATTTGTTGTTCACAGGTTAAAAACAGGTTTTTTTACTAGAGAATTACTTAGAACTTCCAAACATTATACATTTTATTTTGAACACCCTAGAGAATAAAATGGAGGTTGTTGCAATACTTTCTGTCACACCATTTTTGCGCAGCAGTCTTACAAGCACACTTTTTTGAAAAAAATACACTTTTTTGAATTAAAAAATAAGACAACAGTAAAGTTAGCCCAATTTTTTTATATTGTAAAAGATAATGTTACGCCGAGTAAATTGATACCCAACATGTCACGCTTCAAAATTGCGCCCGCTCGTGGAATGGCGACAAACTTTTACCCTTAAAAATCTCCATAGGCAACATTTAAAAAATTCTAAAGGTTGCATGTTTTGAGTTACAGAGGAGGTCTAGGGCTAGAATTATTACTCTCACTCTACTGATCATGGTGATACCTCACATGTGTGGTTTGAACACTGTTTACATATGCAGGCGCTACTCATGTATGCTTTTGGTTCTGCACGTGAGCTCGGCGGGGCGCTGTGCATTTAATTTTTTTTTCTTATTTATTTTACCTTTTACTTTTTTATTTTTACATTGTTCTTTAAAAAAAAATTGTGTAAACATCCCTTGTAATAGAAAAAAAACATGACAGGACCTCTTAAAATTAGATCTGGGGTCAAAAAGACCTCAGATCTCATATTTACACTAAAATGCAATAAAAATAAAAAAAATTTATCATTTGAAAAATTTTTTTTAAAAATGGCACTTTAAGAGCTATGGACGGAAGTGACGTTTTGACGTCGCTTCTGCCCTGCAATGGTATGGAGATGGGTGGGGGCCATCTTCCCCTCACTCATCTCCATACCCAGCCAGCAGAAGGACCCTATCGCCTCCGCTGCTGCCAATGGCTCCGGTAAGCCATGGAGGGCACTGGAGCGTGACAGGGGGGGGGCACCTCTCCCGCCAACGATAAAAGTGATCTTGCAGCGAATCTGCCACGAGTCCACTATTATTGGAAACCAGACCGCTGTCCGCAGAAGAGGATACCAGGGTTATGGCAGCTAGCTGCTGCCATAACAAAGATATCCCTCTTCAAAGTTAGGACGTATATCGGCGTGCGGCGGTCCGGAAGTGGCTAACCTGCCTGCCTAATTTAGCTCAAACGATCTCTGGCCACACACTATACATGACCGCTATGTACGCAGCCTTATACAGTGTGCGGTGTGGACTTAGTCCCCCTGAACCATGATTGGCCAAAGGCACCCTGCCTTTGGCCAATTATGGCTCTCTCAGCAGAGTGCGCTGCAATTGGCCAAAGCATACAGGTCAGGTGCATGCTTTGGCCAATCATCATACAGCAATGCATTTCGCAGTGCATTATGTGGCATTCCGCGATGCTCGAATTTCTCTAAAAGTACTCGCTACTCTTCCATGATGGCTACCTCATTGGGGTTGTGCCTCACCCTCACTTTCCTCCTCTGATTTATCTGGCACCCAAATCGAGTCAGTGACCTCATCATCATCATCATCATCATCTTCTCCATCCTCATTACCCCTTGGGACAACTTGGCATTACGCTGCGGCTGGGGAAACATAAATGCCAATTTGTGTACCAGTGTTCTCCCCTCTCTGTAGGCTCATATTCCTGCCTTCCTCAACCTCAGAACCAACATCTGAATCGAGTAATGACTGTGCATCGTCAAGGAGCAAGTGGCTGATGCTGTGTTCAAATAACTCTGCTGACTCCTCCATGCCTGATGCTAGGGCTATGGCAGGAATAGCTTTGGACAAGGAGGCAGGTCTAGCCACTCTGGCAGCTGCAGGGGACTGCACACTAGTCTCTGCTTGGGTGACAGAGGATGAGGAGGATGAGGACGGTTTAGTAAGCCAGCCCACCACCTCATCTGCATGCTGCAGCTGGATAGCAAGGCAACATCATTAACAGAGGAAATGATGTCCTAAGGACTGACCACGTCTACCTTTGCCTGGGTACAAATATGCTGCTGGCCCCCTTACAGTGCCATGGGAATGTCTGCCTCTCCTTGCTGTCCTCTCAAACATGATGGGGGGGTGCTTATTAAAAAAATGTAATAAAGATGTGTAAATGTGTGCGTGGATACACTTTAATCAATAGAAAGTGGTGTTTGGTGCACTTTAACCACTTGACGACCGCCTCACGCCGATGTACGTCGGCAAAGTGGCACGGACAGGCAAAATCACGTACAGGGTACGTGATTTGCCTTCCGCGGGTGGGGGGTCCGATCGGACCCCCCCCCGGTGCCCGAGGCGGTCGTCTTTTGTCCAGCGGCGATCGGTGATGAGGGGGAGACCATCCGTTCGTGGCCCCCCCCTCGCGATCGCCGCCGGCCAATGGAATCATTCCTTTGCTGCTGTATGCTAAACAGCAGCAAAGGAAATGATGTCATCTCTCCTCGGCTCGGTAATTTCCGTTCCGGCCCGAGGAGAGAAGACTTCACTGTGAGTGCACCAAACACTACACACACAGTAGAACATGCCAGGCACACAAATCACCCCGATCCCCCCCCGATCGCCCCCCGATCCCCCCCCAATCACCCCCCCCCCCCCCTGTCACAAACTGACACCAGCAGTTTTTTTTTTGTTTTTTTTTTTTTTTTCTGATTACTGCATAGTGTCAGTTTGTGACAGTGACAGTGTTGGGACAGTTAGTATTACCCCCCTTCAGGTCTAGGATACCCCCCTAACCCCCCCTAATAAAGTTTTAACCCCTTGATCACCCCCTGTCACCAGTGTCGCTAAGCGATCATTTTTCTGATCGCTGTATTAGTGTCACTGGTGACGCTAGTTAGTGAGGTAAATATTTAGGTTCGCCGTCAGCGTTTTATAGCGTCAGGGACCCCCATATACTATCTAATAAATGTTTTAACCCCTTGATTGCCCCCTAGTTAACCCTTTCACCACTGATCACCGTATAACCGTTACGGTTGACGCTGGTTAGTTTGTTTATTTTTTATAGTGTCAGGGCACCCGCCGTTTATTACCAAATAAAGGTTTAGCCCCCCGATCGCCCGGCGGTGATATGCGTCGCCCCAGGAAGCGTCAGATTAGCGCCAGTACCGCTAACACCCACGCACGCAGCATGCGCCTCCCTTAGTGGTATAGTATCTGTACGGATCAATATCTGATCCGATCAGATCTATACTAGCGTCCCCAGCAGTTTAGGGTTCCCGAAAACGCAGTGTTAGCGGGATTAGCCCAGATACCCGCTAGCACCTGCGTTTTGTGCCTCCGCCCAGCCCACCCAAGTGCAGTATCGATTGATCACTGTCACTTACAAAACACTAAACGCATAACTGCAGCGTTCGCAGAGTCAGGCCTGATCCCTGCGATCGCTAACAGTTTTTTTGGTAGCGTTTTGGTGAACTGGCAAGCACCAGCCCCAGGCAGCGTCAGGTTAGCGCCAGTACCGCTAACACCCACGCACGCAGCATACGCCTCCCTTAGTGGTATAGTATCTGAACGGATCAATATCTGATCCGATCAGATCTATACTAGCGTCCCCAGCAGTTTAGGGTTCCCAAAAACGCAGTGTTAGCGGGATCAGCCCAGATACCTGCTAGCACCTGCGTTTTGCCCCTCCGCCCAGGCGAGCCCAGCCCACCCAAGTGCAGTATCGATCGATCACTGACACTTACAAAACACTAAACGCATAACTGCAGCGTTCACAGAGTCAGGCCTGATCCCTGCGATCGCTAACAGTTTTTTTGGTAGTATTTTGGTGAACTGGCAAGCACCAGCCCCAGGCAGCGTCAGATTAGCGCCAGTACCGCTAACACCCACGCACGCACCGTACACCTCCCTTAGTGGTATAGTATCTGATCGCATCAATATCTGATCCGATCAGATCTATACTAGCGTCACCAGCAGTTTAGGGTTCCCAAAAACGCAGTGTTAGCGGGATCAGCCCAGATACCTGCTAGCACCTGCGTTTTGCCCCTCCGCCCGGCCCAGCCCAGCCCACCCAAGTGCAGTATCGATCTATCACTGTCACTTACAAAACACTAAACGCATAACTGCAGCGTTCGCAGAGTCAGGCCTGATCCCTGCAATCGCTAACAGTTTTTTGGTAGCGTTTTGGTGAACTGGCAAGCGCCAGCGGCCTAGTACACCCCGGTCGTAGTCAAACCAGCACTGCAGTAACACGTGGTGACGTGGCGAGTCCCATAAGTGCAGTTCAAGCTGGTGAGGTGGCAAGCACAAGTAGTGTCCCGCCGCCACCAAAAAGACAAACACAGGCCCGTCGTGCCCATAGTGCCCTTCCTGCTGCATTCGCCAATCCTAATTGGGAACCCACCGCTTCTGCAGCGCCCGTACTTCCCCCATTCACATCCCCAACCAAATGCAGTCGGCTGCATGAGAGGCATTTTTATGTCCTCCCGAGTACCCCTACCCAGCGAACCCCCCCAAAAAAGATGTTGTGTCTGCAGCAAGCGTGGATATAGGCGTGACACCCGCTATTATTGTCCCTCCTGTCCTGACAATCCTGGTCTTTGCATTGGTGAATGTTTTGAACGCTACCATTCACTAGTTGAGTATTAGCGTAGGGTACAGCATTGCACAGACTAGGCGCCATTTCACAGGGTCTCCCAAGATGCCATCGCATTTTGAGAGACCCGAACCTGGAACCGGTTACCGTTATAAAAGTTAGTTACAAAAAAAGTGTAAAAAAAAAAAAAAATATGAAATAAAAAAAAATAGTTGTTGTTTTATTGTTCTCTCTCTCTCTATTCCCTCTCTCTATTGTTCTGCTCTTTTTTACTGTATTCTATTCTGCAATGTTTTATTGTTATTGTTATTGTTATTGTTATTGTTATTATGTTTTATCATGTTTGTTTTTCAGGTGTGTAATTATTTACACTTTACTGTGCTTTATTGTTAACCATTGTTAACCATTTTTTTGTCTTCAGGTACGCCATTCACGACTTTGAGTGGTTATACCAGAATGATGCCTGCAGGTTTAGGTATCATCTTGGTATCATTCTTTTCAGCCAGCGGTCGGCTTTCATGTAAAAGCAATCCTAGCGGCTAATTAGCCTCTAGACTGCTTTTACAAGCCGTGGGAGGGAATGCCCCCCCCCCCCACCGTCTTCCGTGTTTTTCTCTGGCTCTCCTGTCTCAACAGGGAACCTGAGAATGCAGCCGGTGATTCAGCCAGCTGACCATAGAGCTGATCAGAGACCAGAGTGGCTCCAAACATCTCTATGGCCTAAGAAACCGGAAGCTACGAGTATTTCATGACTTAGATTTCGCCGGATGTAAATAGCGCCATTGGGAAATTGGGGAAGCATTTTATCACACCGATCTTGGTGTGGTCAGATGCTTTGAGGGCAGAGGAGAGATCTAGGGTCTAATAGACAACAATTTTTTCAAAAAAGAGTACCTGTCGCTACCTATTGCTATCATAGGGGATATTTACATTCCCCGAGATAACAATAAAAATGATTAAAAAAAAAATATGAAAGGAACAGTTTAAAAGTAAGATTAAAAAAGCAAAAAAATAATAAAGAAAAAAAAAAGCAAAAAAAAAAACACCCCTGTCGCCCCCTGCTCTCGCGCTAAGGCGAACGCAAGCAGCGGTCTGTCGTCAAACGTAAACAGCAATTGCACCATGCATGTGAGGTATCACCGCGAAGGCCAGATCGAGTGCAGTAATTTTTCCAGTAGACCTCCTCTGTAAATCTAAAGTGGTAACCTGTAAAGGCTTTTGAAGGCTTTTAAACATGTATTTATTTTGTTGCCACTGCACGTTTGTGCGCAATTTTAAAGCATGTCATGTTTGGTATCCATGTACTCGGCCTAAGATCATCTTTTTTATTTCATCAAACATTTGGGCAATATAGCGTGTTTTAGTGCATTAAAATGAAAAAAAGTGTGTTTTTTCCCCAAAAAATGCGTTTGAAAAATCGCTGCGCAATTACTGTGTGAAAAAAAAAATGAAACACCCACCATTTTAATCTGTAGGGCATTTGCTTTAAAAAAATATATAATGTTTGGGGGTTCAAAGTAATTTTTTTGCAAAAAAAAAAAACTTTTTCATGTAAACAATAAGTGTCAGAAAGGGCTTTGTCTTCAAGTGGTTAGAAGAGTGGGTGATGTGTGACATAAGCTTCTAAATGTTGTGCATAAAATGCCAGGACAGTTCAAAACCCCCCCAAATGACCCCATTTTGGAAAGTAGACACCCCAAGCTATTTGCTGAGAGGCATGTCGAGTCCATGGAATATTTTATATTGCGACACAAGTTGCGGGAAAGAGACAAATTTTTTTTTTTTTTTTTTTGCACAAAGTTGTCACTAAATGATATATTGCTCAAACATGCCATGGAAATATGTGAAATTACACCCCAAAATACATTCTGCTGCTTCTCCTGAGTACGGGGATACCACATGTGTGAGACTTTTTGGGAGCCTAGCCGCGTACGGGACCCCGAAAACCAAGCACCGCCTTCAGGCTTTCTAAGGGCGTGAATTTTTGATTTCACTCTTCACTGCCTATCACAGTTTCGGAGGCCATGGAATGCCCAGGTGGCACAAAACCCCCCCAAATGACCCCATTTTGGAAAGTAGACACCCCAAGCTATTTGCTGAGAGGTATAGTGAGTATTTTGCAGACCTCACTTTTTGTCACAAAGTTTTGAAAATTGAAAAAAGAAAAAAAAAAATGTTTTTTCTTGTCTTTCTTCATTTTCAAAAACAAATGAGAGCTGCAAAATACTCACCATGCCTTTCAGCAAATAGCTTGGGGTGTCTACTTTCCAAAATGGGGTCATTTGGGGGGGTTTTGTGCCACCTGGGCATTCCATGGCCTCCGAAACTGTGATAGGCAGTAAAGAGTGAAATCAAAAATTTTCACCCTTAGAAATCCTGAAGGCAGTGATTGGTTTTCGGGGTCCAGTACACGGCTAGGCTCCCAAAAAGTCCCACACATGTGGTATCCCCATACTCAGGAGAAGCAGCTAAATGTATTTTGGGGTGCAATTCCACATATGCCCATGGCCTGTGTGAGCAATATATCATTTAGTGACAACTTTATGGAAAAAAAAAAAAAAAAAAAAAAAAGTGTCACTTTCCCGCAACTTGTGTCAAAATATAAAATATTCCATGGACTCAATATGCCTCTCAGCAAATAGCTTGGGGTGTCTACTTTCCAAAATGGGGTCATTTTGGGGGGTTTTGTGCCACCTGGGCATTCCATGGCCTCCGAAACTGTGATAGGCAGTGAAGAGTGAAAGCAAAAATTTACACCCTTAGAAATCCTGAAGGCGGTGATTGGTTTTCGGGGCCCCGTACGCGGCTAGGCTCCCAAAAAGTCCCACACATGTGGTATCCCCATACTCAGGAGAAGCAGCTAAATGTATTTTGGGGTGCAATTCCACATAGGCCCATGGCCTGTGTGAGCAATATATCATTTAGTGACGACTTTTTGTAAATATTTTCTTTTTTTTTGTAATTTTTCAATCACTTGGGACAAAAAAAATAAATATTCAATGGGTTCAACATGCCTCTCAGCAATTTCCTTGGGGTGTCTACTTTCCAAAATGGGGTCATTTGGGGGGGTTTTGTACTGCCCTGCCATTTTAGCACCTCAAGAAATGACATAGGCAGTCATAAACTAAAAGCTGTGTAAATTCCAGAAAATGTACCCTAGTTTGTAGACGCTATAACTTTTGCGCAAACCAATAAATATACGCTTATTGACATTTTTTTTACCAAAGACATGTGGCCGAATACATTTTGGCCTAAATGTATGACTAAAATTTAGTTTATTGGATTTTTTTTATAACAAAAAGTAGAAAATATCATTTTTTTTCAAAATTTTCGGTCTTTTTCCGTTTATAGCGCAAAAAATAAAAACCGCAGAGGTGATCAAATACCATCAAAAGAAAGCTCTATTTGTGGGAAGAAAAGGACGCAAATTTCGTTTGGGTACAGCATTGCATGACCGCGCAATTAGCAGTTAAAGCGACGCAGTGCCAAATTGGAAAAAGACCTCTGGTCCTTAGGCAGCATAATGGTCCGGGGCTCAAGTGGTTAATTTGAGTAATCACTACACAGACACACTCTACAAATACACTATAATATACTGTAATATAGTGCATCAAATGTGCAGTAATGCAATGAAATATATGGCATTAAAATTGCAGTAACGCAATTAAATATATGGCATTAAACTTGCAGTAACGCAATGAAATATACAGCGTTAAACTTGCAGTAACACACAGAACTATATGGCGTTAAACTTGCAGTAACCCAATTACGGTATATATATGGCTTTAAACTTGCAGTAACGCAATGAAATATATGGCATTAAACTTGCAGTAACGCAATTAAATATATGGTGTTAAACTTGCAGTAACACAGTGAAATATACGGTGTTAAACTTGCAGTAATGCACAGAACTATATGTTAAACTTGCATTAAAGCAATTAAATATATGGCATTAAACTTGCAGTAATGCACAGAACGATATGGCATTAACTTGCAGTAACTCACAGAACTATATGGCGTTAAACTTGCAATAACGCACTGAACTGTACAGCGTTAAACTTGCAGTAATGCCCAGAAGCGTACAGTAACGCCCAGAAATGTACTGCGTTAAACGGCTCATAAAGCACGGAAATATACGGCATTAAACTTGCAGTAACGCAATGAAATATACTGTGTTAAACAATCACTACACCCACACTGACTGAACTATCCCTACATTCACACTAATGTAAAGTTAAATGGTGGTCGCACTACACTCACACTGACTGAGCTATCCCTACATTCACACTAATGTAAGGCTGAAAGGCCCCTACAGTCATACTGACTGAACTATCCCTACATTCACACTAATGTAAAGATGAATGGTCACACTACACTTACGCTGAACTATCCCTAGATGCACACTAAACTGATATTCTACACTGACAATAGAATCAGAAGAGCACACTATAGCACACTAACTGTCTAATAGCACTGAACAGAGCACTGTTCTATCTTTGTCCACATCACTATCACACTACAAGTGGCCACTATGGAAAGAATACTTATATTGTGGAGTGGGATTGAGAGCAATGAGCCAGGATTGGATACAGTCATGATGACAGCATCTAATCATGGCTCTGACAGTGCTCTGTGCCCCGATTAGGCGACGCTTTCATTGCTTCAGCCAATTAGGGCTTTCAGGGCACTGTGCGGCGGTGTAGTCATTCGGCGGGCCGAACAAATGGTCGAACGACATTTGGTTGTTTGGATAACAGCCGAACAGACAAAGTTTGGCCCATGCTCATGCTCGGCCCAAACCGTTCACCCATCTTTAGTCAAGACTAGAGCAAGGTGCTGAAGATTATAGGATTCCTGTGCAGTTACCTAATTTGTATTACTCCAACTGCCAAAGAGGCACATCACTGGATACAGAAGAAATGGCTTGTAAAATGCCAGCTGGCAAGCATTAACAGGATCCTGGACCTGTTATCACTGGAGGAGGACACAATAGGAAGTAAGTGTGCCATAATGTGCGAGCATCTTGTACATAATTGCATTTTATGGTGAGAGCCCATCCACCACAATGCTGGAGTTTAGTTCTGCATTAAAAACTCGGAAGCTAGTAATCATGCTACTTTAACAATTAGAAGCTATTAATGATGAATATAAGAAATGTATTTTTGCAAATGTTAAAGCCCAATTCTAACTTTATAATTTTTCCAGTACCCCGTTGTGCCCTTCTTCATTTTTTTTCTCTGAATCTCTGAATATATACTTTTTTTTTTTACAAGTGTGTTTAGTCCAGTCATGTTTTGTGCAGGATCCTCTTCCTCCTCTACTGTCCTCTGCAGGGGATACGCTATACAAAAAGGTTTTGTCTGTTTGCAGTTTTTGATGACATACCTCCAGAGTACCCATACAAGAGCACATAAATTTCACATGCAGTGGGGGAGTAGAAAGTCACCCAGGAAAGGCAAGATAGACCCCTGTAACTGGTCATCCCATTCTAACCAAAGAAAATGTCTATACATAAGTATATGAGAAAGAGCTTCTAAGAGTAAATTTTAATCTGTATAAAACAGGAAGTTTTAAATGAGAATGCTCTTACCTTCTATAGTGGCTGTTATACACTTACATGCCAAAACACAAAGTAACCTTGTTATATAAAGCTATTGCTCTCATGTTGACTTTTCTGCTGAGATAGCTTGTAATAGATTGCCAGACAGAGGTTCTAGATGGTACATCTATAGAATGAGAATAATGCAAATGGAGTGTAAAGGTAAACTTTAGAGAAGCTTTATTTTATTCATTTCTTAATCAGGATAGACAAGTACAATATCACCATCCACAGCAGGTGGCCTGGCAGTGGATTGAGTGATTAAGGACATCATTCAGAATGAGTGTGAGCCCTATAACAAAGTAAATGGTATACTTTAATCTATATCTATAGGGTGTAAACAGAAATATTTCACATGGCAATGAAAGTCTTCATGAAATACTACCTATACAGAATTATTACCTTTTAACACCTTCTATACTTAATTTTTGTAGGTAAAAAATTATAAAATATAAGGTCACACTCTATACACTCTAATATAAGGTCACTTATAATTACTATTGGTTGCTATTGGTTAACTGAATAAAAGATAGCAATTGGTAAAAAAAATTATAAAAAAAAAATAACAATAAACTAATTACAAGTGTAATATATGTCAAAAACTGCAAACACTGTTAGTATTTTTTTGCCTTATAAATAGGCACTTTTACTGATATAAACTTCTTTACTTTGGCTCACCTTGATTTTTTTTTATTTTTAGATGAGTTTCGCTCATTGACAGCTACTTTACATGGAAAATAGTTTCCATAGCAAGATTATGTGGGAGGCTGTTTATGTCATGCACAGAGACACACATAATATGACAAAGACAGCAACTATATATTATAAAAGTAATGAGCATATACATCAGTTTTTTGAGCAGTATTATTTTGCTTAGAACTTTTAATTAACTAAGGCATTTGCAGCATACAGTATTTAAACTGTATACAGTGCTCCACACACTCTTTACATACAGTACATTGTAGTGAAATTTAGAGTACATATATTGTAGTTATCAGCATTGCTTGTGTTAATTATATGAAAATACATTACTAAATATAAACTTGCGCTAATGGAAACAACTAAATGATGATCAAATGCAGCTGCTGTAGACAAAGTGCTATTCTCTTGAAAAAATGTGGATAAAAAAATACAGCACTCGCAACATACAATATAAGTGAAATCAACAAAAAAAAGTCCAAATAGAAATCCAAATAAACATAACTGAAGTATAAGTCCACAATCACAATGAAGTATGTGCAAAGAATGCTTCACAAACTTTCAGGAGTACAGTGACACCCCCTTTTGCACCCCCACTCACCGGAACAGGAAGACCCCCAGCTTTGCAGTCCAGGGGTCACTTCAGGCTTGCAAATGGTATCCCACACACCTGGATTGGTGTCAAAACATCAGATGATCGGTGTAGATTTCCACTCAGAGGCTCTCAACAGGATATGCAGGCACCCAGAAATGAAAAGAGGATGAACTAATAGTGAAGTACTGTTATGAAAGTTGATTTATAGGGATCGGTACTTACAAAAAGACTATTAAAAACAGGCATGGATATAGAGCTGTGAATACAGGAAGCAGCCGTTCATAGTGTGCTTTCCACGGACCTGACGTGACGTCAGTCGAAACAGGAAATTATGTCAATGCATTTTGCCCTCCCACAGGGCATCATCAAGGACCTAATTTTCTGCTGATAGTGCCATTCTTAAATACTAGGAGAGAGAGAGAGAAACTCCCCTACTGAGAACCAATCACAATGGCATTGCGGCCATCTTGTTGATTGGATAAAAACTGTCGCTACCATGGTGGAGCAAGGTCCATAGAAGAGACAAGGTCGCTATGGACCTGGTTAGAAAAAAGCTAACTTACAGAAAACTTAGACGTCAATTCCGGTGACATGGTGGAAATAGTGCCAAATATGAAAATACAAGATAAGTAATGAAACTAAAAAACACCCTAACAAAACAACAGCACTAAACTTCCCATAGTAAAAATTGGACAAGAAACAGTTCAGGTCTAGTTCGACGTTTAACTCCTCAGGGCTCATAGTTCTTAAACGATGGATCCACTGAGTCTTATTGAGAGAAATGGCTCTTTTAAGATGACCTCCTCTCCAATGCCCTTCAATTCAGTCAATACCACAGAGGGTAAGCCCACTTGGGTCCTTACCGTGGACCAACCTAAAATGATTGGATAAACTGTGATGTTTGAAAGCCTTTTAAATTCTGTTGGCATGTTCACATAGTCTGACTCCCAAAGCCCTAGTTGTCCTGCCTATGTATTGAAGACCGCAGGGACAGGACAAGAGGTAAGAGACATGGGTCATACCACACGTGATTAATTTGTTGATTTTAAAAGACTCGCCTGAGGAGCATGAAGTGAAGTCCATAGTTTTCCTTACCCTATGTTTGGATGTTTTGCACATCACACATCGACCACAATTAATAAAAACCAACCTGATCCAAGAAAGTACATGTTTTCTTAGGCGGATCAACAATGTTGGGTGCTAATCTCAGACATAAAGTGGGGGGTTTGGTGTAGATAAACTGTGGTTTGTTTGGTAGCACTTTTGCAAGATCATTATCCTTCAACAAAGGTGCCAATATTTACGAATGATTATTTCCACCTGTTTGTACTTACGGGTAAAACCTGTCATAAATGAAATGCCAAAGTCTCTATTATCCACCACTTTTTTCTTAAATAGATCATCTCTATCAGTGCTTCTTACAACTGCCAAAGTCTTATTTAACTCACAAGGGGAATATCCTTTTTCCAAAAAATGGTCAAACAAAACCCTAGCCTGTAGGTCGAAATCCTCGATTCTGGCACAATTCCACCTAACCCTCAAAAATTGGCTTTTAGGAATTGTGCTAAGCCATCGGGGGTGGTGACAGCTTCCTAGTGGAATGTAGCCATTTCTGTCCACTTCCTTGAAATAGGTTTTTGTAGACAGTTGATGGTTCTCTTTGAAGATGACTAAATCCAAAAAATTAATACTTTGAATATCAGAAGTTGACAAGAACAATAATGATGTCATCAATATCGCTTGTAAAACTTAAGCTGAGGGAAGTTACTACTAAAGATGGCATCTTTTTCCCAGTAACTCATGAACAAGTTGGCAACTGAGGGGGCATACTTGGCCCCCATTGCTACTACTCTCTTTTGCCTATAAAACTGCTTGTCATGCCAGAAAAAATTATGACTCATGACCAGCTCTAAAGCATGAACCAAAAAATATTTTCGTTTGTTTTTTTATCTTCGTGCTGTTTAGGGCCCATACCACAGCTTCAACAGCATGTTTCTGTTGGATAATGGTATATTCATCAATGCTGGCCAGTATGTCACCTTCATTAACCTCTACTTGTTGTAACAATTCCATGAGGTTCCTACTATCTTTAAGATATGTAGGACAACTCTGAGCTAATGGCTGCAAGAAACTGTCCAAGTATTTGCCAATTCTGGTAAACAAAGAATCCACCCCACTTAAAATAGGTCTTCCTGGTGGTTTACGTGGGTTTTTGTGGATCTTTGGTAATTGGTAAATAACTGATACTCACGGGGCATCGGGCACCAGAAATCTAGCTTCCTTTTTGTTGACAATACCTTCATCAAGGGCACTTTTAACCAGACGTTTCAGCTTAGCTTTGAAATTATTGGTAGGATTACCCCCAAATTTTTCATATGTATCAGCATCATGGACAAGTCTGTTACGTTCCATTAAATAGTCAGATTTATTAAGGATAACTACCCCCCCAACCTTCTAAGTCGCATTGGACCGAGTATTTAAAAAACCTCAGAGAAATGGCTATTGGGATTTCTAGGATTGAAGACCGATCTGTTCTTTAAATTCCTATGATGATACTTGGAAGTTTCTTGTCTTGATTGGGGTGTAATTTTACTAAAATGTTTCTTAGTATTTAATTTCCTCATGAATTTTTGAAAATCAATAAAAATATCAAATTTATTCAAATCCCTATCAGGAGCATATTTCAGGCCCAATTGTAAAACTTTCAACACATCCGGAGTGAAAGTGACATTGCTTAAATTAAAGTCATTAAACCTAGTAGGCGTAAAACTGACATTGAAAAGGGTATTAAATCTTTAGAAAAAAACAAGCAGATCGTCATTAGAAGTGCTGACAAAGGGGGGGGGGTTAATTATCTTTAATCTGACTCTTTAATGGAACTTAACAGACTTGTCCATGATGCTGATACATGTGAAAAATTGGGGGTAAACCTACCAATAAATTCAAAGCTTAGCTAAAAAGTCTGGTTAAAAGTGCCCTTGATAAAGGTATTATCAACAAAAAGGAAGCTAGATATCTGGTGCCCGATGCCCCGCGAGTACTAGTTATTTACCAACTACCAAAGATCCACAAGAACCCACTTAAACCACCAAGGAGACCTATTTTAAGTGGGGTGGATTCTTTGTTTACCAGAATTGGTGAATACATGGACAGTTTCTTGCAGAAGTTGGCTCAGAGTTGTCCTGCATATCTTAAAGATAGTAGGAACCTCATGGAATTGTTACAACAAGTAGAGGTTAATGAAGGTGACATACTGGCCAGCATTGATGTCAATTCCCTATATACCAATATCCAACAGAAACATGCTGTTGAAGCTGTGGTATGGCACCCTAAACAGCACGAAGATAAAGAACAAACAAAAAGATTTTTTGGTTCATGCTTTAGAGTCATGGCCAGAAGTCATAATTTTTTCTGGCATGACAAGCAGTTTTATTGGCAATAGAGAGTAGTAGCAATGGGGGCCAAGTATGCCCCCTCAGTTGCCAACTTGTTTATGAGTTACTGGGAAAAAGATGCCATCTTTAGTAGTAACTTCCCGCAGCTTAAGTTTTACAAGTGATATTGATGACATCATTATTGTTTGGGCAGGATCAAATGAGTAATTTTTTCATTTTTTGCCAAAAATTGGTGAGAATAGATCTGGTGTTTCCTTCTCGTCAACTTCTGACATTCAAAGCATTAATTTTTTGGATTTAATCATCTTCAAAGAGAACCATCAACTGTCCACAAAAACCTTTTTCAGGGCCTCCAAGGAGCACTTGCACCGTATACGACAACATCAACTACGCATAAAAGACGGAGAAAATAGGAGCCGTAGGAATAATATACGGCTGCAAGGCATACCGGAGGCCACGGCGGGTACAGACTTGAAACCTTCTGTCACTGCCATCCTCAACCAAGTCCTGGGAAGAGAGGCTTCGTCCCCTATTGAAATAGACCGGGTGCACAGAGTGGGGGGGCTGAGGAGGGAACATGGTGACCGCCCACGCGATGTCCTCTGCAGGGTTCATTATTTCACCCTTAAGGAAGAACATATGCGCAAGGCATGGCGTTTGGGTCCCGTGGACTTTGATGGTTCTGCTATCCACCTATACCCTGACCTCTCTTGTAACACTCTCCACATGCGCCGCATAGTCCGCCCACTCCTAGACCTGATACGCCAAGCCGGAGAAACCTACACATGGGGACACCCCTTCAGTATTAAGGTGACCAGGGCTGAGCATAAATTTGTTCTATCAGACCCGGATCAACTCCCAGCCTTTTTCAGCTTTCTGGAGCAAGATCCAACTGATGTACCGAACTGGCTGGACCCGCCAGACGACCGTGCCAGGGTGCAAACACGAGACCCTCTTCCACAACGACGCAGACACCCGAGGTACAGATCACACTCTATTTACCCTAGTCCACATCATCCTACCTCTCCGGAACATTAAGGTAACTCTAAAGTGTTGCAAGAAGCCATTCCAACGCTCCCCATGTGACTAGCACCATCCCAGTATACTGCGTATCTCTTGTCTCCTGGACAGGTCAATGTTTGGAACCCCTCCCCCCATAGGATTTTTTTGGAGGGGTTTATATATTTTTTAAATTATTTTTTCTTTTTACATTTTTCCTCATCGGTTCCATCTGACTACAGCTGGATACGATACGGTGGGAGACAAGATAACATGATAATACTCTAATGCCTCAAGACAGATGGTGCACCAAATTAGCAGTCCTTCTCCCTGCCCTTTGCTGGTATGCTGTACCTAGCTGGGGTTCGGGAGAGGCTATGGGACCGCAAATTCCTAATGTATGTGTATATGTTTTGGATATGCAATTATTGAGCTTCTAGTATATTTTACAGCACTGCTTTATTCTCTGTGATTAGCGGAAATGTCCCACCTGGATACGGGTGGAGGGGCCGACAGATGGACTGACTGTGTCCACGGTCTCTTACCACTATCCACATGGGCTCCTCTAGCTCTCGGTATACGGGTTCTCCTACACCGACTAGTCTCACTTTAAAATGTTATTGCACAATGTTACTGTTTTCAGTGTTACTACACAGGTTTATCTCCGGGGCCCCATGTTGGGGCCTGTGGATGGTATGTGTTGAAAATGTTTGCTTCCCCCCATGATATTATCTCACGGGTTGATATCTCCTCTGTGGAGGAGGGAGGGTGGGCTTGTATGGAGATATTTGCCCACACAGACCGCCACCCTCCTTCACAGATGATCTGATGTGTGTTCTGCTGTTTAAATGTTTTGTTACACTGATGTGCCTCAATTAAGCTATATATGCCTGTTCTGCTACTGGGCTCACGACTCAGATTCTCCACCTCGACCCTCCACCCCCAATAGGCCGGGCACGAATTGTGCCTTCTTACGTGATTTCTCACGTGGAGTCCCGTATCAGTGGACCCCTTAGATTTGTTAGGCTCCTTATTCAGGTGTCCTCCCTACCTAGTTTTTGTCCTGGTATATCTTTGCTACCTTACAAGCTTTCCCTCCCCCCACTCTTCCTCCCCCCTCTATTCTCTACAATCTGACTTTCTTTTTCTTGTTCCACTATGGCTCATACAGTGCTATCTTGTCCTCGCCTGAAATCTTGTTCATATAATGTAAATGGCCTCAATATTGCATCCAAGAGAGGGCAAATCCTCTACCAAATGCATAAACAACAGGTCAATGTGTTACTGTTACAGGAAACTCATTTCCACACAAACTCCACCCCTTCCTGCTCCAATAGGTACTTTAATAGATGGTTCCACAGTAAAAATCCCTCCCAGAAAACCAAAGGCGTATCTAATGCCTTCCACAAAATGCTTCCGATTGACCTGATAGACCAGCTCTCGGATCCCCAGGGAAGGTATGTGTACGTAAAGTTCTCCTTATGGGGCACAAAATTCACTATTGCCAACCTTTACCTACCAAACACTAATCAAATATCGTCTGCTCTGCGGTACATGAGGATTTTGTCAGAATTTGCAGAAGGTAAACTAATCATAGGTGGGGATTTTAACGCCCCCCTGGATCCACTCTTAGACTCATCAACCTCTTGCTCATCCATCTCCTTTACTAAGCTAAGGGCATTCAAACGGGCTATCTACGATCTCCGTTTAATCGACATTTGGCGGTTTCTGTTTCCAACAAATCGCAACTATACCCACTTCTCACAGGTCCACCACTCTTATAGTCGTATTGACTACTTCCTTCTTGAGCATAGCTGCTTGGATTGGTCACCTGAATGCGAGATAGACTCAATGGTCTGGTCCGATCACTCACCTATCTATTTGACACTATCGATCCCTTCCACGCCGGTGAGAGAATGGACGTGGAGGCTGAATGATTCCCTTTTTACGGAACCTGATTGTTCCCACAAGGTTTCAGAAACAATTTCTAATTTTTTCATAGACCATGCCTCGGACACTACCTCACTACCCTTACAATGGGAGGCGCTTAAAGCAGTCCTGCAACGGCTCGATCCCAACTTAAGGACCTGTATGAGGCCTCAGCTCGTACCTATGCGGACAGACTTGCCTTACATCAGTACCGATTTAGAGATAAATGCGGTAGACTGTTAGCTCATACCCTCCACCCAAACACGTCTTCCACATTCATACCCCATATTCGGGCCCCTTCTGGAGAAATGCTTAGTGAGCCCTCCAAGATTTCACAAACATTCTGAGATTTCTACCAAACACTTTACAATCTACCGCCCGGCGTCTCTCCTGGCCCAACCCTTGCCCCTGAACCTGATAGGCTGTCTTATATAGAGGAAACAGAGCTCCCTACTTTGGATGGCGATACTGTAGAAGAGCTGGAGCAAGTAATTACAGCGGATGAGGTAATGGGAGCGATAGCTGCCACCCCTTCCGGTAAAAGCCCGGGTCCCGACGGATTCACCCCTAAATTTTACAAAACATTTGCTCCCCAACTGACCCCCTTCTTGGTTAGGGTGTTCAACATCCTATCGGAAGGCTCAGCGTTTCCTCCACAAACACTCGAAGCCCACATTACCATTATCCCAAAACCAGATAAGGACCCTACTTTGTGTGCTAATTATAGGCCCATACCGTTAATTGGAGTGGACTTGAAATTATATGCCAAAATTTTAGCCACTAGATTGCAGCCGCTCCTCCCCCGCCTCATACACCTGGACCAGGTGGGTTTTGTTAGTGGTCGCGAGGCAAGGGACAACACCCTAGAAACCCTGCTTCTTACTGACTATGCCCGCACCCACGATGTCCCTTTATGCCTTTTGACGGTCAACGCCGAAAAAGCATTTGACCGGGTCGACTGGCAATTCCTCCAGCTGTCCCTGAAGCAGATAGGTCTGGGCCCCAACATGATATCCCGAATTATGTCCCTTTACTCCTCTCCCTCTGCTAGAATTCGGGTGAATGGTTCATTGTCACCTACATTTTCAATCCACAACGGGACATGACAAGGCTGCCCTCTATCTCCCCTTCTCTATGTCCTGGTCATGGAACACCTGGCAATTGCCTTGCGCAATAGCTCTAACATTTCAGGTGTATCAATAGGCCCCACTCATTCCAAACTGGCTCTCTTTGTGGATGACCTGCTAATGTTTGTAACCCAACCCCATATATCCTTACCACATATAATGCGGGAATTCGCGAGGTTTGGGAAGCTCAGCAATTTCAAAGTGAACCATACTAAGTCAGAAATCCTGAACATCTCACTGTCTCAGGAGGCCCTCCGCCAAGTCTCCACTAAGTATCCTTTTAAAACAGGTTCCACTTCCATCCGTTACCTCGGAATCCAAATACCCACAGAAGGATCCCAATTATTCTCTCTGAACTATGCTCCCCTTCTGCTTAGAACCAAGACGGATCTCTCAAACTATACAAAGAAGCGCCTTTCCTGGGTAGGCCAGGTGAATGCCCTAAAAATGGACGTTCTCCCTCGGTTTCTCTATTTGTTTCAGACAATTCCCATATCCATACCCTCCTGGTTCTTTAAGAAGCTCCGCCAACTATTCTCCTCCTTTAAATGGGGAGGGGCTCGTCCTCGGATACGCTATGAGACTCTCTCGCTCCCCAAGATTTGTGGCGGAGCTGGAGCTCCAGATGCCTCTATATACTATAAGTCAGCAGTACTCACGCGTATACTTAACTGGTTCCATCATTCCTCCACCAAATTATGGGTACAAATAGAGAGCCATATCAATTTGATAGATCTCCGCGCCTTACCGTGGACGCCTACCGAATTCCTGAAAGGAGGGATACCTCTGAGCGACCTTACACAACAAACCATACAAATTTGGACCCGAATGAATTCGTCCAAGACCCTATCTCCTCTGAAAGGACCCATGACTCCACTGTTTGGGACCTCGGCTTTTCCTCCAGCCCTACAGGGAGCATGTGATATCCTTCCCTCGCACCTTCCCATCCCTGCCTGATATACTTGCTGACTTAACAGACTTTGAGAGCATGCTGCTCCAGTCCCCCCCCCACACACATGTGGTCTCTCAACTATATTCTCTTATACATATGGTGTATAATCCTGACCTCCCCCCATACACTCAGGCCTGGAAGGAAGATCTGGGTCACCCCATTTCACCTGTAGACTGGCAAAAGTGCTTCATTCTGACTCACAAAATATCCTTAGCCTCCAAAGCCCAAGAAAAAGGATTTAAGTTGTTGACCCGTTGGTACAGATGCCCTTCGACTTTGCACTGGATAAACCCGGCACTCCCGGATACCTGCTGGCGTTGCTTGGCATCCAGGGGAAGCTTACTCCACATTTGGTGGGAATGCCCCCCTGTGCGGAGGTTCTGGCAGAAGATCCTCGACTTGTACTGCAGACTCATGACAACCTCAATCACACCCTCAGAATTTATTTCATGGGCCTCAGAGGAATCCACCGACGCACCTGTATAGCCACAGTGGAAAATTTCTCTCTTAATTTCTACATCCCTTACTGCCTTGACCCTTCTATCCCCACTCTCCCTTTTTTCCCCTTCTCCTTTCCCTTTAAATGTTTGCATTACAAGCTCACCTAAATCATAATCTCTAGTCTCATTAGACCAGAACGGTGACACACACAGAGCTTCCCCCTCAGAGAAAACGTGCTCAGCGCAGATGTAAAAGCCCTAGCCTACTTGTAATGAGTGGGCACCGCTCGTTGAGTAGATAGTGGTGCTCACCTAATCTTATTAAGCCAGGTTAGATGCTGTAGGTATACAGGCTTATAAACCATATCAATCAACCAAAGCTCAAGAATTACCTAAACCATGAGACGGTACGACACCAGTGTTGCACGAATGTTTACGAATATACGAATGTATATCTTTGTTTTGTGTTATTGAACGACATATTTGTATACTGTACATTTTTTCAATGATACTTTGCCTATCAATAAAATAAGATTGAATTAAAAACCTATTTCAAGGAAGTGGACAGAAATGGCTACATTCCACTAGGAAGCTGTCACCACCCCCGACGGCTTAGCACAATTCCTAAAAGCCAATTTTTGAGGGTTAGGCGGAATTGTGCCAGAATCGAGGATTTCGACCTACAGGCTAGGGTTTTGTTTGACCGTTTTTTTGGAAAAAGGATATTCCCCTTGTGAGTTAAATAAGACTTTGGCAGTTGTAAGAAGCACTGATAGAGACAATCTGTTTAAGAAAAAAGTGGTGGATGATAGAAACTTTGGCATTTCATTTATGACAGGTTTTACCCGTCAGTGCAAACAGGAGGAAAAAAATCATTCGTAAATATTGGCACCTTTTGTTGAAGGATAATGATCTTGCTAAGGTGCTACCAAACAAACCACAGTTTATCTACACCAAACCCCCCACTTTATGTCTGAGCTTAGCACCCAATGTTGTTGATCCATCTAAGAAAACATGTACTTTCTTGGATCAGGTTGTTTTTTTTAGTTGTGGGAGATGTGTGATATGCAAAACATCCAAACATAGGGTAAGGAAAACTATGGACTTCACTTCACACTCCTCAGGCGAGTCTTTTAAAATTAACAAATTCATCACGTGTGGTACGACCCATGTCACTTACCTCTTGTCCTGTCCCTGCTGTCTTCAATACGTAGGCAGGACAACTAGGGCTTTGGGAGTCAGACTACGTGAACATGACAACAGAATTAAAAAGGGTTTCAAACATCACAGTTCATCCAATCATTTTAGGTTGGTCCACGGTAAGGACCCAAGGGGGCTTACCCTCTGTGGTATTGACAGAATTGAAGGGCATTGGAGAGGAGGTCATCTTAAAAGAGCCATTTCTCGCAATAAGACTCAGTGGATCCATCGTTTAAGAACGATGAGCCCTCAGGAGTTAAACATCGAACTAGACTTGAACTGTTTCTTGTCCAATTTTTAGTATGGGAAGTTTAGTGCTGTTGTTTTGTTAGGGAGTGTTTTTTAGTTACATTACTTATCTTTTTTCTATGTAGTTTTTGTGTATGTAGTTATTTTGATTTTGATTTTTGTTTTTTTCATCATTATTATTTTTATTATTATTATTTTTATTTTCATTTTTTTCATCTCACTTTCTTTTTTATTTTTATTTTTATTTATTTTTCATTTTTATTTTCATTTTATTTTTATTTACATTTTTTTTAATTTTATTTTCATTTTTAGTTTATTTTATTTTCATGTTTATTTGTATTTATATTTATTTTTATTCATTTCATGTGTTTAGTTTAGGTATTTTTGTATTTTCATATTTGGCAATTTTTTCCGCCATATCACCGGAATTGACGTCTAAGTTTTCTCTAAGTTAGCTTTTTTCTAACCAGGTCCATGGTGACCTTGTCTCTCCTATGGACCTTACTCCACCCACGGTAGTGATAGTTTTATCCAACCAACAAGATGGCCACAATGCCATTCTGATTGGTTCTCAGTAGGGGAGTTTCTCTCTCCTAGTATTTAAGAATGGCACTTTCAGCAGGTAATGAGGTCCTCGATGATGCCCTGTGGGAGGGCGAAATGCATTGACATAATTTCCTGTTTCGATTGATGTCACGTCCGGTCCCTGGAACGCACGCTATGAACGGCTGCTTCCTGTATTCGCAGCTCTATATCCATGTCTGTTTTCAATGGTCTTTTTGTAAGTACCGATCCCTATGCTCAATGAATCAACTTTTATAACAGTACTTCACTATTAGTCCATCCTCTTTTCATTTCTGGGATCCTGCATATTCTGTTAAGAGCCTCTGTGTGGAAATCTACACAGATCTATCATCTGATTTTTTGACACCAATCCAGGTGTGTGGGATACCATTTTCAAGCCTGAAGTGACCCCTGGACTGCAAAGCTGGGGGTCGTCCTGTTCTGGTGAGTGGGGATGCAAAAGGGGGTGTCACTGTACTCCTGCAAGTTTGTGAAGCATTTTTTGCACCTACTTCATTGTGGACTTATAGGGCGTACACACGGTCGGACTTTGTTCGGACATTCCGACAACAAAATCCTAGGATTTTTTCCGACGGATGTTGGCTCAAACTTATTTTGTCTACACACGGTCGCACAAAGTTGTCGGAATTTCCGATCGCCAACCACGCGGTCACGTACACCACGTACGACGAGACTAGAAAAGGCCGGTTCAGAACCAAGCGCGGCACCCTTTGGGCTCCTTTTGCTAATCTCGTGTTAGTAAAAGTTTGGTGAGAGACGATTTGCGCTTTTTCAGACTCGTGGCTTTCAGATCGTTTTCTGCCATTCAGTTTGTGCTTGTGGGTTTGTATCTGCTCTTCAGTGCGTGTAAGCAAGTTCCGCGTGACTTAGTCATTGTATTCTTGTTCGTTCGTTACTGTTTTTCAGGTCGCTCTTCACAGGCCTTGCTGTTCTTCAGTGCGTTCTGTTACTTCGTTCTAAGCAGCCGGCCGTTTTCTAGCCATGTTTCGTATGCGTACTCCTCGTAGAGTTCGTGCTGTGTGGGGGCTTGGTGTTGGGGTCCTGACCTTGACACAAGTTCAGTCCATGAACAGGGTGGGGAGGAGTTCATGGACCAAGAATTGGTTGCTTCAGCGTGACCAGTTCTCTCATATGCCTTTGCTCCGTGAGATCCGTGAGAATAATCCTGATGATTTCAGGAACTTTCTCAGGATGACGGACCCCGTGTTTCACCGTTTGTTGGCTTCGCTGACCCCCTATATCAGCAGGCAGGATACCTGCATGAGGCAAGCCATCACTCCGGAGCAGAGGTTGGTCGCTACCCTGCGGTATTTGGCCACAGGGAGAAGCCTGCAGGACTTGAAGTTCTCGACAGGCATCTCCCCCCAGGCTCTGGGGATCATTATCCCAGAGACCTGTTCTGCCATCATCCAGGTCCTGCAGAAGGAGTATATGAAGGTAAGATTTGTATCCTTTTATATCACATTTTATTGTATTGAATGTTTGCTAATATATTGTATTTCTTTCCTCATTCCCTAATTACCATGATTGTAATATGCTGTGAATGTCCCCTTTGTTCTCATGCATGCTGGATTTTTATGTAATTATTATTTTATGTCCTTCATACATATTTGCCCTTCACTTACCTCCCCAGCATGGTGTCTCCTGGCCCTATATTCACCTCATGTAGTCACTTAACAATGTATTTTATCTGCTCCATAGTAGTGCTTTACCCCAAACACCCCTAAAATGTTTGGCAATGTTATTTTTGATTTAAATTCAGGCAGAGTGCCAGAGGTTTTTTTTTTGTGGTGTCCCCAAATAATTTTCAGTAACCCTCCCTCCCCCAACTGCTAAGTCAGCTGATCACAATTCTCTATCCTCAATCATCTATCTGCTGACTTTGCCAAACCCATACACACTATAGCCATCTCTTTAGTGCTCAGATTTATGGATGAATTCCCCAAAGCATGTAGTGCAAGGGCCTGCCTGTATACTTTCCAATGGTACTGTTTAAAGTTTTTGTATCCTATTTTTATCTTGATAGGTAATAGCAGAATGTCCAAATGTCCTCAAATGTGTATTTATATCTTTGTATTATGACACTTCTTACCTGTCCAGTGGTCTGCCAATAGTGTAACTAAGGAGGGGCTGTTCCAAGTAATACCCATTATTTAGGCATTCATCTCTCAATGAAGTGAAGAGGGTTACCTGTCCAAGATTTCCACACACCCCCTATAATGTTAGAAATGGCCCATGAGAGGGGGGGAGGGGGAATATGAATATGATAGGTGTACCTTATACTTTGGCCTTGTTAAATTCCCCTTAATAAATGCTATCTGGAGGTTGCCCCATAATGTTTGTGTCTAATCTGCTTGCCATGTTTCAGAGTAAAAATAGTAATGTTTATTGTTTTTTCCTCAACAGTTTCCTTCCGCGCCACAGGAATGGCAGACTGTGGCCTCCCACTTTGCCGAGCAGTGGGACTTTCCTAACTGCGGATGGGCAATTGATGGGAAACACGTCCACATCGTCTCACCACCCAACTCGGGGTCGTACTATTATAATTACAAGGGGTTTAATAGTATAGTGATGTTGGCGGTGGTGTTGGCTAATTACGACTTCTTGTATGTGGACGTGGGGAAGAATGGCCGGATGTCCGGATGTCCGATGGTGGAGTCATCGCCCAGATGGAGTTTTACAGGCGTCTCCAGAATGGCAGCTTGGACTTGCCAGCTCCAGAGGACAATGTTGAAGGGCTCCCATTTGTGTTCGTTGCTGATGAAGCGTTTGCGCTGGGGGACCACCTGATGCGGCCATTCCCAATGAGGACCCTCACCCCGGAACAGAGGGCTTTTAATTACCGGCTGGGCAGAGCCCGAAGAGTGGTGGAGAACACATTTGGAATCCTGGCCAGCCGGTTCAGACTATTTATGACACCCATCCATATGGCGGAGTATAAACTGAACCATATTATACTTGCGTGCTGTGTTCTCCATAACTTTTTAAGGAAACATTCGGCCAACTATGCTGGCTCAGTTGGGCCTGAGGCTGGAATGATACATCAAACCACACTGACGGCGCTTGAAAGTGGCCATCCTGGCTTGCACTCCCTGAGTGCCCGTAATGTCCGGTTACGCTACCTGGAGTTCTTTGCGGGTAGGGGGGCTATCAATATGCCAGACAATCTGTGAAGCCTTTTTATAATAAAACCAAAAAAGAAATTCTTTGTGGACATTTACTGCTTGTGTTTGTTTTAGCTGACCCTGACAGAAATGTTTGGAGTGCAGAAAATGTTGTGATTGTGTAACCTTATACAAAGCACTGTTGGCTGTTATTTACTAAATGCAAAAACACATTTCACTACAAGTGCACTTGCAACTGCACTGAAACTGCACTTATAGTGCAAAGTGGATTTGCCCTTAGGAAATAAGCCCCATTTTCTCAGAAAACAACAATTACATCACCCCAAAAGTGTTGTAGCGTTGAGACAATAATCCACACATTCTTGATTAACAATCTTTTTAATACCTGCACAATCACATGTGCATTTACCAAAGGTTTTTCAAACAAATCAACATGTTTGTGGTATACCAATTTTTGTGGTGGCATTATCAAAACTCAAAATGTCCATTTTACATAAAACAGGTATGTGTAAAACCAACAAGAAAGACACAAATCTTGAACTTACAAAGTTCACATTTGGTAGAACTTGAAGGCAATATCAGACATGAGTATTTAGGAACTGTGTTTGATATTGCGTTCAGATGGGGGGGAAATCACCCCTGGAAAAGCCAAATTTGGAAGATGCACACAATTTTGCCAATGTCAACATGTGCTAGCTGCCATCACAGGGGATCAAGGGATGTGTTTTGGGGGAGCAAGCCCTTCCTCTCAGCTACTTTAATATTGAGGAAGGGGTTGCACCCCCAAAACGCGTCCATTGATCTCCCGTGATATGTTGGCACACTGTGTGCATCCTCCAAACTTGGCTTTGGGAAAAATTACAAAAACATTTTGCACATTGTAGCACACAAAAGAAGAAAGTGATTTGGAGGGGCTTTAAACTCGCCCCAAAACATCAATGATGTTTTTATTTTTTGGAATAACATCATTGATGTTTTGCTTGATGATTTCCAATTGTAAATTACACCCCATGATCTCCCCGATCAGGATCTGGGCACTTTCGGATGTGAAAGGATCTGGATCCACACCCTCACGATCACCTAAAAAGAGAGGAACGCCAAAATAAATTAGGTCTAAAAAAAATGCCGCCATCCATCTCTTATCTGAGCCTGTGGTCGCAGACACTCACCTGTTGTGGTGACTAGTTCCACCACGTCTTCTTCCTCCTGCTCAGCTTGTGTTGGTGGGATTTCCCCTTCTTCCAGAGGGGGGGGCTCTGGTCTCCTCGGATGAGGGGTGTCTTCCGAGTCTTTTATCCCCTATGTAAAGCAAAAATGGTATAATTAGCACACAGATATTTGATGGCAGAACTATAAAGATGAAACATTGCTTGGAAGTGGGGTACAATTGTCTATTTTAGCAGAGTTCCAAGATGTTGCTTTTTTAGTGTCCTTTTTCAAGCTGCAATACTTTACCTGTTTGGTACAAGCTTCACAGATGGAGACCCCCCCTATAGTATACACTGGATCACCTGTGTGGCCCCCTAATAAAAATGGTGTTCTGGGGTCCCACACTAGTGCTCCAGTGTCCAGATGTGAAAACAGCTGCTGAGTGTCCTCTCCTTACACAGAATCTAATTTGCATTTCATTCTAGTAACAAAGCCATCTACACAACCCAATTCTTTGAAGACAAGTATAGGGCGTCAAAATGGTGGCCAAATGCATATGGCCGGTGGTCCCCACAGCAACCATCCCTTATTTAAAAGCTAAAATTGGTGACCTGAGGAGCACATATCTTAGGGAGCACAAGAAGGTCACAGATTCCAGAGGTCCAAGCTGCAGCAGATGATGTTTATGTCCCCAGGCTGTGGTACTATGAGAGACTGCGATTTCTGTCAGACCACACTGAAGTCAGGGAATCCCTCTCTACTCTTCCTTCCACGCTTCCTTCCATACCAGCTGAGGCTTCCGATGTCCAACCTGGGCCTTCCAGCCAGGAATAAGTGGAGGAACCCAGCTGGAGTCAGGTATAGCATTCTTCTACAGATTTCTGGTCAATAAATAAATTATGTTTACTAGATGTTATTATTGATCACTAATTGCTGATTGAAAAAAGTGTTTTACATATCAATACACAGTAGTGGGCACCCAAAATTGGGACAAGAATGAAAAATGTTGGGCTCAGAAGGATAGTCTGTTAGATTTGTTAACATTCAATTTGCAGCAGTCATGAGGTAAAAATTGTGTGTGATTGATGAAGAAAAAAATAAAACTATGTCCCTTTTTCATACACAGGAAGACCTCAGCCAGGACGAGGCTGTGGAATGTGGCAGTCAAGAGGAGGCTGGGATTAGTGGCAGCCAGGAGGAGGCGGGGCTTAATGTCAGCCAGGAGAAGCCTGGGACCGGTCGCAGCCTGACTGAGTCTCAGGTCCCTCCCCTCCGCCTGCCATATAAACGAGCCAGGAAGGCCACTCCGAGTCCCATGCAGGATTCAGCATTCAGGCTGATCCAGGAGGCTTCTGTGTCCCTCAGAGCCTTACCCACTCCTGAAGAGGCCTTTGCCTGCATGGCTGCCACCAAATTGCAGGGCATGCAGGAGGGTCAACGCAAGCTATGTAAGGACCTTCTGTACAAAGTCCTACGTAAGGGGGTGAGTGGGGAACTAACACCCAAGACGGATGTCATTGAGTTGGATCATCCTCCTCCTCCTCCTCCTCCTCCTCCTGCTGCCACAACTCCACCACCACAGCCACCGTGTGTAAGGAAGCATGGAAGGAAGACCTGAGAGTGATGACCTGGGTTCAGTCTGGTCTGACAGAAGATGCAGTCTCTCGTATGACCACAGCCTGGGGACACAGATGTCATCTGCTGCTTTCCGGATCTCTGGGACTTCTGGACCAGACTGCCCTCCCTTAGATATGGACTCCTCAGGCCACCAATTTTGCTTTCAAATTATTGATGTCTGCCCTGGGGGTCCAAGGCTTCACCCACTTCTGCAGTTTCTCCAGCGTTGCCTCCCTCTTTGTTTAGTTGTGACCCCTTAATAAATTTTTTTAGGTAAATTCTACTCTCCTGTGTATGTTTTCATCCAAAAAGGACAGTTTGTTGGTGACGATTCAGGTACATTTCTAAAGTACAATGTGAAATTAACAAGGGACAACAACACCAAACAATCTCCTATAGATTAAATAGAACAACATATTAATGGTGTTGTGGGAACTTGTCACAAAAAACACACACAAACATTTTCGGGAGTACAAATCATAATCGCCTAAAAAAAAAAAAAATACAAACACAAAAAAAGAATCTACATTAAAGCCAAAAAATATATAAAAAATATACAAAAATATGTTGTTGTAGTGATCGGGTATATGTATGTATACTGGGTGATATGATGTAGAGTGGGTATGATAATTAATATTTAGGTATTATTATAAGGATGGTGTAAGTACTCTTCCGCAGCAACCCAATTCTTCCAGAGAGATGCACTTTATTGACTTCCAACACAGAACAAAGTCCAAAGTCCACAGATGACAAAAGATCCGACAGAGGAAATATAATTCAGAATACCATGTTCCTAGAGATGTGCCTTCATACACAGACAAGCCTAACTCATACACAGACGAGCCTCACTCCCCCAAACCTATAGACTGAATGCCGTGTTATATTCACTAAATATTGAATGGCTGAGCAATTTGATTGGCTGTTTCAATTTAGGACTTTGATTAGCTTTAGTCTTTCAAACAGACAACAACCCCCAGCCGTGAACAGCCGTGAACCACCCCAATTTGCACTCCCACATATCAACATCAACAAGTCCCCTTTAGATATGTGTATACCACCTGAATACCCTTTGAGATGTTCAAATAGACTTGCATAAGATTAACACATCAAAGAGTCTTCAGCTGTTAAAATTCAGTTGGACAAATCAACCATTCTGTCATTGCCATTCTGGCCTGGTCAACATTGACTGCATGTGTACATACACACAACAATGTCCCACATAAATCGGTGAACATTACAACATATTACAACAGTTGTCAGATGTGAGAAATCAAAATATATTGAGGGAATCACGATAAATAGTAACAAAATAAGTTTGTGAGAAGTGTGTGTGAATATGAGCAGCAAAACTACTTAATTCTTGTCACATTATAAAGAAGAAGAGATTGCGCTGTATTAAACCATTTTTAACATTGCAGCGTGACGAAAGTGCTGTATCCATTGCGAACGCTAAGTTTACCAGAACGAGCTGTTCCGGCTTGGAATTTCTTCTGAGCATGCGTGGCACTTTGTGCGTCGGAACAGGCCACACACGGTCGGAATTGACGCGATCGGATTTTGTTGTCGGAAAATTTTATCTCCTGCTCTCCAACTTTGTGTGTCGGAAAATCCGATGGCAAATGTCCGATGGAGCCCACACACGGTCGGAATTTCCGACAACACGCTCCGATCGGACATTTTCCATCGGAAAATCCGACCGTGTGTACGGGGCGTTGCACTTCAGTTATATTTATTTGGATTTCTATTTGGACTTTTTTTTGTTGATTTCACTTATATTGTATGTTGCGAACGCTGTATTTTTTTATCCACATTTTGTTAATTATATGGTGGCAATTATTGTGAGGTGTACGACAGAAATGATAAGGCAGCAGCATGATTCCAGAGCCAAAAATCCACTTCTATATAGAAAAACTACAACTATCATAGTTATCTTCATATACTAAGCAGTCTACAAAATAGATTTCAAATGTATGTATCGTCCACATTTTTAGTCCTGCAGCATTCACCCATCAAGTGTTTTCTTTCATGTGCTTTACCAAAACAGACTGTAAAGGCCTGTATAGTAATTTGATTTTTACAGGAATACTCCCTGTGGGGAGCTAGTGCACAGTTTTTTTTTCCTGTCCAATTATCTAAAGTTTACATAAGTTTCTTAAAACATGCACCCTGAACAGTGCTCCAGTCAAGAACTCGCATGATCCCTTACCAGCACTGTTAATTGGTGTTCTGTGCAAGGAACTTGTTGGATTGCTGAATATTCAAAGTGCTGTGCTCATTGTCAAGCCAGTGATCCAGTTCTCCCGTGTGCTACAACCACAAGGTATTTTAACCCTAGATGCAGTATATAAGCAAAAATAAAAAAAAAATGTTCATATGTATTACTGTATATGTAGCCTGAGTGCATTGTAGAAATAAAACACTTTAACTGGGCTTAAAAATGCATTATGACAGTGTAATTTTAGGATTATAAAAATGCCTATACATTTTTGTGTACTTATTGTTTAAGCTTCCTGTTTCTGCTTTTGTGTTCTATTACATTTTTCCGCCTGAGGTTGTAAATTTAGATTAGCCTCATGACCACTAAACAAATCAATATAATATATTAGTAAAAACATGAAATGATTGTAGTCATTAATCTACCTGCCAGCAAGGAGTACATTATTCTCATAATGTCATCTATGTGTGAACTACTAAGTTTGTGGGCTCACATAGGATTCAATGTATTCATAAAATTTGAATGATGTTATATTACAGTAATTGGTCAAGTTGAAACTTGTATTAGACCTAAGCAGATTGTAAACTAATCCCAAACTATACTTGCGATTTTGATTGTGTTTCAATATTGTTCTGAGACAAGAGTGCAACTTTGGTATATATTTTTAATTGTTTGGATACAGCAGGGAATGTTTAGCGTCTCTCTGTTTTTTAGTTTCAATATTCCCCTATTGGGGAGTACTGTTATTTTATGTCAGGGCAGGAAGTCATGGGAGAACTCTCCATCAGGGAAACATAGAAAAATACAACCACATTTTATTAGAGTTGGGTCTTTGCCACCCTGATTTTTTTTTAAAGGGCATCATAGGGGGAATGAAGTGTGAAATATTATCCCCAGTGAGGTCACAGTCAGAAATAAATACCCTTCACCAATCAAACCAAACATAACAAAGACGTTTGCTAGAGTTAGGCTTTAAAGCCTCTCTCCAGAATACATTTCACCCCCCTACACCCCACCTTGTTGCCCACTCTATTTGACTTCTGGATATAATACTCTTTTCTCTATAAATGCCCTGTTTCACTTATCTTAAAGCAGCACCAAGCCTTCACCTATTATGTTTACTTACTGCTTTGGTCCTTCTTTGGGTGTTCAGATCACTGCCTACACTTCCTTTAAATGTCCATTGACCAGGGTCTTCTCAGAGCTGGGGAGAGACTAGAGGTCCAATATTAGCAGAGTGGAGTAAACGTGACCGGCAATCCTGGTGCTCCATTGCAGTGCTGGATTTGTGGTTTCGATCACCCAAAAAATAGCGGCACCAAGGGACCTGGGGGGAAGGGTTAGTTGAATATATCTGCCTTGACAAAGTAAGGGGGAGAAAAACTTAGTTGGATGAATTAGAGGGTGGGAGGGAGGAATGGTAAAAAAGTAGTTTTAGCCCAGAGTGTGGCTTTAGCGATTTTGTTTCCTTCTAGAATACAAATACAGTTTGTGAGTCTTTCTGCGGCACTAGTTACTTGTCAGTTCAAGATGGAGCTATAACCAAAACCGTAAATGTATTTTATTGGGATTTTATGTGATAGACCCACACAAAGAGGCACATATTTGTGAAGTGTAAGGAAAATGATAAATGGTTTTCCAATTTTTTTACAAATAAATATCTGAAAAGTGTGGCACACATTTCTATTCAGCCCTCTTTAATCTGATACCACAACTAAAATCTAGTGGAACCAATTGCCTTTGAAGTCACCCAATTAGTAAATCGAGTCCACCTGTGTGTAATTTAATCTCATTATAAATACAGCTGTTCTGTGAAGCTCTCAGAGGTTTGCTAGAGAACCTTACTGAACAAACAGCATTATGAAGGCCATGGAACACAACAGACAGGTCAGGGATAAGGTTGTTGAGAAGTTTAAAGCAGGGTTAGGTTATAAAAAAAATATCCCGAGCTTTAAACATCTCACGGAGCACTGTTCAATACATCATCCGAAAATGGAAAGGGTATGGAACAACTGCAAACCTACCAAAACATAACCATTCACCTAAACTGACAAGCCAGGCAAGGAGAGCATTAATCAGAGAAGCAGCCAAGAGGCCCATGGTAACTATGGAAGAGCTGCAGAGTGTGACGATCGCGTGTATCAGACCCCTGCCCTCCTCACTTACTCGTAACAGAGGACCAGTCTATTTCACACCACACTGTCACTTACGTAACAATATTACTCTCAGCTTCGCCCGGTACAAAGATTTCCCAACTTACGGAACCACAATCTAGGTGCCAGCAGCAATTAACCCTTTAACGGCCACCACCAACCTTTGATAAGGAAGGGTCAGAACTTCCATCAATTTAGCAATACCAATTATGATTTTAGAATAAGCGTCTGTAACACACACTGCCACCACAGTCAGGTCTGCTCAGAGGCCTTACTCTAAAACAGTAGCGCTCGTCAAGAGTAGGGTTCATTTATAGCTTGCAAAAAGAGCTTTAGAGACAAGGTTAACACTTTTCAAAATAAGGTTTTAATAATGAAAAGGTCAAAATTAGTGCAAATAAAATATTTACAGAAAAATATGTTTCAAAGAGATAAAGACAATATACAGCCACAAAGAAATAAGGTAGGATTGAGGAGGAAGAATACTTGCAATTAATGTCCAAGGGTTGATCAGAGTTCGATCAATGAGCTGGGTAATCGGTTCTCAAACTTGGCCAATCTCCCTGCTTTGATGGTAAATGAAAACACACCACTGTCTTGGCATCTCCTCCTCTTTTCTGTCAGATCAAAGGGGTGTTGACAGCTACCAGTGACCAATCGTCTGGTCATCTTAGGGGTTGATTGAGATCTCTACAGTCATGACTATGTCCCAGGTACACTTTGTGATACATATTCATATCTCTGCGTGTCTACTGTTTACGGACTGCTAATATCCATATTATTGTCCAGCGTGACATTTGCTTCAAAACAAATATAAACTTGGCAGGTTTCCAATGTCTATTTTACCTAGGAGGGATAAGGGGTACCAGTGGTTTCCCATATGATCTGACATAGGGGTGCCTGGACTTGAAACGTTACAAATTATCTGAGGAAACTAAATATCTCCATATTATGGCTGTGCTATTATTAATTTGGAAGTTATGAAACATGTTAAAGTTTCAGAACTATACTAAACTGTCTGAACTTTATGTGGATTGACAGGTATCTGTTGGTTCTCTGAATTGAGAGTGTGACCATTTTATTAGGGTTTCCAGCCTTAGCTTGTGGATCGGGTAATGGAAAAGACTGGGGTTCTGATCCCTGGACTGATAAGGTCCTGGCCTCAGTCACCAGTTTGTGTATTGGATAACTGAAAGAAAAAGGTGGGGGCAAGGTCACTGTGGTGTGCCCTTAACTGGCCAACATGGCTGGGATGAGCTGCACAATGACAAAATGGCTACTAACCACACAGCTATGCGTTAGCCCTTTATGCATGACCATTACACAGAGATCCATAGCTCAGGTAGGAGAATCTGTCCACAGGACAACTATTAGTCGTGCACTCCACAAATCTGGCCTTTATGGAAGAGTGGCAGGAAGAAAGACATTGTTGAAAGAAAGCCATAAGAATTCCCATTTGCAGTTCACGAGAAGCCATGTGGGGGACACAGCAAACATGTGGAAGAAGGGACCAGATGATACCAAAATTGAACTTTTTGGCCTAAAAGCAAAACGCTATGTGTGGTGGAAAACTAACACTGCACATTACTCTGAACACACTATCCCCACCGTGAAACATGGTGGTAGCATGTTGTGGGGATGCTTTTCTTCAGCAGGGACATGGAAGCTGGTCAGAGTTGATAGGAAGATGGATGGAGCCAAATACAGCACAATCTTACAAGAAAACCCGTTAGAGTCTGCAAAAGACTTGAGACTGGAGAAGAGGTTTACCTTCCAGCAGGACAACAACCCTAAACATGCAACCAGAGCTACAATGGAATGGTTTAGATCAGTGGTCTCCAAACTTTTTACTTTGAGGGCCACATTGTACTTTTTTCATATATTCGCTTGTCCAAAAAAAAAACCAGTTATTTATAAATTAATCTGCAGCAGCAGAATAGAATAGTATTTGACAGGTTGTCAGCAGTAGAGCTGGATGGCGCACCTGTATCCTCCAATCAAACCTAAATGTTGTAACCTCATGCAGGGGAGATAAACTTCCAGTGTGCACAGGGCCTTACATCTGTGTTACCATGACACAGACCCCCTGTACATTTGTGTCCCCATCAGAGCCTCCACTGCACATTTGTGCCCCCCTTAGATCCCCCTTCCATATTTGTGTCCCCATCAGAGCCCCCTTCCATATTTGTGTTCCAATCATAGACCCGCACATATTTGTGTCCCCCTTAGAAATACCCCAAACATTTGTGTTCCTCTTAGAACCCCCTGCACATGATTGTCCCAATCAGAGACCACCACACACATTATTATCCCAATCAGAGACCCCCCACACACATTATTGTCCCCATCAGAGACCCCCCATACACATTGTTGTTCCCATCAGAGACCGCTGCACATTAATGTCCCCGTCAAAGACCCCCTGCACATTAATGTCCCCATCAGAGACCCCCTGCACATTAATGTTCCCATCAGAGACCCCTGCATATTAATGTCCCCATCAGAGACCCGTGCACATTAATGCCCCCATCAGAGACCTCCCACACATATTATTGTCCCCATCAGAGACCTCTGCATATTCATGTGTTAGAATGGCCCAGTCAAAGTCCAGACCTAAATTTATTTGAGAATCTGTGGCAAGACTTGAAAATTGCTATTCACAGACGATCACCATCCAATCTGACAGAGCTTGAGCTATTTTGCAAAGAAGAATGGGCAAAAATGTCAATCTCTAGATGTGCAAAGCTAGTAGAGACATACCCAAAAAGAATCGCAGCTGTAATTGCAGCGAAAGGTGGTTCTACAAAGTATTGACTCAGGGGGGCTGAATACAAATGCACACCATACTATTCACATATTTATTTGTAAAAAAAAATTGAAAACCATTTATAATTTTCCTTCCACTTCAAAATGATGTGCCACTTTGTGTTGGTCTATTAAATAAAATCCCAATAAAATACTTTTAAGATTTTGGTTGTAACATGACAAAATGTGGAAAATGTCAAGGGGTATGAATACTTTTTCAAGAATCTGTGTATATATATATATATATATATATATATATATATATATATATTGTTGTGATGACTTGGAGTATTTTAGCTCATTGGTAGCGCCAAACGGTGAGTCTGTTCCACACCAGAAGTATGTTTTAGGGCTTCTTCTGCAAATTTTTATTGAAAACAAAAGTAAAACATCACATAAATGTCTTCCTACGCAGGGGATTCTCACCATCAAAGTCATACTCAAACGATATACAGCCTTGTGGATCTCTTTGCAGATTCTCTCTCAGGCCTCCTGCCTTGGTCCTCCAGACCGTCAAACAGTCCCTAGTGCTCATGGACTAAACACTGTATCTCTGTCAGCTCTAACTGTGTATCCTGCAGCTCCCAGCTGCTACATCCTCACAGACTCACAGGCTCAGCCTTTCACTGCCCTCACTGTCCCAGTGTGGACAGCATGGAGCACCATGCTCCTTACATTTTCCTTGCAATAACTGACCCTGCCGAGAAGGTGGGGCCACTGACCTCTACTTCCAGCTCTAACATAAGCCCAGTGCACACCTGGCTCATTAGTGTGCCTGATTTCTGCAAAACATGGCCTAAACTGCCAAAATAAAAAGTGGCATGGGCTCGCCTCTCCACAATATGTATTCTATATTTCTTCTCAATTGGCAGAAGCCGATTGACATGCTTGAAAATAGCTGTAGAAATACTGCTACTATACATGACAGCGGCGACCAATTTGTGAATCTGCAAATTATTCCAGGTGCCAGGACCGGGCACCCTTTTTGTGAGTGGACATCATTTTTTACCCTTTAGCTTTTGGTCATGGTCATTAATAAATAGAGTTACACTATGATGTTCTTTACTATCTTTTTCCTTTTCTGAGTTGTACTGAGATGTGGATCCATTGTTCCTGGTTGGCAATGCAGCAGTAATCTGAAGCCTGGTTGACCTACCTTAGTATATATTTAGGGGGTTCACATTGGCAGGTGAGTGCACACTCTGCTGGAGGCACAGATGGTGAATTGAAGTGGAGTATTTTTGGATGCATGGAGAACTTTTTGAAACCATTTTCTTAGAGATAGAAACAGCAGCACAATCACAATTGGGACTTTACATATGTTTAATGGACTTTTATGAACGTTATTGACTTACTTTTTTGTACTTTACTTATATTCTTATGCACTTTCTTTGCACTGGCTGCACTTTTTTGCATTAACTATATTTCATATGTATTGATTTCATTTTGTACATATTGTTTCACTTTTATATAGAAAGGGTAAGTGCAGCTTCTATATCAACTAAAAAAATCACTTTGGCATATGTTCCCCAGGGCTGTGCTGAAATAATCCCATCCCACACCATGTTCTGTTTTTTCCAGTGCCTTGCCTATTAGTTTAAAAAATGGCCATTACTTTTCTTTTTAGTCAGCTTCTATCAGTTTTAATGGGATTCAGATTCAGCACCCAAACTTTACGCATGCTCTGTGAACCTGCCTCACCCAGGTATGTTCAGCTCATCCCTAGGTAATGAAAAACCGTGCAATAATCCTTTTCTAAACGATATCTGGGTATAAAATGAATCATCTCCTTTCTTCAATGACCAAAGTTAAATAAAGCAGGGCATTGAACTAAGATATAGGAACGGCAATTTATTTCCTAAATTCTTTTTTTTGGGGAGAGTAGCGATCAGAACAACTACTTAACCTTTAGTAGAAATGAAGCAAATGACCAAATATGACCGGTTATTTAAGTGTAGGGAAGTGGAGATGTATTAAAAGTATTTTATGTAAACCTAACCAATGGCAAGTCTAGTGTCTGGGCTGGACTCAGCCCTTCCTTCTCTGAGCTGGTCGCTCAGCTGTTGGTTGATTGCCAGCTCCTATCTCTCCACAGTTTACTCAGCTGTTGATGATATCCTGCTTGTCAGTCCTGCCTACTTAAGCCGTCCAGTCCAGAGGATCTCTGCCTTCGCCTTGATCCACATCACATAAACTCTCTCCTGCAATTCTGTTCAAGGCTTGCTTTGCTGACATTCCTTCCGGCTCCAGATTCTGCTTGCTGTTCCACTTCATTGATTCCTGACTTCTGGCTTGGCTGACTATCCGTTCCGGTTACTGAAATTTGGCTATGTTTTGACTACATTTATTCTTTATACTTTTATTATTAAAGAAGTGTGATTTAACTGTACTTCTGTCTCGGCCTGATTTCATGGTTTCTTACATCTAGTCAGTTCTAAGTCAGTAAAGTTGCTTGGCAACTCTAAGGCTGGGTTCACACCATCGCAGTATCCGGCTCACAGAAGAGGTCCGATGCGTCCTGTTTCACTGTTTTAGCTCCAATTTTAGACCTGAAACGGACCAAAAGACGCACAGCATTTTTGTGCAAAATGCACCGGACCTGCGGCAGAGATATGTGAAACAGCTCCAAGGATCAGGGTGCTGATGTGAAATTTATAGCTCAAGCTAACAATTTAAGTTTCAGGTTTTCCCCAGCATCTAGAAATAAACAAGCCCACCAACGCTGAACTAATGGTTTGGCAGCGTGAACTATATTCAGACTTCAGAGAGCCTCTTTGGTCATTCCTATTCTGCCCTCACCTCCTGTGACTTACCATTTCATCTTGATTGTATATAGCTCAGTTGTTCCCTAGTTACCTGTTTGGTCATTAGAGAGACCCTAAACTTCTCTCTCCTCTGTCTTTAGAGCCAAATTTTTTTCTGCAAATGATGATGTTTCCCTCCTGAGTAGCAGTGCCAATAAGGAATTGTGTGACATAGAATGCAACCTCATTTGCCACTTTTTTCAGGTATTCATGTATCATCATGTGTTACCAAATTAATTCTCAGTCAAGTAAAAAAAAAAGGTTTACGGTGCCCCACAAACTCCATGGCATGGATCCTGGTATGAATTTTAAAGGTGGGTTTAAGGGGGGATTTCATGCTAAATTCAAGAAAAATGTAGTAGCATTAAGAAAAGGATGAGATGAGTGTGTACCCCACATCTAAATAACACACATTGTCCCCATGTTGATGAGGACAATAGCCTCTTCCCCACAACCCTGGCCCAGTGGTTGTGGTGGTCTGTGACCAGGACTCTGTGCAGGCCAGTCAAGTTCCTTCACCCCAAACTCCTCTCATCCATGTCTTTATTATGGACCTTGCTTTGTGCACTGGTGGGCAGTCATGTTGGAACAGGAAGGGGCCATCCCCAAATTGTTCCCACAAAGTTAAAAGCATGAAATTGTTCAAAATGTCTTGTTATGTTGATGCCTTAAGAGTTCACTTCACTGGAACTAAGGGGCCCAGCCCAACCCCTGAAAATCAACCCCACACCATTATCCCCTTGCCACCAAATAATTTGGACCAGTGCACAAAGCAAAGTCCATAAAGGCATGGATGAGCAAGTTTGGGGTGGAGGTACATGACTGGCCTGCACAGAGTCTTGACCTCAACCTGATAGATCACCTTTGGAATGAATTAGAGCATAGACTGCGAGCCAGACCTTCTCATCCAAAATCAGTTCTGACCTCACAAATGTGCTTGTGGAAGAATGGTCAAATATTCCCATAGACACACTCCTAAACTTTGTGAACAGCTTTCTCAGAAGAAGTGTATAGATAAATCTGCGCAAGGAATACAATTGAAGAAAAACGGAAAATTCCTATCAAATACTTACCGTAATTTTCCTTTCCTGATGGACTCCATGGCAGCCAACGTGTGGGTTTAGTCCCGCCTCTACTACCCTATAGGACACTACTCCCATAAATCTTTGCTCCTCACCAGCAGCCGTGTTCGATAACTAGCCTACTCCAGTCATTTGGGAGGGAACTCCTGCTGCCATGGAGTCCATCAGGAAAGGAAAATTACGGTAAGTATTTGATAGGAATTTTCAGTTTTCCTGACAGACTCCATGGCAGCCAACGTGTGGGAAATAACTCGCCATACACAGCCGGGTGGGCAAAATGCTGAAGAAAACAAAGATTTATTTAATACCGTCTACCGACAGTACTTTAACACCAAAATCAACTGAGGATAGAGCCGCTGGCTCAACACAATAGTGGGACATAAAGGTATGGATCGATGACCAAGAAGCCGCCCTGCAAATCACTTCAGGCGAGACGTGACGCGAAGCTGCCCACGAGGTCGAAAGACTTCTAGTCGAGTGCGCTGTCACCGCTTCTGGAGGAGCCAAGCCCTTCTCTCTATAAGCCCATTGGATCGCCTGTACAATCCATGCAGCAATGGATCTGACTGAGGCCCGGAGCCCCTTGTTCTTCCCGTAGAATGACACAAAAAGATAATCGGATTGACGGAAGGGAGCCGTTACTTCTAGATATTGCTTCAAGGAGACACCAACATCGAGTGGATGTATTTCCAGGCTTCCAGCAGTTCTAAAGGTAGGAAGTGAGATCTCTTGATTCTCGTGAAAGATTGAGGTGACCTTAGGGTTTGACCCTAGCATTGGAATTAGAGTCACTCTGTCTGGAAAGAAGGTTAAGAAAGGTTCTTTTGACCCTAATGCCTGGATCTCGGACACCCTCTTGGCTGAGGTGATGGCAATTAAAAAGGCAGTCTTGATAGTAAGATCTCTAACAGACAGTGGTTTAACGAGTTGAGAGAAGAACTCAAGAACTAGAGGTAGATCCCATTTAGGGAACCTGGGTTTCCTTTGAGGTCTCATTCTAATTGCTCCTTTGAAGAATTGTTGAATAAGGGCATGTCTGGCCCAGGACACCCCAGTAAAGGCTGAGATCGCTGAAACCTGCACTCGCAGCGAGCTGACAGATAAGGGCAGATCCAAGCCTGATTGGAGGAAGCTCAAAATGTCCTGGACTGCAGGTGCGCCACATGACTTGGCCCTGGATGACATATGGATCGAGAACCTTGTCCAAATACGCTCATACACCTTGTTAGTGCTTTGTCTTCTTGCATTCAGAAGTGTAGGAATAACCTCCTTAGGGCAACCTAGTGCTTCCAACCTATCCCTCTCAAGAACCAAGCCCTCAACTGTAGGTGAGCTGGGCATGGATGGAGAATCGTGCCTTGGAAGAGTAGATCCGTTATGGCTGGAAGAGGAACTGGTTCCCGGAAGCTGAGGAGTGATAGGAGAGGAAACCAAGGCCTGTTGGGCCAGTAAGGAATGATGGCTATTATCTCCACCTCCTCCCACCTGAGCCTCCGCAGGAACTGGAAGATGATAGGTGTCGGAGGGAAGGCATAGGCTCTGTGGAACCACCAACGCTCCGTCAGTGCGTCTATCCCGTAGGCCTGTGGATCTCGAAACCTTGCGTAGTATTTCGTTAGTTTTTTGTTGTACGGGGAGGCGAAGAGATCGACCTCTGGCGAGATCCCCAGTGTTAGAATCCATCTGAACACATCCTCGTGGAGAGACCACTCGTTGTTGTCCAGGTGGACTCGTGAGAGAAAATCCGCTTGGACATTGAGGATCCCTGGAACGTAAGTTGCCGTTAGGTTGACCAGATTCTTCTGGGCCCAGACCATTATTGGTTCCACTTCTTGAAGCAGAGACAGGCTCCTGGTACCCCCTTGTTTCCTTACATAGGCTACTGCCGTCGTATTGTCTAGTCTGAGTAACACGGAAGTCCCTGCTATCAGATGACGAAATGCCAGCAATGCCTGGAAGGCTGCACGCAACTCTAGGATGTTTGACACCAACCTCCGCGCTGGGAAATCCCAGGAACCTTGAGCCACTTCCGCTAGGCAATGAGCACCCCAGCCTCTCTCGCTGGCGTCTGATGTCACAGTGATCCAAGTGATGGGAAGGATGGAGTGACACCTGCGTAGATTCTCTTTCTGAAGCCACCAGAAGAGGGAACCCCTCATGGTCTGAGAGATGTAAATGCGCTGACTCTTGTCGCCCGACCATTGAAGAAGAAACCCCTTCTGGAAAGGACGCATCCTCCACTGAGCCCACTTCACCATTGGTATTGTGGACACCATGGTGCCTATGATTCTCAGACACTGGAGGGCCCGGAGATGAGAAGAGGAGAGAGCCAGGCGAATCCTGTCCCGAACTATTGTGATCTTCTCCTCGGGTAAGGAAATTGTGCCTTTCGCTGTATCGAAGAGGGCCCCGAGGAAGACGAGAGACTGAGAAGGCTCTAGTTGGCTCTTCTCCCAGTTCAGGAGCCAACCGAATTCTTGGAGAGTTGAGATGACCGTATCTCTGTGTTTCAGGAGGCAATCTCTGTCTTGCGCCAGTAGGAGGAGATCGTCCAGATAGTGGTGAAGACGGATCCCCCTGGTTCTCAGTAGAGCCACAACGGCCAACAGGACCTTCGAGAAGACTCGTGGAGAGGTGGACAGACCGAAGGGAAGGCATGTGAACTGTAAGTGTAGTTGGCCTATGGAAAAACGGAGAAAGCGTTGGAAGTCTGCTGCTACTGGAACGTGGAAATAGGCGTCCTTGAGATCTATTGAAATGAGCCAGTCTCCCGGTTGAACTGACTGTCGAATTGTGGACAGGGTTTCCATTTTGAACCTTTCCTTCTTGATGAAGTGGTTCAGGTGCGTCAAATCTATAACAGGTCGCCATGCTCCGCTCTTTTTCTGGACCATGAAAAGAGGAGAATACATCCCCAAGCCACGTTGGTCATCTGGGACAGGAATAGCCGTGCCTTGATCTAACAAAGATCTCACGTAAGCTAAAAGGATTTCTCTTTTTTCTTCTGCGGCTGGAAGAGATGTGGGGACACATCTGAGCCTGGGAGCAGTGCTGAAAACCCAGGTGTGACCTGAGGAGATCGTCCTTACGGTCCAAAAGTCCTGGATCGAGGCCGCCCAAACATGCCGAAAGCGGAGGAGGCGAGCCCCCACCTGGCCTGTCTGAGCGGGCCCCATCTCAAAAAGACTTGGTCGGTTCCTTCTCACCCGACATACTGGTCTTAGCAGTCTTCTTAAAAGAAGATTGTCTGGCCTTCCAGGATCTGGAGAACTCACGGCCTGGCCTGTATCCACGTGCTTCCCTGGCACGATCCTGGTTCTGTTTCCTTGGAAACGATCTTCTCTGGCCTTGTAATCGCCTGTCCTGGGGAAGGAACCCCGACTTACCCCCGGTGGCACGGGTTATGGCGCTGTCTAATTTATTACCGAAAAGGGAGGACCCATCGTAGGGGATACGGCACCAAACCTGCTTTGATGCTGGGTCTGCCAGCCAGGGGCGAAGCCAAAGGGCACGCTTGGCAGTAACAGCAGACAACATAACTCTAGCCACCAGGCGGATAATGTCGATTGAAGCCTCCCCCAGAAAGGATGAGGCTAACCTTAATTCCTGGATGGGCGAATTCTTGGCCACTTCCTCCGAGACACCTCTAAGTGACTCGTCCACGCTATCTGACCACGACTCCATGGCCCTGGACATGGCGGCCAGAGCCAAGGCTGGTTTACATGCCATGCCCGCTGTGAGATAGACCCTCTTCAAATCCGAGTCTATCCGTCTGTCCAAGGCGTCTCTGAACGAGACCGTGTCTTCCAGAGGGAGGGTCACATGCCTGACCAATCTCATCACCGCTGCATCCACTAGCGGAGCAGACTCCAGTTGCTTAACTTCTTCTTCCTTGAAAGGATAAAGCCTTTGAATTTTAGAGAGAAGGGAGTTCTTCTTCTCTACCTTTGCCCACTCATCTGTGATAACTTCACCTAATTCAGTGAAAAAGGGGAAGCTGACACGTTCCTTCTTCAGCTGCTTGAAGAACTTCCTCTGTTTTGCAGGGGCCGTCACTGGCTCTTCCCAGCTTAAAGTTTCCTTTATGGCTTTAATCAGAGGAGGGAGTAAGTCAAAACTAAATCCAGTATAAGGGTCTTCTCCTTCTGAATCACTATCTGAGGAGACAGCAGACAGGTGACTGGGTAAAGAGGACTCACAAGTGTCCTGAGCCTGGGTATCTCTGATTGGTGGGTCTGGAGGCTCTGTAGGAGCAACATGGGATTGGCTAGACCCCAATTCCTTTAGATTCTCTCTCACAATCTTCTCCACCAGAGACTTGAGTTTCTGATCTGATCCACCTCTTTCACCTGTTGCTTTCATATAGCAGGTATCACAGAGGGATTTGCCTACAGGAACCTTTGCCCTACACCCCCAGCAGGCTCCTTCGGTTGCATGACTGGAGTGAGATTTGGAAGGGCGAGATGGTTCCCGGCTACGGTGTCTCGACTTCGAGGAGGAACCGTGATGTCCAGATCTGGAAGAGGAATGCCGGTGCTGTGATCTAGAGGAACCACTTCTGTGCGAGCTACGTTGTTGAGTAGACCTAGAAGGGCTGAAAAGAAAAAACACAAGTCCATCTGTGTTAATGGAAACAACAGATAACTGAAGTTCCATAACCCCCCCCCCGCAACACCCAGGCAGGAACCCCCCCTACCAAGTACCTGTTGCGAGAGGGCTGGCCAGGGGCAGGCGGTGAAGCGCTAGGGCTCCCAGAGGGATCCATCGGGGCTGAAACAACAAGGCAACCAGATAGGAGTTAGAAAGCAGTAAGGACAGGCCACAAAACCTGTCCTCAGAAGCCTCCTCACCTGATATAGCAGACGCAGAGCAAGGGGATACACTGCCGACAGTCTGAAAGCATTCCCAAGCCTGGAGACCATTTCCCCAAATTTAAATCTGGCGCCCCTGTGACGTCACCGCCGTGCCGCTAGTGCGCACGCGCAGCTACCGCTACGCGCGTGCGCGAACCAAGCCTCGTTCTCGCGCCGGACCCGCGCATGCGCAGAACGGCCGCGAAAACGAAACCAGGAAGTGAACGGCGGCTGGAACGCAGAGGGAACCAGCCGCCATGTCTGCCAGCTGCACTGTACCCGACAGTGCGGGGAAGGACACAGGCACAAGCAGAGACAAACACAGGGAAGGGATACACAAACTGCTGCCATAACAGAGAAAACGGAACGGACTCACCACTCCTGCTGCGATCAAGACCTGGGTCAGGTAACACCGCACAAACCGGACTTATTCCTGGGCAACAAGGGTCACCTGCTAGTAGCTAGGCTGTATGACCAGATGGGGTTCGCCTGCCAGTGGCTAGGACTACACCGTCTCCAGAGCCTCTTCCATATGCCCCTTCCATACCCTGCTAGTAGCTAGGGCTTATTGGAATACTGCGATCCCATCCTAGGAATCGCCCGCCAGATCTGATCGCAGGGAAAAAATAATCTTCGGGTAGAAAGACCATTTTACTAGGTCCTTGGAGGAGGACAAAAAAAGAACACGGCTGCTGGTGAGGAGCAAAGATTTATGGGAGTAGTGTCCTATAGGGTAGTAGAGGCGGGACTAAACCCACACGTTGGCTGCCATGGAGTCTGTCAGGAAATTGAATATAAAGAAAAAAAGAACTGCTGCCTCTACAAGTACACCCCCACCTGGGTGGAGTGTACTACGATGAGTATAAAGAGAAATGTATATATGGCGCTGTTCTGAAAAAGGAAGTATTTTATGAAAAACCTACTGTGTTATACCCTCTGCAGTGTTTTAAAACAAAATGTAATTGGTGAGAGGGTTAACACTCTGAATGCCAAAAAATGTGGATGTTAAATTGTCAGCAGGTGCCTATACCTGTGTATATGCACACCTAAGAAGGTGTGGTACCATAAACAAATGTGAAAGTATGTTTTACTCTAGTGGATAAACTCACCTCAAAAAGAGGGAATATAATAAGATTAGAGCATAAATGGTATGTTATAAAAACAGATGAATTGTTCTCTAATACCCACGCCCGAAATTACAGAAAGGGGAATAGGTATACATAAAGGGAATTCCAGTATTGCCTTTCATGTAATGATGCTGAATCCTCTGTATAAAAAAACAGTGTTTGGGGCAATGACTAATATCCAATAATTAGTGCTAAAAATAAAAATTAAAGAAAACATAAATGTATGAAATAAATTAAATTCTGTCTAAATTGTGTTACACCCTCTGGCAGTCCATTGACAATATGATCTCAGCAGCCAGAAAGGGTAATCCAGCTTACCCAACTTACTCCTATAGTTGATTTTCAAAATGGGTATATGTGATTAAGAGAAGTGTCTCAAAAGTGTTACACTCCCTGTCTGTCTAATCAGTGAAAAAAATAAATAAGTGCAAACTGAGATTTGTGCTATTTACCAATAGTGTGGTAAGAATATCATTAATTTGTTCACATTGGTTAATAGTACATTCTATACAGTTAGTATAATTAACATGGAAAAATCTTAATAGCAGTGCATAATTCAAAAGTGCTTGGTGCTCAAATAGTGTCCAGTGCTGACTAATGAGCTGTTTATCAAAGTGACATGTGCTCTTGAAAAAAGTCCAGTGTTTGCTGAGAAACAGTATTAAAAATAAATTAAAAAAACACATTTCTTATTCAGGTGCCAGCTGGTGATGGTGCTCCTTATTTGTGCTCTTAATGTGCATGCACTCAGCAAATAGCCTCACCCCTACGGGGGTACTACGCAGCCACAGTATCTGCCACTGTGTAGCAATCCTGGTCTGTGCTTGAGGCTCCATTCACACTAACGCGTTTTTTGATGCATTTTACATTTTGCAGAAATGCATGGGAATTTTTTAACATGGGTTCCTATGGAACATGTTCACATCAATGCATTTTTGTGCCTCTGCGTTTTTGGAAAGGGTCATTGCAGTTTTGCATGTAATAAAATTCAATGGACCAGCATCAAAAACGCAAGTACAGCGTTTTTTCAGCATTTTTGACGCGTTTTGTTTTTGACATTTTTATTATTTTTTTTTTTTTTACACTATATACAGTATTAAAAAAACTAACAAAAAAAACGCAAAACGCGGCAAAAACGCTGCTCAAAAACGCAGCAAGCACCGCAAAAAACACTGCAGAAACGCTCAAAAGCAACATGCATAGGTGTGAATCCAGCCTTAGATGTTGTTAGCAGCGTTTGGTATGTTCATCATGTAGGAGAGAAGGGATGCCTATAGCGTAAAACTGTTTATAAAAACTTTATTTATTAATCTAAAAGGTTGTACTCACATTTTATGTAATTTATATAAGCATGAAAATATGGGTGGATGGATGCCATCAGAAAACTGTGTTCGTCTAACCGGAGGTGACGCAAGACTTTTGTAACCCCGCTGCGTAGTACCCCCATGGGGATGAGGCTATTTGGTGAGTGCATACACATTAGGAGCACGAATAAGGAGCACCATCACCAGCTGGCATCTGAATAAGAAGTGTTTTTTTTTTAATACTGTTTCTCAGCAAACACTGGACTTTTTTCAAGATCACATGTCACTTTGATAAACAGCTCATTAGTCAGCACTGGACTTTTTTTAAGCACCAAGCACTTTTGAATTATGCACTGCTATTAACCACTTGCCGACCGCCTCACGCCTATATACGTGAGCAGAGCGGCACGGGCAGGCAAATTCACGTACCTGAAACGTGATTGCCTTCCCGCGGGTGGGGGGTCCGATCGGACCCCCCCCGGTGCCAGCTGCGGTCGGCATTTGGTTGGGAGCGATGACAGACGAGGGGGAGGCCATCCGATCGTGGCCCCCCCCTCGCGATCGCTCCCAGCCAATGAGAAACATCCCCTGCCTCTGTATAGTACACAGAGGCAGAGGATGTGATGTCATCTCTCCTCGGTCTGGCAGTTTCCGTTCCAGCGCCGAGGAGAGATGACATGTAAGTGCACCAACACTCACACACAACACAGTAGAACATGCCAGGCATATATTACACCCCCGATCCCCCCCCCGATCGCCCCCCGATCCCCCCCCAATCACCCCCCCCCCCCTGTCACAAACTGACACCAAGCAGGTTTTTTTTTTTTTTTCCTGATTACTGCATAGTGTCAGTTTGTGACAGTTAGCAGTGGTGGGACAGTTAGTATTACCCCCCTGTAGGTCTAGGGTACCCCCCTTACCCCCCCTAATAAAGTTTTAACCCCTTGATCACCCCCCCTCACCAGTGTCGCTAAGCGATCATTTTTCTGATCGCTGTATTAGTGTCGCTGGTGACGGTAGTTAGGGACGTAAATATTTAGGTTCGCCGTCAGTGTTTTATAGCGACAGGGACCCCCATATACTATCTAATAAATGTTTTAACCCCTTGATTGCCCCCTAGTTAACCCTTTCACCACTGATCACCGTATAACCGTTACGGGTGACGCTGGTTAGTTCGTTTATTTTTTATAGTGTCAGGGCACCCGCCGTTTATTACCGAATAAAGGTTTAGCCCCCTGTAGGTCTAGGGTACCCCCCTTACCCCCCTAATAAAGTTTTAACCCCTTGATCACCCCCTGTCACCAGTGTCGCTAAGCGATCATTTTTCTGATCGCTGTATTAGTGTCGCTGGTGACGGTAGTTAGGGACGTAAATATTTAGGTTCGCCGTCAGTGTTTTATAGCGACAGGGACCCCCATATACTATCTAATAAATGTTTTAACCCCTTGATTGCCCCCTAGTTAACCCTTTCACCACTGATCACCGTATAACCGTTACGGGTGACGCTGGTTAGTTCGTTTATTTTTTATAGTGTCAGGGCACCCGCCGTTTATTACCGAATAAAGGTTTAGCCCCCTGTAGGTCTAGGGTACCCCCCTTACCCCCCTAATAAAGTTTTAACCCCTTGATCACCCCCTGTCACCAGTGTCGCTAAGCGATCATTTTTCTGATCGCTGTATTAGTGTCGCTGGTGACGCTAGTTAGGGACGTAAATATTTAGGTTCGCCGTCAGTGTTTTATAGCGACAGGGACCCCCATATACTATCTAATAAATGTTTTAACCCCTTGATGGCCCCCTAGTTAACCCTTTCACCACTGATCACCGTATAACCGTTACGGGTGACGCTGGTTAGTTCGTTTATTTTTTATAGTGTCAGGGCACCCGCCGTTTATTACCGAATAAAGGTTTAGCTCCCTGATTGCCCGGCGGTGATATGCGTCGCCCTAGGCAGCGTCAGATTAGCGCCAGTACCGCGAACACCCACGCACGCACCGTACACGCACCGTACACCTCCCTTAGTGGTATAGTATCTGAACGCATCAATATCTGATCCGATCAGATCTATACTAGCGTCCCCAGCAGTTTAGGGTTCCCAAAAACGCAGTGTTAGCGGGATCAGCCCAGATACCTGCTAGCACCTGCGTTTTGCCCCTCCGCCCGGCCCAGCCCAGTCCAGCCCACCCAAGTGCAGTATCGATCGATCACTGACACTTTTCTTTGTAGCGTTTTGGTGAACTGGCAAGCACCAGCGGCGTAGTACACCCCGGTCGTAGTCAAAACAGCACTGCAGTAACACTTGGTGAATGTTTTGAACGCTACCATGCACTAGTTGAGTATTAGCGTAGCGTACAGCATTGCACAGACTAGGCACACTTTCACAGGGTCTCCCAAGATGCCATCGCATTTTGAGAGACTCGAACCTGGAACCGGTTACAGTTATAAAAGTTACAGTTACAAAAAAAAAGTGTAAAAAAAAAAAAAACACAAACAAAAATAAAAAAAAATAGTTGTCGTTTTATTGTTCTCTCTCTCTCTCTATTCTCTCTCTATTGTTCTGCTCTTTTTTACTGTATTCTATTCTGCAATGTTTTATTGTTATTATGTTTTATCATGTTTGCTTTTCAGGTATGTAATTATTTATACTTTACCGTTTACTGTGCTTTATTGTTAACCATTTTTTTGTCTTCAGGCACGCCATTCACGACTTTGAGTGGTTATACCAGAATGATGCCTGCAGGTTTAGGTATCATCTTGGTATCATTCTTTTTAGCCAGCGGTCGGCTTTCATGTAAAAGCAATCCTAGCGGCTAATTAGCCTCTAGACTGCTTTTACAAGCAGTGGGAGGGAATGCCCCCCCCCACCGTCTTCCGTGTTTTTCTCTGGCTCTCCTGTCTCAACAGGGAACCTGAGAATGCAGCCGGTGATTCAGCCAGCTGACCATAGAGCTGATCAGAGACCAGAGTGGCTCCAAACATCTCTATGGCCTAAGAAACCGGAAGCTACGAGCATTTTATGACTTAGATTTCGCCGGATGTAAATAGCGCCATTGGGAAATTGGGGAAGCATTTTATCACACCGATCTTGGTGTGGTCAGATGCTTTGAGGGCAGAGGAGAGATCTAGGGTCTAATAGACCCCAATTTTTTCAAAAAAGAGTACCTGTCACTACCTATTGCTATCATAGGGGATATTTACATTCCCTGAGATAACAATAAAAATGATTAAAAAAAAAAAAAATGAAAGGAACAGTTTAAAAATAAGATAAAAAAGCAAAAAAAAATAAATAAAAAAAAAAGCACCCCTGTCGCCCCCTGCTCTCGCGCTAAGGCGAACGCAAGCGGCGGTCTGGCGTCAAACGTAAACAGCAATTGCACCATGCATGTGAGGTATCACCGCGAAGGTCAGATCGAGGGCAGTAATTTTAGCAGTAGACCTCCTCTGTAAATCTAAAGTGGTAACCTGTAAAGGCTTTTAAAGGCTTTTAAAAATGTAGTAATTTTGTTGCCACTGCACGTTTGTGCGCAATTTTAAAGCATGTCATGTTTGGTATCCATGTACTCGGCCTAAGATCATCTTTTTTATTCCATCAAACATTTGGGCAATATAGTGTGTTTTAGTGCATTAAAATTTAAAAAAGTGTGTTTTTTCCCCAAAAAATGCGTTTGAAAATCGCTGCGCAAATACTGTGTGAAAAAAAAAAAATGAAACACCCACCATTTTAATCTGTAGGGCAATTGCTTTAAAATAATATATAATGTTTGGGGGTTCAAAGTAATTTTCTTGCAAAAAAAAATAACTTTTTCATGTAAACAATAAGTGTCAGAAAGGGCTTTGTCTTCAAGTGGTTAGAAGAGTGGGTGATGTGTGACATAAGCTTCTAAATGTTGTGCATAAAATGCCAGGACAGTTCAAACCCCCCCCAAATGACCCCATTTTGGAAAGTAGACACCCCAAGCTATTTGCTGAGAGGCATGTCGAGTCCATGGAATATTTTATATTGTGACACAAGTTGCGGGAAAGAGACAATTTTTTTTTTTTTTTTTTGCACAAAGTTGTCACTAAATGATATATTGCTCAAACATGCCATGGGAATATGTGAAATTACACCCCAAAATACATTCTGTTGCTTCTCCTGAGTACGGGGATACCACATGTGTGGGACTTTTTGGGAGCCTAGCCGCGTACGGGACCCCGAAAACCAAGCACCGCCTTCAGGCTTTCTAAGGCCGTAAATTTTTGATTTCACTCCTCACTACCTATCACAGTTTCGGAGGCCATGGAATGCCCAGGTGGCACAAACCCCCCCCCAAATTACCCCATTTTGGAAAGTAGACACCCCAAGCTATTTGCTGAGAGGTATAGTGAGTATTTTGCAGACCTCACTTTTTGTCACAAAGTTTTGAAAATTGAAAAAAGAAAAAAAAAAATTTTTTTCTGGTCTTTCTTCATTTTCAAAAACAAATGAGAGCTGCAAAATACTCACCATGCCAGCCCAGTCTGCTTACCTCAATCACAAGGGATCCCAAGATAAAACAAAGCTTCCAGCAGTATACATGCAAGGTGGAGAGCACAATGAACAACCAGTAATGTGCAGTTTAAATGGAGCCATGCATTAAATCTGTCCCTTAAAAAATGCAGGTGTGTGGTGTTCCACATGGAAAGACACCTCCTTTCCTCCCGCAGGTGCCAGTGCGAGGTCCGCCAGGTCACCAGGATGAGAATTCCAGTCGAAAGGTGGCCTGTGCATGCCAAGTGCAAATGACTGTGTCACAGTGAGCCAGGAGTTCCATTAACCCTTTCACTGCCAGGTTGTGGCAGTACAGGTTTCACGCTGTGCGGACTTACAGAAGTGCCTGCAGGTGGCCATGTCCGTATGCCATACGGACCTCATTTCTCTCTCTGCTATAAGCTCATGATCACTTCAATGACCATAAACTTATAGCAGAATTGTTCAGCAGACTCTGCTGAACAATTCTATAACTCTGATCAGCAGATTACAACCCACTGATCAGAGTTATTAACCCCTAATGTGACCGCCCCACCACCCATGCCCCCTGCCTCTCCACCCCCCACCACTCCCTTCCACCTAAAACTGTCCCCACTCTCCTCTCCTATCCCCTTAACCCCCCTTCTTTCCTGCAAGCACTGATTACCCCCCCAACCCGATTCAACCCCCCCAGCAAATCTACTCCCACAGCTACCCTCATTAGCCGGCATCCCTGTTCCCCTACACTGGCTTTAGGTGCTGCAGGGGGATTGGGGGGATTCAGATGTGTACCCCATCACTCAGATCACCCCCCCATAATGCCCCCACACCCCTGATCCATGGCCACTCTGAGTGGCATCCCTTCTTCCCCTCCTGCCACCTGCAGCTTCTACCTGCACTGAGCTCTGTGATCTGTCAGGCTGGGGAGAGCGGCGAGGGGGAGGGGAGCGGTACAGGTGGGGGTGAAGTTGGGGCTTAGGGGCTTGATAAACATGTGTTTACCAAGCTCCCCCCTGTAGTAGAGTGGATATAAACAGCGATCGCTCCTATATCCACTGACAGTTGATATATTCACTTCTGGACCGCCCACTGTACATATACATTGGCACTTTAAAGATGGATATCTCAGTAACGGCAGCAGCTGCTGCCATAACCAAGATATCCATCTCTTTAGTGGGCAGTCCGGTTTACAATAATTGTGGTCTCTGCAGTATATTCTCTGCGAGATCACCGTTATCGGCAGCGGGAGAGGGGGCCCCCTCCCGCCACTCTCCTGCGCCCTCCGCTGCTTACTGAAGCAGTCGGTAGTGGCAGAGGCGATGGGGTCCTCTTCCTAGCTGGGTATGGATATGAGTGAGGGCAAGATGGTGCACACCCGTCTCCATACCATAGCAGGGTGGAAGCGACGTCAAAACGTCTCTTCCGCCCATACCTCCTAAAGGGACTTTTTTTTGTCATTTTTTCAAATGACAAATTTTTATTTATTTTTTTTTTCAATTGCATTTAAGTCCAAATATGAGATCTGAGGTCTTTTTGACCCCAGATCCCATATTTAAGAGGACCTGTCATCTCTTTTACATGGTATGTTTATATTCCTTGTAATAGGAATAAAAGTGACCCATTTTAAAAAAAAAAAAAACAGTTTTAAAATCAATAAAATAAAGTAAAATAAGTCAGAAATGTTTTTTTCTTTTTAAAGCGCCCCATCCCGACGAGCTCACGCGCAGAAGCGAACACATATGTGAGCAGCGCCTACATATGAAAACGGTGTTCAAACCACACATGTGAGGTATTGCCGCGATTGTTAGAGAGAGAGCAATAATTATAGCCCTAGACCTCCTCTGTAACTCAAAACATGCAACCTATAGAATTTTTTAAACATCGCCTATGGAGATTTTTAAGGGTAAAAGTTTGACGCCATTCCACGAGCGGGCGCAATTTTGAAGCATGACATGTTGGGTATAAATTTACTCGGCGTAACATTATCTTTCACAATATAAAAAAAATTGGGCTAACTTTACTGCTGTCTTATTTTTTAATTCAAATTTTTTTTTCCAAAAAGAGTGTGCTTGCAAGACCGCTGCGCAAATATGGTGTGACAAAAAGTATTGCAATGACCGCCATTTTATTCTCTAGGTGTTAGAAAAAAAAAGTATAATGTTTGGGGGGTTCTAAGTAATTTTCTAGCAAAAAAACTTGTTTTTAATTTGTAAACACCGGGTCTGAAAAACAGACTCGGTCCTAAAGTGGATATAGTAACCGTGAAAGGTACTATGTAGCAGACTGTCATTTTATGAATGAATGGAATCTCTATACAGACTCCTTATTTCATTCAAGTAAAATGCTACAGATAAAAGGACTTTCTCTGTCTCAATAAAGAGATATGGGGGTCTGTTTAGACCTCTGATATCTCACCAAAGACTCCATCCCCCCCAAAAAATGCAAAAAAAAACCACAAAATGCAGGCTGATGTAAACAGACACATGTCAATTTACATCAGTCTCTCCATAGAGAACAATGGGTGGTCTGATTGGGCCCGCCTGAAAAACAAACAGGCAGACCTGATCAGTCTGCTTGTGTGAAAGAGGCCTTAGGTCTTGTTCACACAGGGCATACACAGCGTACCTTTACAGGGATGCACAGGTGTTACATTCATCTCTGTGCAGGCAGTCCCTTTGATGTCATTTGGGATGTAGCACCTGCACGAACAGAGCCGTTTCTCCCAATTTTACATCCATGTAAGTCTGCATGCATGTCCCTGAGCTCACACTGTCTGCATTCGGGGTTATGTACCCACAGATGGGAAACAGCAGCTATGCCTGTGCAGCCATTGCATCCCAATTGACATAAATGGGACTGCCTGTACAGGGATGCATGGAACACCTGTGCATTCCTGTGCCGGAAAACATTGCCCCCCCATGGGTGTACACTTTAGTATGCCATATGTGAACAAAGCTTTAGTAGTAATTTAACAGGAATTGTGTAAGTTATGTTGTGTTTATGTGCACTATTAATGATTTTAGTGTATTTCTAGCGAAAATATTGTTTTGATAAACATTTGCACAAATATCGCACTGCCTTAAAAATCAGTAGCACCCTCTTCTTATTCTACTGGCCATGTGCTTTCATAAAATGTATAGTTTGGAGGGTCTTTTAAAAATTCTGAAAGCTGTAAGTGAAAAAGGAAAACCTCCGGATTTTCTAAGAAACGTTTGCGTACGTCCGATTTTCACTATTTCTCAAAAAGGCGCAATTTAAAGTTTACAAATATTTGTTATTTATTAGCTCAATACAGGTTAAGTTTTTATATTTACTAGGAATTTAGCAGGGATTTTGTAAAGTGTGCTGTGTTTATATCTGCTAATAATGATTTTAGTGTATTTTTAGCAAAAATATTGTTTTGATAAACATTTGCACAAATACCGCGGGGCCTAAAAATCAATAGCACCTTCTTTTTATTCCAGAGGTCCTATGCTTTCAGAAAATATATGGTTTGGGGGGTCTTTTACAAACTCTGAAAGCTGTAAGTGAAAAATGAAAACCTCCAGATTTTTTGAGGAATTTTTGGGTACGTTCTATTTTCACCATTTTGCAAAAAGGCACAATTTAAAATTTACAAATATTTGTTATTTATTAACTCCATACAGGTTAAGCTTTTATATTTAATAGGGATTTAGCAGGAATTTTGGAAAATTTGCTGTGTTTTTATCTGCTAATAATGGTTTTAGTGTATTTTTTGCAAATATATTGGTTTGATAAACATTTGTGCAAATACCACGAGGTCTAAAAAATGAGTAGTACCTTCTTTTCATTCTAGAGGTCATATGCTTTTAGAAAATATATGGTTTTGGGAGTCTTTCACAAAATCTGAAAGCTGTAAGCGAAAAATGAAAACCTTCAGATTTTTTGAGAAATTTGGATATTTACACTTTTGCGACTGTACAGTTTTCACGATTTTGCAGAAAGGTGCAATTTAAAAGTTAAAATATTTGTTTATTATTAACTCAATACAGTTTAAGCTTTTATATTTAGTAGGAATTTTGTAAAATTTACTGTGTATTTATCTGCTAATCATGATTTTATTGAATTGTTAGCAAAAATATTGTTTTGATAAACATTTACGCAAATATTGTGGGGCCTTAGAAATCAGTAGCACCTTCTTTCATGTGCTTTCAGAAAATATATGGTTTGGGGGTCTTTTACAAACTTTGAAAGCTATAAGTGAAAAATAAAAAAGCAAAGGAAAAATTGCAAAAATGGTCTGGCCACCTGAGTGTACATAATGGAGCACAGGGCCTGGCAGCGAAAAGGTTAAAGGGTGGTGGCAGAGTGATAATTGTATATAGAGATATGTAATAATAATATGCAATTCAATAAACAAAGTTTTCATTACAACAATCAATGAATAGAAAAAAGCCAAGATATCATGTGCCAAAAAATATAATGAGAAGGATATTAAACATGATTGGGATCAGTTATAAATAAACAGATTCCAAAACGTAGGCAGAATATATTGGCAGGAAAATGGGGAGAAGACCCGTTTTTCCATTCCTCCTGATGTGAAGCCATCTAAGGGTTTAAAATGAACAGTTTCATTAAGATGGGGGGGGGGCGAGGTAGCTTTTAGCTTATGAATCCATCTAGGTTCACATTGCAAGAGGAAATTATTCCAATCCACCCGACTAGGATGAACCGGAACCAAAATTAGGAATTTAAGTTTTGGGAATATGGCAGTCACATGCCGGCCAATTGGCAACTCAGGATTGCAAGTCTTCATACTATGGATATGTCTATAGACTCTTCTCCAAAATGCTGCCTTTGATTTACCCACATAAAATGAACCACAAACACATATCAATAAAAAAACAACACTTATAAATTTGTAATTAGCATAATGTTGTGCTTTGAAGGTTTCCACATTTGGTGGTTTAAAATAAGATTCTGTACACATATATTTACAAGCGACATGCCCCACATATGTAGGTGCCCCTATATTTTAAAGGGTCCTTTTGCATTTCTCCTCTGTATTCACTTTGAATGACACAATCTCTTCTGGAGGTGGCACTTTTAAAAGTTATAAGAAGTTATAAGAAGCGTAGGGAGTACAAAGCTACCAATACACTTATCCATTGAAAGTAGATGCCAGTACCTTTGTATTATATTTCTGTTTTTTATACTGATTAGCACATTTCATGATAATTCTGGTTGAATTATTGGACTCTTTTTCCTTTTTTTGTACAAAAGATCAATCCTAGTTGTTTTTAAAACTCGTTTGTAAGCTTTTTTTTAGACATGTTTTAGTGTACCCCCTCTCAAGGAGTCTATCTCTCAGCACTGCTGCTTCTTGTTTAACCACTTCAGCCCCGGAAGATTTTACCCCCTTCCTGACCAGAGCACTTTTTGCGATTCGGCACTGCATCACTTTAATTGACAATTGCGCGGTCATGCAATGTTGTACCCAAACAAAAAAATCCTTTTTTCCCACAAATAAAGCTTTCTTTTGGTGGTATTTGGTCGCCTTTGCGGTTTTCATTTTTTGCGCTATAAACAAAAAAAGAGCGTCAATTTTGAAAAAAATGCAGTATTTTTTAGCTTTTGCTATAATAAATATCCCCCAAAAATATATAAAAAAATTTTTTTTTCCTCAGTTTAGGCCGATATGTATTCGACATATTTTTAGTAAAAAAAAATTGCAATAAGCGTATATTGATTGGTTTGCACAAAATTTATAGCGTCTACAAAATAGGGGATAGTTTTATGGCATTTTTATTAAAAATTTTTTTTTAATTAGTAATGGCGGCGATCTGCGATTTTTTTCAGGACTGTGACATTATGGCAGACACATCGAATATTTTTGACACATTTTTGGGACCATTGTCATTTATACTGCAATCAGTGCTATACAAATGCATTGATTCCTGTCTAAATGACACTGGCAGTGAAGGGGTTAACCACTAGGGGGCAGTGAACGTGTTAAGTGTGTCCTAGGGAGTGATTCTAACTGTGAGGGGGAGTGGCTTGAACACACAGGACAGTGATCGTTGCTCTCGATCACAGAGAGCAGTAGATCACTGTCCTGTCACTAGGCAGAACAGGGAATGCTTTGCTTACATAAGCATCTCCTCATTCTTCCTCTCCATGACACGATCACGGGCAACCGGCTGACATCGAGTCCGCGGGACCTGCAGTCACGGAGACCGCGGCGGCGCGCACGTGCTCGCGACACCACTTCTTAAAGGGGACGTACATATACGCCCTTTTGCCTGCCAGTGCCATTCTTCCAACGTACATCGGCATGCGCTGGTCGGCAAGCAGTTAAAGATATCTCATTTGAACAGTTTCTCCTATTGCACATTGAAACATATTGGTCATTATCTATGACTACAATATTTCCTCCTTTATCTGAGGATTTTATAGTCAGGGAATGGTTATTGGCCAATTGGTCTAAGGCCTGTCTTTCATTTTGAGATAAATTATCCTCACATTTAGATGTAACTTTGAGTGCTCAATTTCACCAGATACTAATTTTAAAAAGACAGCCATATTGAAATTAGAAAGTAGGAGGAATTTGTCAAACTTTTTTAAGTTAAGAAGTATATACTGTGGGTTCATTAGTGGATCCCTCACATTGCTGCAAAAGTTGGGATGATGTCTACACGATCGATTATCAATGGCCCTACAGTCATCTTCATTGGGATATTGTGTGGGATTTTTGCCTTTTTTGTTGTACATATTTTTCAAAATTAGTTTTTGAGCAAAAAGCAATATGTCTTTAATGGTTTCAAATTTATCCAGATTTTTATTCAGACAAAAATGTAATCCTTTAGTTAGAATGTTTATTCCATGGATAGTGAGTTGGTGAGAAGATAAATCAACAATATTCATTTTTATTTTTCCATATTCTGTTTCATCATACATGTGTCTATGCTTTTGTATCCTTTGGCAGTGTTTGGAGTGTTGCAATTCTGAAAAACATTGTTGTTGTAATTTTGTGTCTGAGAAACTACAGATGAATCTTTAGGAATCATTTCTTCAGATTCCTGAAAATAATTTTCAGTGTGTGTACATGTATAAATTCTCTCACCACGCCCTGTGTATTACCTGATACCATAGTGGAAGGACACCTATGTGTGTGGTTGCCCAATTCAGAATGTTGTGTTTTTTCCAAAGTGGGCTTTTTGGTAGACTGTTCTTGTGACCCATCATCATTCCTTTGTTTTTTTGGGTACCAAGTGCCTTCATGTTTAAGGGAAACATGTAAAGAAGCATAAACAGAAGATAAGCTAGAAGGTGATTGTGAAACATTTAAATGACAATTGTTCCAAGTATTTAGATGTGACCTGCATTGATCTGCCTAGCTGTTGCCACACAGCAGATCCCTAGCTGACATCTTAATTTCTGACATCATGGGGAGCCTCTTGTTCCTTTCCGTTCCTGTAGACAGCTCCCTGATAATGATGCAGCAAAGTTGCCTTCCTCTGGCCACACATTATGACCACTGATAGTTTAAGTTATTCACAGTGATTATCTTGTTCCAATGGCACATGAAAGTGGGTGGGATAGTTTAGGCAGTAAGAGAACGTGTTGTTCTTGAAGTTGATGTGTTGAAAGCAGAAAAAAAGACAAGTATAAGGATGTCAGTGACTTTGACTAGGGCAAAATTGTAATGGCTAGACAGGATGTTCCTGGTCTGCAGTGGTCAGGACCTACCAAAAATTTTCCAAGGAAAGAAAACCAGAGAATAAGCGGCAGGGTCATGGTGGCCAAAGCTCATTGGTGCATGTAGGGAGGCTGGCCTGTGTCGTCTAATCCAATTGAAGTGCTACTGTAGCTCAAGTTGCTGAAAAAGCTAATGTTGGTTCTGATAGAAAGGTGTCAAAACGCACACTGCATCACAGTTTGTTGGGATGTGATCATCAGAACTGGACCACAGAGCAGTGAAAAAATTGTCTTTAACATGTTAACTTGGCCTCCAAATTCTCCAGATCTCAATCCAATTGAGCATCTATGAGATGTGCTGGAAAAACAAGTCTGATTCATGGAGGCCCCTCTCGCAACTTACAGAACCTAAAGGATTTGCTACTGAGAGCTTGGTGCCAGATACCACAGCATACCTTCAAAGGTCTAGTGGAGTCCATGCCTTGACAGGTCAGAGCAGTTTTGGCAGCAAAAGGGGGACCTTCTCAATATTAGATGGGTGGTCATAATTTTATGGCTGATTAGTGCATGTCACATGCATATTTTCAGAGTGGAGGAGGCGCCAAAGAGAGAATCTAGTGGATGAAGGTGCACTTAAATAAAATATGCAGGTATAATCGGATTCAAAAATAAATTACTGATTAAATTTACACACATTTGTATGAACAGTTTAAACAACACTTTTAGTAATAAACAAAGATGTAAAGTATTTTTTAAGATAAAGTTTAGGGCATGCATATGCTGGGTATGAAGTTCTTTGCCCTTTAGTGTTATAGTTGTAGTTTGTGCTGATCATGGGAACAGCTGCTGTGTAAATAATTTCAAACTCGCTGTTATTTAGACTGAGAAAATTTCATCTGTAATGACTAACTAATTACTTCAGACAATTAGTGAACTTAATAAGCATAAAATACAGTTTATCATCCCTTTTTGTTTTTAATGTAACATGGTTTTCTAATTGTTTAGAAAACAGCACAGTTTTGAGTTCATTAAATAATTTGCAGCTTTCTTTCTCTTAAGAATATCACCGAATAGCCACGTTGGATGAAAACAACTGGGTGTTGGGCAACATTGATCAAATTGGCTACTTTAGGGTTAACTACGATGTCAGGAACTGGAGATTACTGATCGACCAGCTAATGAGAGACTGTGAGGTACTGTAAGTTCTCGTTAAGTTTGTTTTGCAGGAATTTGTTTTGATCTAAAACTCCCTACTGGCATTATCATCCTAAACGGTTCCATTTTTCTCATAGGTCATTTCTGTCAGTAATCGAGCAGGACTGATCGATGATGCTTTCAATCTGGCAAGGTATGTTTTCTTACAGATGTCCAACTTAATGAGCAATCCTGTCAACTATTGTTTGAAAGCTTCAGTGGAGAATGAGGTTGCACCTCTTTAGTGTTCAATTTATGTGGATAGGTTTCTCACTTGAAGAGGCATGGTTTTTCATTCAGCTTATCATGCATAACACTTCTTTTGTATTTCACGTCACCATCACTCTGCCATCTGTAGTGCTCACCACATTACTGATCAATAGCAGCTTCAGGGCATTTCCTTAGTTGCAAAGGCTTGATCAATTTTTCAGCAGGTTTATGCTTGAGATTAATGAATATCATCTTTTTCTTTTGCTAATGAACAGATTTAAAAATGACCAGGATGCCATATTACATTTTTTCAAGGGAAGCACCTTCATGCATCAGTTCTTGTATTGTTTTCATATATAACAGAACATCTCAAGAATGATTGTTTTAGTCACCAAAAGAGATAGTTATATGATTTTAAATATATCATATCATTATGATGTTAGCCCAGCTACTAATAAGGGTTTGCACAGCATTTAGAGTTTTGAGTTTTTCTGTTGCACATGGTTTCAAAAAGTTCATACATGCATATAGTATGTGACAAGATGTTAATTATAGTATTGTTATCACCTAAAGGATAACTTTTTTCATTCCTATTTAACACAACCATGGACACTAAGCAACTTGCTATTCATAAGTGGTTTCCCACAATCACATGTAATAAAGGGGTGGACAGTGATAAAATAAACTTACAAAAGAGCTTTGTAGAAAATTGTGATCTCTGAAGAAGCACAACCAGACAGGGTTGACGGGTATTTTCCTTACTTTTTCTCAGTTAAGTTGGTCTGCAGTTAAGTCTGTGACAACAGTTCCATTGTTAGGATGCTCCCAAAATTCTACGTACATACAGTGGGTACGGAAAGTATTCAGACCCCCTTACATTTTTCACTCTTTGTTATATTGCAGCCATTTGCTAAAATCAAGTTATTTTTTTTCCTCATTAATGTACACACAGCACCCCATATTGACAGAAAAACACAGAATTGTTGACATTTTTGCAGATTTATTAAAAAAGAAAAACTGAAATATCACATGGTCTTAAGTATTCAGACCCTTTGCTGTGACACTCATATATTTAACTAAGGTGCTGTCCATTTCTTCTGATCATCCTTGAGATGGTTCTACACCTTCATTTGAGTCCAGATGTGTTTGATTATACTGATTGGACTTGATTAGGAAAGCCACACACCTGTCTATATAAGACCTTACAGCTCACAGTGCATGTCAGAGCAAATGAGAATCATGAGGTCAAAGGAACTGCCTGAAGAGCTCAGAGACAGAATTGTGGCAAAGCACAGATCTAGCCAAAGTTACAAAAAAAATTCTACTGCACTTAAGGTTCCTAAGAGCACAGGGGCCTCCATAATCCTTAAATGGAAGACGTTTGGGATGACCAGAACCCTTCCTAGAGCTGGCCGTCCAGCCAAACTGAGCTATCGGGGGAGAAGAGCCTTGGTGAGTAGACATGTGCAGGATGAAAAAATTTGTTTAGTTTAGTTTCAGTTCATTATTTAACTAAATTTGTTTAGTTAAATTAGTTGCATTCGTTACATTCGTTTTTGGGATTCGTTTTGTTTCGTATCGAATTCGAAAAAATTTGACCGCATTCGAAAAAAACTATCAAATTCAAAAAAAATTCTACCGAATTCGAAAAAAACTATCAAATTTGAAAAAATTCTACCGCATTCGAAAAAAAACTATGAAATTCGAAAAAATTCCACCTGCATTCGAAAAAAACTATCAAATTCAAAAAAATTCTACCGCATTCGAAAAAAAATTGACCGAATTTGAAAAAGTGAACTATATATAACCATTTTGCGAAATTCGAATTTCATATAGAATGGAATCGAATTCCAATAGAAAAGATTCAAATAGAAGAGAAAATAAGAATAGCATGCAAAAACAATACAACAGAATAGAAAAAAATATAATATATTCTATTCTAATCTTTTCTATTCAAATTCAAATTCATTCTGTACCAAATTCCAATTCCAGAAGATGTTTTATATATATTGTTCTATTGTTTTTTCTATTCTAGTCTTTTCTATTAGAATTCGATTTCATTCTATTTCTATATAACCATTTTCCGAAATTCGAATTTCGCATAGAATGAATTTGCATTCAAATAGAAAAGATTAGAAAAAAATAGAAAATAATAGCATAGAAAAACCATAGAGCAGCATAGAAAAAAATTCTATATATATATATATATATATATATATATATATATATATATATATATATATACCGTATTTATCGGCGTATAACACGCGCCGGCGTATAACACGCACCCCAAGTTTAGGAGGGAATTTTAAGGAAAAAAACTTTTAGGAGGGAAGTTTAAGGAAAAAAAAACTTACATTTAAATGCCCATCAATGCAGCCTCATCAGTGTTCATCTGCAGCCTTTCCCCAGTGTCCAGTGCAGCCTTGTCAGTGCAGCTTTGCCCCAGTGCAGCCTTGTCAGTGCAGCTTTACCCCAGTGCAGCTCTGTCCCCAGTGCAGCTTTGTCCCCAGTGCAGCTTTGCCCCAGTTCAGCTTTGCCCCAGTTCAGCTTTGCCCCAGTTCAGCTTTGCCCCAGTGCAGCCTTGTCCCCAGTGGTCCGTGCAGCCTTGTCGCCGCCGACATACAAACGTTTAGTTTGTATTTTTAAACATGGCGCCGCGGAGTTCGGAGGGACTCGGGGGCGCTTGTTCAGCTGAACGAGCGCCGCTGAGGACATAGTGACTGGGCGGAGCCGAGATACACATAGCCGAGGGTTCTCGGCTATTCTCGGCGCCATTCACAGTCACGCCCAGTCCCTATGATGGACATAACACAGGTCCAATGGCGGGACTGGGCGTGACTGTGAACGGCGCCGAGAAAAGCCGAGTACCCTCGGCTATGTGTATCTCGGCTCCGCCCAGTCACTGTGTCCTCGGCGGCGCTCGTTCAGCTGAACGAGCGCCCCCGAGTCCCTCCGAACTCCGCGGCGCCATGTTTAAAAATACAAGCTATGTGAATGTCGGCGGCGATCGCTCCGACACATCACAAAATAGCAGGGATCAGCGTATAACACGCACCCACGATTTTCCCCTTATTTTAAGGGGAAAAAAGTGCGTGTTATACGCCGATAAATACGGTATATATAAATATATATATATATATATATATATATATATATATATATATAAAACCATCTTCCGAAATTCGAATTTCGTATTAAATGAATTTGAATTTGAATAGAAAAGATTAGAATAGAAAATAATAGAAAATAGACTAGAAAAACAATAGAACAGAATAGAATAAAACATAATATATATATATATATATATATATATATATATATATATATATATATATATATATATATATATATATATATATATATATATATTATATTATATTTTATTCTGTTCTGTTCTGTTGTTTTTTTAGTCTATTTTCTATTATTTTCTATTCTAATCTTTTCTATTCAAATTCGAATTCATTCTCGAATTTCATCTAGAATGAATTCAAATTCGAATAGAAAAGTTTAGAATAGAAAAGAATAGCATAGAAAAACAATGGAACAGAATAGAAAAAAATATTATATATATATCTATATATATATATATATATATATATATATATATATATATATATATATATATATATATATATATATATATATATATATATATATAGATTGAAGTGTAGAGGAGAACCACACACAGCTTTCAATCTGCGAACAAATCAGCCTGAAACATAATCTTTGTCTGAACAAATGATTGTAATGATTCTGTTTGGAATGACGCTACTTGCTTTGTAAGTGCAGCAACCTTTGGAACAATATATATACATTGTTTTTCTTGTTTTTCTAGTCTATGCTTTTCTATTATTTTCTTCTATTCTAATTCGATCTTCAAAATTCGAATTTCTGAAAATGGTTATATATATATATATATAAAATGGTATATAAAATGGTTTTATATATATATATATATATATATATATATATATATATATATATATATATATATATATATATATATATATATATATAAAACCATTTTCCGAAATTCAAATTTCGTATAGAATGATTTTGAATTTGAATAGAAAATAATAAAAAAGAATAGAATAGAAAAACAATAGAATAGAATAAAATACAATATATGTTTTTCTAGTTTATTCTTTTTTATTATTTTCTTTTCTATTCTAATCTTCTCTATTCAAATTCAAATTAGTTCTATATGAAATTCGATCTTCAGAAGCCATGTTCCGAAATTCGAATTTCGTATAGAATGAATTTGAATTTCAATAGAAAAGACTATTAAAGAATAGAAAATGATAGAAAAGAAAAGAAAAGCATAGAAAAACAATAAAACCGAATAAAAAAAAATATTATATATATGTATTCTATTGCTTTATGATTTTATATTCTATTTTATTGTATTTTTTAGAAAATCGATTTCTATTGTTTTCAAATTCGATTTAAATTTGTTTTCAAATTCAATTATGTTTTTGAATTCGATTCGAATATTTTTTCGAATTCGAATATGTTTTCGAATTCGATTCTAATTTGTTTTTGAATTCGATTCAAATTCATTCGTTTTTTTTCGGATTCGTTTAAATTCATCACTTTTGTAATTCGGAAATTCGGATGCATCCGAATTTCCGAATAATGAAAAATTTGTCCGAATTTCGATTCGGAATGAAACAAAATGCACATGTCTATTGGTGAGAGAGGTAAAGAAGAACCCAAAGATCACTGTGGCTGAGCTCCAGAGATGCAGTCGGGAGATGGGAGAAAGTTGTAGAAAGTCAGCCATCACTGCAGCCCTCCATCAGTCGAGGCTTTATGGCAGAGTGGCCCGACGGAAGCCTCTCCTTAGTGCAAAACACATGAAAGCCCGCATGGAGTTTGCTAAAAAAACACCTGAAGGACTCCAAGATGGTGAGAAATAAGATTCTCTGGTCTGATGAGACCAAGATAGAACTTTTTGGCCTTAATTCTAAGCGGTATGTGTGGAGAAAATCAGGCACTGCTCATCACCTGTCCAATACAGTCCTAACAGTGAAGCATGGTGGTTGCAGCATCATGCTGTGGGGGTGTTTTTCAGCTGCAGGGACAGGACGACTGGTTGCAATTGAGGGAAAGATTAATGCAGCCAAGTACAGGGAAATCCTGGACAAAAACCTTCTCCAGAGTGCTCAGGACCTCAGACTGGGCAGAAGGTTTACCTTCCAACAAGACAATGACCCTAAGCACACAGCTAAAATAATGAAGGAGTGGCTTCACAACAACTCTGTGACTGTTCTTGAATGGCCCAGCCGGAGCCCTGACTTAAACCCAATTGAGCATCTCTGGAGAGACCTAAAAATGGCTGTCCACCAACATTTACCACCAACCCTGACAAAACTAGAGAGGATCTGCAAGGAGGAATGGCAGAGGATCCCCAAATCCAGGTGTGAAAAACTTGTTGCATCTTTACCAAAAAGACTCATAGCTGTATTAGATCAAAAGGGTGCTTCTACTAAATACTGAGCAACGGGTCTGAATACTTAGGACCATGTGAAATTTCAGTTTTTCTTTTTTAATAAATCTGCAAAAATGTCAACAATTCTGTGTTTTTCTGTCAATATGGGGTGCTGTGTGTGCAATAATGAGGAAAAAATGAACTTAAATGATTTTAGCAAATGGCTGCAATATAACAAAGAGTGAAAAATTTAGGGGGTCTGAATACTTTCCGTCCCCACTGTATATAATGCTGTTGGTGGGAGAATATGCTTCTTTGGATAAGCACCAGGAAAGGGAAATTAGGGTAGATATTTGATACAACATTCCATTTTCTTGGTGCTTCCATGGCAGCATACTTTCAATAGAAAAATTTTAATTAGGAGAATACAATGCTGACTGAATAGTCTATTTGCCGACAACATTATTTTGTTTTTAACTTCCCCTGCCACACCCCTACTTTAAGCCCATACCATCCTCAATGAGGTTAGTTAAATTTCCTTCTATAAAGTCAATTTCACAAAATCACAAATTTTGGAACTAAATCTCTCTCCATCCCTCCAATTGCAGCTACAATCCTCTTTTCCCTACACATGGAGTAAGTCCAGCATATCATATTTGGGACTACAACTAACAACAGACCCGCAGAAATTAGCCAATGCCAACCACTTACCCTAGATAGTCAAAATAGCTAAAGAAACAAAAAGATTAGCTAAAGTGGAACTGTCCTGATCTGGCTTTCAGGCCTTGTTAAAAATGCTCCTACTCCCTCAAAAGTATACATTTTCTGTACACTCCACATCTCACTTCGCTGTAACCACCTTAGATGTTTAAAAACTCTTCTTACACAATTTTTTTGGTTCTCAAAAGGACCACGATGCTCCAAGGCTTTACCGGTCAAACAGACTTGCCGGAGGTATGGGATTAATAGATATTCAGGATTATCTTCGAGCCTCTATCCTCACCCAACTTAAAAACTGGTTCACACCCTCCCCCCGATATCATTTGGAGCAGTATTGAGCAGTCCTTAAGCCCTAATAAGGACTTACGCTCTCTCTTGAGAGCGACCATTTCCTATACAACACCTTCCACCTACTATACAAGCCTCTCTTCTGGTTTGGAGAGCCACCTCTAATCTCTACTAAATCAAACATCCCTATACCCATTACTACCCTTGCAAATGCAATTCTGAACTTCAAAAGCACAGACTGGCAGACTAAAGGCATAAAGTGGATTGCAGATTTATACAACAACAACACCCTTAAATCAGTCAATACACTTCAATAGATTGCTACGAATACAACCAAATTTCCCAACTTCTGAAATCCATTAAAACACAACATATATATCTCCCAGACGCAATATGGAGATTCTATACAAAAAAATCTGGTTGTATCTGTCAGAAACCATGAATCGAACTGAGCCAGAAGTACAGTTAAATCACACTTGTTTAATAATCATAAAAAAAGGTAAACAGAGTAAACGTAGTCAAAACATAGCCAGAGTTCAGGAACCGTAACGGATATTCAGACAAGCCAAAACATCAGGGAGCCAGAGAACAGCATAGTAGAACAGCAAGCAGGATCTGGAGCCAGAAGGAATGTCAACCAAACAAGTCTTTAACAGGAACAACTCTAGAGATGTGACCAAGATAAGGGCAGAGATTATCTGGACTGGACAGCTTAAGTAGGCAGGATTGACGAGCAGGATCATCAACAGGTGAATCACTGTAGAGAGATAGGAGCTGGCAAATAGCTGACAGCTGAGCTGCCAGCTCAGAGAAGGAAGGGCCGGGCCCAGCCCTGACAGTACCCCTCCTCAACGACCCCTCCCCCTCAGAGGACCACCAGGCTTGAGGGGAAAACGTCTGTGGAAAACCCTGAGGAGGACAGGGTCATGTATGTCTGAGGAGGGGACCCAAGAGCGTTCTTTCGGACCGTACCCTTTCCAATGCACCAGGTACTGTATGCGCCCACAGAACCTATGGGAGTCAACAATGGACTGTACTTCATACTCCTCATGGTTCTCAACCTGAACAGGGTAAGGACATGGCACCAAGCGGTTGCAAACCAAAGGTTTTAATAAGGAGACATGAAATACATTTGAGATACGCATATTGGAAGGAAGGTCTAATGTGTAAGCCACTGGGTTAATCCTGCGAAGAATATGGAAAGGCCCAATAAACCGAGGTGCGAACTTCAGAGAGTGAACATGAAGTCGGAGGTTGCGAGATGACAGCCAGACTCTGTCCCCAACCTAGTAGAAAGGTGCAGGTAGGCATCTGCGGTCAGCATGGAGACTGTACCTATCATTAGCATGTCGCAAAGCCTCCTGGACTTGTGCCCAAGTGGAACAAAGACCACGGAGATGCTCCTCTAATGTAGGAATACTCTGCAGAACAACAGAGGCAGGCAACATGGAAGGTTGGAAACCATAGTTTGCCATAAACGGAGACAATCAGGTAGCAGAATTCAAGGCACTATTGTGAGCAAACTCTGTCACCATTAAGAGGTCTGACCAGTTGTTATGATGGTCAGAAATATAGCAATGTAGGAATTGCTCCAAGGACTGATTGGCTCTTTTTACGGCCCCATTAGACTGTGTGATACGCAGAGGAGAAAGCAACTGTGCACAAAAGGCTCGCCAGAACCGGGACACAAACTGACTACCCCTGTCCTAGACAATCACCTTGGGTAGCCCATGTAAGCGAAAGATCTCCCGAGCAAAAATGGAAGCCAGTTCCTTAGAAGTGGGAAACTTCTTAAGTGGAATACAATGAGACATTTTCGAGAACCGGTCAACCACCATAAGTGTGTTGCCCTGGGAGTTGGGTAACTCCCAGGGCCTCTCTCCATTGGGTATGGGTTGTAGGAGTCCCACTGGAAGGTGCCGTGGAGTCTTACTCTAAGCACAGATGGAACAAGCAGCTACGAAGGCAGTTACATCAGCACGTAGAGTAGGCCACCAGAATTGTTGGGAAATGGCCCAAAAGAGTTGATTCTTTCCAGGAGCCTTGGGAGAATGGTAAGTCTAGAGCATGGCAGTACGGAGACTCTCTGGGACAAAGCAGCAGTCACAAGGTTTCTCAGGAGCATAGACCTGAGCAGCAAGAATTTTGTCACCCAAAGGAGAAGTGAGACTGATGCGAACCGTAGTCAGTATACCCTCAGGAGGAATCACAGGAACCGGAACCGACTCCATCTTGGAAGTGGAGGAAAATTGTTGTGACAAAGCGTCAGCCCTTACATTCTTAGTACCGGGTAAGAATGAGACAATGTAATTGAAACTTGACAAGAAAAGAGCCCATCGCGCCCTTCTGGTAGAGAGGCGTTTAGCCTCAGACAAGAATGTGAGATTTTTATGGTCAGTAAGAATGAGAACCGGCACAGTGGTACCTTCGAGGACATGTTTCAGGGCTAAAATGATCGCTAACAGCTCTCTGTCACAAATCTCGTAATGGCACCCTGCAGGTGACAATGTCTTGGAAAAATAGCCACAAGGATGCATAGCGCTCTCAGAGGTAGGACGTTGAGACAGAAAGGCGCCAACTCCAGTCTTAGAAGCATCAACCTCAAAGATAAAAGGTAACGTAGGATCAGGATGTGCCAACACAGGAGCAGAAACAGACAGCCTTGAGACACTCAAAAGCCTTAATGGACTCCGGAGACCAACACTGTGGGTTACCGTCCTTTCTGGTCATATCAGTCAGGGGCTTGACCAGAGACGAGAAGTTACAATTAAACCTCTGATAAGAGTTGGCAAAGCCAAGAAAACGCTGCAGAGGATGTAAACCCACGGGATGGGGCAACTGTAGGACTGCTGAAAGTTTCTCTGAGTCCATCGAAAAACCAGCAGTGGAAAGGACATAACCCAGGAATTTAACCTGTTCACGATGGAACGAGCACTTCTCCAATTTACAATAGAGATTGTTCTCTCTTAGTTTCCGAAGCACACGACAGACATCTGTGTGGTGGCTCTCCAGAGACTTGGAAAATATGAGGATATCATCGAGATAAACCACCACACATAACTGCAACAAATCTCAGAGGACATTGTTAATAAATTCCTGGAAAACTGTTGGGGGTGTTACGAAGGCCAAAAGGTATCACGATGTACTTATAATGGCCTGTTCTGGCATTAAACCCAGTTTTCCACAAGTCAATACAAGGTCTCAGTTCACCACTCTTCTTCTTCACAAAGAAGAAACCAGCACCAGCAGAAGATGGGGATTTGCGAATGAAACCTTGAGAAAGTGCATCTGCAACATACTCCTCCATGGCCTTATCCTTCAAGACCGACAAAGGGTAAACCCAGCCACGAGGGGGTATGGCACCAGGTTGAAGGTCAATTGTGCAATCATACGACCGGTGTGGAGGCAAACTACCGGCTTGACCATTGATAAAGACATTGCTAAAATTGCAGTACTCCTCCAGCAGGGAGAAGAGTGAAGTGGTGCACAGGACCTTGGCTACCTTCTGGAAGCATGTCTCACTGCATTGTGGCAACCAGGAGAGAACCTCAGCACAGAGCCAATCAAAAGAGGGGTTATGCCTCTGTAACCAAGGATAACCAACAACCAGCGGAAACTTAGGTGAGGAAATAACTTGGAATTGGAATATCTCATGGTGAAGAGCCCCTACGGCCATAGACAATGGAACAGTCTCATGAGTGACATTTGCAGGCTGTAGAGGTCTCCTGTCAAGAGCCTCAATGGCAAGTGGAGTGTCACGCAGTTGCAGTGGAATTGAGTGCTTCGATACAAAGGCAGCATCAATGAACAGGCCTGCAGCCCCAGAGTCGATTAGAGCCTATATCTTGACAGACGACTCAGCCCAAGAAAGGGTAACTGAAACCAGGGGCTTATACTTCTGGATAACCGGGGATGAAACAACGCCACAAAAGGTCTGTCCATGGCATTCCCTAGATGGGTAGGACAAGACTTCAAAAAATGACCTGCCTGACCACAAAAAGGCACAATCTCTCCCTCCTCCTAAAGGTTCTCCTTCACTGACCGACTCTGTACCAGGAGGCATGGGAGATGAGGGAGGCAAGGGTGGGACTGCAAAGCTCAGAGACAAATGTGCAGGAGGTTTCCACAAGCGCTCCTTAAAAGTCTTTCTCTGAGTCTGGAGTAAATGAGGATGGCAACTTCTCCAGCTCAGTGGGTATATCTCGGGCTGCTATCTCATCATGATGGTATCCGAGACACCATGAGAAAAAGCAGCCACGGGGCCTCATTGTTCCAAGCAACCTCTGCTACCAGAGTACAGAATTCAATGGCGTAATTGGCAACAGTTCTCGTACTCTGATGTACATGAGGCACTTGGCAGCAGAAGCGGAGCGTGCGGGAACGTCAAATACCCTTTTGAAAGAAGCCACAAACTCAGGGTAAATCAAGACAACAGGTTTTTGCGTCTCCCAAAGAGGGTTTGCCCAGGCCAAGGCTCTCTCAGAAAGCAAAGATATCACAAAACCTACTTTGCTTCTGTCCGTGGGAAACGCCTGAGGCAGCATCTCAAAGTGTATCTCAACCTAGTTGAGAAACCCTCTTCATTGGACTGGATCACCCCCAAATCGCTGGGGAAGCAGAGATGAACCATACATACCACTTATAGAGGTAATACTCGAGGCGGGTGCCTGCAGAGAAACTGGAGCAGCAGCAGGGATGGCCTGCAACACAGGTTGTACCGGAGCAGCCACAGTGGGAGATTTCAGGTGAGCTGTGCAACTCAGGAGTGCCTGAAACGCCATGGCAAACTGATCCATGCGGCGATCCTGCTCATCCAATCTGGAAAAAATATTACCAACAAGTGGATTGACTGCATCTTCTGAATTCATGGCCTTTGCCTACTGACAGAAACCATGAATCAGACTGAGACAGAAGTACAGTTAAATCACACTTGTTTAATAATAATAAAAAAAGGTAAACATTGTAAACAGTTAAGAGAGTTCAGGAACCGGAACAGATAGTCAGACAAGCCAAAACTTCAGGGAGCATAGTAGAACAGCAAGTAGGGTCTGGAGCCAGAAGGTGGATCAGCCAAGCAAGTCTTTAACAGGAACACAGGAGAGCATCTCTAGAGATGTGACCAAGGTGAAGACAGAGATCATCTGGACTGGACGGCTTAAGTAGGCAGGACTGACGAGCAGGATCATCAACAGGTGAGTCACTGTGGAGAGATAGGAGCTGACAGCTGAGCGGCCAGCTCAGAAAAGGAAGGGCTGGGCCCTGACAGTATCCCAACTTATGTTCCATTTTATCTAATTTAATTTTTTATTTTCTTTGCCATGGCTAATCTGTGATTAGCACTCTCAATTATAGATTCTCTCTCTTATCATTGGTTTCCCTTCCCTCAGTTTAATGCATCCTCTGCAACTATCTAGTTCTAGATGTAGTTAAACCATGGTCTGTTGAACGTTTGCATATTTGTGCCTTATGAGGATAGCTTTACTATTATATACATTTTTAATTTATACCTTTATATTTTTTGTACTACCTGTACTCTGTGTTGTATTATGTAAAATACTTCAATAAAAAAAAATTATATAAAAAAGAAGTGTTAAAATTACTCTAGCGGAGCAACCTAGGGTTTCCAACCTCCTTCCCTCAATTTCCATGCTCAAAGGTCCAGGCTGTGGGGATTTGGGTGGACAAATTTGCCCTGTGTGAGAAGATGAGGAAAAGGAGGAATTGGTACAAGCAAGTATTAACTGAGGTACATCACTAATGGAAACCATGGCAAGTATACTGCTCTTAGTTCTATAAGGTTCCTCCCTGCCTAAAGTATGATTGGTTCTACTTACTTCAGGAGGGAAATGACTTAGCACGACTTAGTCTAGCTTAGCACTAGGGAGGAGGGAGATGCCTACATGTTGAGCCCAAGGTTCCCAGGTGGCTTCAAAGTTGTTGACTGTTTCTGATAGTATACTGGAAAGCTTTTCTTGGACATTATCCAGGAGATTTTCCTGTGAGCAGCCTTTACCGAGATTTTTGGTTGTTTCCATGCTTGGCCACAGTCAGTTTGGCTCCTACTAGAATAAATTGGATTAGCATTCAAGTGGGAGTGGAGATCTTTGGGATTACAGCATTGAGAAGAGCCACCATCAGGGACCTAGGGACCTGGCAGCCAACGAGCTTGTCGATAACGTTGAATGTTTTTCTCCAAAAAGGGCGTATTCTGGGACATTCCCACCAAATGTGGGCCATTTTTCCTGAAAGTTGGCAACCTCTGAAGCATAGAGGGTCTGCTGAGGGGAACATAGAGGCCAACCTGAAGGGTGTGTAATACCATCTAGAGATTACTTTAAAACTGGCCGCTGTGAGGGATGTATTTAAAATGCACTCAAAGGATTTAAGGCAGGCCGTCTGCCAGGTCTCCAGGTCCCAGCTGAATTTGAGGTACAACTCCCAGGCAGTCATGAAGGGGGATTTGGAGATTGGAAGCATCACTGATGAGTAAATGATTGAGATCTCTCCCCTCTGTTCCATGCCCTGTCCACACCAGAGTTTGTATGCATTGAATCTAGGCGGAAGTGTTTTTTCTGACCAGATTGAGTGTAAAAAGTGTAACATTTTTCAGAATCTGAAGCATTCTGAGGTGGGTAATTTCAACCTATTGACACAATGATTGAGAGAGAGAGGGCCTGAAGAAGTGTAGAAATGTCCGATTAGGTACAGTCCTTTGTCCAACCACCATTTAAATAGTTCATGCCTGGGGGGAAGTCAGGGTTATTAAATAAATGGGACAGCAGTTTGCTCGCTGAGGTCAGGGCCATTGACGAGCGTACAGAGTCCCATAAGGCTAGGGAATGAGACAGGGTCGGTGTCATTATCGGAGGGCGGATTTTTGGGGGGCACCACAGCAAAAAGTCCAAAGTGTGGGAAGGGGCTGCTTGCCTTTCAATTTGGATCCAGTTCGGTTTTTCAAAACTTTAGTATATTATTGAAATCTGAGCCAGTCTAGTTGCTAGATAGTATTGGAGTAATTGTGGTAGGCCTAAGCCCCCCTTTTCCTATGACAGTACAAGGTGCTTTGTGTGATTCTGTATCCGCCCCTTCCTCATGTGAATTTCAGTATCTTGCTTTGAAAGGATCGAATGTGGTCCCTTTAGATTGGAATGGGGGGAAAGTAGAGCAGTTTGGGGAGTAGTGTCATCTTTATAGAGTTTATCAAACCTATCCAGGATAGTTTGTGTTTGGATCAGGTCTTAAGATCTAATTCTAGTTTACGGAACATAGGGGGGTAATTACTATTATAGAGGGACTCCGTCTTAGGTGTTAAGTTAATTCCAAGATATTTAATGAATGTTTCATTCCATTCAAATTTGAATGATTTCTGCATAAGGGAAAATGTGTCCGGTTGCAGGGAAACATTCATAGCTTGGGACTTGGAGTAGTTTACCTGAAGTCCTGATATATCGGAGAATTCTTCTAGTGTCTGGCATAAGTTGGGAAGGGATGTGATAAGGGAGGAGAGGAATAATAGAATGTCGTCTGTGTAAAGCCTGCACTTGTGAGTTTGGGAGCCACATGTTACTCCTTTTATATTCAGGTTTTGACAAATTGTGATAGCGAGGGTTTCAATTGTCAAGGCAAATATTAGCGGAGAGAGTGGGCATCCTTGCCTAATGCCTTTTGCAATGTGTATTGGATTAGAGTAGTATCCCTGGAGGCAAACTCGTGCCTGTGGTTGAGAATAGAGAGCTTGAATTAAGCCCATGAATCTGTCTCCAAAGCCCCATCGCTCTAGAAGGGTAAAGATAAACAGCCAGAAGACAGAGTCAAAGGCTTTTTTTAGATTAAATGTGAGTAACATGCCTGATTGTTTAGGGCCCCCTTTCCAATTAGTTTTGAAGTATGGCTACTATATTAATTTCCCTCCTAATTTGATTCTGACCCTGTCTGCCTGGGATGAAACCAACTTGATCTTTGTGAATGTAATTGTTGATGAAGGATGAGAAACGATTGCCTAGAATTTTGGTCAATATTTTCAGATCACTATTAATGAGAGATATTGGGCAATAGTTGCTAACTTCCTCCGGATTTTTGTTTGGGTCACCTTGGGTCTTGGCGTTAAAAAATGTAACTAATGTAACTAGGTGTAGAGCTAAGGTGTTAGCGAATGTTTTATAGTAAGGGTTGGATGGAAAATCTGGTCCTGGTGCGGTCCCGTTCTTAGGGTCCCTGATGACCCCTTGAACCTCCTCATGAAAGGGTGTTTCCAGTGTATTCTTATGTTAAGACAGGGATAGGCAGATTATCCAAAAATCGATTAATGGTTAGATTATTTTTTGAGGAATGGACCTTGTATAGTTTGGCATAAAAAACCTGAAATGCCTCTAAAATTTTCGTGGGGTTAGCTGTGGGTCCGTGTCCAGGAATTCTGATCTTTGGCAGTACATGAAGCTGTATTCGGGGAGACAATTTGGACACTAGCATGGGGCCTATCTTGTCTTTTTGTGTATAAAATTTGTTTTTATTTCAACTGAAGTATTTTTCTGCTTGAGCCATGAGGGCCAAGTTAAGTTCTAGCTTGATTTTGTAAAGTTGGGTTATAGTAGTAGTTGAGGGGTTCTTTTTGTGTTGGGCTCGTAACAATGCATATTCTCTTTCTAATTTCTCAATTTCGGTTGTTCTTTCCCGTTTTATTTGTGCGATCATTCAGATGATTTCCCCCCGATGAAGGCCTTGTGGGCTGCCAACAAGGTCTCCACCGATGTGTCCTTGATATCTTGATATTGTTAAATTTAAAGTATTCCAGCAATGATTTCTCAATCATGGTTTCTCTGACTGGATCAGAGAGAAGGGATTAATTTAGTCTCCAGTGTCTCTGTCCAGAGTTTGGGGATGAAAGGCGAATGGTCATTATAATGGTCTGACAATACGTGTCTCTAATTTGGGAGTTTAAGACCAAAGGAATCGTGTGTGTGGGGATCAGAATGTGGTCGATCCTGGCATATGTGTTATGTGGTGCAGAGTTGTGTGTGAAGTCTCTCGTTGAAGGATTTAGTTCTCTCCAGACATCATCTAGGCCCTGTGCATGTATTAATTTGGCTATTTTGTAGTTAAGTTTGAGGGGGTGGGTCAGTTGTGCCCTGGAAGGCTTAGATTTATCTATTCCTTGACCGAAAGTGACATTGGAGTCACTCCCTGGGATGACTGTGCCCTCTAGCATGGGGTAAAGGGTATCAAAGAAACATGCGAAAAAAGCCTGTCCCTTCTTAGGGGTATAGTAGGACACCAGGGAGTATTATTGTCCTTCAATCGTTCCCTTAACTAAAAGAAACCTGCCCTCTGGGTCTTTAGTCTCTGAAGTCCAGATAAACTTGCATGTTTTCGAAAAGGCAATGGCTAACCCTTTGGTTTTATTTTCTACGTTTGCTAGATAAAATTTAGGAAAATGAGCGTGTAGGAACTTAGGACTGTACGGAACCGGAAAATGAGTCTCCTGAAGAATAACAACGTCCAGGTTCATTGACTTTTAGGAGTAAAACATTTTCCTGCGTTTGATAGGGGAGTTTATCCCCTGCACATTGTGGGAAGCGACCCTTTTGTGCGGAGCTAGCCATAGGAACAGAGGTGAGAGGTGTAGAAGCATTCACTGACACTTACCGCAGGAAGTCTTTTCCAATGTACGCGTGTAGCGGGAGATTCCCCCTTTAGCATTAGGAGTAGGAAGCCAGAAGTAGTGATTATCTGCCAGAATTGTTAGAAGTCAAATGATAGACAGGAAATGGAGAGATAGAGCAAGAAGAGAAGTGAAAAAGGAAGACTTCTCCCTAGGAATGAAACAGACCCCGGGGGGAGAAGGGATCCCTGTGAGCCATCTTACACCAATAAAGGGTAGGTTTTTCAAGCTGAATAGTCTTGGATTTCCTATACCTTTGAAGGCCTGAAGGAATTCAAAGGATAGGAGGAGGCACATGGGTACCACCCCAGACCAGGCGTTTAATAATATAATTATACTATAGCTTTTGACAAGAGTAAAATAATCAAAAAGAGTAAAAAAACAAACCAAACCAGGAACATGAACTAATTAGAAAGTAAACATTAGTAGTAAATAAATTGTCCCTGAGAATTCACCCCGAAGGGGATCTCCCTCCCCATTGATTTCTAAATATTTGTCAAGGTGGAGGGGATGATGTAGTGTTGGGAAGGGAGGTATATAAGAGGGGGGTGAGAGGGGGAAAAGGCAAGGGAGGGTTGGGAAAGAGAGGGGAATCGAGGGGAATCAAGGGGAGAAGGCTGGGCGGAGGGGGGCCAGGTGTTTCAGGAAGCGGAACCATAGTTTAGTAGCATAAACTACAGAGTTCAGTTCTGTAAGGTGATTCTGTCCTTAGATTTTAAAGAGTTGTCTATGAGTACACCAGTTGCAAAAGACCAATGAGGGGAAAAAGGGGTCAAGACCCCCAACTGGAAAGTCAACCAAATCCAGGTGTCAGATGATCTAACATGAAGTTATAAGTTATAAGATCCAGACCTTTACAGGTGGGGGCGATTAGGGTGCGCCATTGTTCCCAGATCTTCATGCCTTTATCTTGTTTCAGAAGGAGGTTGAGGGGCTTGCGGGCGGTGGTCTCTTGATGGATCTTGAAGAGGAGGAGGACGTTTCCATGTCTGAGCCCTGGGATATAATTTTCAGGCTTAGGAGGAGTTTTTCTCCTGTTAAGAAGTTGGAGAAGGCGGACTCCTCCAAGATGGCGACGTAAGCCCGGAGCTCCGCACTCCCCTGACCACCCGGCGCACATAGCGGGGGAACCGGGACCCCGGGGACCTATATATCCACCTACAGACCGAGGGGAAGGGCAGGGGAACGATCCTATGCCAGGCGGTTCGTCCAGGAGGGATCTGGAACCGCTATTCAGAGCCTCGGCCGAGCGGGCCGAATCCAAGATGGCGGGCGCCACGCAGCAGGATTCACAGATAGCAGCAGAGAGCTCAGGAAACAAACTCTCCTACGCTGCTGTGACCCGCTCTCTACCCCCTGGGACCCCAGTGAGTACCCCTCCACTGATAACACAGCTCACGGCCCTCTCAGAGCACCTCACAGAACAGCCCTTGACGCCCCCACAGCAGCATCCCTCCCCTCACATTACCACAGGGCCTGAGATGGCGCTCACCACATCCCACACAATCCTTACAGCCCCTGATCTTTTCGCCCAGATATCAGCCCTGCTAGATAAAGGTCTGGCCCAAACAGCAGCCAAAATAACGGGCGATATTAGGGAGGACTTCCAGGCCCTGGGCTCCAGAATGGAAGCTATTGAAGATAAACTAGACCAGACCATATCTAAAACAAGACAGAACTCTAACCACATACAGATTCTACAAGATCAACTGGACACTGCTCTCTCACGCATTGATGACCTTGAAAACAGGTCCAGAAGGGAAAACTTTAGACTGAGAGGACTTCCAGAATCTATAACCGACTCCACGACGGTGGTTCAAGACTTCATTAAACAACTTATCCCAGACATTCCTCCACATAAGTTGGAAATTGACCGCGCTCACAGGACACTAGGACCCCCGAGGAAAGACGGCCTCCCCAGAGATATCGTGGTCAAACCACATTACTTCTCGGTTAAAGATCAGGTGATGAGAAAGTGCAGATACCAACAGCCCCTCACGTGCAGAGGTCATACCATACAGGTCTTCGCAGATATTTCACCCAACACAATACAAAAAAGGAGGGCCTTGAAGCCCCTATTAACCGTGTTGACGCAACATGAAATCAAATACAAATGGGCCTTTCCGTTTGCGCTCAAGTTTGACTACAAAGGTAAAACCCACTCTTTCCGAAGCCTCCCAGAAGGAGAACGGATTCTGCTAGACCTCCGTCTCATCTCTCAAGAGTCAGCTATGGACTTCAACAATTCATCGGTGGGGTCCTACAAACGCCCATCTCCAGCAAGTCCTTTGCAGCCCCTATGGGAAAAACCTAAATATAAACGCTCCAAGGAAGCCAGGCCTCCATGAGTCCGCAAGTCAAGAAGACGGTTGGATGACTGTCCCCTGTCTCTTTTTTTTGTTTCTCTCCTTTGTACACCTTCACGAACTCTGTGGACCTTCCCTAGACTATTATTTTTTTTGCTTTTTCCTTTTTGAATTTTATCTGAGATCTTTTTTACCCAGAATGCAGGTAGAGCTCTGTATGAGGGCTAGGGTGACAGCTCCTGTGGTTACCCTCCCCTAATATACAGAGGAAGGGAGTAGGGTCATTAAGTTTCCCTACGCTAAATGTTCGGCTTTATTAATGCTATTTGGGGGGTGGGGGTGGGGAGGGGGGGCTTCAGGCCTCCCCCCTCTCTTCCTCTCCCCCTGTCTATCTTGACCTTCTCTTAGAAGGAACAACATGCGCACTACTCCCAGACACAGTGCAGTCCCACGAGGATACCCTTTTAGGGCCTGGTTTGGGTCTTTGTATTCCAAAGTGAACCGACAAGATCCTCAGGTAGATCTCCTATACTAGCATATTATGCAGTTCTTATCCTATACACTACTATCTGATCCAGACTTACAAGGCATAGTGTAACAAAGTTTTATCCCATGACACTCCCTTTTACAGTACTCTAGTTGTGGGAAAGAGTTTTATTTTGCCTGGGATGCAACCTAGGTAGTCTTCCTATCCCACCTGGAACCGTTTCCTGGGTGGGAGGGGAAGGAGGTGGGGACAAGGGGTTTGCGGGGTCCCTTTCGGTTCCCCAGTTCGGATCTGATCCGATCAGTTGTGTTTTTCTTTGTTGAGCTTAATCTTTTCAAAGTGCGCCGAGGTCGCGGCAGCTGGGCTGCACCTCCACTAATCCCAAGGACCAGGCGATGCCGGTCTTCTGGGTTATGTGTCCTCCCTGCTTGCAGGGCTCAGACACATCCACTACTGTGAGGGGTGATGTGCTCCATTGCCATCACTGCTCACCCAAGTTTCACGATGACTTGATTTTCTCTTCTTCTACCCCTTCTCTTCTCTCTTTTCTACTCTCCTCACTAACAATTTTTACTGTTGTAGTTGGCTGTCTGCTGGGACACACCCACTCTTCCAATAAGACGTGCAGGGATGTTTTAGAGACTCTTCCTTCGGTGCACTTTCTCCAACTGGACCAGGTAAGCGTTGAGGGTTGGGGGGCTAGACCTCTACTTCTGCTCCATGGCTGTCAATGACAATTCAACCTCCCTATTGAGGGTGGCCACACATAATGCCCAAGGGCTGAATTCACCCTCTAAACGTAGGAAAGTTTTGGATTTTATGAAAGTCCGCAAGATTGACCTATTATTTCTCCAAGAAACCCACTTCCCGATCCGGTACAATCCTAATTTTTTTCACGCTCAGTTCCCATTATTCATTTAGCTAACGCGGAAGATAAGACCAGAGGGGTTGCTATCCTTATCTCTAAAAATTGCAGATTCACACTACAGAAAATACTACGTGACCCAGAAGGTAGGTTTATCCTGGTTAAGGGATTCGTAGAGGGTAGACTATACTCCCTGGTTTCTTACTATGCCCCTAACTCAGGACAGCAAAAAATTTTTAGCTCTATGTTTAAGACGCTTGGACCTATGCTTGAAGGCTCCATAATTTTTGGGGGAGACTCCAATGTAGCCTTTGACCAGGGCTTAGATAGATCTAAACCCCCCAATGCCCAAAACATCCGTCCAACTAAAACCAGTTTGAGAATCGGTAAGATGTTATATAAACAGGGACTCACGGACATTTGGAGGGAGCTGAATCCCACCAAAAAGGACTACACTCATTTCTCCCATGCCCACCAATCCTACGCCCGTATCGACCATCTGCTAGTCTCGAATAACTTGATCCCGGCAGCCCAAAGATCACAAATTAGAGACACGGTCTGGTCAGACCACTCCTTGTTAAGTGTCCTGCTAAATAACCAAACCCCAAACCACAAAAATAACCTTTGGAGATTAAAAGAAAATATCCTGTCTGACCCCGCCTGGAAAATAGAAATTGAAAAAGCCATTACCGAATACTTTAATCAAAATGACACTACAGATGTATCAGCGGAAACCTTATGGGCAGCTCATAAGGCCACAATAAGAGAGAAACTCATACAAATAGCAGCCAAAATAAAAAAAGAACACGGGATAGACGTAGTCAACCTAGAAAAGAACTTCCGAAAATTATGTGCGGAGCACAAGAGAGACCCGGCTGCAATACCCGCCTCCCGACTGGATGCGGCGCGCCTAGAACTAAACTTAGCTCTCACAGCAAAGGCTGAAAAAAGTCTCTCATGGTTAGGTGCGAAATATTATTATCAGAAGGACAGGACCGGGTCTCTCTTGGCGTCCCGTCTCACACCACGCCCTCACTCCTATAACTTCCCTAAAATTAAAATAGCGGGCCAACCCCACACCACAAACCCTTTGAAAGTTATGAAAGCTTTCCATGGCTTTTACGCAGATCTGTTTAGTGAACATAAGGCAAATAATCCCCAATCTCTGTCGAACTTTCTAGACAACCTCCCGATTCCTACCCTATCGGTAGAACACAGAGACAGACTCGAAGCCCCAGTTACCACCGCTGAAGTTCTAGCAGTAATCAAAAACCTAAAGAGATGTTCGGCTCCGGGTCCAGACGGCTTCTCCGTACCATACAATAAGACTTATGCAAATACCATAGCGCCCTATCTTGCTAGATTTATTAACTTCAAAACCAAGGGGGAACCTCTGGACCCGCAGATGAACGCTGCCTTCATAACCGTGATTCCAAAGCCTGACAAAGACCAGGGTGAAGTTTCCAACTATAGACCCATATCCCTGATCAATAACGATCTGAAAATAATGACTAAAATTATGGCAGACCGTCTGGCCTCCTTCATAGGATCCTACATTCACAAGGACCAAGTGGGGTTCATCCCTGGAAGGCAAGGTCCTGACCAAATCAGACGAACGGTGGATGTGGTCTCCATCCTGCAATCGGGCTGGAACGGTAGCGGAGCCCAACAGGGAATGTTACTGTCTCTAGATCTACAAAAAGCGTTCGACTCGGTCTCTTGGTCCTACCTATTTTCGATTCTACAAAAATGGGGCTTCGGCCCCCGGTTTTCTGGGTTACTTCACTCCCTATACTCCTGCCCTGAAGCGAGAATCAAACTGCAAGGACAACTCTCTGAACCTATTAAAATAGCAAGGGGGACCCACCAGGGCTGCCCGCTATCGCCTTTGATTTTTGCGATAGCGATTGAATCACTAGCAATAGCTATACACACTAATCCGGACATAGCGGGGGTGCGATGTGGCTCTGTTATACATAAATGTGGTCTGTTCGCTGACGACCTCATTCTTTACCTTACGTCACCATTAATCTCCCCACCGGTACTTTTTAAGCTCCTAGAAGATTTTGCTCAGGTCTCGGGGTTATGTGTTAACTACTCCAAGTCCCAAGCTCTAAATGTTTCCCTCCCGTCGGCTCTAGTGTCGCGACTGCAAGAAACGTTCCGCTTTTCATGGAGTGAGTCTAGCATAAGATACCTAGGAGTCAACCTCACTCCTAAATTTGAACAGCTATACCAGGCAAATTACCCTCCCATATATAAAAAATTAGAAGGCGACCTCAAACAATGGACACCACATCACATCTCCTGGTTAGGTAAAATAAACTCTGTAAAAATGACTCTGCTACCACGACTACTATATATTTTCAGAGCACTTCCAATTTCCATACGGAAGGATCACCTTTCAGCACTCCAAAACAAGGTAGTAAAATTTATTTGGGGACCGAAGGGGTACCGTCTCCCGAGACGCTCCCTATTCGATCTAAGAAATAGAGGTGGTTTGGGACTCCCAAATCTTTTTTGGTATTACCAAGCGGCCAGACTAGCACAGCTTTCGATGGTTTATACCAAGACAGCCAAACCTGACTGGGTGGAAATGGAGAGACAGGCGGTGCCAACATATACACTTGACTTCCTCCTATGGTGCTCACCAAAGGATAGACCTTCAGTCTTGTCTCCCGCCTTATCACACTCTCTGTCGTTATGGGACACTCTTAGAAAGAACCCCTCCCTAGTATCGCAAAGCAAACCCCTATCCCACCTGTTCCGTAATCCCGCCTTCCCACCGGGTTTGGACATAAAAGCTTTCCAGTGGTGGCTGGACAGGGGAATGTACCGGATCGGGAACTATTTTACCGCAGCTGGACCAATATCCCTTAACCATTGTGTAAAACACCTGGATCTCCCCAACTCGGAGCGGTTCCAATTCTTTCAAATTTCGCATTTTCTCCAATCAGCCTGGGTTGAGAAACCGGAACCTCCCAAATTCACCCAATACGAATTATGGTGTGGGGGTCTCATGGAGCAGAGGGGGGGCATCTCCTTAATCTACTCTTCGCTTGCTTCCACAGAAGGGAAAGCAATGTTTATGCTGGCCTGGGAGAGGGATTTACAGGACACATGGGACCTAGACCACTGGCACACAACCTTCTTCCGATCCTTCAAGGGCATTTATAATATCTCCTTGATTGAAGCTAGCCTTAAGGTAATCACCAGATGGTACTTAACCCCATCCCGGCTTTCTTTGATGCATCCCTCGGTCTCCCCCCTATGCTTTTGCGGATGTCACATGAAAGGCTCCATGATACATATATGGTGGGAATGCCCGAAAATCAGGAACTATTGGAAAAAAATATTTTACACCATTTCCAAAGTGACAGGTAAGACCGTTCCCAAGTCTCCTCTATTTGCTCTTCTAAATCACCCCATACCGGGGATCTCAAAATCTTCACAAAAATAAGTATTTTTCATTCTGCTGGGAGCCAAAATTACCCTAGCTAAAGCATGGAAGAAGACATCAATTTCTATATTAGCGGCTAAACGGAAAGTGTCATGGATAATGACACAGGAAAAATTAGTAAGCTCTATCCTAGACACCTCAGCTCAATATGAGAAGACTTGGGAACCATGGTCCAAATATATTGGTTTGGGGGAACACCCAAATTCTTAGAAATAGCACTCCAATAGAAGTGGGTTGGCCCGGCAGACAGCCACACTCCTACACTATCTAGACAAAACAGTAATACTTCACCTCTCTCCTCTTCTCTCCTCTTTCTTCTCCTTCTCCTCAATACATCTTTTCATCACCTCTGGCTGGTTATAATGGGGATTTACCCCCTAAGTTGATCTACACGGGAAGGCTCAATAGTAGAATACTTTACTAAGTAGAAAGTCCCTAAGTTCAAAACACACAGATTAGCAAATATATTTATGATTCTTGACTAAACAACGCCTCCGCCAGAAGGATAGTCAGTATAAGGTTGAAATGTTTTTGTAATAGCTTGCTATTGTTTCTACCAAGGTTTAATTGGTTCATATACTCACTATGTTTTTACATTGCTAAGTCACTAAATCTATAGAGGATGGACCCCATTCCTCTCTCCGGCACAGTGTGAACCCATGCAGGGGTGCTGGCGGAGGAATGGGATAATGACTCTAAGCAACATCACAAAGGCAGGTTTAGACACGGACGAGTTAAGACCAGACCCGAGGTATCACCAATTTCACCTAAAGTTTGATGTATTTCAAGTTTACAAGATGTCACCAAGCTACAACATACCATGGTTATGTCTATTTTTGGTATGTTAACATTTATGATATGTAACTACAGCTTGTGAATATATTTTATTTTTTCTCAAAAACCAATAAAAATATTTTAAAACAAAAAAAAAAACAAAAAAAAAAAAAAAAGAAGTTGGAGAAGGCCTGATTCTGGCATTTGTAGGAGAATTTCACTGCAAACGGGAATGACCATTTGTATTTGATGTCCTTCTGGGCCAGTAATGGCTTCAGGGTGCGCTTGCGTTGGATGGTGGAGGGTGATAGGTCAGAGAAAATTTGCACTGCATGGCACTGGCAGGTCACCTGGGGCATGGCACAGGCTTGCTTCATGACTGCTTCTTTTACTGCATAGTAGTGTGGTTTGACTATTTAGGGGAGCCGTCCTTTCTGGGGTGTCCCAGGGCTCTGTGGGCTTCTTCCAGCTCTAGATGTTGCTGCTGGGTGTTAGGCAACAGGGTTTTGATTAGGTCTTGGGTTACCACCATTACACCCATGATGGATTCTGGTAAGCCCGCCCCTGATCCTGAAATTGTACAGTCTGGACCTATTCTCTAGGTCATCTATGCAAGATAAGGAGATGTCTAGTTGAGCATGAAGGATTTGGATTAGATCTGAGTTTTGGTTGGAGACTGCAGCAGTGAGCTCCAATTTATTTTCAATTGCTTCCATCTGAGAGCCTATGTTTTGCAGATCTGATTTTATGTCCCCTGTAATTTTAGCTTCCATAGTGGCCAATCCCCTTTTCAGGAGGGCTGACAATTTGTGATAGAGATCCGCTGCATTAAAGCTGTGATCCTGGGGATGCAGGCTTGGAGGGGCAAAGTCAGAGTAGTAAGGCCTGTTAGGCCCTGTAGGGGAGAAAGCCTGGTCCCCGAGTGTGTGCCAGATGAGGGATTCTGGGGAAGTAGGGGAGAGTGTCACAGCTTGCTGACAGCTCCTGTGCATGAGAGGGGTGAAGGTCAGAGTGGCTGTGGTGAGCCCTTGCCTGTGATCTAAGGCTCCGTTCATGCTGGGAGCATGAGTTCCAGCAGTGGCTGTGGCGGTCATCTTGGTACACCTGGCCTGTTGGAGGCTTCAAAATGCGGCCCTAGGTCTTGGTGGGAGGCCAAGCTGATCATCTAGGGGTGTTCCCTAACTGATCCCCTCACTGTGTGCTGTCCTGGGGTGTGCAGTGAGGTGCTGTGGGTGCTGTTGGTCTGGGGAGGTGCGGAGGTCCGGGCTCAAGTGGCCATCTTGGATCTCTCGCCCATGTGCACTTCGTGATATATATGTTTTATATATTAGTGGGGTAACAAGGGGAAGGATATTACAATGGTAAAAAAGGGATAAAGGTAAGAGTGGGGACAACCAAGATGAAGGTAGGGAGATCATTTTAGGGAGAGAACTATGGTTACAGGGTGTGAACAGGGATTCAGGGAAAGGGAGAAGGTATGGGGAGAGGGAAAAGAAAAGGGGGGAGAGAGCCACCGAGGGGCAAAGGAAAAGGGAAAAAAGTAATAAGGGGGTGGAGGGGTATTAGTAAAGTACATTTAGCATTTTGCTCCACTCTGGCCATCAAGTGTTTGCTTTCATCTGAATATATAAGCAGAGGCCAACTTTTCTTTCTTGCTGAATACCTGTGAGGTGTTTTTTTGAGAATTGATCAAGCCTTCTAATCTTCTGGATATTGTTAACTTTAAGCCACATCTGAATGGATGGGGGGGGGGGGTAGTCTTCCCAAGTAGTAGTGATGTAAGCTAAATTGAAAAGATGGTGTAAAATGGATTTCTGATAAACTTTAATAGAAATGGAATTGTTGTGGAGGAGAGAAAAGGAAGCGTTCAAAGGAATCTGAAAATCAATAAATTGTTGGAAGATTTGCTTAACAGAAGTCAAAGTGCGGGGGGTAAGCCCAAAAAAGTGTGGAGAAGAGATTTCCTGCCATCTCCAAATCTCCATTACCAGTCTGGGGAAGAGGGTGTAGACTTATAGATCTATTTTGTACCAATGTGGTGTGAGATACTTGTAGTTACATTCTTGAATCCTTGTGAAAACGAAAAGGATGCTGATCAGAGTTTGAGTCCCTTGAGTTTTGGAAAATGGGGGTCAGTGAAGCTGAAAATAAAATCCAGTTTCCCCAAGATGAGAATTAGGGGAGATGGGTGAGATATGAGATTATATTTGGCAAATGATTCTTGGCAAGAGATCAGGATCAGGCCAATAAATAGGCAAAAGCCTAAATCAGTCAGAATGGATTGGGAGCACCATGGGAGGCAACTTAAAGGGCATATTTAAATAGGATTGTTCCAAATGTACTTTACTGTGCTTTACTAGGCCCATGCCTATTCCAGTCAATTAGGTGCACCAGGTGACAGGCAGCATAAATACAACATTAGATCTCTCAATGTAATTCAGCCTTGAGATTTCAGGTACATAATGGCATGATGTTTGAGCAGGGGATGTATATTTGCCCAGATAAACTTGATAAAGAGCTAGGAGACTGAGCAGAAAAATTAAAGGGGAATATGGATTGGTAGGGTGTAAAGCTAGTATAAACATTTTGTGGGGATTGTCATTTTTATGATATTGCAACAGCTGGACTAGGAGAAAAGTCCTGTATTTCATATTTCCTGTATACCATATTTGAACAACAAGCCTGGACTGTCTTCAATATTGGGGGAAAGTTTAATGTGTATAGTAGATCTCCTGGTGTCGTCTAGGTACTGAAGTACCCAGATATGGTACCCAGATGTGCTTTACAGGCCCATGTAAACTTTAAAGCGGAGTTCCACCCAAAAGTGGAACTTCCTCTTATATGCTTCCTTCCCGCTCCAGTGCCACATTTGGCATTTTTCAGGGGGAAGGGGGGAACGGAGACCTGTTTTTGACAGGTTCCCTTCCCCACTTCAGGAGACGGGTCTACGATCTCCCAGAAGTTTGGCCCCCTCCTCTTTCCCTCGCCGCCGGGCCAATTAAAAAGCATAGCACGGCAGCACCTGTAAGTCGATTTGAAGATTGGCTGGGGTGCCGACATCGAGGGCTCCCTGGACAGGTAAGTGTCCTAATATTAAAAGTCAGCAGCTACAGTATTTGCAACTGCTGATTTTTATTTTTTTTCATGCAGGTTGGACCTCCTCTTTAAGTTTGAACCTTAAAAAATGGGCAGAAAACATTGCAATATTTTACCACTTATGGACCAGCTGCTGCAGTTATACTCTGGCAGTTGGCTCCCCTGGACAAATTGCCATCATGGTACATCAGCCTCTTTAAGAGCTGTAGATCTATGTTCTGTCAGGGGAGTAGAGACAGATCTGCTGCTCCTAGAGATTAGGAACAGCGATCAGTCTCCTCATCCAGGCAGTCCCATCCCCCCACAGTTAGAACACACATGAAGGAACACATTTAACCCCTTGATCACCCCCTAGTGTTAACCCCTTCCCTGCCAGTGACATTTATACAGTAATCAGTGGCAATTTTTTAGCTCTGATCACTGTATAAATGTCAATGGTCCAAAACAAGTGTCAAAAGTGTCCAATTTGTCTGCTGCAATGTCGCAGTTCCACTAAAAATCACTGATCGCTGCCATTAATAGTAAGAAAAAAATGAATAATAAAAATGCCATAAATCTATCCAATATAGTGTAGATGCTATAACTTTTGCGCAAACCAATCAATGTACACTTATTGCAATTTTTCTTAACAAAAATATGTAGAAGAATATATATCGGCCTAAACTGGTGAAGAAATTGATTTTTTTACATTTTTTTGGGATATTTATTATAGCAAAAAGTAAAAAACTTTTGTTTTGTTTTTTTCAAAATTGTTGCTCTTTTTTGTTTATTGCGCAAAAAAAACCTGTAGCAGTGATCAAATACCACCAAAAGAAAGCTCTATTTGTGGGAAAAAAAGGACATCAATTTTGTTTGGGTGCAGCGTCACACGATCGCACAATTGTCAGTTAAAGTGATGCAGTGCTGTATCGCAAAAAATGGCCTGGTCGTTAAGACTGCAAATCCTTAAGTGGTAAAAACTTAAAATTTCTGAAAGTAAATTTTCAGGTAGGAGGAGTTACCATAGATTTGAAATTCAATTAGAAGGTTGGTAAGGGGGACAGAATATGGAGTAATGCACCTTAAACAAATATACTACAATGGGGTACTTCTCACATTTGCTGCTTTGCAGAATAAGTTCAATATACCACCTTCTATGCATTCTTATTATATGCAGTTGCAACACGAAGTTAAGGCACAGAGTACTTTCTCGGAATGGCACTTATCTCTCACTCCGTTGTACAGTCTTATTAGGGATGTCGTCTCATCCAAAGGCTTTATTTCACAAAGTTATGTCATGCTTCTACAGTCCTACCTGAGGCAACATCCCCTGAGAGTGATTGAACATTGGGAATGGGATGTTGGTCAACTGGAAGGTGAACAATGGGAGGAGGCCTTTCAGGCTGTGGTCACATGCTCATTAAATATATTGCAAAGGCTAACCTTCTGAGGGTGTATTTTACTCTTCACAGACTAAACTTGATGGGCCTACAAACAGAATCTACTTGTACAAGGTGTAAGCGGGACCACGGGGATCTAATATGCCTTTTGTGCCATTGCCCAAAACTACATTCCTACTGGGTGGGGGTGGTGAATAGGGTCAATTTAGTGTTTCAGGTGACCCTTCCCCTAGACTCAAAGGCCTGTTTATTGGGTATATTGGAAGAGTACAACTGGAAAATGCACACCAGAGAGGCTATACTTAGAGCCTTGTTTCAGACACAAAAGTTTATCATGGTACAGTCAGTAGTCAGAGGACTCCCTACTGTGAGGGAATGGGTTAAAATATAGGTAAACTGTTAAAAATGGAAAAACATATCTACCAACATAGGAGTAATGTGCATAAATTTGAGAGGTTATGGGCAACGTGGCTTGCATTGGTGGATTTGACCATGGTTAGGCTGCTTAGGCTCAATGCTGGCTAGTTTGGTTCATCTATGCAGGGTAAAATTATAGAATACTTGAGAGGTGACAGCTTTGTCTCTGTAAATGCTGCAAAAATAAATGTTTTTTTGGTTTTCCTTTGTATGCAAATTGCCTTTGGTAATGTAATATTGTGTTTAATATTTTTCTGGATTTGATATCAGTGGTGGGTGTGTTTCTGCTGTAACTTACACTGATTTGTACTGTTGCCAATGTATATTGCTGCAATTTCAATAAAAATATTTGTTGGGAGGAAGAGGCGGAGCCGCCGCTGACAGACATGTCCAGCTGAAGGATGAGTGCCAAGGATACACAGTCCAGAGGCTCCTGTAAAACGGCACAGCCTCCTTCCTCACACACAGGCACATCTCATGCTGCTAAGCAGCTGCAGTTACCCTAGGATGCCTATAATGACTCTGACTGTGAATACAGCGTCGCCTTACAAGAAAAACAGATTCCCTACATCCAAATATTTTGTGATAAATTCAAAAAATGTTACAGAAAGCCTTAAGGCAAACTTCAGACTATATAACTGAAAGCCTCACAAAAGTAATCCGTGAGTTAGGCCAGTGCACTTCTGACCTAGAAATCAGAGTGAATGACATGGAAACTAATGTACTGTCCCATGATAATGAATTAGAGACTCTTAAGGAAGAAAACCTTATTCTGCAAACGCTTAGAGGATTATTAAAATAGAGCACGTCGATCAAATCTTTGTATACTAGAAATACCTGAGGCTATTGTTGACGTTCATTCTTCAATGACCACACTTTTCCAAGAATTAACTATTAACATCAATCCCGGTCGAACGTTTGGAGATGGATAGGATTCACAGAGGTTTAATACTACGCAAACCAGAAGTTCCACCTCCTGTTATTATTGCAAAATTCCACAACTCATGGCTGCAGCTAGAGGAAAAGATTCCTTCATCTTTCAAGATCATCCTTATCAGCTTTTTGCTGACCTTTCTACAATTGCTGTGGCTAAAAGGCGTGCACTGAAACCCTTACTTCATAATCTACAGCAACGCCAGATCCCTTATCAATGGGGAGTCCCACTTTCTATCCGCTTTACCTATGAAGGTGTCAAATATTCCTGTAGATCCTCAGATGAACTACAAAAAACTCTACAAGAACTACATATTTTACGTTTTATCTATTTATTTTATCCCCTCCCCTCTTCCCCCCTTCCTTCTCCCCTCCCCTCTTCCCCCCTTCCTTCTCCCCTCCCCTCTTCCCACCTTCCCCCCCACCTTAAGCCAGTGAGATACATATTTTCTCGATTAAAACCTTGTTTACTTAAATTTATCTTTAGAAAAATCTAGTTATTTTTTAAATTGAATACTTCTATTGTTATATATTTAATGATCCTGTTTATCAATAACACTATTTTCCTTCTTCTTTACTGGCAATCCTATGATAAGTAATTTTAAAGTAATTTTTCCCTAGGGTTACCTGTAGGTATTTATACTCATCTTACAGTAAAGTTGTTAATAGCTAATTAACCTTTTATTCATTTTTTTATCCTTGCTCATTTTTTTTTTTCACGGCCGAACTTGGTTGTCTAAGTATTTCTCTTTTTCTGTATATAGAGCTAGGCCGTTGGGGTCTCGAGAGATTGTCACTCCTCCCCCTATCATTCTGTCCTAAGATAAACCTTCATTCTGACCTATTATTATTGAAGGACCTCCTCGGATAGATACTAGGCCTCTGAGTTAGCGCTTTTTTTACGCACTCAGTACGCCGCCTTTTTACTTTTCTTATTTGCACAGTTTACTTACGAATATTTGACTATATGACTCTTACTCTCCCTTTCTTCCTCTTTATTCTGTCTCTACTCCCCTCTTGGTTATTGCCCCCCACCCCAGGGTAATTGTAGACTTACAATCTATGAATGCAGTATACTACAATATTTCCTTTAAGATTTACAGATGGCCCCCTTAAATGTCCCTACGCTAAATGTACAAGGTCTAAATATCCCACAAAAGTGAACTAAAGTTTTTCGCTCCTTGGCTTCCTCAAAAGCACATGTATGCCTCTAAGAAACCCATTTCGCAGATAGGACGACCCCTAAATATTTTGGTTCTCTTATCCCCAAGTTTGCACAGCCTCTGCCAAGACTAAACAATGAGGGGTGCCAAAAGCATTTCAACATACTACACGCTTTTCTCTTCTGACAGAGATCAAAGACCCAGAAGGTCATTATCTTATACTTACAGGCTATCTATTCGATTCTCTAATCACAGTGATAACCTACTATTCTCCTAACAAAATTCCATCCTCATTCCTCTCCCACATATTACAGGTAATTGATACTCATAAAACGGGCAAACTTTTAATCTGTGGAGACTCAAATCAAGTCCTTTATCCTTTTTTAGATAAATCCCCAACTCCTATTGCATCTAGTTCCCAATCTCGTGAGTTCCAAAAACTTCTTCAACAACACTCTTTATTAGATTCTTCTGAAACCAATCCCGCTAGACGCCAATTTAATTTTTATTAAATAAATTTTATAAATTATTTTCCTGTATTGATCACATTTTGATCTCAGTAGGCATGACCCCTGAACTCCTTTCTTCATCTATTATCCCTTTTATATGGACTGACCACTGTGCTGTACTTTCAACTTTCACTTTTCTAATACCCAAAACACAAGATTCTACATGGCATATTAATGATTTAATCCTATCTCATCCATCACACTCCTCTGATCTAGAAATAGCCATAAAAGATTACCTGGCCAATAATGAGACCCTGATATATCCCCTCTAACCCTATGGGAAGCTCATAAACCTGTTCCCTATGAGGTTTGAATATGCCAAGCCTCATTTCTTAAAATAGAAAAACGACAACTAAAACAAAAATTAGAAGCAGAATTTGATACTTGCCACACAATCTTTCAATCTAATCCTACCCCTGTGACTAAATTACAGCTTGATAAAGCCCATTTAAACCTTGACCTTTTTATCAGAACCTGTAGATAAAATGTTATGTAAGTCTAAACATAAATTTTACCTTAAAGTGAATAAACCAGACACTCTTTTAGCCCGAGCACTTAAAAAAGCTAAATCATGACAAATACCCATCTGTCTCTGATCTTTAGATATCAAAAAAGCATTTGATACCGTTTCATTGCATTACCTACATTTCGTCCTGCAGCATTGGGGATTTGGTCCTCATTTTCTTAGCTGGGTCCCCTCATTATACAAAAATCCCAAAGCTATGTTAAATATGCCAGATATAAATCAAGCCTATTTGACATCTGTAGGGGTACGCATCAGGGATGTCCACTTTCCCCACTCTTATTTGCCCTACTTATTGAACCCCTTGCTCAATCAATCTGTACTGACCCCTTTATTAAAGTTCTAGATTTAGTTAGTCATCAACATAAACTTTGCCTATTTGCTGACAATATCCTAATCTTTATGTCATCCCCTCATATTTCAGCTCCTAATCTTAGAAGGAAAACTTGATCACTTTGCCCACATATCTGGTCTAATTTTTAACTCTAAAAAAATGTATAGCCTTAAATATATCTTTACCTACTCATATTTTACAACAAGTGCAAACATCCCTCCCTTTCTCATGGTCCACTTCATGCCTTCTCTACCTAAGGATAACTCTCACACCCAATCTTTCTGAAATTTTCACTGCCAATTATCCTCCAATTTTGCATCAAATATCTTATATTCTGACACAATGGTCCTCTCTACCATTATCTCGGATGGCTATACTCCCAAAATGTTTTCTTTTTTGAGTTTTACCTATCCCTGTTTCAGCATACTTTCTCAGAAAACGTAAGGCATTAACTTTCGTTTGGGGCTCCTTGAAACCCTGTCTGCCCAAACACACTCTTTACCTTCCAAAGCTCAGAGAGGGACTAGGGTTTCCTAATTTGACACACTTATTACCATGCAGCTCAATTAGCCCATATCCCTAAATATCATGCAAAACATGAAATTCCGCTTTGGGTTGCACTGGAATCAATAGCTTGTGACCCACTTTCAAAAACCAACCTTGTATAGTCTAATTCCTCTGAGCACAAAAACTCTAGAATCCTATAAGTAAACATACACTAGCCATTTGGGATACATGTAAATTAGTAAATGGACTACAATCTCCCCATATACCTCTTTTATCATTAATTAAAAATCTACTTTTCTATCCTGCATGGTCTTCCCCTAAATCTTTTAAAGCATGGACCTCCACTAATCTAACTCAACTCTGTGAACTAGCATCCTCTACTTCATTCAAAACTTTCCCTGACTTATGTGAAAGTCACAAACTTCCTAATTCAGAGCTCTTTCAATATCTTCTTCAAGAATTCATTTAGATAAATTAACACACTTTGAAAATATATGTAAACGCGACCCACACACTAAGGGACTTCTTTCAACTATTTACACTCATCTTATTACTAAACCCAACTCAGACCCACCATCATATGTGGCTAAGTGGGAGATGGATCTTGGATTTTTGTTGAAAGCAGCCGATTGGGATAAGATTTGGATCACACCTAGGTCATGCTCACAAAATATAGCTGCCTTAGAGACAAATTACAAAGTACTCCCGCGGTGGTATTTGGTCCCTGTCAGAATTGCAAAATATGCTCCAAATTATTCTCCATCTTGTTTTCTTGGCCGTAGTGATCTAAGATCACATCTCCAGGTAGCAAAAAAATTCTGGGAAGATGTATTTATTATGATTTCAACACTGTTTGAAATTCCTATCAATGCTGATCCTACAATAGCACTTTTAACTTTAAACCGACCACTCTCTCCTACCGCCAATTCAAACTCCTATTACAGATGACTACAGCCGTGAAACAAACAATTGCCAAAGCTTAGAAATCCCTGTTCTTAATAATTGCTGAAACTAAAAATAGAATCAATCAAGCAATGATCTATGCCAAAACAGAGGCTATAACTCAAGATAAAATATCCAACTTTGAGAATATATGGAATCCCTGGGTGACTCACTTTTTGCCTTCCAATTTTGATGCTTCCCTACTAAGACCTTGGTAATCTTGATTTATACTTCCAGAGTTTTGCAGGGTGTTGCAGAGTAGTGCAGAGTAGTGCAGAGTATTGCGGGGTGTTGCGGAGCAGTGCAGAGTAGTGCAGAGTATTGCAGGGTATTGCAGAGTATTGAGGGGTATTGCAGAGTATTGCGGGGTATTTCAGAGTATTGTGGGGTATTGCAGAGTATTGCAGAGTATTGTGGGGTATTGTGGGGTATTGCAGAGTATTGTGGGGTATTGCAGAGTATTGCGGGGTATTGCAGAGTATTGTGGGGTATTGCAGAGTATTGCGGGGTATTGCAGAGTATTGTGGGGTATTGCAGAGTATTGTGGGGTATTGCAGAGTATTGCAGAGTATTGTGGGGTATTGCAGAGTATTGTGGGGTATTGCAGAGTATTGTGGGGTATTGCAGAGTATTGCGGGGTATTGCAGAGTATTGTGGGGTATTGCAGAGTATTGTGGGGTATTGTAGAGTAGTGCAAAGTATTGCAGGGTAGTGTTGGGTATTGCAGGGCATTAGAGTATGGAGGGATGGCTGAGCATGGATGGATGGCTTGATGTGACTGTATTTGTCACTGAGCAGCGCTGTGGGCACTACACATCCAGCCCACAGCGCTGCTGCCATCCGATCCCTCCCCCTCTCCTCCCCTCTGTACAGATCGGTACAGAGAGGGTAGAGAGGAACCGGCGTCATGACATGACGCCGGTTTGTTTACATGTGATCGCTCCATCATTTGACGGAGCGATCACATGGTAAACGGCCGCGATCAATGGCTGTTTATCGTGATCTGTGATGCTCCGGGTCCTCTGGACCCGTCAGTCACGGATGTTCTCGGGTGCGCGCCCCAGGGGGGCGTGCGAGAGCAGGATTCTGGGAGGACATCCATGGATGCCCTCCCAGGATAAGCCGACCACGCTGTAGCCGTCTTTCGACTATGGACCGGTCGGCATGTGGTTAAAGCAGTGGTCATCATCCCTGTCCTCAGGGCCCACTAACAGGCCAGGTTTGCAAGATAACTGAAATACATCACAGGTGATATCATTTGCTGCTCAGTGATTACAGTATTCTAGTCTGCATCTCTCCAAGGTAATACATAAAACATGGCCTGTTAGTGGGCCCTGAGGACAGGGTTGATGACCACTGCTTTAAAGTAGAGGAATCCTCTCCGAGACCCCTCCTATTGCCCAGTAGGAATCTGACCTCCAACAAACATTCACTGATGCCCAATGGAAAACAGCCATTCGCTATTCCCAGAGTGTCACCCATTGTATCAACCACTGGGAGATGTCTCTGAAGATTTTATTCCGCTGGTGTTTAACTCCATATTGTTTAGCTAAGTTTTCCCCTGAAAACTCATCCTTTTGCTAGAGGGGATGTGGACATACTGGCACTCTTTCACATGTATTTTGGGCTTGCAAGGGCCGCACTAGCTACTGGAAAAAAGCCTTCCAGCTTATTTCCCAAATCGCTGGGATTCTTACTAAACCTGACCCAGTACTAACTTTACTACACTTAGGCATTGAGAACCTACCCATACATTTCTTCAGCATCACAATCTCGAGCGCGAACCCAGCCTAATTGTTGAAAAAAAAAGGATTTTAATGCGTATACAAGCAACAAAATATTTAAAGCAAATGGCAATTTCAAAAATAAAATCTTATTGTAAAATTGTGTACATGTAATCCATATATCTATATTAAGTAAGACAGTCTAGTAAATTGTTTAATACCACAGAGCTACAGTAGAAAGTATGAATTGAGCAATGAAAGGTAAAGAATTCCCTAGCTTAGCATATATTTGTAAATGTATTTCTCCAATGTCGTCATTGCCTAATATATGGTTGGAGAATTCCATTTTCACTTCTGCTCTCAATCTTCTTATCCTCATTAGCTTACTGTCAGCCGCAGATTTGATTGACAGGTAAATCTTCTTACATTTAATATCTAAGTGCTACTTAGTTTATACGTTTAATGTGACACAATAAAAAAAGTTCTGTAAAATTAGTTATGTTTGCACTAATAAAGTAGATTTATTAAAGAAAAAGTCCCTTTAATGCAGACCACGTAAAATACATCAATATTTTGTCAAGTTTTAGTTTACAGGAATGTGTCTCTTAATAGTTTAACAGTAGCCTTCCAGTTATGAGTCCTGGTATGGGCTTTCTAGTTATGAGTACAGTCATGGACTTCCAGTTATAGTATCAGCTTCTATTTATAACATGTCAACATATACAGTAATTTAGGGTGTATATTAAAATAAGTGCAAGGTACATATATTTTTTTTTTATTATTATTTTGAGCATTTCAGAAAATTCCAAACATTATCTTGAAACATATACAATGCAATTTATCTTATCAGTTCCCGTCCTCTTCCCTCCAATAGCACAATAGAGGGAGGGGGACAGGAACCACACAAAAGGAAAAAGAAAGAGGAAAAAAGGAAGGAAAAAAAGAGGGAAGTCGGGGGTAGGGGGAGGGGGACCTATGATAAATGTAAAATTATAGAACTATCGGGGAGGTACAGAAACTATAAGGTTAATCACACAGGTTGAACTGGATTGAATATTGTCTTTTTTCAGCCTTACCTAATATGTAACTGTGTAGCTATGTACCGTATATACTCGAGTATAAGTCGAATTTTTCAGCACATTTTTTTGTGCTGAAAGTGCCCCCCTCGACTTATACTTGAGTCAAGCACTTTTCTGCAGCAAAAAATTTCATTTTCCGAACCGACTTTGGGGCCCCGTATCTCAGGGCCACTTGGTGCTAGGTACCACAACATATCCAAAGATGAAGTTCCTAGCACTAAGTGGCCCCGAGATACGGGGCCCCAAAATCGGTTCGGAAAATGTCATTCTCTGCTGCAGAAAAGTGCTTGACATTTTCTGAACTGATTTTTGGGGCCCTGTATCTCGGGGCCACTTGGTGCTAGAAACCCCAGCTTTGGAAATTTTATGGAGCTAGTTCGACTGGGTTTGCACACCAAATTTGGGGTTCCTAGCACTAAGTGGCCCCGAGTTACAGGGCCCCAAATTCGGTCAACTGTGTCCATCTGCAGCAATGTCATTTCAGGACCCTTTGGGTTCAGAGACCCCAAATTTTGGCTGCAGCTAGGGGGCATCTAGGAACCCTTAACTACCAAGTTTGAAGTTCAGGGGACCTATAGCTGCAAATGGGCACAGTGAGGCATGCAAATGGGCACAGTGATGCTGCAAATGGGCATTGTTGACCCTCTTTTCCACTTACAGTAGCTGTGCATTTCTCACCCTCGTCTTATACTTGGGTCAATAAGTTTTTCCCATTTTTTTTGTAGTAATTTAGGGCCTCGACTTATACTGGGAATGACTTATACTCGAGTATATACGGTAATCAATATGCATTAATAAGGCATACTCTGATTTACCATCAGGGTCTGATATTATTTCATATTATAGTTTAATTTCCTTAAATTCAGACCATTTTGCCCATGTCTTAATATATTTCCTGGGCAGCCCTTTATCTCTACAGGTTATTTCTTCCATTAGACGGAGTTTGTCAACCCTTCATAGCCACTGTGAGATAGTAGGTATTCAACTATTTCCCCAGTATAGTGGAATCAAATATTTACAAGCGTTTAACAAACATGGGGTCATAGACATCTTGTATTGCTCTGTTTCATTCAAACATTTAAGTAAAAATGTTAATGGTTCAGGTTCAATTACTCGGCCCAGTATCAGAGAGATCACCTTCACCACTTCTTTCCAAAATGGCCAGATTTTAGAGCAGAACCACCATACGTGCCCATGTGTAGCTCACTCTCCACACTCCCTACAACACAGGGGCGAGGTCGAGTCAGACATTGCATGTCATTTTACTGGTGTATAATGCCATTGAGTTAAAAGTTTAAAGTTTACCTCCATAATTCTACTCGAGGTGGCAGGCACAAGAAATTGTATTATCTTATCTTTTTGTTTATCTGTAAGTGCAATTTGCAAATCTTTTTTCCCACCAACCTATATAATCTGGTTACCCAGGGTATTACAGATTCATCAAAGCTTTGAGAAAAAGAAAAATACAATGTTGTGGTTGATTTTTATATTGCATAATTGCTTCAATAGGATTCAGTTCTTTTAACGAATGAATGGTCTGAGAGAGATTCCAAATAAATTGAGACAACTGTATGGATCTCCATTTGTCAATAAATGTTGGCTGATCTACTCCACATAGGGACTTAATTGGTTTAATTTTTGAGTCTTTTAATGCTTGGTGTAATAGCGGTGCTACCTCTGGGAACCATTATTTAGAGCCCTTATTAAGTACTCCCGGCATGAAATATTAATGTTTAAGCAAGGGTATTAGTGGAGAATTATATTCCCAACCATACCGAGTATGTAGGGAGTCCCATATTGCTAGGGGTGATTTATTCAGGGGAGATATTGTGGCCACCGGCCCTCTCAAAGGTTGTGGTATCCATGGTACTACTGATAAGTCAGTATCTGCTAGTGCCATTTCAAGTTCTACCCAGAGTCTAGTCTTTTTAGCACATTTGCAGTCTGCCATACGGGTTAGTGCAATTGCTTGATAATATCATTTAAAATTTGGTAAAGCCGGCCCCCCTAGCTTTTTAGAATGGTATAAGATGTTATGAGATATTCTAATACCCTGTCCCTTCCAAATATAATGTGCTATAGATGACTGTGGCATCGAAAAAAATCCTCTAGGAACACCAAAGGGTATCATTTGGAATACATATAGGACTCAGGGAAGAACATTCATTTTAACAACATTAATCTTACCCAGCCAAGAATGGCAAAGGGAAATCCATTTATGTAAATCTAGTTTAATTTTTTTAAGTAGATCAAGATAATTATATTGGAATAAGTTGTTAAGGCTAGGTGTAAGATGGATATCTAAATACTTTAAGGTGTAAAAGGGAATGAGGTTTTTAAAATTTCAGCTTCGTGCGTAGGTATTGATATATTTAGTATTTCAGATTTAGTCATATTTATTTTAAAATTGGATATACTGTATTTTGAAATTCTCGCATTAAGCCCAATAACTTTGGCAATGTAATCTTTAGTTACTGAACATAAAGGTACATATTAAAAAATTCAGACATAACATATACAATTCAAGAACAGAGGAGTTGAGTTATTCTAATGGTATTGGTTGGAGGTAATCTACACAATGATACCTTAACCACTTGCCGCCCGCCTATTTACAAGATGACGGCGGCAAAGTGGTTTGATATTCCTGACCGGACGTCATAAGACGTGATCAGGATATCGAGCCGCTGCGGGCTCCGGGGACACGCATCGCAGCGATCGTTGTTGCGTGGTGTCAGTCTGACACCCCGCAACACCGATCTAGGTAAAGAGTCTCTGACGGAGACTCTTTACCACGTGATCAACCGTGTCCAATCACGGCTGATCACGATGTAAATAGGAAGAGCCGGTGATCGGCTTTTCCTCACTCGCGTCTGACAGAGGAGAGCCGATCTGCTGCTCTCCTGATGGGGGGGTCTGTGCTGATTGTTTATCAGTACAGTCCCCCCTCGGATCCCGCCCAGGACCACTAGGGAAGCCGCCCAGGACCACCAGGATGGCCACCACACTGGACCACCAGGTATGCCCCCTAGACACCCAGGGAAATACCACTATGTGCCCAGGCAGCTGCCAGTCTGTGCCCAGGCAGCTGCCAATCAGTGCCCACTCCAATGCCTACCATTGCCAGTGCCACCAGGGATGCCTATCAGTGCCTCATATCAGTGCCATGTATCAGTGTCCATCAGTGCCACGTATCAGTGCCCATCAGTGCCCATCAGTGCCGCCTATCAGTGCCCAGCAGTGCTGCCTATCAGTGCCGCCTATCAGTGCCACCTATCAGTGTCACCCTATCAGTGCCCATCAGTGCCCATCAGTGCCACCTTTCAGTGCCCATCAGTGTCGCCTATCAGTGCCCATCAGTGCCACGCCGTGCCACCCATAAGTGCCCATCAGTGCTGCCTATCAATGCCCATCAGTGCTGCATATCAGTGCCACCCATCAGTGCCGCCTACCAATGCCCATCAGTGCCGCATATCAGTGCCCATCGTCAGTGCCGTGTGCCTGCTCATTGGTGCCACCTCATCGGTATCAGTGCCTGTCAGTGCCGCCTTATCAGTGCCCATCAGTGAAAGAGAAAACTTACTTATTAACAATTTTTTTTAACAGAAACAAAAGCAAAACTTTTATTTTTATCAAAATTTTTGGTCTTTTTTTATTTGTTTAGCAAAAAATAAAAACCGCAGAGGTGATCAAATACCACCAAAAGAAAGCTCTATTTGTGGGAACAAAATGATAAAAATGTAGTTGGGTACAGTGTAGCATGACCGCGCAATTGTCATTCAAACTGCGACAGCGCTGAAAGCTAAAAATTGGTCTGGGCAGGAAGGGGTATAAGTGCCCTGTATTGAAGTGGTTAAAAATGTTAAAGTTGGGGCAATTTAGTAAGATAGGAGAATTCCAGAGCTCGTAGAGCTGCTCATGGGAAATCTTGCAGCTCTGTAGATAATGTATTGTAGTGCATTGTTAACAACTTTAAGTGCTATTTTGAAAAGTGCAAAGCCATTCTATATTAGTTAAGCCCTCGGTGTTATATAGTGAGTGGTATCATCAAGAAAGGAAGATATTAGAGAGTCAGACAGTAATTAAGGAGTGTGTCTTAGGGAGTAAAGCAAAGTTTAGTAGTCTAGTTGTAACAACTCATACAGGACTTTATTTTCATGTTAAATAGAATGTTTAAATAAAATAAAATTAAATTGAAAACCAATATTAAAGTGATACTAAAGTCTAATTTTTATTTAAAAATAGCAAACATGTTATACTTACTTGATCTGTGCAGTGGTTTTGCACAGAGCAGCCCAGATTCTCCTCTTCTCTGGTCCTTCGCCGGCGCTCCTGGCCCCTCCCTCCTGCCTCCACAGCTGCTCGGTGTGGCCATTTAGACATTGAGCCATGGTTTGCCCCCCTCTCTCTCCTCATTGGCTCATTGACTTTGATTGAGAGCAACAGGAGCCAATGGCGCCCCATTGCTGTCTCAGCCTATGAGGAGGGAGAGTCCCGGGAAGCCGAGACTCTCGTGCAACATTGCTGGATCAAGATGGGCTCAGGTGAGTATTAGGGCGGCTGAGGGGGGCTGCTGCACACTGAAGGTTTTTATCTTAATGCACAGAATGCATTAAGATAAATAAACCTTCTGACTTTAGAACTACTTTAAAGTGTTTGTTATTCCAAAAAAAATCCATATACATATTAGGGTATTTATATAGTTTTCTCAGTAAATGTAGCCTTTGGTGTTTTTATTTTATACATTACTGGTAAATAGCTGATGATCCTCACTGTTCACCTTGCTTGAATGGTCAATTTGCAACCCTCAGCTTTTAATCTTACAGAACACAATGCCTGTCATGCCTGTAGTTCAATGGTCAGTCTTGATCACGCTACCCTCCCAGCCCTGACCAGTTTGATTGACAGGAGTTAATAGCAGGAGCTTCACTATCAATAACTGTATGTCATGCAATTGCAAGCCCTCTACTTGTTTGATATTAGCTCCAAGCAGGAGGCTTACTATCAGTATCCTTATGTTATGCCACTGTCTGCCCTCTGCTTGCATTTAGCTTTTTCCTTTTTGGATGTTTGTCTTCTTGCAGTAAACCCAAAGAAACCAACCCAGTAATAATGTGTTTTTACTAAGCAAGAATGATGCACCTACCAACTATTTACAGTTACAAGAAAACACTACAAGATTTAAAGAGTGACAGCAGTCTGTATGCGGTTGGGATATATTAAAACTACTTAGTGTATGTTATAGCTGGTCCACAATTTCCTTAGCGATCAGGGCTTTGCGTATTAGGCAGTCACTGTCTCTCTCGTAGTGTAGCTTTAGTGTTGTCTTATGGTAGAGTTCTCCTTTCAGTTTTGGCGCAGGCCTTTTTATCTTGAAAAGCGTGTAACACTTCCCACTTAGTAGTACACCAGTCTCTATGAGGAAAGTGTTTCTGCCTGCAAATTCTTGATGGCAGCATAGTACTATAAATGCCATAAGTCAGCTATGTCAAATGGTCAGATTATTGTTGATTCTTTTTGACACAACTACTATAAAGCTAAGATTCTGTGTTTAACCAGAACTCCTCTAAACAATGGGAACAGCTCTGCTTTGTCAGTAGTTTAATGTAGACACACATAAACCAATGCTATTTTACTTCCCTATTGTTTTAAGGGACATCCTTATGCGAACACTTGCTTAATTAAACAATAGCATGTGAAAATATGTTCCCACATGAAAACTGAAAATTACAAATCTGGCTATGAAATCACAGCTTTATTGACAGGTGGTCCAGGTAGGAGGCTTGCTGTTGTCAATATACAGTACCAACCGTGGAAAGCATCCCAGCTGCCCTTAGGTCATGCCACTCTCTGTCCTCTAAAATTGCAGCAATGCCCCCACACTCTGGAAATAATGGGAAAAGCAGCTGTGTGTGGTCATGTGATTTCTTAATAAAAGTTAACAGAAAATGTACTAGTTGCTATTTTTTTTTTAGAAGTATGCTGTATTGTTTCACAGTTCAAAACATTGTTGACATTTAATATCATGTTTTTCATTATATACAGTATGTTCACATACAGTATATGTTAATAATGACATTTTATAGGTACCTGACTTTCCAGTAGAAGACCACACAGGAAGTGTTTCTTGTGGAATTTTGAGTGAGGATTAACCAGAAAAGTTATTTGTCTAGATGGAGCATGTACACTATGTTCTCCTCTCATTTCCTGTGTGTCCTACAATGTTTAAAATCTATACCCATTCACATTGAATTCCATCCAAAATTGGCTGATGTGTCATGTTTTTAGCCAAAAAAGCTCCACTGCATACAGACTTAAGTAAATCCTCTTTGAAATAATACATAGTGTAACTATAGGCAAAATAAAAAAATTACATATACAGTAAAATGTCTTTTGCATTAACACAGCAGTTCCCTGTAAGGCCCTTTCACACGTGTGGACCGTATGTCCGTATTTCATCCATCCGTTTTCGGATGAAATACGGACATACGTGCATGCCTATGGGATAGCGGGTGTCTGCGGATGAACATCCGCTGACACCCTATATCATCCGTCCCCGCTATTGTCCGATTCTGCAGACGGAGGAAAATCCTATTTTTCTATCCTTCTGCAGAGCGGATCGGATGAACACGGACAGACGGTCCGTGTTCATCTAATCCCCCATAGGGGAGAGCAGAGATCTGACAGGGCGGTGTGCAGTGTGACAGTGTGCAGGGACCGCCCTGTCAACCGCCGGCTCAGCGGGGATCAACGGAGAGATCCCCGCTGAGCAAGCGGATGTTCACGGGTCAGATCAACACAGATCCGCACGTGTGAAAGGGGCCTTACATTGTTTTATTATGTAGTGATCCTGTCAGGACAACCATTATATTACCATTTATTTTTACAAAGTCACAATGCTGTTCGATCTTCAAGAAAATTATACAACAATATTTTAGAACTGTGGAAAGACTTTGATTTGACCACATACTGCAACTGCCGTATTTGTTAGACAAGTTAGTCTGTTAAAGGAGTGGACCTTTACAGCAGTAATTAACCCAAAAGCAAACATTTATTATATTTCAGCTTACCAATTCTTAGAGGAGATGGCTATGTTAACTTTCTTTTTAGGCTTTCTTTCTTCTGTTTTTATCTGGTGATCCAGCCAGCAAGTGTGTTGTTTTTCAAAGCACAAGCTCTCCCATAGAATGTATCAGTTTTTAATGGATGAGACCAACCACTTAACACTGACAGTCATGATTAAAATGATCTGCTTTTTTATTCATGCATTGTTTGGGATTTAATACCACTTTAATTTAAAACTGCATATCAATATAACTAATATATATTGACAGTTTAAAATATATCGAAATGATTTCTGTTAAAGTTTAGCTTGTCCCAGCCCACCTCCTGAGCCTCCCTATGGGTAAATGAAACCCATCCATTAAATAATCTATGAGGAAGCTCAGGAAGTGAAAGAACTAGACTTATGCAGATTGATACAGCACAACTAAAAAGCAGAAAATATTGGCCTTCTATTGTATCCTAGTTACAGAGCTCTTTACCTTGGTTGAGGCCTGCTTTGCTATGATAAGTTGACAAGGAAGGTGCAGATCCTAAACTTTGAAAGCATTTATCACATGAACCTAAGTGTTCTTAACTGAACTTATAAGTAGGTTCCTTTAACCATTTTGCTGCCAGTCCCTGTGCTCCATTTTGTACACTCAGGTGATAAGACCATTTTTGCCATTTTTCCTTTGCTTTTTTATTTTTCACTTATAGCTTTCCGAATTTGTGAAAGACCACCCAAACAATATATTTTCTGAAAGCAAGTGATCAGTAGAATAAAAAGAAGGTGCTACTGATTTTTAGACCCCGTGGTATTTGTGCAAATGTTTATCAAACCAATATATTTGCAAAAAATACACTAAAACCATTATTAGCAGATAAAAACACAGCTAATTTTACAAAATTGGTGCTAAATAACTACTAAATATAAAAGCTTAACTGGTATGGAGTTAATAAATAACAAAAAATTACATTTTTACATTGCGCCTTTTTGGAAAATGGTGAAAATCGAACGTACGCAAAAATGTAAATATCTAAATTTCACAAAAAATCTGAAGGTTTTCATTTTTCCCTTACAGCTTTCAGAATTTGTGAAAGAGCCCCAAAACCATATATTTTCTGAAAACATATGACCTCTAGAATAAAAAGAAAGTACTACTGATTTTTTTAGACTCTGCGGTATTTGTGCAAATGTTTATCAAAACAATATATTCACAAAAAATACACTAAAATCATTATTAGCAGATTGTCAAAAACCATGAAATCAGGCCGAGACAGAAGTACAGTTAAATCTCACTTGTTTAATAATAAAAGTAAAAATAGTCATAGTCAAAACCTAGCCAAAGTTCAGTAACCGGTTAACGGATAGGCAGCCAAGCCAGAAGTCAGGGATCAATGTAGTAGAACAGCAAGCAGGATCTGGAGCCAGAAGGGATGTCAGCAAAGCAGGTCTTGAACAGGATCGCAGGAGATCATTTTTGTGATGTTGACCAAGGCGAAGGCAGAGCTCCTCTGGACTGGATGGCTTAAGTAGGCAGGACTGATGAGCAGGATATTATCAACAGCTGAGTAACTGTGGAGAGATAGGAGCTGGCAATTAGCCGACAGCTCAGAGGAGGAAGGGCTGAGCCCAGCCATGACAGTACCACCTCCTCAATGACCCATCCCCCTCGGAGGACCAATGGTGAAAATGTCTATGGAAATCACGGAGGACAGAGGCATGTACGTCCAAGGATGAGACCCAAGAGCATTCCTCTGGACCGTAACCTTTCCAATGCACCAGGTACTGTATGCTCCCACAGAACCTACGGGAGTCAACAATGGACTGTACTTCATACTCCTCATGGTTCTCAACCTGGCTCTACAGGGACTTGGAAAATATGAGGATACCTTCGAGATAAACCACCACACATAACTGCAACAAATCTCAGAGGACATCATTAATAAATTCCTGGAAAACTGCCGGGGCATTACAAAGGCCAAAAGGCATTATGAGGTACTCACAATGGCCTGTTCTGGTATTAAACGCAGTTTTCCACTCACCGCCCTCCTTAATACTCACAAGATTGTATGCCCCTCTCAAATCAAGCTACGTGAAAATTGTTGCTCCCTTGAGACGGTCAAATAATTCCAGAATCAAAGGGATCGGATAGGCATTCTTAATCGGGAAACAATTAATCAATACAAGAGTTCCACACTTTTCTTCTTCACAAAGAAGAAACCAGAACCAGGAGGAGATGAGGATTTGTGGATGAAACCTCGAGAATGGGCGTCTACAACATACTCCTTCATGGCCTTATCCTCCAAGACTGTCAAATTGTAAACCCAGTCACGAGGGAGTATGGCACCAGGTTGAAGGTCAATTGCGCAATCATACGGCCGGTGTGGAGGCAAACTACCGGTTTGACCTTTGTCAAAGACATCACTAAAATTGCGGTACTCCTCCGGCAGGGAGGAGAGTAAAGAAGTGCACAGGACCTTGGCTACCTTCTGGAAGCATGTCTCACTGCATTGTGGTGACCAGGAGAGAACCTCAGCACGGAATCAATCAAAAGAGGGGTTGTGCTTCTGTAAGCAAGGATAACCAATAACCACCGGAAACTTACTTAACAATTAGAAATAACTTGGAATTGGATTATCTCATGGTGAAGAGCCCCTACGGCCATGGATAACGGAACCGTCTCATGAGTCACATGGGCAGGCTGTAGAGGTCTCCCGTCAAGAACCTCAATGGCAAATGGAGTGTCATGCAGCGGAATCAAGTGCTTTGATACAAAGGCAGCATTGATGGTATCCGAGAGACCATGAGAAAAAGCAGCCACGAGGGCCTCATTGTTCCAGGCAACCTCTGCTGCCAGAGTATGGAATTCAATGGCGTAGTTAGCAACAGTTCTCGTACTCTGTTCGATGGACATCAGGCACTTGGCAGCAGAAGCAGAGCATGCGGGAACATCAAATACCCTTTTAACAAAGCCACAAACTCAGGGGAGCTCAAGACAACAGGTTTTTGCGTCTCCCAAAGAGGGTTTGCCCAGGCCAAGCCTCTCTCAGAAAGCAAAGATATCACGAAACGTACTTTGCTTCTGTCCGTGGGAAACGCCTGGGGCAGCATCTCAAAGTATATCTCAACCTGGTTGAGAAACCTTCTGCATTGGACTGGATCACCCCCAAATCGCTGGGGAAGCAGAGCAGAACCAGATATACCCCTTATAGAGGTAAAATGGGCGGGTGCCTGCACAGAGACTGGAGCAGCAGCAGGGTTGGCTTGCAACATAGATTGTACCGGGGCAGCCACAGTGGAAGATTTCAGGTGAACTGTGCGACTCAGGAGCATTTGTAACGCCATGACAAACTGATCCATGCGGTGATCCAGTTCATCCAATCTAGAAAAAATATTACCAACAAGTGGATTGACTGCATCTTCCAAATTTATGGCCATTACCTACTGTCGGAAACCATGAAATCAGACCGAGACAGAAGTTAAATCTCACTTGTTTAATAATAAAAGTAAAAATAACAACCGTAGCCAAAGTTCAGTAACCGGAATGGATAGTCAGCCAAGCCAGAAATCAGGGATCAATGTAGGATCTTCTGTAGGTCCATATGGCGTACAAAATTGGCAGTGATAGGGTTAAAACTTTGCACTGTTATTTTCCTCAATGTATGAATTAAGCTATTGGCTACAATAGTGGTGATCATTTCTCCCTCTCCTGTGAGAGGCATCAGGTCTCTATCTTCTTTGCTCATCTTTTAAAAAATGCTGGGGCTTTAATTAAGTTTGTTACATTTTTGTACAAAGCTTTTCTTATTTTCATTCAAGTTTTCTTAGCCCCACTAACAGACACCACTTTGAAGTATACTGTATGTCAAGCTCCTACTGTCATGCATGATTTTCTGAAAGCAGAGAAGAAATGTCCCCAATATTATTAATATTGGCTACTTTTGCTGTTTTTCAAAATATCAAAACCATCTTTAAATTATTTAATTTGTTTAATTAATTTGATTTTGGGAACCTTATTCTGCAATGAGTGCAAAATGACAAATGAGACAAATGAGTTGTGACTTATACCTGACTAGCATAGGTGTTCTGCTTTCTTCTTTGTCGATTGTGCTGCATGGAGGCTGCCATATTATGTAATGTGCACAATATAGCAGATAAATAGTGCTCTGTCTATTCTGACATCATAATTAGTGGTCCTAATTATGTTCTGATAGATTAAACATTTTGAACCAAGCTTAAAGCGGAGTTCCACCCACTTTTGAGAGGTGGTCTTAAATGAAAGACCACCTCTCCACTGCTCATTTATGGCTAGGTAAATTTTTTTTTCTTCTAACTTACCTTTTTATGAAGTACAGCCTGTACTCCCTATCCATCCTGTCCATGGCACAGGATGTTATATCCTCTTCTTCGGTGAGCCCCCCCGATGTCTTCTGGGACATGTGTGTGTCCCAGAAGACAGCCGGCCATTCACAAAGCGCTGAACAACTCGCGCATGAGCAATAGGAAACGGTCAGTGAAGCCGCAAGGCTCCACTGCCTGTTTCCCTTAATTAGAATGGCAGCACCTGCACCCGATCCAGTGGATGGATCGGCCTCAGGCGACCGACATCGCAGGCTCCCTGGACATGTAAGTGTCCTTATTAAAAGTCAGCAGCTACAGTGTTTGTAGCTGCTAACTTTAAAAAAAAAAATGCGGGTGGAACACCGCTTTAAAGGCTAAATTCACCTTTGGAAAAAGAAGTAATGCTATTTTTTTTGCAGATAACAAAATGTGTTTTTTATATTCTTTCCTCTGGAGCCTGCAGGGCATTGCACTGTGAGCAGTCTGCTCCTGCAAAGTCTCAGGATAGCTGTCTGCCTGTACCTCCAATACAGGCAGGAAGTTACTTGAGAGCAGAAAATCAATGAACTACGAGGACGCTCACTAGCACCCTCGTAGTCTATTGAGAACTAGAAGCCATCAGCCACAATGACTGACAATACTTGTAGTCTATTCATTCACAGGAAACTGTGAATGAATGACGTGGCTGTGTGGGCGGAGGCACATTGTTTTCAAGTTGTGACAGCAGGTACAGGGAGAAGATCCCCACCTGCTGTCATGGGGGGTGAATCGGGGTGGAGGAACCAGGAACAGGTTACATGCTCAACGCTAAAAACGGTAAAACATATCCTTTAAGTGCTGTGGTATCATCATATTGGCCTGAATGCCAGCAGGAAGTGCGATGGTGTCACGTCCGATACATTTGTAAGCTGTCAGATTCCTAATGCTGGGCCTAGCAGTTTTACTTGTGAGTAATGCTGGAATATTTTAATGTGTATGATTTTAATAAAGCGGTTGTTTTACGCTGTAAGCCTTTTCACTTTCCCAAGTGGACCTTCTTTCGTAAATAAGAGTGTGTGGGAAGATCCAAAAACCAGGGGGTTTCTGTGTATCTGGGCACTACTACTCTACACTGTTTGAACGTGGTTAAATAAATATAGTGAGCTGAGCTACTGGGGTGTGAAGTCACATTGTCCACACTAGAAGTGAAGATTGTTTCAAGGTGTTCCTCATTTATGCAATTTATCGCTGAAACATTGTATAGCATGGACTGGTTGCACTTAATACAATACATAATTTTTATGTGATATGAATTGTTTTTTACTTGTTAATGTACATTTAACGTGTTTGCATCATATGGGGTATTGGATATAGGATATTGGAACATTAGCTAAACTCTAACTGGGATCACGATCACTTCACCCCACCACATCTTCTGAAATCCTTCTTTGCCATTATAAGCCTTTGCTTATTGGTTAGGTACCCTTTGTTGCCCTACATTCTGCTAGCTGTTAACCCTTTAGGTCCCAATCTACTCTAGTCATGCAGATCCTATGCTTATTCTTGCACCTTTTCTCCTGGCCAACCTAATAAATTGGTGCTGGTAATTATTGCTAATGCCCCGTACACACGATCCATTTTCCAAATGTCGGATGTGAGCTTGGTGGAGAAAATTCCAACCGTGTGCATGCTCCATCGAACATTTGTTGGCAGATTTTCCGCCAACAAATGTTGACTAGCAGGTTCTCAAATTTTCCTCCAACAAATGTTTGTTATCGGACTTTTCGATCGTGTGTACACAAGTCCGTCGGACAAAAGTCCATGCATGCTCGGAATCAAGTACGAGCCGAAGATATGACTAGCATTCGTAATGGAGATATTTCATATGTCTTGTACATCACTATGTTCGTAATTGTTGGCCAACATTTGTGTGACTGTGTGTATGCAAGACAAGTTGGAGCCAACATCCTTCGAACAAAAACCCACGGTTTTGTTGTCGGAAAGTCTGATCGTGTGTACAGGGCATTACTTTTAGTATTAGACCAAACAAAGCCATAATGATGCTAATTACTGAATCTTAACAGCAAATAGAAATTATCCCCTTTATAGATATTTTTCATATCATAGATTAGAACACTTTCCAAATATGGATGTTTTTGTAATACAGTATTTAAGTATTTATAAGTAAAACTGTCTGTAAACAAAGTATATTTGAATAATACAAAAGACAACCAATTAAAAGTTGTGGCTTGTTGCACAGTATTTTGAAACCTCTGAAAATTGCATTCAAATTTTAAATAGTTCTAGAAAGAATAACTGGGGTCATCTGGTAAACTGTTCTGCCCTGCAGTGTAAAATCTCATTTGGCTGCTTTTGCCACTTTCTGAGGTACTTTATGATAGTCATCCTGCATTCATTATGCAACAAATTGCTGTCTATTGCTCCTTTTAGTTTACAGCCTAAAGCCATGTAGATGCAGAATGTCTCTTAAAAGCCACACAACCTAATATTTGTTGTTCGTCCTTATCCATATTAAGCTGATAGGTTAAAGTACGCAAAAGTACATGTGCATATTTCAAGTGTCTGACAGGAAAATGGACCTAACTGAAAATTGTACAGGTCACATATTCCTTAACCTTTCTTATGGGTGACATAAGCACTCCCTGATGTGTTTAGAACATTCTATTTTAATTAATACTACATATGATTTGTTCATATATTTTGCAAAGTGCAAGGGTTTTTCTTAACTTGCTAAGAGGGATACACATTTGAACTCAATGTACTTTTTACACCTACTGCTGTTCAAACAGAAATTTGATGCATATAACATGCTTATAAATGAAATACGCAAACACTGGCCTACATGATACATGATAGTTTGTTTTTTTTTATTTATTTTGGTATTTATAACTTGGAATTGTTTTATAAAATATAATAGTACAACTGGGAGGACATACATCAACTTTCACATTTTTTAAACAAACTACAATTATTTGGATATATTATCCTCAACGTAAATGTATTTTACATAGCTATCTCCATCTAATATTCTGCATCTATATTTTAACATGGAAGCAAAGGCACTTCAGTAATAGAAAAGGTATGTATGTTGTGCAACACACCCAACAAAATATTTTTCAAATGCTGCACATGATAGCTGGCCATAATTATGAAGGATAATATAGTAATTATTAACTGCCCACAATAGGACCTAGAAAAACCAAAAGACATAATGAAATGGTGGCATTCCATGGTTACATGTCCTTTTTTCACACCAGCATGCTCATTTCATCATTAGCATGAACACATAGGAACAATATATGCTAGTAATATATTCCCTTAGAGACCAAAAGGTATAAAAGACATAGCACTCCTTATGTATAAAGAATGTTATAAATACAATCCCTTCTGAGTTGCTTTCTCTAGAAATACTTGACCTCTTAACATTCTATTTTCAAACCGCACGAGCTGCTAATGAGACAGAGACAGAATTAAGCCTCAATATATTCTACAGCATTTTGACCTTGCTTTGTTCTTTAAAACAAGCTGCTGAACTCAAGGATATATCTTAGTGCATTCATTTTCCCTCTAGGGACATAGTGCCAAATGGTAGTATAATTGCCAAGGGAAAATTATCACTGAGATGAGAACTATATCCACCATAAATTCAGAAAATGTGAAACAAACCAGATCATTAAAATTACAGGGTCGGTTTGGAAGGAGAGTGCCCACAAATACAATACCAAATAATAAATATTAATACTATAGTTATGAATAAAAACAAATACTTAAGTTAAATTTTAAAGACTTAAAGAATTTATAAAAACACTTGTAGCAGTAACATTACTGAGTAGCTTCAAGAACCCTAAATTGTATTATCATATAAATAAGTAATATGAATACTAAATGGTATTATTTGTAATCGTACATCAACAAAAACTGGGCAATGCATATGTAGTGGTGTGGTTCCCTCGAGCTCAACTAATATGGTATTTGCTGTTTTGGAAAGGCAATTCCACATTTGCTATGTTTTTTTATACATTTTCTAGCAGCTTCTGTTTAGCTATCCAGTGTATCATGTTAAGTCTTTCAGGGGGGTTGTTATGCATATAGTAGATTGGGTCAGGAAATTTAAATTAGATAAGATAACATTTTGGAAGAGTCTACAGAACTGCCAAGAGAACTTGGGACAATGGGAAAACAATAAAACCTTCACTGGCTGACCAGCCTATAGATATACACTTAGAGCAGAGAATGCACAAGAACTTTTGCTGTCTTGAATGCTACTTCAGTCTGCATTGATGAGAATCATGTACGATAAGTCTGAGCTGCATCTGCTTCACCTGACAGTCTTAAAAAAATGGAGTCTGTTCTAACTTTTTGGGTATTCCTCCTATGGGCTCAGGAAGGCTCAGTTTATAGTTTATGTATACAAGTGTGTGGTGTTCTGTAGTCTTGTGAAGATAAGATAAGAGGGCTACAAATACATCTGGGTAGGAAAGGTTGTTTGCCTAATGGTTCCTTCATATAGATAGATTAGATAGATAGATAGATAGATAGATAGATAGATAGATAGATAGATAGATAGATAGATAGATAGATAGATAGATAGATAGATAGATAGATAGATAGATAGATAGATAGATAAATAGCAGAGTTTTGTGAACAGAGAGAACTGTGTCTTAAGTTTTCTCTGAATTTGGTCATTCTAGATCAGGGCTGGAAGCTTGAAGGTTTCAAAGAGTATTGGGAGGGAAGGTGTCTTTAGTCTTGTGTCTGGGCTTTACTAGTTGTCTATACTGAGTGCAGAGGTGTCCAGGATATGAAAATAGCTCACGGCAGTGGCTGCCATTTGGAGACAGACCCCTCACATGAGACCTGGTTGTTTCTGTCAGAGACTGCATCCCTGGTGAGGGGACTTTTTGCCCAAAATACTGGGAAGGTTGGGACCGCTACGCAGGCCTGGGAGACCAAAAGAGGGTCTGGCAGGCTGGGAAAGCCAAGACAGCTAGTGAGTCTAGGGGGGCTGGAGGAAGTCCAGAAGTCTCAGAGAGACTAAGCAAATCCGGGGGGGGGGTTGGAGATCCATATCTTTTCATGTGATAACACTGAAAAATGACATTTTGCTACAATGTAGTTAGTGTCCAGCTCACTGTAACTGTAACAATGTAAATCTGCTGTCCCTCAAAATAACTCAACACATATCCATTAAACCACTGGCAACAGAAGTGAGTACACCCCTAAGTGAAAATGTCCAAAAGGGGTCCAAAGTGTCAATATTTTGTGTGGCCACCATTATTTTCCAGCACTACCTTAATCCTCTTGGGCATGGAGTTCACCAGAGCTTCACAGGCTGCCACTGGAGTCCTCTTCCACTCCTCCATGACAACATCACAGAGGTGGTGGATGTTAGAGACTTTGTTTTCCTCCACCTTCCATTTGAGGATGCCCCACAGATGCTCAATAGATTTTAGGTCTGGAGACATGCTTGGCTAGTCCATCACCTTTACTCTCAGCTTCTTTAGCAAGGCAGTGGCCATCTTGGAGGTGTATTTGGGGTCGTTATCATGTTGGAATACCGTCCTGCGGCCCAGTCTCCATTTGGAGGGAATGTCAGCCCTTCCTTCTCTGAGCTGGTCGCTCAGATATCGGCTAATTGCCTGCTCCTATCTCTCCTCAGGTACTCAGCTGTTGATGATATCCTGCTCATCAGTCCTGCCTATTTAAGCCATCCAGCGTAGAGGATCTCTTCCTTCACCTTAGTCAACATCACAGAGACGCTCTCCTGCATTCCTGTTAAAAGACTTGCTTGGCTGACATCCCTTCTGGCTCCAGATCCTGCTGTTTTACTATTCTCATCTTCGGCTCCCTGATGTTTGGCTTCTGACTATCCCTTCCTGGGTCCTGAAATCTAGAAGTAGGCGAACGCCATGAATTCAGAAAATACAGTCAATCCACTTATTGGTAATATTTTTCCAGATTGGATGAGCAAGATCACCGCATGGATCAGAGGTTGCTTGGAACAATGAGGCCCTCATGGCTGCTTTTTCTCATGGTCTTTCAGATTCCATCAAGGATGAGATAGCAGCCCGAGATATACCCACTGAGCTGGAGAAGTTGATCACGTTTGCCATCCTTATTGACTCCAGACTCAGTGAAAGACTCTCTTTTAAGGAGCACTTGTGGAAGCCTCCTGTACATTTGCCTCCGAGCTTTGCAGTCCCACACGTGCCTCCCTCATCTCCCATGCCTTCTAGTACTGAGTCGGTCAGTGAAGATGAACCCATGCACTTGGGCTTCACGCGTCTCTCTGCAGATGAGAGAACCTTTAGGAGGAGGGAAAGAGTGTGCCTTTATTGTGGCAAGGCAGGTCACTGTTTGAAGTCTTGTCCTACCCATCCAGGGAATGCCCGAACCTTGAGGTCCTGTCACGGACAGACCTTAGGTGGCGTTGTTTTGTCCCCAGTTATCCAGAAGGATAAGCCCCTGCTTTCGGTCACACTTTCTTGGGCTGAGTCGACCATTGAGATACAGGCTCTAATCAACTCTGGGGCTGCAGGCCTGTTCATTGATGCTGCCTTTGTATCGAAGCACTCGATTCTGCTGCAGCTGCGTGACACTCCACTTGCCATTGAGGCTCTTGATGGGAGACCCCTACAGCTTGCCCATGTGACTCATGAGTGGGTTCCGTTGTCCATGGCCGTAAGGGCTCTTTACCATGAGATAATCCAATTCCAAGTTATTTCCTCACCAAGTTTCTGTTGGTTATCCTTGGACACAGAGGCACAACCTTTCTTTTGATTGGCTCCATGCAGAGGTTCTCTCCTGGTCACCACAATGCAGTAAGACATGCTTCCAGAAGGTAGCCAAGGTCTTGTGCACCTCTTCACTCTCTTCCCTGCCGGAGGAGTACCGCAATTTTAGCGATTTCTTTGACAAAGATCAAGCCAGTAGTTTGCCTCCACACCGGCCGTATGATTGTGCTATTGACCTTCAACCTGGTGCCATATCCCCTTGTGGCCGGGTTTACCCTTTGTCGGTGTTGGAGGACAAGGCCATGGAGGAGTATGTTGCAGACACACTTTCTCGAGGTTTCATCCGCAAATCCTCATCTCCTGCTGGTGCTGGTTTCTTCTTCGTGAAGGAGAAGAGAGGTGAACTGACACCCTGTATTGATTATAGGGGTCTTAATCATTTCACGATTAAGATTGCCTATCTGATTCCATTGATTACGGAGTTATTTGACCTCATCAAGGGAGCAACGGTTTTCACAAAGCTTGATTTGAGAGGGGCATACAATCTCAAGAGGATTAAGGAGGGCAACGAGTGGAAACCTGCGTTTAATACCAGAACAGGCCTTTATGAGTACCTCGTAATGCCTTTTTGGCCTTTGTAAAGCCCCAGCAGTTTTCCAGGAATTCATTAATGATGTCCTCTGAGATTTGTTGCAGTTATGTGTGGTGGTTTATCTCGATGATATCCTCATATTTTCCAAGTCCCTGGAGAGCCACCACACAGATGTCTGTCGTGTGCTTCAGAAACTAAGAGAGAACAATCTCTATTGTAAATTGGAGAAGTGTGAGTTCCATTGTGAACAGGTTAAATTCCTGGGTTATGTCATTTCCACTGCTGGTTTTTCGAAGGACCCAGAGAAACTTTCTACAGTCCTACAGTGGCCCCGACCCATGGGTTTACATCTTCTGCAGCGTTTCCTGGGCTTTTCCAACTATTATCGGAAGTTTATTCCTAACATCTCATCTCTGGTCAAGCTCCTGACTGATATGACCAGAAAGGACGGTAAGAGTTGGTCTCTTTGAGAGTCTCAAGGCTGCCTTTGTTTCTGCTCCTGTGTTGGCACATCCTGATCCTACGTTACCTTTTACCCTTCAGGTTGATGCTTCTGAGACTGGAGTTGGCACCCTTCTGTCTCAGCATCCTACCTCTGAGAGTACTTTGCATCCTTGTGGCTACTTTTCCAAGAAATTGTCACCTGCGGAGTGCAATTATGAGATTGGTGACAGAAAGCTGTTGGTGATCATTTTAGCCCTGAAAGAATGGAGACATCTCCTCGAAGATACCACTGTGCCAGTTCTCATTCTTACTGACCATAAGAATCTCATATTCTTGTCTGAGGCTAAACGCCTCTCTCCCAGAAGGGCGTGATGGGCTCTTTTCTTGTCAAATTTCAATTACATTGTCTCATTCTTACCTGGTACTAAGAATGTAAGGGCTGACGCCTTGTCACGACAGTTTTCCTCCACTTCTAAGTTGGAGTCAGTTCATGTTCCTGTGATTCCTCCTGATCGTGTTCTTGCTACAGTTCGCACCAGTCTCACTTTTCCTTTGAGTGACAAAATTCTTGCTGCTCAGGTCTATGCTCCTCCTGAGAAACCTTGTGACTGCTGCTTTGTCCCAGAGAGTCTCCGTACTGCCGTGCTTCAGACTTACCATTCTCCCAAGGCTGCTGGCCACCCTGGGATGAATCAACTCTTTTGGGCCATTTCCCAACAATTCTGGTGGCCTAGTTTTTTGTGCTGATGTAACCGCCTTCATAGCTGCCTGTTCCATGTGTGCTCAGAGTAAGACTCCACGGCATCTTCCAGTGGCCCTCCTACAACCCATACCCAATGGAGAGAGGCCCTAGACCAACCTGTCTGTGAATTTCATTGTGGAGTTACCCAACTCCCAGGGCAACACAGTTATCCTTATGGTGGTTGACCGGTTCTCAAAAATGTCTCATTGTATTCCACTTAAGAAGTTGCCCACTTCTAAGTAACTGGCTTCCATTTTTGCTTGGGAGTTCTTTCGCTTACATGGGCTACCCAAGGTGATTGTCTCGGACAGGGGTAGTCCGTTTGTGTCCCGGTTCTGGAAAACCTTTTGTGCACAGTTGGGAATTCAGCTTGCTTTTTCCTCTGCGTATCACCCGCAGTCTAATGGGGCCGTAGAAGGAGCCAGTCAGTCCTTGGAGCAATTCCTACATTGCTATATTTCTGACCATCATAACAACTGGTCAGACCTATTACTGTGGGCAGAGTTTGCTCACAATAGTGCCCTGAATTTTGCTTCTCGAATTTCCCCGTTTATGGCGAACTATGGTTTCCAACCTTCCATGTTGCATGACTCATTTGTTCCGCAGAGTATTCCTGCGTTAGAGGAGCATCTCTGTAGTCTTCATTCCACTTCGGCACAAGTCCAGAAAGCTTTGCGACATGCTAATGATCCGACTCCCTGATGTTTGGCTTCTGACCATCTGTTCCGGTTCCTGAACTCTGGCTATGTTTTGACTACGCTTGTTCTATTTACTTTTATTATTAAACAAGTGTGATTTAACTGTACTTTTGTCTCGGTCTGATTTCATGGGTTCTGACAGGGGATCATGCTCTGCTTCAGTATGCCGCAGTACATGTTGGCATTCATGGTTCCCTCAATGAATTGTAGCTCTCCAGTGCTGGCAGCACTCATCAGCCCCAGACCATGACACTCCCACCACCATGCTTGACTGTGGCCAAGACACACTTGTCTTTGTACTCCTCACCTGGTTGACACCACACATGATTGACACCATCTGAAGCAAATAAGTTCATCTTGGTCTCATCAGACAATAACATGTAACTAAAATTAAATACAATTGAATATAAAACAACTAACTTGTCTTTTATTTAATACCCACTTATGTGAATTATGTGAACAAACAATGAACCTACAAACACCAACAATGAGTGATATATAACTTAACACATGAAGTAATGGAGTCAATTTTGTGACAAAAAAACCTATATTTATAGTTTACTCTACACTAAATTGTCAAAAGTATTGGGACGACTGCCTTTACATGAACTTTAATGGCATCCTAGTCTTAGTCCTTAGGGTTCAATATTGAGTTGGCTCACCTTTTGCATTTGTGAGGTCAGGCACTGATGGTGGACTAGAAGGCCTGGCTTGCAGTCTCTGCTCTAATTCATCCCAAAGGCATTCTATTGGGTTGAGGTCAGGACTCTTTGGTTGTGCAGGCCAGGCAAGTTCCTCCACCCCAAACTCACTCATCCATGTCTTTATGGACCTTGCTTTGTGCACTGGTGCATAGTCATGTTGGAACAGGAAGTGCCCTTCCCCAAACTGTTCCCACAAAGTTAGGAGCATGAAATTGTCCAAAATGTCTCGGTGTGCTGACACCTTAAGAGTTCCCTTCACTGGAACTAAGGGGTTCCCTTCACTGGAACTAAGGGGTCAAGCCCCACCCCTAAAAAACAACCCCACACCATAATACCCCCTCGACCAAATGATGTGGGCCTGCGCACAAAGCAAGGTCCATAAAGACATGGATGAGAAGGTTTGGGGTGGAGGAACTCGACTGGCCTGCAACCCTACCTCAACCTGATAGATCTCCTTTGGGTTTACCCAATCACGTGCAAGGGAAGTGAAAAAAACAAAAAACATTTTGCTTGCACATGATTGGACGATGGAAGTCGACAGAGCTTCTGCTCATTTACTAAGCTCTGGAGAGTGCACAGTCTATTTGCATTCATTAAATCGACCCCATAGAGTCAAGACACAATACTTGCATGAAAAATGTGTTGCCTTTTCTTCTAATACTCAATGGGGGTTATTTACGAAAGGCAAATCCACTTTGCACTACTAGTGCAAACTACAAGTGCAAAGTGCACTTGAAATTGCACTGGAAGTGCACTTGGAAGTGCAGTCGTTGTAAAACTGAGGGGTAGATCTGAAATGAGGGGAAGCTCCGCTGATTTTATCATCCAATCATGTGCAAGCTAAAATGCTGTTTTTTTTATTTTCCTTGCATGTCCCCCTTGGATCTACAGCACTTTGCACTTGTAGTTTGCACTTGTAGTGCAAAAGTGGATTTGCCTTTCGTAAATAACCCCCATAGTATCTAGACACAAATGACAACAAAAAAGTACATACATCAAAGTACATACAGAGGGGTACATGCTGTAAAGTGCATAGACTAGAATAGTAATAGGTATGTAATAAGACATACGGTGCTTACCTGGAAACCCTAAAAATGTGATACATCACACCATACAGAAAAATAGATCCAGCATTGCATATAAAATATGGCAAAAAAAACAATAAGCACATGTATGCCTAGATAAGGAGAGGCATGGTCAATAAGTATGTACTTTAACCCATTGACCTCTGGAAGATTTACCCCCCTTTATGGCCAGGCCATTTCTTGCTATATGGAACTGCGCTACTTTAGCTGACATTATTAATATTAATTTAATTAACAAACAAAATGAATATCATTGTTTCCACAAATAGGGCTTTCTTTTGATGGTATTTGATTACCACTGGGTTTTTTATTTTATGCGCTATAAACAAAAAAATGCCAAAAAACTTTGAAAAAAAAGCAATATTTTTTACTTTCTGCTATAAAACATATCCAATAAAAATGTAAAAAAATATATAATTTCTTCATTATATTAGGCCAATATGTATTCTGCTACATATTTTTGGTAAAAAAAAATCCCAATAAGCCTAAATTGATCGGTTTACGTGAACGTTATAACATCTACAAACTATGGTATATATTGGAATTTATTTTATTTTTTATACTAGTAATGGCGGTGATCAGCAACTTATAGCAGGACTGCGATAGTATGGTGGGAAATCTGAAACTAACTGACACTTTTGACACTTTGTGGGAACCAGTGACACTAATACAGTGATCAGTGCTGAAAAGTATACACTGTCACTGTACTAATGACACTGGCTGGGAAGGGCTTAACATCTAGGGCGATCAAGGAGTTAAATGTGCACCTAACAGTGCTCAGTGCATTCACTGTGTGCTGTTTTTACTAAGGGATGATGCCGTTTTTTATTACCTGCTTTCCAGGGAAACAAAAACCGGCACATTTCCGCTGACAGGATAGAGCTCTGTATTGCTTACACTCAGAGCTCAACCCTGTCATCCTCTTTGGCAAACAGCAGGTGCTGGTGGTTAATCATTGGCCATCACTCTCTGAACTGCTTGGGTTGTGACTAATGACAGCACAGCTGATACGCCGCCAGCACACACGCGTTCCCCATACCCAGAAGTGCTGGATCACGTACCAGAGAGCCACTTGTACTCTTATGTGAGGCGGTCAGCAAACAGTTAGGTCCATTATAGAGTTATAAATAATCTCAAATCATTTACCCTGGTCAATAAGAATGAGCAGCTCATTTTAGCAAACCTTAATTTTGCTCTAAAATATAGGATTATGAATTTGTTTACATTTTCAGAAAAGTGCCCTTTAATTTTGCCCTGCAGCATTGCTTCTTAAACCCAGGGCACAAATATGGTTCTAAGTGTTACTTTTTGCTGCATGATGTTGGTGCCTCATCTGTGATCATGCCTAAATTTCAAACAATAATAAAGCACACAAAAAGATTAAATATTTGCTTACACAAGTCTCGAATTTAAAAGATTTGTAAATTTCCAAGTAGCTTTTAAAGCCACATGATAAATCCCTCTTGGTGCTATAAGGGAATTTTTTTTTTAGTTTTGCTTTGCTTTGCTATATGTCCCTCATGATGGTGACTAGCTCCCAATGCCGTTTTTTGACTGTAGGCCCCTTTCACACGTAGATCCATGTTGATCTGACCCGTGAACATCCGCTGAGCCGGCGGATGACAGGCCGGTCCCTGCATGCTGTGCAGGGACCGCCCTGTCAGATCTCCGCTCTCCCCTATGGGGGATTGGATGAACACGGACCGTCTGTGGCTTCCTTTAAAAGGGTATTTGATGTTACCGCATGCTCTACTTCTGCTGGCAAGAGCCTTGTGTCCAAAACAGAGTACAAGAACTGTTTCCGATTACGCCATTGAATGCCGTACTCTGGCAGCAGAGATTTCTTGGAACAATGAGGCCCTCGTGGCTGCTTTTTCTCATGGTCACTTGGATACCATCAAAGATGAGACAGCAGCTCCTGACATACCCACTGAGCTGGAGAGGTTGATCACGTTTCTCGCTTTCATTGACTCCAGACTCCTAGAGAGACCTTTCTTTAAGGAGCGCATGTGGAAGCCTCCTGTATGTTTTGCTCTGAGCTTTGCAGTGTGCCTCCCTCACTTCTCATACCTCTTGGTACCACGTCTGCCAGTGAGGTAGAACCCATGCAATTGGGCTTTGCAGGAGGGAGAGATTGTGCTTTTATTGTGGCCAAGCAGGTCACTTCCTGAAGTCTTGTCCTACCCGTCCGGGAGAACACTTGCACTTGAGGTCCTGTAGGGGACAGACTTTAGGTGGCATTGTTTCGTCCCCAGTTATCCAGGAGAATAAGCCCCTGGTTCCGGTGACCTTTTCTTGGTCTGAGTCGTCCATCAAGATACAAGCTCTAATCGACTCTGGGGCTGCAGGTCTGTTCATTGATGCTGCCTTTGTGTCTAAGCACTCCATTCTGCTGCAGCTTCGTGCCACTCCACTTGCCATTGAGGCTATTGATGGGAGACCTCTACAGCCTGCCCATGTTACTCATGAGACTGCTCTATTGACCATGGTCATAGGGGCTCTGGCTGTCATTGCGCAACCTCCGACTCCACCACAGTTTATTGGGCCTTTCCGTATTCTCCGTAGGATCAACCCAGTGGCTTATGCTTTAGACCTTCCTGCTAATATGCGGATTTCAAATGTATTTCATGTATCCTTATTAAAATCTTGGTATGCAAACACTTCACCACCTCGTTACCACGTTCTTACCCAGTTAAGGTTGAGAACCATGAGGAGTATGAGATACAATCTATCATTGATTCCCATAGGTTCTGTGGGCGCATACAGTACCTGGTTCATTAGAAAGGAACGCTCTTTGGTCTCATCCTCACATTTACATGCTATTGTCCTCCTTCATGCGTTCCATAGACATTTTCCAATCAAACCTGGTGGTCCTCCGAGGGGGAGGGGTCGTTGAGGAGGGGGTACTGTCAGGGCTGGGCTCAGTCCTTCCTTCTCAGAGCTCTGTGCTGAGCTGTCGGATAATTGCCAGCACTCTTCATTTCACAGTGACTCACCTGGTCTTCATTTCCTGCTCGTCAGCTAGCCCTGCTAGCTATTTAAACTGCATGGATCAGATCTTCTGTGCTTTCGCCTTGGTCAACATATCTGGACTCTCTCTGCTGTGTTTTCCTGTTAAAGTCTTTTGCTTGGCTGACCTTCCTTCTGGTTTCTGATCCTGTTTGCTGCACCCGACTTCGCTGATCTCTGGACTCCTGTTTCTCTGGTTTGTTCTGACTACCCATCCTGGTTACCGAACTCTGGCTATGTTTTGACTATGTTTGCTCTGTTTATGTCATTTTACCATTTTATAAAATAGTGTGATTTTTACTGCACTTCTGTCTCAGTCTGATTCATGGTTCCTGACAGTACTCTTATCAGTCCTCCCAAATTGACAACAGAGCTCATCAAGCCAAGGGCCAGAACTCAATACTAGCTGACTTACTGCTGGTTCAGATGATGGAAAGATGCATATTTTTTTGGTTATTATGTACAGTATATAGTAAGAGGATTTACAACAGAAATCTACCATTGACAACTAGATATAAACAAACCAACAATGGTTCATTAAACAATTACAGTACGTTCTATTTGAGCTAAAAAATTTCACACGCATTAAAATTTTAATGTTTGCTAGAAATTAGCTTAAAACCTACAAACCATTACATATTTTCCTAAAAGCAGAGGACCTGTAGAATAAAATTGTAGCAGTTTTAATCCATTTTTATATGTTTTTAAATTCTATATTTTTAGGAAAAAATACACTTAAATGAATTTTAGTGAACACAAATACAACATAAGATCCAGTTTAAGACACCTTAACCAGTTGCTGACCACCTCGCGACGATAGACGTCGGCAGAATGGCACGGGCAGGCAAAATCACGTACCTGTACGTGATCTGCCTCCCGCGGGCGGGGGGTCCGCTCAGACCCCCCCAGGTGCCCGAGGCGGTCGGCTTTTGTCCGGGAGCGATGAGAGGTGAGGGGGAGGCCATCCATTCGTGGCCCCCCCTCACGATCGCTCCCAGCCAATGAAATCCTTCCTCTGCTGCTGTATAGTAAACAGCAGCAGAGGAAGTGATGTCATCTCTCCTCGGCTCAGTATTTTCCGTTCCGGCGCCGAGGAGAGAAGACATCTGAGTGAGAGCACAACACACACAAAGTAGAACATGCCAGGCATACTTTACAACCCCCATCACCCCCCGATCACCCCTTGATCACCCCCCAATCAACCCCCCTGTCACACTGACACCAAGCTGTTTTTTTTTCTCATTAACGCATTGGTGTCAGTTTCTGACAGTTAGTGTGGTAGGGCAGTTAGTGTTAGCCCCCTTTAGGTCTAGGGTACCCCCCTAACCCCCCCTAATAAAGTTTTAACCCCTTGATCACCCCCCATCGCCACTGTCACTAAGTGATAATTTTTCTGATCGCTGTATTAGTGTCACTGGTGATGCTAGTTAGGGAGGTAAATATATAGGTTCGCTGTCAGCGTTTTATAGCATCAGGGACCCCCATATATTACCTAATAAAGGTTTTAACCCCTTGATTGCTCCCTAGTTAACCCTTTCACCAGTGATCACTGTATAACTGTTACGGGTGACGCTGGTTAGTTAGTTTATTTTTTAAAGTTTCAGGGCACCCGCCGTTTATTACCGAATTAAGGTTTAGCCCCCTGATCGCCCGGCGGTGATATAAGTTAGGTTTTAGGGTCAGATAGGGTCTGCGTCGCCCCAGGCAGCGTCAGGTTAGCGCCAGTACCGCTAACACCCACGCATGCACTGTACACCTCCCTTAGTGGTATAGTATCTGAACGGATCAATATCTGATCCGATCAGATCTATACTAGCGTTCCCAGCAGTTTAGGGTTCCCAAAAAAACAGTGTTAGCGGGATCAGCCCAGATACCTGCTAGCACCTGCATTTTGACCCTCTGCCCGGCCCTGCCCAGCCCATCCAAGTGCAGTATTGATCGATCACTGTCACTTACAAAACACTAAACGCATAACTGCAGTGTTCACAGATTCAGGCCTGATCCCTGCGATCGCTAACAGTTTTTTTGGTAGCGTTTTGGTGAACTGGCAAGCACCAGCCCCAGGCAGCATCAGGTTAGTGCCAGTAGCGATAACACCCACGCACGCACCGTACACCTCCCTTAGTGGTATAGTATCTGAACGGATCAATATCTCATCCAATCAGATCTGTACTAGTGTCCCCAGCAGTTTAGGGTTCCCAAAAATGCAGTGTTAGCGGGATCAGCCCAGATACCTGCTAGCACCTGCGTTTTGCCCCTCTGCTCAGCCCAGCCCAGAACAGCCCACCCAAGTGCAGTATCGATCGATCACTGTCACTTACAAAACATTAAACGCATACCTGCAGTGTTTGCAGAGTCAGGCCTGATCCCTGCGATCGCTAACAGTTTTTTTTGGTAGCGTTTTGGTGAACTGGCAAGCACCAGCGGCCTAGTACACCCCAGCACTGCAGTAACACTTGGTGACGTGGCTAGTCCCATAAGTGCAGTTCAAGCTGGTGAGGTGGCAAGCACAAGTAGTGTCCCGCTGCCACCAAGAAGAAGACAAACACAGGCCCGTTGTGCCCATAATGCCCTTCCTGCTGCATTCGCCAATCCTAATTGGGAACCCACCACCTCTGCAGCACCCGTACTTCCCCCATTCACATCCCCAACCAAATGCAGTCAGGTGCATGAGAGGCATTTTCTTTATGTCCTCCCGAGTACCCCTACCCAACGAACCCCCCAAAAAAGATGTTGTGTCTGCAGCAAGCGCGGATATAGGCGTGACACCCGCTATTATTGTCCCTCCTGTCCTGACAATCCTAGTCTTTGCATTGGTGAATGTTTTGAACGCTACCATACACTAGTTGAGTATTAGCGTACAGCATTGCACAGACTAGGCACACTAACACAGGGTCTCCCAAGATGCCATCGCATTTTGAGAGACCAGAACCTGCAACCGGTTACAGTTACAAAAGTTACAGTTACAAAAAAAGTGTAAAAAAAAAAACACAAAAAAAATATAAAATAAAGAAAAAATAGTTGTCGTTTTATTGTTCTCTCTCTCTCTATTCTCTCTCTATTGTTCTGCTCTTTTTTACTGTATTCTTTTCTGCAATGTTTTATTGTTATTATGTTTTATCATGTTTGCTTTTCAAGTATGCAATTTTTTATACTTTACTGTTTAATGTGTTTTATTGTTAACCATTTTTTTGTCTTCAGGTACGCCATTCAGCTGCAGCACGGATTTATTTATCTTGACAGCAACAGCGTTTGCTTCCACGATATATAAAGCTGTGACTCCAGCGGAGGTGATATATGCCGAAGCATGGGGGCAGCAGGGGCGGAGGAGCGATTTGCTCCTACCTTTTGCGGGAGGATGCCCCCATGCTTCGGCATATATAAATGGTGCATATATGCCCATCATTAGAAGTGGGTGGATGAAGGGAGGTATTCTAATGGTGGGCATACCCACCGATCAATCCTTTTTTTTGTTCAGCCCACAGGCTGCATGAAAAAAAAAAGATTACAATATATGCCCAACAAGGACCAGTAACGTACTGGTATGTTGCTGGACTTTGAGTGGTTATACCAGAATGATGCCTGCAGGTTTAGGTATCATCTTGGTATCATTCTTTTCAGCCAGCGGTCGGCTTTCATGTAAAAGCAATCCTAGCGGCTAATTAGCCTTTAGACTGCTTTTAGAAGCAGTGGGAGAGAATGACCCCCCACCATCTTCCATGTTTTTCTCTGGCTCTCCTGTCCCAACAGGGAACCTGAGAATGCAGCCAGTGATTCAGCCAGCTGACCATAGAGCTAATCAGAGACCAGAGTGGCTCCAAACATCTCTATGGCCTAAGAAACCGGAAGCTACAAGCATTTCATGACTTAGATTTCGCCGGATGTAAACAGCGCCATTGGGAATTTGGGAAGGCATTTTATCACACCGATCTTGGTGTGGTCATATGCTTTGAGGGCAGAGGAGAGATCTAGGGTCTAATAGACTCCATTTTTTTCAAAAAAGAGTACCTGTCACTACCTATTGCTATCATAGGGGATATTTACATTCCCTAAGATAACAATAAAAATGATTAAAAAAAATTGAAAGGAACAGTTTAAAAATAAGATAAAAAAGCAAAAAAATAATAAAGAAAAAAAAAAAAGCACCCCTGTCCCCCACCACTCTCACGCAAAGGCGAACGCAAGTGTCGGTCTGGCTTCAAATGTAGACAGCAGTTGCACCATGCATGTGAGGTATCACTGCGAAGGTGAGATGGAGGGCAGTAATTTTATCAGTAGACCTCCTCTGTAAATCCAAAGTGGTAACCTGTAAAGGCTTTTAAAAGCTTTTAAAAATGTATTTAGTTTGTCGCCACTGCACGTTTGTGCACAATTTTAAAGCATGTCATGTTTGGTATCCATTAACTCGGCCTAAGATCATCTTTTTATTTCATCAAACATTTGGGCAATATAGTGTGTTTTAGTGCATTAAAATTTAAAAAAGTGTGTTTTTTCCCCAAAAAAGCGTTTGAAAAATCGCTGCGCAAATACTGTGTGAAATAAAAATGAAACACCCACCATTTTAATCTGTAGGGCATTTGCTTTAAAAAAATATATAATGTTTGGGGGTTCAAAGTAATTTTCTTGCAAAAAAAATTATTTTTTCATATAAACAAAAATTGTCAGAAAGGGCTTTGTCTTCAACTGGTTAGAAGAGACGGTGATGTGTAACATAAGCTTCTAAATGTTGTGCATAAAATGCCAGTACAGTTCAAACCCCCCCATATGACCCCATTTTGGAAAGTAGACACCCCAAGATATTTGCTGAGAGGCATGTCAAGTCCATGGAATATTTTATATTGTGACACAAGTTGCGGGAAAAAAACAAATTGTTTTTTTTTTTTTTTGTCACTAAATGATATATTGCTCAAACATGCCATGGGAATATGTGAAATTACACCCCAAAATACATTCTGTTGCTTCTCCTGAGTACGGGGATACCACATGTGTGAGACTTTTTGGGAGCCTAACTGCGTACAGGACCCCGAAAACCAAGCACCACCCACAGGCTTTCTAAGGGTGTAAATTTTTGATTTCACTCTGCCTATCACAGTTTTAGAGGCCATGGAATGCCCAGGTGGCACAAAACCCCCCCAAATTACCCTATTTTGGAAAGTAGATACCCCAAGCTATTTGCTGAGAGGTATAGTGAGTATTTTGCAGACCTGACTTTTTGTCACAAAGTTTTGAAAATTGAAAAAAGAAAAAAAAAATTTTTTCTTGTCTTTCTTCATTTTTAAAAACAAATGAGAGCTGCAAAATACTCACCATGCCTCTCTGCAAATATCTTGGGGTGTCTACTTTCCAAAATGGGGTCATTTGAGGAGGGTTGTGCCACCTGGGCATTCCATGGCCTCCGAAGCTGTGATAGGCAGTGAAGAGTGAAATCAAAAATTTACGCCCTTAGAAATCCTGAAGGCGGTGATTGGTTTTTGGGCCCCGTACGCAGCTAGGCTCCCAAAAGGTCCCACACATGTGGTATCCCTGTACTCAGGAGAAGCAGCTAAATGTATTTTGGGGTGCAATTCCACATATGCCCATGGCCTGTGTGAGCAATATATCATTTAGTGACAACTTTGTGCAAAAAAAAAAAAAATTGTCACTTTCCCACAACTTGTGTCAAAATATAAAATATTCTATGAACTCAACATGCCTCTCAGCAAATAGCTTGGGGCGTCTACTTTCCAAAATGGGGTCATGTGGGGGGTTTTGTGCCATCTGGGCATTTTATGGGGTGCAATTCCACATATGCCCATGGCCTGTGTGAGCAATATATCATTTAGTGACAACTTTTTGTAAATTTTTTTTTTTGTCATTATTCAATCACTTGGGACAAAAAAATGAATATTCAATGGGCTCAACATGCCTCTCAGCAATTTCCTTTGGGTGTCTACTTTTCAAAATAGGGTCATTTGGGGGGGGGGGGTTGTACTGCCCTGCCATTTTAGCACCTCAAGAAATGACATAGGCAGTCATAAACTAAAAGCTGTGTAAATTCCAGAAAATGTACCGTAGTTTGTAGACTCTATAACTTTTGCACAAACTAATAAATATACGCTTATTGACATTTTTTTACCGAAGACATATGTCCAAATACATTTTGGCCTAAATGTATGACTAAAATTGAGTTTATTGGATTTTTTTTATAACAAAAAGTAGAAAATATCATTTTTTTTCAAAATTTTCGGTCTTTTTCCATTTATAGTGCAAAAAATAAAAACCGCAGAGGTGATCAAATACCATCAAAAGAAAGCTCTATTTTTGGGAAGAAAAAGACGCAAATTTCGTTTGGGTACAGCATTGCATGACCGCGCAATTAGCAGTTAAAACGACGCAGTGCCAAATTGTAAAAAGTGCTCTGGTCAGGAAGGGGGTAAATCCTTCCGGGGCTGAAGTGGTTAAATATGTGCTTGGGAACTATGTCACATATTTGGTGGACATGTCCCAAAATCAAACAATTCTGGAAAGAAATAATACAGAAAATAAATATATAACAAAAAAGTCCAAGAAGATCCATGGGAATGTTTATTCCACCGAACAAAAATGCCAGTCAAACAATATATGAAAACCCTGGTCCCCCCCCTCTTGAATGCAGCCAAAAGTCTAATCCCCAAACACTGGCAAAACCCAGAAAACCCCACGATGAGGAGCTGGAGCAATAGGGTGGATGATATTTATAATGTGGAGTACTTGAGATTTAGTGGGGAGGAGGGCTGGGCGGGTTTCGAAGAAAAATGGAAGGATTGGCATATATTCAAACAGACAATGAAGTTTGCAGAAATGTTTGGAGCTTGAATAGTCCAGAATAGTACATTAAAAGAGGATAGAGATACTAGACCCAGATCCAGGGGGGGGTAGGGCGGGGGGGCTGGAGGGGGGAGGGGGTTTTGAGGAAAAGTAGGACTGTGCTTGACGGTTATGAACATATTAAACTTGACGCAATCCTGTATATGTATTTTTGTTTGTAAAGAATAATAATAAAAGAAATTGAAAAAACAAATATGTGCTTGCCAAAGAAATGGCAAAAAATGACAATACCCAAAATTGTCTATAGGCAACACTTTAACACTTTTAAATTTTAGAGATAACATTTTATATGAAAGTGAGTGCATTTGCATAATTTTTTGTATGATCTTTTCAACCATAGATTGTCATTTCTTAGCAGTAGGGATGAGCCGAACACCCCCCTGTTCGGTTCGCACCAGAACATGCGAACAGGCAAAAAATTTGATCGAACACGCGGACACCATTAAAGTCTATGGGACACGAACATGAAAAATCAAAAGTGCTAATTTTAAAGGCTTATATGCAAGTTATTGTCATAAAAAGTGTTTGGGGACCTGGGTCCTGCCCCAGGGCACATGGATCAATGCAAAAAAAAGTTTTAAAAACGGCTGTTTTTTCGGGAGCAGTGATTTTAATAATGCTTAAAGTGAAACAATAAAAGTGTAATATCCTTTTAAATTTTGTACCTGGGGGGTGTCTATAGTATGCCTGTAAAGGGGCGCATGTTTCCCGTGTTTAGAACAGTCTGATAGCAAAATTATATTTCAAAGGAAAAAAAGACATTTAAAACTACTGGCGGCTATTAATGCATTGCCGGTCCGACAATACACATAGAAGTTCATTGATAAAAATGGCATGGGAATTCCCCACAGGGGAACCCCGAACCAAAAAAAAAATGACGTTGGGGGTCCCCCTAAATTCCATACAGGCCCTTCAGGTCTGATATGGATATTAAGGGGAACCCCGGCCAAAATTTTTTTAAAAATGACGTGGGGGTACCCCTAAATTCCATACCAGGCCCTTCAGGTCTGGTATGGATATTAAGGGGAACCCCCCCCCAAAAATCCATACCAGACCCTTATCCCAGCATGCAACCTGGAAGCCTGCAAGAAAAGAGGGGGGATGAGAGAGCGCCCCCCCTCCTCAACCGTACCAGGCCACATGCCCTCAACATTGGGAGGGTGCTTTGGGGTAGCCTGACCGGAGGTTGTGGGGGTCTGCGGGTGGGGGGCTTATCGGAATCTGGAAACCCCCTTTAACAAGGGGACCCCCAGATCCTGGCCCTCCCCCCTGTGTGAAATGGTAAGGGTACCCCTACCATTTCACTAAAAAACTGTCAAAAATGTTAAAAATGACAAGAGACAGTTTTTGACAATTCCTTTATTTAAATACTTCTTCTTTCTTCTATCTTCCTTCATCTTCTTCTTCTGGTTCTTCCTCTGGTGTTCTCGTGCAGCATCTCCTCCGCAGCGTCTTCTTCCTTTCTTCTCCTTGGGCCGCTCCGCATCCATGGCATGGAGGGAGGCTCCCACTCTTCTCTTCATCTTCTTCTCTCTTCTTTTCAGGCCGATCCGCATCAATGCTGGCATGGAGGGAGGCTCCCGGTGTGATGCTTCTCCTCTTCTGACGGTTCTTAAATAACAGGGGGCGGGGCCACCCAGTGACCCCGCCCCCCTCTGACGCACGGTGACTTAACGGGACTTCCCTGTGGCATCACGGGGAATGCCACAGGGAAGTCCCGTCATGTCCCCATGCATCAGAGGGGGGGTGGCCCCGCCCCCCAATGTTTAAGAACCGTCAGAAGAGGAGAAGCGTCACACAGTGGGAGCCTCCCTCCATGCCAGCATGGATGCGGAGTGGCCCAAAAAGAAGATGAAGAGAAGAAGATGAAGATAAGAAGATGAAGAGAAGAGCGGGAGCCTCCCTCCATGCCATGGATGCAGAGCGGCCTGAGGAGAAGAAGGGAAGAAGATGCCACGGAGGAGATGCTGGACGAGAACATCAGAGGAAGAACCAGAAGTACCAGAAGAAGAAGATGAAGGAAGATAGAAGGTAGAAGAAAGAAGAAGCATTTAAATAAAGGAACTGTCAAAAACTGTCTCTTGTAATTTTTAACATTTTTGACAGTTTTTTAGTGAAATGGTAGGGTTACTTTTGTACCCCTTTACCATTTCACACAGGGGGGAGGGCCGGGATCTGGGGGTTCCCTTGTTAAAGGGGGCTTCTTGATTCTGATAAGCCCCCCGCCCGCAGACCCCCACAACCACCGGCAAGGGTTGTGGGGATGAGGCCCTTGTCCTCATCAACATGGGGACAAGGTGTTTTGGAGGGGTACCCCAAAGCACCCTCCCAATGTTGAGGTCATGTGACCTGGTACGGTTAAGGAGGTGGGGCGCTCTCTCGTCCCCCCCTTTTTTCCTGCAGCCTGCCAGGTTGCGTGCTCAGATAAGGATCTGGTATGGATCTTTGGGGGGACCCACACCGTTTTTTTAAAATTTTGGCGCAGGGTTCCCCTTAATATCCATACCAGACCTGAAGGGCCTGGTATGGGATTTAGGGGGTGTCAAGTCACCTAGAGGCTGGGTGACAGATGCACACCGTTGGGATCAGGAGTGCACCACAAGGCAATGAACCCTACGGCTGACTGCTGCGGATGGAAGTCCGGGTGGTAAGGAAGGCAGGGCCGCTGGGACACCAACACTGATCCCACCGGGGCTAGAGAGTAGGATTCCCTGGGGCGCAGAGTCTAAGAGCCAGCAGGTGTTCACCAGAGCCGCTAGAGGTGAGGATGGACTGGGCTGCAACTGGCTCTAGGTCGTGGCCCCCAGGGTCCCCCAGCTCACACCCACAGTAGGCAACAGGAGGATAGGGACAGTAAAGGAATAAGCCAAGGTCAGGGCCCCAAGCAGACAAGGACAACAGAGTTCACGCCAAGGTTCAGGGTCACAGGCAAACAGGGATAGTCGGGGACATGCCAGAGGTCAGGGTCACGAGCAGACAGGAATAGTAGAGAACACGCCAAAGTCGGCAACAGAAACAAATGTAGAGCACGCGGCAGGCAGGAACAGGAAGCCAAACACACAAAGGTTGATCAGCAGGGCTGACCTGCAGTGCCGAGGTTAATATAGAGTTCTCTGATAGGAGCTGGGGTGGAGCCATGCCAGAGGAGAGTTAATAAAAGCAGTCAGGTGAGAGACAGCTGGTCTTTGGAGATGAACACATGGAAACAGGTAAGCTGACAAACAACCTCTATTGCATAACCATGACAGGGGGACCCCTCACGTCATTTTTTTAAAAATTTTGGCCGGGGTTCCCCTTAATATCCATACCAGACCTGAAGGGCCTGGTATGGAATTTAGGGGGACCCCCACGTCATTTTTTAAAAAAAATTTTGGTTCGGGGTTTCCCTGCGGGGAATTCCCATGCTGTTTTTATCAATGAACTTCTATGTGTATTGTCGTACCGGCAATGCATTAACCACTAAGCCACCGCCCACCGTCATATGATGGTGGGACGAGGCATCTCTTGTTTTGGGCAGGCTTCATAAGTTAAATGAAAAAGCTAAACCAGCTGTTGACAGACTCTCGCCCATCCTGTCAAAATGTGGTGCCTTAACCACTTCAGCCCCGGAAGATTTGACTGCTGAATGACCAGGCCATTTTTTGCGATACGGCACTGCGTCATTTTAACGGACAATTGCGCGGCATGCAAAATTGACATCCTTTTTTTCCCACAAATAGAGCTTTCTTTTGGTGGTATTTGATCATCTCTGCAGTTTTTATGTTTGCACTATAAACAAAAAAGGAGCAACAATTTTGAAAAAAACACAATATTTTGTACTTTTTGCTATAATAAATATCCTAATTTTTTTTTAAAAAGAAGCAAATTTTTTCTCAGTTTAGGCTAATATGTATTCTTCTACATGTTTTTGGTAATAAAAATCGCAGTAAGTGATGACACATCGGACACTTTTGACACATTTTTGGGACCATTGGCATTTTTACAGTGATCAGTGCTATAAAAATGCACTTATTACTGTAAAAATGTCACTTGCAGGGAAGGGGTTAAAACTAGGGGGCAATCAAGGGGTTACCTGGGTTCCCTTTGTGTGTTTCTAACTGTGGGGGGAGGGGACTGACCTAGAGGAAATGACAGATCGTGATTCCTAGCTTTTAGGAACTCATGATCTGTTTCGCCTCACAGAACAGGGCTTTGTGTGTTTACACACACATGTCCCTGTTCTGTCTCTCGTGCCCGTGATCGCTCATGGCCAGTGGTCATCGCCACCATCAGCCACGAGCATCGGAACCCCCGCAGTGCAGCGGGCGCCTGCTATCCCGCTTAAAGGAGCCGACGTATACTGCAGCTGGTTGGCAAGCATTCTTAGCAATCTTAGAAGCAATCTTACATACATACATACATACATTTAGGCACAAAGAAAAAAGGAAAAAAACTCTGTGCAAAGGACTAGGTACTGAATAAAGAGTTGGAGGGGGTTAATAGAACTGCTACCTCTACCAATTACTACCACTAAGTGGAGCAATATCACATAATAAGAAAAGAAAACAAAGTAGATATGGTGCTGTTCTACTGCTAGCAAAATAGTGGAATAAAAATACATATGTTGCTTCTTTTGAAAAAATCCTAAAGACTAAGAAGGTATTATACAGTGTAATTATAAATGTTACCAATGTGTATCAATTGTGTAATATCAAATAAAACCAAACCAAAAAATTATACAGTGTGGTCTTGCATTAAAACTAAAATCAAAAAAGAGTGTGTGATCCTTGGTGTAGAAAATCAATATATATAGTACTTGTTAGGATAAAAAATAAACCACTAGATAAAATTGTTGTGCATACTGAAACAATCTAAGGTGCAATTGCAATTATTATGCATACTGAAATGCTCTGAAGTGCTATTATTATTGTTTTTGAAACCAAACAACCAGCAGATCTCCTATGTCTACATTACTATAATGTCCATTTTAAAAACTAATAAAAAACCATCGAAAAGACACCAAATACTAAAAATTCAAATGAAATAGTTTATGAATTATAAAGTGCTCTTGTGCTAGTGAAGAAAATCCTCTTTCTAGTCTGATGGACTTTTCAGTGAGTGAACACACCGTGCATATCTTATTTCGTGCTCCTATTCCGGCTGCACTCACCAGATTCTTCTCCCCCTCCTGGGGTAAAGAGCATCCACATTATGTGCCACTGTGTAGCAATATAGAAAGAAGACCATCCTTAGTACTGGCTATGAGGAGATTCCATTTGTATGTTGCACGTCATGGAAGAGAGAGAGGGAGCCCAAATAGCGTAATACTGTATCAAACTGTTTTATTATCAAACACATGGAAAGGTACTCACATACGGTAGAATTAAAAAAGGCATTTGTTGCTGACACCAACGCCTGTGACAGGAAGTGATGCAAGGACGTATGTTGACCTACGCGTTTCATCACTATTTGGAAGAGTAGAAAAAAGCATGTATATAACAAAGAGCGATGCAAACAGGAGGTCCTTCTGACGCGTTTCAACTCCACGGTCATCATCTGGGGTCATTTAGGCACAAGTCAAGGAAAATGTGGAAATCTTTTGGCATGGAAATACTGCCAGTCAAAACTGAAAATACATGTCCAAATACCACCATAAATTCCTGTACTATAAGATAACCCTAAGATTCTAGTGCCAATCTTCCCACTTTTCTAACCCATTTCAGAAAAGTGAAAGCTACAATGAGGGAGATTTACTAAAACTGGTGTACACAGACTCTGGTGCAGCTGTGCGTAGTAATCAGCTTCTAACTTCAGCTTGTTCAATTAGCTTTGACAATAAGACCTAGAAGCTGATTGGTTACTATTCACAGCTGCACCAGATTCTGTGTGCACCAGCTATAGTAAATCTTCCCCATGAGGGCTTGAGTTTATGAGCTTAGATAAGAAGATACAACATGCTTTTAACATCTGTTTGAAACACTGTTGACATAATTAATAACTTATTGCAGGTACATTTGAGCTGTGGTTGACCTGCTGGCCTCAAGCTGTTTTTGCTTTTTCCATTAACACTGGCCTTTTGGGCATTACATATATGGATATGAATGAATTAGGATGTGGCCTCTGGGCTTTAAAGAAATAAATTCACTTTACTTCTGTCATAGATAATTGTAAATGTTGAAAGTATGTTGTAATACACAAAAGAAGTGTTTGCATTGAAAATTAAAGTTACATATGCCTTGAATGGCTGGCTCTATGTAACATGATTAGATGGGGATTAATGGAGTAGGTAATAGGGGGAGAAGTACTTTTAAGCAATAGGTTTGAAAAACAGGAATTAAAGTTAAATTGGCGTTGCAGACTAAAGAATTTAATGCTAAGATATCTAAAATAGTTAACATTGAAGCAGGACCCACAGTTGCTGCTACAATGACTGGGCATGAAAGAAAGATGTGCCCATGCTGTGTTTTTTTTCTAACTATTTTCCTGCATTAAAAATGTGCCCTTCATTCATGATACATACCAGTACCACAAAGACTGTTTCCTTTAAACAGATGTGAAAATGCACTGTCTATAGCTGCTCAAATAATTTTCCGGGGTTTATTACTTTAGATGGCATATGAAGGACATTATTTAATTTACAAAGTGCTAAGGACACACCTGATACTAACCATATATAATGACTTCTTACTAAAAGCTAGAGCCAAGTCTCTGTTGGGCGGTGCTATATGCACATGTATTGGGCGTTTTATTTGATGCTCCTTTTGATGCAGATCAAAAATGCAGTACAAGTGTAAAAACCAGAAGAGAACAAATGTAAATGAAGAAAATTACCATGCAAGAAAAAAATTGAGACATATATTATATTGTTTAAAAGAGAAATGTATACATAGTATGGTTAACTAATACTATCCTTTAAACACAGAATGATTGAGAAATGTATTTACTGGTTCCCACGTTTAATTCATCATCAAAGAATGTGCATGTTGCCCTGTTTGAGAAATAACTTCAAACATCTATTGTAAATCAAATTTAACATTCTTTTTTCTAATTTTTCAGAGCTGGATATTTGACACAAAATATTCCCTTGGAGATTATCCGATACCTTTCTGAAGAAAAGGATTTTCTTCCCTGGCATGCTGCAAGCCGAGCTCTTTATCCTCTAGATAAATTGCTGGACCGAACAGAGGACTACAGTATATTCAGTGTAAAAGATAAACTATTTTCTACTGTAAAGTTAAGACCTTGGTTTTGCTCTCATGGAAACATACATAATTTAATTTTTTTTCTGTATATACCATCTTTCAGTAGCGAATGCAAAGTATGACAAAAATACTGGAAAAAAATTGCCTTTGTACAGAGTGGAAATGCTTGAAATTGTGTGAACATAGTGAACAAAGCAGTTTATTAACTCTTCACATATGCTATTTCTGAGTGTGAGAATTAAATATCTTACTGTGAAATGCTAACATAAATTCATAGCTTTGAGGCATATTAGTTCTCTGAAAAAATTATAATTGTTTGAATTGAAATTGGTTGTGGCATATGTTTATGGTCATAAAATTGGAACATTAATTCAGACTTTAAATATATAGTAAAGTTTTATTTCAGATAAACATTTTCTCATATAAAGGGTTTTGAAATACTGTTAACCCCTTCATAACAAAGGTAAAACAAGCCTTAATGCCTTGTCATGTGTTAGAAAAGCTGTGCATATCATCACAACTACTTTATATGTGTATATTTTTTGCCATTACTATGACCTACAACCAAAGATAAACCCAACACAAGTTCTCCTTCTCGTGGTAGATAAAAGAAAGCTGGCAGCTCGATCTTCTGCAATGAATACATTTATTAATGGCTATGACTAATGCCCTGTACACACGGAATTTCCGTCAGAAAAACCTTGGATAAGATTCCGCTTAAGCTTGCCTTGCATACACACGGTCACACAAAAGTTCTCTGAACTTTCGGCCGTCAAGAAAGCGGTGACGTACAACACTACGACGAGCTGAGATAATGTAGTTCAGTGCTTCCGAGCATGCATCAAATTGTTTCCCGAGCATGCGTAGGAATTTTGCGCTTCGGAATTGCTACAGACGATCGGAATTTCCGATATGAACTTTTTCCATCAGAAAATAGAGAACCTACTTTCAATCTTTTGCTGATGGAAATTCCGCGAGCAAAAGTCCAATGGAGCATACACACGCTTGGAATTTCCGACCAAAAGCTCATGTCGGACTTTTGCTGGTGGAATTTCTGATCGTGTGTACGTGGCATAAGGCTACTCGCCAAAACGCGAAAGCCTTGTATTATTCTGTACCACACCTGGATTATTAAATGTAATAATTGCGGAAGATCAAGCTACCAGCTTTCTTTTAGCTACATGTTTGCGTGAGTGTTAGGAGGACACTACAAGCCAGCGCACCAACCGCTCACCACCTCTGGGAATTACTGCAGGTGTTTTCTACTAATAGAATGCATTTTGCTTTATTTTTATCCCACACAGACCACGACATTTGAAACTGACCTGATCCAGCTGCTGTATTTCTATCTCATCTGTTTATTTTCTTTTTATTTATTTTTTTTACAATTTTGTTTTTACAACCTTCTCCTCTAGTAACAAGAAAAATATACAATGTACAGAGGTGGACTGTGCAGTGACTGATCACAGTGATAGTCAATCACAGGCTATCACAGCGATCATGTGATCAAAGACCAGTCCTCCCACTTTCCAATCAATAGTAAAATACCTGGAGCTGTCAGTGACAGTTCAACCTCTGTTCTGGGAAGGTGTGTTCTGTTTCACTGACAGCACAAACACAAGTAACATAAATAAGTGGACCTACAGAAGAAAGCCTGCTTCAGTTAGGCCCAACATGTGAGAGAATCAGTTAAAGCAGAATTAGGTTTTAACATTTTGAAAAGTTACATGTGGAAGTAATAGTTTATTGATGGTGTTAATAGCCTAATCAATGTGCTCATTACTATAAATCAGGGGTCTTCAAAGCACGGGCCACATCCGGCCAGCTAGGATGTTTTTTCCAGCCCACAGCTTGAGCCCTCAGATTCACTGTAGGGACCGGTCTCTGCTCCAGCTTCTTCGGGTTGTGGGCCCCCTCCTCCCGCAGTATACAGAGCAGGCCCTGCTACCAGACAATACATGTGCAAGTAATACTTATTGATGGTGTTAATAGCCTAATTAATGTGCTCATTACTATAAATCAGGGGTCTTCAAAGCACGGGCCACATCCGGTCAGCTAGGATGTTTTTTCCAGCCCGCAGCTTGAGTCCTCAGATTCACTGCAGGGACCGGTTTCTGCTCCAGCTTCTTCGGGTTGTGGGCCTCCTCCTCCCGCAGTATGCAGAGCAGGCCCTGCTATCAGACAATGCCCACCCCTCTAGATGTCACTATTGGTTGCTAGGACCACCAGTGAAGTACATCAGTGGAGACCCATTGCACCTTCCAGCTCCTGGCCGCTTTTAACATGTGTCTGTTACACAGTGTGCCTGCATAATAGCAGGAGCAGAGCTGGAAGGTGCAGTGGATCTGCACTAAAGAAAGTGGTTGGTTGGTCGGTTGGTAGTTGTTTCAGAGGCACATTGTTTTTCTGATGGAGAGGCAAATAGACATGGGGGAGCTCTGAGAGAACACAAAAAAGTGGAATTGGGCTCTGAGAGGAACATAAATGTGGGAGGCTTTGAGGGGGACACAAATATGTATGGGGGATCTGAGGGGGACACAAATTTACATGGGGCACTGAGGGGAACACAAATGTGCATCGGGGGGCTCTGAGGGGGACGCAGATGTGCATGGGGGGCTCTGAGGGGAACACAAATGTGCATTGGGGGGCTCTGAGTGAAACACAAATGTGCATCGGGGCTCTGAGGGGGACACAGATGTGCATGGGAGGGACTTTGAGGGGGACACAGACGTGCTTGGGGGGTTAAAATGTGTATCAGGAGGCTCTGAGGGGACACAAACATGCATGAGGGGGGCACAAATGTGCGTGGGATTATCTGAGGGGGCTTTGGGGGGGAATAGATGTGCATGGGGCTGTGATGGGGACACAAATGTGTGTGAGGGGGGTCTATGAAAGAGACAAAAATAAGCGGGGAGGCTCTGAAAGGGACAAAAATGTGTGGGGAAACCCAGATGGGGACACCAATTTGTGGGGAAAATCTGATGGGGAAATAAATATATGGGGGCTCTGATGGGGACACAAATGTGTGGGGGCTCTGATAGGGACACAAATGTGTGGGGGGCTATGATAGGGACACAAATGTGTGGGGAAACCCTGATGGGGATGCAAATTTGCAGGTAGACTCTGATGGGGACACAAATGTGTGGGGGGCTATGATGGGAACACAAATGTATGGGGGGCTCTATTGGGGACACAAATGTGTGGGGTGCTATGGTGGGGACACAAATGTGTGGGGTGCTATGTTGGGGACACAAATGTGTGGGAAAACTGACCGGAACAAAGATGTAAGGTCCTATGCATTCTGAAAGATTAGTCCCAGTGCATGAGGCTCCCACATTTAGGTACGGGTGGAGTATAAAGGAGCACCACCCAATACCTCTGCCAGCTACCTATCCAATTCTATCCTATTCTGCTGCTGTGGGTCATTTATAAATAACTGATTTTTTTTCGGCTCGCAAATTTGTGTAAAATATACAATGTGGCCCTCAAAGTGAAAAGTTTGGAGACCCCTGCTATAAATCAATGTATACATTTGTCTGGCTTAAGATATCAACTGATAGATAAAAGGGTATCAGCGCTAAGAATAAAAAAAAAAAATGTGTATAAAGCAACCAGCAAAACTTTGTTGATCAACCAAACATAATAAAAAATAGTCCAGTATGCAGCGCTAATTTAAAGTTAATTTAAAGTTCATTCATTGAAGCTGAAGGATGTAAAAAAGAACAAAGCCTTCCACCACTGATAAGGAGAGTCTTTCACCGCTTCCAATGTGTGAGAGAAAAAGGCACACAACACCCAGGTGTATCAAATCTGCTTACCAGATGACAGTATCAGATGAGCAAAATCCATAAGACCTATGGGTATCACGTTCCATCCAAAGTTACAAATCCTTCCAAGAATCAATCAGTTTCAATCAATAAAATGTGGACTCACAAATAAGGAGTAGAAGCAATCAGACTTCCAATGCCAGCAATCCATCATTAAAATGTGACATACAAGGCAAAAGCAAGGCCGGAGAAAAATAGTGAAGCCTGTAAGGTAAAAACACAAAATTTATTTGTAGTACACTTACAATCATGAAACTGATTGATTCTTGGAAGGATTTGTAACTTTGGATGGAACGTGATACCCATAGGTCTTTTGGATTTTGCTCATCTCATACTGTCATCTGGTAAGCAGATTTGAGACACCTGGGTGTTATGTGCCTTTTTTTCTCACACATTGGAAGCGGTGAAAGACTCTCCTTATCAGTGGTGGAAGGCTTTCCTCTTTTTTACATTCTTCAGCTTCAATGAATGAACTTTAAATTAGCGCTGCATATTGGGCTATTTAAGATATCAACTGCTTTGTGCATGCACACTCAAGATGGTTATTTGCCGTTTATCAGTTATTTGTGCCAAAACTGTACTATGATAATATTAAGCAAGCTCCCCTATGTAAAAGCACTGCAAGCTAATGCATTTCTCTCTGCACATTGACCTTAAAACATTTGTAGTGGTTCTGGGCACTTGGCTTAAGTAACATTAATTTTTAGTCTTGGTTATCATAATTCTCACACATCAGTAGATATGCAGAACTAGTTACATGGTTTTTCATTTTTTATACAACATAACTCTCAGTACATTAACAGTGTATTAAAACTGTGTTGCTTAGAGCCTTCATCACCATTAGTCATAGTGTTTCTTATCATTAGTTATCATTATCTTGATTGAACTGGTGTCCTTTTTAAACCTTACTAACTATGTAACTACTGTATATGTAACTAAATTATCCAAGGTACATTAGCATTGTATTATTTTGTACATCGACCACCACTAATAGGTCTCCTTTTTTCACTCATTAGTGCCATCTAATACACACTCTCCTTTTAATTTCACACTGGTTGGTATCACTTATTTATTTCAAGTCTACTCAGTAAAAGTGACCCACTTCTACCAAAATATTAAGTTGAAGGAAAATTATAGGTAAAAGGACAGAGATAGAAGGATCACCAAGATTTAGCTGTTTACAGTTTAAGTCCTTCAAATCTGTCTAGAATGTATTTCCCTTAAAGTTTAACTAAAGGCAAATCTTTTTTTTTCTGTTTTGGGTAGAGTGCAGGGGGATTAGAATAACTGATATGTTTTAATGCTGTCTGTGCTCCTGTTAAGGAGCTTCACCTTCTCTCTGTTCGTCTTGTTTACTGGTGGTCTTGGTGACACCCAGGGATTCCCTCACTTTGGAGGGATTTTCTCTCATTTACTGTTTTGCCAATGGGACAAGAAGTGAAAGGAAATCTCCTCTGTTGCACACAGATGGCGAAGAAAAAACTGACAAGGGTTATAACCCTCCCTTTATCTCTATTCAAATTTTTTTTTAAAAATCCTTTAGTTACACTTTAAAAATGAACTCTTTAAAAACAAAATCTAGTTTAATGAAATGTTTAATTTTACAAGCATTAGACCACAGTGAAAAAAATACTATTTTCCAGTATCAATTTTAAAAAGAGACACAATCAATGACGCTCAGTTGTGTATGAGTAGAGAAAGAATACTACATTGCTGTTGTCAACACCATATATTGGTCATATTATTTTTTATGAAAATTCTTCCTATAAAAAATTAAAGCAGAAAATGTATTTTTAGGAGCTAGTGAATATACGGTACGCATTTGGGTAGCTTCTGAGAAGCACTTATATGCATTTGCCATGCTTATGCCATGCACTTGGCATGCATTTCCCACACATTCACATTACACTGTCTGGAAGGAAAAACAAAACACAAAAACTCAAACTGATTTCATCTGACCTCAAAAGCCTGTGTACATCATCCCTAAAAAGTGTAGCTGTGGGAGAAGGAAGTATTGGGGCATCCAAATATTACCTGTTTTGGCTGTTAAATGAGGACTTGTGGCTGCACTCAAATTTCAAGAATACACCAAAATGCCAATTAGCAGGTAGGTTACAACATTTTACTATTGTTTCTATATATATATAGATTTGATGAGCAAATGTCATTATATTGAATGTAATGTAATGAATGTAATTGAATGTAATTTTAGGTATGACCATGCAGTACAAACTTTTTTGTAAATAAAAATGAGTTGTACATTCAATGAACTACGTAAATACTGTATATGGGTGGTCACTGCCGACCTCGTCTGAAAATGCTTGGCTATCATTCTGATGGCTTTTATACTTTTGCAATCTCTCCCACATGTTAAATACTTGTTATGGATTATTGTGGCTGATTTACCAATGGAGTAGAGCATGTTCTTTTTGCAGAAATAATTTTCACTTACCTTTGTTAATGTGATGAAAATTCACATTGTCAAAAATAAATTTTTAAATCTTTTGAATGCTGTGGGTTTTCTTTTAGGGATCTCCCCACATTTTCCCCAGTATTAAATATGTTCAATTTTATACAATCTTTGTAATAATAGTTTCAGTTCATCAGAATGTAAGAATGCCAGGTAATGAAAAATTATTATTAGAAATTTTGTGGGGAAGGGACGTTTTTTACCGTAGCCTCCTCTTCCTCCTCCTCCTCATTGTCAGGGTTGGGCTCTCAGGAGCTCCCTTCTCTGTGCTCAGGCTGCTCAGCTGTCGGATAATTGTCAGCACTCATTGTTGCACAGGGACTCAGCTGGGGATCATTTCCTGCTCGTCAGTCCCACATACAGCCAGCCCCTTCTGGTTATTTAAACTGCCTTGTTCACTCCTTTGGTGCCTTCGCCTGATCAACATATCTTGAAATTCTCTGCTGTGTTCCTGTGAAAGACTTTGCCCAGCTGACGTTCCTTCTGGTTCCTGATCCTGTTCTTCTGCCTGAGACTATGCTGATCTCTGGTTTCTTAATAACTGGCTTGTCTGACTATATGCTTTGGCTTCCAATCTCTGGCTTATGTTTTGACTACGTTTACTGATCTGTACCATTTTTACCATTAGATTAAAAGGTGTGATTTTTACTGCATTTTCTGTCTCGATCTGATTTATGGTTCCTGATAGTAGGTGAAGGCCTTAAATTCAGACGATGCAGACAATCCATCTAGTGGTAATTTTTTTTCCAGATTGAATGAGCAGGACCACCGCATGGATCCGTTTGCCATAGCATTACAGATGCTCCTGATTTGAACTGCTCACCTGGATCCTACCCACTGTGGTTGTTCTGGTACAACCAGTGTTGCAGTCCATTCCTGCTGATTGCTCCAGTCTCTGTGCAAGCACCCACCTCGAATATTACCTCTGTAAGAGGGTATGTCTTGTTCAGCCCCACTTCCCCAGCATTTTAGGGGTGATCCAGTTCAATGAAGAGGGTTTTTCAACCAGAATTGGGATATACTTTGAGATGATGCTGCAGGCATTTCCCACGAAAAAAGCAAAGTAGGCTTCATTATTTCTTTGTTTTATGATAGAGCCTTGGCCTGGGCAAACCCTCTATGGGAGATGCAAAAAACATTGTCCTGAGTTACCCTGAGTTTGTGGCATCCTTTAAAATGGTATTTGATGTTCCTGCTCGCTCCACTTCTGCTGCCAAGAGCCTCATGTCCATAAAACAGAGTATGAGAACTGTCGCCGATTATGCCTTAGAATTCTGTACTCTGGCAGCAGAGGTTGCTTGGAACAATGAGGCCCTCGTGGCTGCTTTTTCTCATGGTCTCTTGGATAACATTAAAGATGAGATAGCAGCCCGAGACATACCTACGGATCTGTAGAAGTTAATCATGTTTGCCATTCTCATTGACTCTAGACTCTGAGAGAGACCTTCCTTTAAGGAGCGCTTGTAGAAGCCTCCTGTACATTTGACTCTGAGCTTTACAGTTCCACCCTCGCCTCTCTTACCACCCATGCCTCCTTGTACCGAGTCTGCCAGTAAAGTAGAACCCATGCAGTGGGGCTATATACATCTCTCTGTGGAAGAGAGGGCCTTTAAAAGGAGGGAGAGATTGTGCCTTTATTGTGGCCAGGCAGGTCAATTTTTTAAGTCTTGTCCTACCCGTCCGGGAATCCTGAGGTCCTATAGGGGACAGACCTTAGGTGGCTTTGTTACATGCCCAGTTATCTTGAAGGATAAGCCTCTAGTTCCAGTTTTGGTTACCCTTTCTTGGTCTGAATCATCCATTGATACACAGGCTCTAATCAACTCTGGGGCTGCAGGCCTGTACATAGATGCTGCCTTTGTGTCTAAGCACTCGATTCCACTGCATCTTTGTGCTACTCCATTTGCCATTGAGGCTATTGATGGGAGACCTTTACAGCCTTCGCATGTGACTCATGAGACTGGTCCATTGACCATAGGGGCTCTTCACCATGAGATAATCCAATTTCAAGTCATTTACTCACCTCATTACCCGGTGGTCATTGGTTATCCTTGGTTACAGAGGCAAAATCTGTCTTTTCCTTGGCATCGTGCTGAGGTTCTTTCCTGGTCACAACAATGCAGCAAAGCATGTTTTCAGAGGGATTAAGGTCCTGTGCACATCTTCAGTCTCCACTTTGCCAGAGGAGTACCGTGAATTTAGCGATGTCTTTGACAAAGGTCAAGCTGGTGTTATGCCTCCACACGTCGTATGATTGCGCAATTGACCTTCAACCTGGTGCCATGCATCCTCGCGGACGGGTCTACCCTTTGACGGCCTTGGAGGATAAAGCTATGGAGGACTATGTTGCAGGTTCACATTCTCAGCACCGGCAGGAGGCAAATCCTCGCCTCCTGCCGGTGCTGGCTTCTTCTTTGGGAAAAAGAAGAGTGGTGAACTGAGACCTTGTATCGATTAAAGGGGTCTCAATCGCATCATGATTAAGAACGCGTATCCGATTTCACTGGTTATGAAATTATTTGCCTGCCTCAAGGGAGCAACGGTTTTCACTAAGCTCGATTTGAGAGGGGCATACAATCTTGTGAGGATCAAAGAGGGCAACGAATGGAAAACTGCATTTATTACTAGGACCGGACATTACAAATACCTCCATAATGACGTTTTGCAATGCTCCTGCAGTTTTTCAGGAATTCATCAACAATGTTCTCCGAGATATGTTGAAGCAGTATGTGATGGTTTATCTCAACGATATTCTCACATATTCAAAGTCCCTAGAGAGCCACCACACAGATGTCTCCCATGTACTACGGAGATTGAGAGATAATAACCTGTATTGTAAATTGGAGAAATGCAAGTTCCATTGTGAACAGGTTAAATTTCTGGGTCATGTTATTTCTACAGCCGGTTTTTCAATGTACCCTGAGAAACTATCTGCAATTCTACAGTGGCCTCGACCCCTAGGTCTCTGTCCACTACAACGTTTTCTTGGCTTTGCCAATTATTATTAGAAATGTATTTGTAATTTCTCTTCTCTGGTCAAACTCCTGGCTGATATGATCAGGAAGCACAGCAACCCACATAATTGGTCTCCGGATTCCATTAAACCCTTTGAGTCTCTCATGGCTGCTTTTGTTTCAGCTCCTGTGCTGGCACATCCTGACCCAGGTTATGCTTCATTCTAGAGGTTGATGCATCTGAGACTGGAGTAGGCGCCCTCCTGTCTCCACTTCCTACCTCTGAAAGCGCGATGCATTATTGTGACTACTTTTCCAAGAAATTGTCTCCTGCAGAATGCAATTGCAAGAGAATTGCTAGCTACCATTTTAGCTCTCAAAGAATGGAGACATCTCCTCGAGGGAACCACTGTGCCGGTTCTCATTTTGACGGACCATAAGAATCTCATATTCCTAAGCAAAACGCTCCCAGAAATCTCCCAGAAAGGCTTGTTGGGCTCTTTTTCTGTTGAGCTGTAATTACAGTCTCATTCTTACCTGGTACTAAGAATGTAAGGGTTGATGCAATGTCATAACAGTATTCCTCCTCCTCCAAGATGGAGTCGGTTCCTACTCCTGTGATACCTCCAATTGCATTCTAGCCACAATTCGCACTCTAGTCTCACTTCACCTTTGGGTGACAGAATTCTTGCTGCTCAGATACATTCTCCTCCTGAAAAACCTTGTGACCGCTGCTTTGTCTCCGATAATCTCAGTACTACTTTGCTCCAGACATACCTTTCTCCCAAGGCAGCTGGTCACTCAGGGAAGAATCAACTCATCTGGTCTATTTCTAAACAATTCTGGTGACCTAGTCTCCGCGCTGATGTCATTTCCTTCTTAGCTTCTTGTTCTGTGTGTGCTCAGAGGAAAACACCATGACACCTTCCAGTAGGCCTCCTACAACCTATAACCAATGAAGAGAGGCCTTGGACCCACTTGTCTATGGATTTTATTGTGGAGTTACCCAACTCCCAGGGCAACACAGTTATTCTTATAGTGGTTGACTGGTTCTCGAAAATGTCTCATTGTATTCCACTGGCATCCATTTTCACTCAGGAAATCTTTTAGTTACATGGGCTACCCAAGGTTATCCTCTGTGCTTTCCATATATATGTTTTCCCCTTAAACATGGTGCCCCTTTGAGGGGGAAGGGTCATTAAGGAGGGGGTACTGTCAGGGCTGGGCTCTCAACAGCTCCTTTCTGTGTACTCAGGCTGCTCAGCTGTCAGATAATTATCAGCACTTATCGTTCCACAGTGGCTCACCTGGTGATCTTTTCCTGCTCATCTGTCCCGCCTACAGCCAGCCCCTTCTGGCTATTTTAACTGCCTTGTGCATTCCTTTGTTGCCTTCGCTTGATCAACATATTTTGATATCCTCTGCTGTGTTCCTATGAAATACTTTGGCCGACTGATATCCACTCTGGTTCCTGATTCTGTTCTTCTGACTATGCTGGTCTCTGGTTTCCTAATTACTGGCTTGTCTGACTATCCGCTTTGGCTTCCCATCTCTGGCTTATGTTTTGACTACATTTACTGATCTGTACCGTTTTTACCATTACACTAAAAGGTGTGATTTTTACTGCATTTTTGTCTCGGTCTGATTCATAGTTCCTGATACTCATCAAAGTTACTGTCAGTACTAAGAGAGTATCAAAAATGTAATTAGAAAAATAAAATCTTGATCCATTTTCAAGTTTTCAAGATGGTGACTTACTCCATTGTCTCCATCAGTCACTTCGAGAATATTCGTTTTGGAAATGGCAGTAAATTACATGGCCTGAGGAATCAGATCCTCAACACCACTTATTCATGTAACTAAATATCATTTGCAATGAAAATGATCTTTCATGGTCTTCCAGTACATGACTGTATTTGTGTGCATGCATATTTTGCTAAATACTAAATAAGAAATTTGTTTTTCATTCCAGGTTTCTTGGAAAGGGGAATCATAGTCTTTATTACTATACAAATATTACAATATGAATTTTAAGTAGCCACATTGATTATTAGCCTTATTGTCAAAGACACCTGTTGGGCACTTTGTAGGAAGCTGAAGAGTAAAGTGATGCAAGTCCATACAGAGCATTAGTGGATGAACATTGCTTCTGTGCTCTGGGCCAGATCTCCTGCATTGATGCTGTCAAAGAAAAACATACATAACTTAGTATGCCACAAAGAAGTTGAAGCTATCTTGAGACAAGAAATACTTCTTCATTGTTTTTATGGCTCCATCAATATGGTCTGAAACTCCCATATAAATATCATCACTTATATATCTGTAAGCTGACATTTGCAGTTGAAAGCACCTTTTATAAGCACCAACATTCTTAAAGCCAAATACCAAGCAAAATGATGTTTGATCATCTCCAGTGCCATGCATTAAGAATGTTGGAGTGCACCTTTTGCATTTTCAACAAATTAATGGTGTGTTTGGCATTATGAAATGAACATGATTTTGGAGAATTCCACTCATGAAATTGAAGCAGCTTGCATCCTCCACAACAAACCAGGAATAGTGTCAACTTTGAATACACCTTGGCCAATGACCTCACCCTTTGCAGCAGTGGTTTGTGTTCTGCATTCTGTGTTTGTGATGAACAGCTATTTTGTTTTAGTAGAGGGAGCATCGTAGTGGCAGTACTAAAAATGTAAGCTTCAGACAAAATGTTTGCTTAGTTGTTTATCCAATATACAGTATTTATCGGCGAATAACACACACTTTTTTCCCCTTAAAATTGGGGAAATCGTGGGTGTGTGTTATACACCGATCCTTGCTGTCTCTGAGGGAAGAGGAGCGAGCGCCGCTGAATTACATAGAGCCGCAATCTCCTGTGTACCCATTACTCCATCACTCACAAGCATGCCTCCTGGCCCCGCATTGAGCCACTGTTCTATCTATCATATGAGCAGGGCCAGGAGACGTGGCTGTGAGTGATGGAGCGCTGGGTACACAGGTGATCGCAGCTCTGTATAATTCAGCGTGCTCGCTCCTCCTCTTCCCTCAGAAACAGCAGGGATAATCCCACACTGGCGAGGCTGCAATGATGGGAAAGGTGAGGCTGCAGATGGGCACTGAATAGGCTGCATTGTTAGTCAATTTATAGGCCGCAGATGGGCACTGAACAGGCTGCATTGTTGGTCAATTAATAGGCTGCAGATGGGCACTGAACAGGCTGCATTGTTGGTCAATTTATAGGCTGCAGATGGGCATTGAACAGACTGCATTGTTGGGCAATTTAATGGCTGCAGATTGGCACTGAGCAAGTTTTTTCCTTAAACTTCCCTCCTAAAATTGGGGTGCATGTTATACGCCTGTGTGTGTTATACGCCAATAAATACGGTATATTGCATTCAGAAAAATGTTTGTTTTGGTTCATTTGTTTATTTTTGTATATATTTCCTTTAATTTAACTACCATAGAATTTGGATTAAAAATGTATGTGTTTATTAATAATGTGAACCATGTATCACCATACTGTAAATCCATACCACTCACTGATTTTAAATGTGTGCTTTTGCTAGAACAATTGCTAAGAACTCTTAAATGTACATTCAAAACATTAAAAACAAACAGAAGGTGCAAGCACAGCATATCAATATACATGTAAAGATTATGTATAGTTAACTACATTTTAAAATAGTGTTTAGAATCTTTGTAATATTTTATTTTAATGTGATTGTTATTTCTATAAACTAAAGCATAATTAATGTGTTTAAATTAATACACCTTTAATTGTTTGTGTGGTCCTTGTATTCACAGGACACCAGTCTTTCAAAAATAGTAAAGTAATTTAAAACAAAATATAATTCTTTTTAATGATTAGGAATACAAATGTGTCTGTTGAAAGCAGAATGGTGGCTATAAAAAGACCATACCTGACCATACACAGACATACATGAACTGACCTTAGACCACAGTGACAAAAATATTAGATTTGCACTTACTTTGTTAATATGACTTGAAATCTTGTAATTTTAGCTATTAAAAGATATGATAAGACAAATATTGGTTACGGTTGTTTAAATTATTCCCAACACAAGCTAGAAGTGTTTCAAAATGTCTAAATGTTTTTGTTGATACACTTTTAATACAACCCCTGGGTAAAAGATTGTCCCATCGCTGTAAACATGCTCAGATTCAAAGATGAAGCTAGTTGGGAATATAACAGGATTGATTCATATTGTGGTTCATGTCCGCTATCAAACCCAGATAGGGGGTGAAAATGGAATGAAATAGACACAATTGGCCCATTCCTGTAAAACTGCTTTGAGAAGTGATGAAGATGGTGAAAATGTGAAAAGACTGCTTCTTTTCTGCCAACTGTTCTGTTGGAAGTATTCAATCATTTGTTTACTGAAAATTCAGAACTGAAGATAATGATGCTGTAACTTAATATAACCACTATGTCACATTAGGGCAAAATGTTTCACAGATCAATTTCTGTTACACCACGCCACCATCCCAAAATCTGACTACTTTCACTCCCTAGACATGCACCTGGTCAACACAGCCAAACTATGCATGCCATCTCATTGGCACTCCCCAAAACCCTGACCACAACAGAATGGTTCACACGTATACAAAAAATTGCTGATATGGAAGAACTCATCTAGTAATCGAGAGACACTCCTGAAAGAACAGGACAACTTGGTCTTGCTGGCAACATTTTAGAATGATGGAAGATTATAATAAACACCTGCATTAAATTTGCAGGCTTACACCCCAAAACAGGGGGCGAGGGAAAAGGCAGGAACCCCTATATCAGCCCTCTCTATACCCCAGATCCCGCAGTCAGCCAGTCTCGGCACTCTTCTAGTCGTCTCTTCTAGTCGCATCTTTTTACTTGTCATATACATTCGCACTTCCTTATTCCCCCTTCTAAATCTCCACTCTCCATATCCAATATGCAATTTCTTACCTACACATTCCTAACATATGTGCGCACTCCAGCTGATGTACCATCACACCTACTTTCAACCTAGCCACACAGATAGTACTTAACGATACTCAAAGCCAGATTTTTACATGCTGAGTTTTTGAGAGCATCAGTGGAAACCCCCCATTTATAGTAAGCTATATTTCCACCTGCTAAAATAACCAAATCATAGGTTTGGCTCTAAATTATTGTATGATAGAGCTCCACACATCTTTATAGATGTACAGTGCCTTGCAAAAGTATTACCTATTAGTACCTATTTTGATACGTTACAGACTTTAGTTCAATTTTTTTTTTTAGCTGAATTATATGTGATGGATCAGAACACAATAGTCTAAGTTGGTGAAGTAAAATTAGAAAAATATATACATAAATACATTTTTCAGAAATAAAAATATGATAATTGGCATGTGCGTATGTATTCACCCCCTTTGTTTTGAGGCCCATAAAAAGCTCTGGTGCAACCAATTACCTTTAGAAGTCACATAATTAGTGAAATGATGTCCACCTGTGTGCAATCTAAGTGTCACATGATCTGTCATTACATATACACACCTTTTTGAAAGGCCCCGGAGGCTGTAACACCTAAGCGGCACCTCTAACCAAACACTGCAATAAAGACCAAGGTACTCTCCAAACAAGTAAGGAACAATGTTGTTAAGAAGTACATGTCCGGGTTAGGTTATAAAAACAATCCAAATATTTGATGATCCCTAGGAGAACCATAACCAAATGGAACACGGCACAACAGCAAACCTGCCAAGAGATGGCCACACACCAAAACTCATGGACCGGGCAAGGAGGGCATTAATCAGAGAGGCAGCACAGAGACCTAAGGTAACCCTGGAGGAGCTACAGAGTTCCACAGCAGAGATTGGAGTATCTGTACATAGGACGACAATAAGCCATACGCTCCATAGAGTTGAGCTTTATGGCAGAGTGGCCAGAAGAAAGCCATTACTTTCAAAAACAAAATGGCACATATTGAGTTTGCGAAAAGGCTTGTGGGAGACTCCCAAAATGTATGGAGGAAGGTGCTCTGGTCTGATGAGACAAAAATTTTACTTTTTGTCCATCAAAAAAAATGCTATGTCTGGCGCAAACCCAACACATCACATCACCCAAAGAACACCATCCTCACAGTGAAACATGGTGGTGGCAGCATCATGCTGTGGGGATGTTTTTCAGCAGTCGGGGCTGGGAAACTGGTCAGAGTTGAGGGAAAGATGGATGGTGCTAAATACAGGGATATTCTTGAGCAAAACCTGTACCACTCTGTGTGTGATTTGAGGCTAGGACGGAGGTTCACCTTCCAGCAGGACAATGACCCCAAACACACTGCTAAAGCAACACTTGAGTGGTTTAAGGGGAAACATGTAAATGTGTTGTAATGGCCTAGTCAAAGCCCAGACGTCAATCTAATAGAAAATCTGTGTTCAGATTGCTGTTCACAAGTGCAAAATTTCCAACTTGAAGGAGCTGAAGCAGTTTTGCAAGGAAGAATGGGCAAAAATCCCAGTGCTAAGATGTGGCAAGCTCATAGAGACTTATCCAAAGCGACTTGAAGGTGTGATAGTCGCAAAAGGTGGCTCTACAAAGTATTGACTTTAGTGGGCTCAATAGTTATGCATATTGACTTATTCCGTTATTTTGTCCTATTTGTTGTTTGCTTCACAAAAAAAATCTTCAAAGTTGTGGGCATGTTCTGTAAATTAAATGATGCAAATCCTTAAACAATCCATGTTAATTCCAGGTTGAGAGGCAACAAAACACGAAAAATGTCAAGGGGGTGAATACTTTTGCAAGGCACTGTAGGTTGCACATCTTTAGAGAGGAATCCCTCATATGAATATGTTTGACTTTGACTTGCTGATATGATGAGGAAAGTGTAATCAATGTTCAATTTTTTTTTTTTTTTTTTACCTCCTTCCTGGCCAGAGTATTTTTTGTGATTCGGCACTGCGTCGCTTTAGCTGACAATTGTGCCATCGTGCAACGTTTTATCCAAACAAACTTGATGTCATTTTTTACCCACAAATAGAGCTTTCTTTTGGTTGTATTTGATCACCTCTTTGTTTTTTATTTTTTGCGCTATAAACCAAAAAAGCCGTCAATTTTGAAAAAAAAAACATTATTTTTCACTTTTTGTTATAATAAATATCCTCCAAAAATATATAAAAAAACTAATTTCTTCTACAGTTTAGGCCGATATGTATTCTTCTACATATTTTTGGTAAAAAAATTGAAATAAGTGTATTTTGTTTGGTTTGCGCAAAAGTTATAGCGTCTACAAAGTAGGGGATAAATTTATGGCATTTTTATTATTATTATTTTTTTTTTTTACTAGTAATGATGGTGATCTACGATTTTTATCAGACACTATTGACTATTGACACTATTTTAGGACCATTGTCATTTATACAGCGATCAGAGCTACAAATAGTCACTGCTTACTGTATAAATGACACTGGCAGGGAAGGGGTTAAACACTAGGGGGCGATCAAGGGGTTAAGTATGTCCTAGGGAGGTGTTCTAACTGTGGGGGGTGGGCTTACTACAACATGACAGAGATCACTGCTCTCGATGACAGGGAGCAGTGAATCTCTGTCATGTTGCTAGGCAGAACAGGGAATGCATTGTTTACATAGGCATCTCCCTGTTCTGCCTCTCCTCACTGCAATCGTGGGCCACAGGTGAACATTGAGTTTGCGGGACCCACGCGCCTAATTCAAAGGGACGTACAGGTACACCCATTTGCCTGCCTGTGCCATTTTGCTGAGGTACATCTGGGTACAGAAGTCGGCAAGTGGTTAACACATTTCCACTGCTGTGATTGATTTGTTTGCAATGCAAAGTATTTGCTTTTGACAAATAAAGCTTTTGGGGAAAAAAAATGTTTCACAGTCACTCTAGGAGTGGCATTTCCTTTTATTTGTAAAAGAAAAAAGAAAAGGGGGCACTTCTAAGAGTAGCCATATCAATAGATATTATCCTCCTCACCTAATGCACAAATATAATGCACCCTTATTAGGAGATGTTACTTTGTATCCAGTCTTCCCTTGTATATAATCTTTCCCTGTCTCCAGGCTGCCTGTGCACTGCTTTGGTCTGTGTCTCCAGTTTAAGAGGAAACTGTCAGACTTGTATAGCTGCTGACTTTTAGACACCAATGAACATTGTCATCCTTCTCTGATGTCTTCTCCTTGCCATTATGACCTGAATTCAATGTATTTTTGGCTACCGCATTTTTTAGACCTAAAAATCTAGACTTTGAAGAAACATGAACACCTAGTTTTGGAATACAGCCTCCCATCAACACAAACTTTGCATTTCGATTACAACAGAAGCCAAAGTGTAGACTGAAGACTAAAATGAAGATAAACTTCTATTTGGAAGAGGAAGCTGAATGCTTTCAATAGATGAGGAAAAGTATGAGGATTAAGTGGACACCCTGGCTCAAGATCTCTGATTTCACCACATTTTGTCACTTGACAGGGATTATTTGCCCTGCTATAACTTTGTTACAACACATTTGGGAATTGTTGCAACCACCACCTGTATGCTTGATGCAATTAGTGCTACTCGTATACTGCCTTTTATACTATACCCCTGTACAGGGGTACAACATTCCCCAACACTTAGCGCTACTAAACTGAAAAAATAACTTATTTACACAGTTCTTATCTATTTGAAAAAAAATAAAACCCAGGTTCTGTTGTATATAATTGTAAAAAAGTAGCAAAAGTTGCTTATATCAATTAGGCAACTTGGTATTTACAAACTAAAATATAATGTTGGGACACTAGAAGTAGGTGATTGATATGCTGATTTATCATCTGTACTGAAATTATTTCAGCATGTGATTCACGGCTGCATTTCTGGAAGAAGTGAAAACATTAGCACTAACAACAAAATAAGAGAATAAAAACCATCAGCTTTGCTGTCATAAAACTGTGTTTTTAAAATATTTATTCTCTTTAAAAAAAAATAAAGTGTTTCAAAATGTCTAAATATTTTTGTTGATACACTGTTCATGCACCCATGAGTAAAGGTTGTTCCATCATCGTAAGGCCTCATGTACACTGCTGCTGGTAAACGGATGTTTAGGAGCAGTTGGGCTTTTTTTTCAGCTGCCCCTGAACTCTCCTTTATGTTATCTAATCAGTACATGTACACAGGGTCATTTATAGTTGTTTCTAGGCAGTTGAGTTTAGAAGCATTTTTTGGAAAGCAAAAAAATGCAATTAGGACAGATGTTCAGAGGCATTCGAAATGACAAATGCGTGTAACAACCTGTAAATGCATGTAAGCGCAGTATCTCACGTTTAGCTGCGCTTCGTTTACAGGTGTTTTTAATGGAGATACATTTTTGACTATTTGCAAAAAAAATTTAAAAAAAAAACGTTTCTATGTGCAAAAATGGCTAAACGCGGCAAAACAGATGTTTTTAAACAACAGTTGCTATCTGTCAAGTTAAATCATTTAGGAGAGGTTTTTAAAACGTCCCGTGTACATTAAGCCTAAACATGCTCAGATTCAAAGATGAAAATTTATCATCTGTACTGAAATTATTTTAGCACGTGAATCATGGCTGCATAGCTGGAAGGAGTGTAAAAATGAGCACTAATAACCAAATAAGAGGATAAGAACAAAGAACATTAGAAGAGCTTTGCTCTTTTAACTGTTCCTAATAGGAGGGCCCATAAATCTTGCTCTCCTTTTTCATATGCAGGTAGGCAGGTACCCAAGTCTTGTTACTATTGGAGAAGCAATGGGTTGTAGAGTACATTTTTTGCAATGACCCATTTTTTTGTTTTTGTTTAATTGACATTCCTTTTTCCGGAAAAACATCTAAAAATAAGAAGCATCTATTCAAGATGTTAAACCAATAATTGATCTGAAATTATTTTTTTGTTTTTCTATTATAGGTAACAGCTCTCTAGTTTTTTTATCGCATACATTATATATAAAAAATAACATAAGGTGGCTGATTTACTAAAGGATTTGTCACTTTTCACACAAAAAATTATGTGAAGATTTACTTTAACTATCCGATCATATGCGGGCAAAAGAAGTAAACAGGGATTTTCTTTTCACATAATTGGATAAGTGAAGTCAATCTTCATAGAATTCTTTCCTACATTTTGGTGGACAGTGTTAAATATTGCCAGTTTGACATAATGCTAGGGGAAGTTTAAATCTGTCATTGTGGTGATCCAGATGAATAGATTAATTTAACCACTTCCTCGTCTTTGCGGGGGTATATCTGAATGATGCCTGCAGCTACAGACATCATGCAGATATCATCTTTTAATGCCGGCGATTCCCTACACCATAAGAATGATCATAGTGGCTGTTCCACTGCTTTATCATTCTTACCGGTGGCGAGAGGGGACACCGCCCCCCTCCCCAGCCTCTGGTGCTTCTAAAGACTCACCGCTTCCAACTAAAAAAATAAAAATAAAATTGACAATAAAAAAAAATTTAAAGCGCCCCTGTCCCCGTGTGCTTGCACACAGAAGCGAACGCATACGTAAGTCCCGCCCACATAGGAAAACAGTGTTCAAACCACACATGTGCATTCTCGCCACAAACGTTAGAGCGAGAGCAACAATTATAGACCTAGACCTCCTCTGTAACTTAAAACATGTAACCAGTAAAAAAATTTTAGGCGTTGCCTATGGGGATTTTTACATACCGAAGTTTGGTGCCATTCCACGAGCGTGTGCAATTTTGAAGCGTGACATGTTAGGTACCTATTTACTCGCCGTAACTTCATCTTTCACATTATGCAAAAAAATTGGGCTAACTTTAATGTTTTTTTTAAAGCATGAAACTGTTTTTTTTCCACAAAAAAGTGTTCGAAAAATTGCTGCGCAAATACCGTGCTAGATAAAAAGTTGCAACGACCGCCATTGTATTCTCAGGGGCTTTGCTAAAAAAACATATATCATGTTTGGGGGTTCTATGTAATTTTCTAGCAAAAAAATGATGAATTTTACATGTAGGAGAGAAATGTCAGAATTGGCCTGGATGGGAAGTGCTTAATATCACCAGAGGAGATGTTCAAATAGATAGCCAGATTGGCATATGAGTCTGACATCTCACCATTTACTATTTGCATGGCAATTCTGTTTTGGGTTATATATGTCTACAGTCATTCCCTGGAATTCCTTAAGACTGGTGCAGATAGATTTTGTGAAAGTGGTGAAGACTGTGCCAAATTCATATACTGTACCTGTCTAGAAGTTGTACATGAATTTGACTCATGCTGCGCCACATTTAGAATGCAGGCAAGACACTTTTGCAATTAAATTTGGAGCATTGTAAAAAGTGGTGCAATACAACACAATGTAAAAGTGGCACATTTTAGATCTACCTGAATTTGGTGCATGAGCCGCTGTCAGTCGCAATACATTAAGAAGAAGGAATAATGCCAGAAAAGTGGTGCAGCAGCTTTATTGAACTCCCCCCATTGTGTTTATATGACAAAGTAATTTTATGTAGGAACAATAACAAGGCTTGATATAGAGGTGTTATGTGTATTTATAGCCTTTTGGCACATATTTGAAAACTCTAGTCAAAATATTAAAAGTAATCAAGATACACACAGAGGTTTAAAAACCAGGCTATTTTGAGATATTTTGAGCCTGCCATTGTTGAAATCTTTTTGAAAATGTTATCGTTCCGGCTGTCTCTGGTTTCATTAGTTTCTAAATCACTGACCTGGAACAAATATCCTAACAAAATAGAAGTTTGATGTCATAACCCTGACTTATGTTCATATTCCAGGTCAGTGACTGAAGTCAATGCATCAGCATGGCAACCAGACAAGATGCTATTTCTAAACAATGACAACAATGGGAGCATCTTTTTCTCCTTATAATAATAATAATAATAATAATAACATCCCTTTAAAATACAATATGCATGAAACTACAGAAGTTAAAATCTAACAGTATGCATTCATTAAAACATCTGGCAGTTATCTTATTCTGCTAGTTATAAATTGATTTAAATGGCTACCATTCTTTTTTTTTTCAAAATTACAAAAAGATTCCCTATTCAGAAAAAAAGCCAAGGCTTTCTGAATATCAGGTTTCATACTGATATTTAAATTCTCAGAAATGTCACTGATGTTTAATTTTTAAGCTTCAGGAAATGTCTGCTAACACATTGTCAATATCCTTTTCTTAAGTACATACATAATATTTATTTGTGGCATGTAATATTTAAAAATTTATACATTGCTATTTTTTTTATTTTTGCATTGTTTGATCCGAGACTTGGGCCTATAAATATTTCTGAATAATTAATACAAGCTCTTTATTCCTTTCAGGAATATGTACTAAAGCAAGTGGCAACAATGTACTTCCGCCTTGGATGGCCAGCTAATGGACACAATGGATCAATAATCCAGACCTCCTATCAGACTGAGTATGGGAGTGATTCCTTTTTTTTTTATCCATTCCACAGAATCACAATTATTCAGAAAAAAATGTTGTAGGGATCACACCAAATTGCTTGTTAAATCCTAAACGAGAAACTACGCTTTTTCAGCTTCATGTGCTTTCAGTGACAAGATTCTCTCTGTTAAATTGCAAGACAGTGGTATTATTGTTCTCTAGTTATGTATGATTTAAATGCACAGGTTCAGAAAATATTTTGACAAGGATTAGTCCCCAGCTTTCTGTTATTTGTCTCTTCCTGTGTTTTTCTTTCTTTCACACATTTTCTGCTGTTGTTACTCCTATGAGTCCTAAGGGAGTTTATCTTTTATACAAAGTCATACAATGCAGCTTCAAAAGAAGAAAGCTCCATTAGTGTTGCACAGTGTGACTGTAGCAGCATGATGCACCTTTTTCCTGTCTTTCTTGTTTGATATTTCATTTCTCTGAGGCCCAGCATCTTTGAGATTTATATTCTCCTGCATGACATTTTTAAAGCAAACAATGTTCTGCTTATCTCTTGAGTTACAACCTCAAAGTGATGTTGAGATTTGAACTTATGCTTATCTCTGGATACCAGAATGTTTGCACATGCACCAAATGTCACTTTCCTTAACATCATTACTTCAGATACACTTATACTTTATATACGCTATTTTTGTAGTATGAACTGTGTCTTTCTCCTGATGTATGTCAATGTGCAATAAATAAAATCCTTTCTAACTCCAGCTTACCCCTGGGAAAGGAGTTTACTAATAACATACTGATCAGAATCAGCATTATTCTCTTTAACAATTATGACTAATGGTTAAAGGGAGGCAGTTTAGGCTATGAAAGTTGGGGGTTGCTACTGCCGACCTGCACAAAATGCCAACTGTATGGCTTTTCCATGTCATCAATTTGCAAAAATCATGCATCAAGTTAAGTCAGGGTAAAGTTTAAAGTACTGATCTGCATGCGTGGTTCATATTTGTGAGACACAAAGCATTGGTGCCAAATATCATAAATCTAAAGTACAACAATGGCAGCCTTCATATTTCTTTCTTGACAAGTTTACTTTAAAGTCACTTGCTGATGTGCTAAAGTTTGGTTCCAGTGTTTTGTACACTTGGGTGTCAACACTGAACGTGAGATTTCACTCAGAAACGTGTTGATCTAAAATAAATTGAACTAGCACATTTTGCTTGTTTTCTGATTGCTCTCCTATTGCTTGTTAAATTAATGTCAGGTTTGTGCAGTGACAAAAGTTCTAAACATGCCTTTAAGTGAAAGCCTTTTGATATAAGTGAATCAGTCGATTTAAAATGTCAGAATTTATTTCAGTCGTGATTTGTGCATGTAAAGTTCATTGTTGAAAAGCTGCTTTCTTTGACTGCTGATGTTTTTAAAGTATTATTGCTTTTAACTCTTTACAGTAAGTTAAAATGGAAATCTTTAAGACTTTATTTGCATCCTCATAGAATAGTCTCAATTTGCAAATGCTTTGTTTTCTAAGCTGTTGTCTGGCAAACTGCACATTTAAACAATAAAAGTGGGTAATTAAAATTAGAATTACAGCCTTATAAAGCTGTAAACTGTAATTTGAACATTTTACCTGTAAGGTTCATAAAAGCAAAGTAATATCAGGAGATAAATACATTAATGAAAATTGTAGCTGTTCACTGCTTAGCCGTTAATTAAGAAAAAGTCAGAGATGAGAAATAAAAACACAACCACATGTTTTTAGCAATGACAGAAGAAATACATTTGATTGCTTTGGCAAATTAAACTGTCTGGAAGTCAGGCGCATGGCAAACAATCCTTATTGTAAAATTGTATGGAAAATGTTTATTTTATTTTTTGTAATCATGTATAAATAGGCTTAATGCAATGTATTTGAAAACAATGAAAGAAAAGGGGAGAGATTTAGGGACTTTAAGGAATCCATGACCTGGTAAGGTCATGTGTTTCCATCCCTAGGGACTTTAAATGATATTGTGATCTTTAAATGATATTGTGTATTTGAAAGGAATATACAGTATGTACCCTTGCAGAAGAAAATCAGAAAATTCCCCAGAGGTTTTAAATTGCAGTAGGCAAAATATCAAACAAATTGAATATATAAAAAAGTATTTTATTGTACAAATATTTAAAAAAATCCACAGAAATGTAAAAATTTGAGCTCTGGTTGCAAAATTTCACATCATAATCCATCATTCATATTAGCATGCAAAATGTCATTTAGCAAATATAGCATTTTGCAATCATGTAGCGTGGTGACGTCATGTGTACACTTGGTGCCAGATATGACATCATGCGCATGCGCACATGCAGCACCCACTTGGAAGTGGTCCTGGGATACCGCTGGCATTAAATTGCTCCCCCTGGTGGCCTTGGGATGAGAACCCTTGGCCATAGAGGCTTGCAAAGCTGTGGAGAAATGAGAATGGAAACCCCATGATTCCCCCACTGTGCCCCGGCAATGAGAAGGAAAAAGATCCAGGATAGGTCTTTAAAGACAAACAATAAAAAAGGGAAAGGAATAAAATCAATTAATTTTCTTGCAATACATTTTTATCTAAATTGAGCTATGTACATAGTTCTATCTACAATTTATTGCACAAAATACAGAATTGGGGGCATAACGATATCTTAGGTTGCCTTTATCCCCTTCTTTCCAAGGTATTTTTCAATGGGTTTTTCCTGACACAAACCCGTTTAAAAAGGGAGCATAAGATATGGATTTGTTTAGGCCAGGATGGGATGTGGCCTGTAAACCTAAAAATCCACCTCTGTTCACGCTGGAGTAAAGTTTTATTCCAGTCATCACCTCGATTGGGGATATGGACCAATAGGGAGATAACAATTCCCAATCTGCATGCTATATACATGCTTCAAATTCATATTTTGAAGCATGTATATAGCATACAGATTGGAAACCATTATCTCCCTTTTTCTGTGGATTTTTAAAATATTTGTACAATAAAATACTTTTTTTATACATTCGATTTGTCTGATATTTTGCCTGCGGAAAATTTAAATCCCTGGGGGAATTTTCTGATTTTCTTCTGCTAATTACAAATTGGGGTGTGCAGCCTTTCTATCTCCATGTGTTTTCCTAATTTCAGTATGTACCCTTGGTTTTCATACATCTCATTCCATTCTAGGGAGCTACGAAGAGAAGTTATTATGCTGGCTTGCAGTTTTGGGAATAAGCAGTGTCATCAAGAAGCAGCAACAATGATCTCTGACTGGATTTCAAGCAACAGAAACCGGTAGGTAGACTTGTATTACCTAATCGTTGATTTACTAAAACTAGAGGGTGCAAAATCTGGTGCAGCTCTGCATAGAAACCAATCAGCTTCCAGGTTTCATTGGCAAAGCTTAATTGAACAAGCTGAACATCCTGATTCCGACTCTGGCACCTGTAGCTTAAATTACACAGTTTTCATATAGGCAGAACCTGCCATTCTCCAAGACAGTTTTAAGCATTTGTTTAGTACAGGTACTTATATAACACCATCAATTTCCGCAGCAATTTTAATATACAGTATGTTGTACATTCCCATCAGTCCCTACCCTCAAGAATAATTTGATAGTAAAAAGTTATGAAAACTTTTTATATATATTAGATTTTATTAGATATTTTGCAAGGGTTACACACAAAGCACATAGCCAGGAACAACATTTTCCCATTTATCCTTATGTTAAAAGAACAGTGATTAAAACAACCGCTAAGTCAATTCATACAAGCTCAAAATAGATACACATACAGACAATACAAATACATACACTACCGTTCAAAAGTTTGGGGTCACATTGAAATGTCCTTATTTTTGAAGGAAAAGCACTGTACTTTTAAATGAAGCTAACTTTAAACTAGTCCTAACTTTAAACAAATATACTCTATACATTGCTAATGTGGTAAATGACTATTCTAACTGCAAATGTCTAGTTTTTGGTGCAATATCTACATAGGTGTATAGAGGCCCATTTCCAGCAACTATCACTCCAGTGTTCTAATGGTACAATGTGTTTGCTCATTGGCTCAGAAGGCTAATTGATGATTAGCAAACCCTTGTGCAATCATGTCTAAACACATCTAAAAACAGTCTAGCTCATGTCTAAACACATCTAAAAACAGTCTAGCTCCTTCCAGAAGCTACAAAACTGACCTTCCTGTGAGCAGATTGAGTTTCTGGAGCATCACATTTGTGGGGTCAATTAAACGCTCAAAATGGCCAGAAAAAGAGAACTTTCATCTGAAACTCGACAGTCTATTCTTGTTCTTAGAAATGAAGGCTATTCCATGCGAGAAATTGCAAAGAAATTGAAGATTTCCTACAACGGTGTGTACTACTCCCTTCAGAGGACAGCACAAACAGGCTCTAACCAGAGTAGAAAAAGAAGTGGGAGGCCGCGTTGCACAACTAAGCAAGAAGATAAGCACATTAGAGTCTCTAGTTTGAGAAACAGACGCCTCACAGGTCCCCAACTGGCATCTTCATTAAATAGTACCCGCAAAACACCAGTGTCAACATCTACAGTGAAGAGGCAGCTGCGGGATTTTGGGCTTCAGGGCAGAGTGGCAAAGAAAAAGCCATATCTGAGACTGGCCAATAAAAGAAAAAGATTAAGATGGGCAAAAGAACACAGACATTGGACAGAGGAAGACTGGAAAAAAGTGTTGTGGACGGATGCCAAAGGTGTGCAATGCTGTAATTGCTGCAAAAGGAGGATTCTTTGATGAAAGCAAAGTTTGATGTAAAAACAATGTTATTTCAAATACAAATCATTATTTCCAACCTTGTCAATGTCTTGACTCTATTTTCTGTTCATTTCACAACGTATGGTGGTGAATAAGTGTGACTTTTCATGGAAAACACAAAATTGTTTGGGTGACCCCAAACTTTTGAACGGTAGTGTATATCTGGGAAGCTGCCCTCACGACCACAAAGCCACCAACCTAGGTCCCCCCACACGTGTAAGTAATGACTTTTCACGAATAGGATCTCAGCATGTCAGAGCTCAGGAAATCATTCCAGGGTGCCCACAGAGCCATGTACTTATGGTAATGTCCCTGTATACTGGCTGATATTTCCTCCATTTTCTTTAATTGATTCAGATCAGTTACCCACTCTTAGTGGGAGCATCTTGTGTACCCCAGTGTCTGGATATAAGTATTCATGCTGCAGAGATAAGGGAGGGGAGTAGTCCCTTTTTAACTTCTCGCATGGGGCCTGGGTATATAGAAAGTAAAGCTATTTCTGGAGACTTCTGATAAGGTGTGCCAGTGACAGAAGAGCAAATTTGGAACACAGACTCCCAAAATGCTTTAATCCAGTGGCAGTCCACCATATATGGAGCATTGTGCCTACATCTCTTCCGCAGTGCCAACACTCCTCAAGATGAATCATCTATACCATCTAGTTAATATTTTATAATTCTTTTCTTGCATATAGGTTGAAGAGCTAGATTTAAAAGTTAACAAGAAAGCCTTCTTCCATTCTTCTCCAGTAATCATATGACCCAATTCTCTCTCCCAGTCTCTGATGTAGTACGGGTCTATAGAAAATGCATGAGATAGGAGTACTATACCATATATCTTAGAAACAGTACTAGAGCACACTGTTTGCCCACTGCATAGACACTCAAATGAGGTTAAGTCCCTATGCAGTGGGCCCATTTTTTATAGATATATATAATAATCTTTTAGCTGAAAATAGTGAAACCACAGTCCCGAATAATTGCGCTCAGTAGTCATTATCATATTAAGCGCCCGTAGTCCTTTTGACGTAAGGGCTTTTATAATCGGGGAGGAAGCTGTCAGTGTCCATTGTAGGAACCTGTCTGACGACATACTCGGTTAATGGGCCTGGCACTGACGAAACACCCCACCTTCAAATAGTCTGGTCCCAAACTCTCAATAGGATTGGGTCAATGGTGAGAGTGTTTGTCTGGATGGATGTGACTTAGGCACAATCCAAGGGAGAGGGATCAAAGGAACAACTCATATTTGCTGTTCAATGGCTACCCATTGTTTTGTTTGCCCACAATGAAACCAGCCCAATATTCTGGTCAAAACTGCTGCTATATAATAAAGTTCCATATGCGGTAAGCCTACTCCCACCTCTGTTTTCTGCTTTACTAGAATATCATAACGAAGTCTAGCCATAAAATTCGGCCATAGATACCTAAGTGAGCTAGATCTTAAAGATTGAAGGAAAGCCCATGAGAGAGCTGTTGGTAGTGTCTGATATAAATTCAGGAATCGAGGTAGAATATCTGTATATTGCCATTCTCCCAAGCCAAGAGTGCTTCCCTGCGGCCAGGACTGTTTTTAAGGCAGGGCAAAAGGGGCAGCTGCCCTGGCCCCCATCATTGTTGTGGGGCCCAAAACAGCTGCCTCATACTTGCCAACTATCCCCAGTTTAAATTCTCTTATCCCTTGAGGTTTTAGTCCCTTGCTTTGTCCTGATATCTCAGTGTAAAGTTCTGTTGCTGCAGCCCAGCTCTGCCCTTTTGCTACATACAGATGACTCACCTGCAGACCCTGTGTTTATGTAAATAACCTGCATTGATATGTAAATAGTGGCAGCATTAATAAGTAAATGGTCACGGACCGCGGCATTGATATGTCTTTAGAGGTGGCATTCATATGTATATCATGTCCTCCTGAGGTCATATCTACCATCACTTCTGCTGAAAGCTGCCCACTGGTGAGGTAAAGGCGCATGCTTGAAAGTCCTGCCTACAACTATAGTCAATAAGCCTAACATCAGCCTGATCTGCAAAGGTAAGCAAATTGGAGGTGGAACTCTTTTTCAAAAGAACATGGTGCCACAGCACCGTGAATGTTGGTGCATGTGAATACGCACATCTTAGCCAATGCATGAGGGTGTCATTAGCAATTAATGGCACTTCTGTGTATCTGCTAAAGAGCAGCATGTTTCTGTGGTGTCAGGAAAGCAATTTCGCATGTATTCCCAACACACACACAAATGTGAATGCAGGCTAAATGTCTATTACATTGGTGGTCAGTGTAAATCTTCTCATTACACTGGGGCTTGGTGTACAATCCTTTCATTCACACTAGTGGCCAGTGTAAAGGTCCCCCTTACATTGGTGGTCAGTGTAAATCTCTATTTACATTGGTGGTTACTGTGAATGCTCCTATTACATTAGTGGTCAGTGTAAATCCCCATTACATTGGTGGCCAGTATAGAAACTCCTCTTTATAGTGGTAATCATTAAAAAAAAAAAACTTGCATCTGTGGTCAGTTTCGAATCCTCCCTTACATTGGTGGTCTATGTAGAAGCCCCCTTTAAATTGGTGGTGAGTGTAAATCCCCCTTACTTTAATGGTCATTGTAAAAACCCTCCTTTATTGGCAGTTGATGTAAAATCCCCCATTATATTGGTTGTCAGTGTAAATTCTTCATTACATTGTGATCATTGTACATTTCCCTTTACATTGGTGGTAAGGGCAGAATCGCCCTTACATTGGTGGTCAGTGTAGACATGACGGTGCAGGAGGCAGTGGAGTGTTCTCAGCTAAAGGAAAGGACACATTACTTCAGCAGTATCCCTGAACTTGTAAAGAGTGGTGCACTGTAGCACCCACGAAATGTGAGTACCCCACAGTAGGGGCTCAGTTTTATGTATACAATAAATTGTTTAAACAATATCACACTATCGAGTTTTTTTTCATCATACACATGTGGAACACGTTACCAGTAGGGATGAGCTTCGAGTTCGAGTCGAACTCATGTTCGACTCGAACATTGGCTGTTCGCAAGTTCGCCGAACAGCGAACAATTTGGGGTGTTCATGGCAAATTTGAATGCCGCAGAACACCCTTTAAAAGTCTATAGGAGAAATCAAAAGTGCTAATTTTAAAGGCTTATATGCAAGTTATTATCATAAAAAATGTTTGGGGACCCGGGTCCTGCCCCAGGGGACATGGATCAATGCAAAAAAAAGTTTTAAAAACGGCCGTTTTTTCAGGAGCAGTGATTTTAATAATGCTTAAAGTCAAACAATAAAAGTGTAATATCCCTTTAAATTTCGTACCTGGGGGGTGTCTATTGTATGCCTGTAAAGGGGCGCATGTTTCCCGTGTTTAGAACAGTCTGACAGCAAAATGACATTTGGAAGGAAAAAACACATTTAAAACTACTCGCGGCTATTACATTGCCAACAATACACATAGAAGTTCATTGATAAAAACGGCATGGGAATTCCCCACAGGGAAACCCCGAACCACAATTTTAAAAAAAATGACGTGGGAGTCCCCCTAAATTCCATACCAGGCCCTTCAGGTCTGGTATGGATATTAAGGGGAACCCCGGCCAAAATGTAAAAAAAAAATGACGTGGGGTTCCCCCTAAATTCCATACCAGACCCTTCAGGGTCTCATCCCCACAACCCTGGCTGGTGGTTGTGGGGATCTGCGGGCGGGGGGCTTATCAGAATCCGGAAGCCCCCTTTAACAAGGGGACCCCCAGATCCCGGCCCCCCCCTGTGTGAAATAGTAAAAAAACTGTCAAAAATGTTAAAAATGACAAGAGACAGTTTTTGACAATTCCTTTATTTAAATGCTTCTTCTTTCTTCTATCTTCCTTCATCTTCTTCTGGTTCTACTGGCTCTTCTGGTTCTTCCTCCGGCCTTCTCGTCCAGCATCTCCTCCGCGGCATCTTGTATTTTCTTTTCCTCGGGCCGCTCCGCACCCATGGCATGGTGGGAGGCTCCCACTCTTCTCTTGATCTTCTTCTTCATCCTCTTCTCTTCTTCCTTCTTCTCTTCTTCATTTTCTTCTCTGGGCCGCTCCGCATCCATGCTGGCATGGAGGGAGGCTCCCGCTGTGTGACGGCGTCTCCACGTCTGATGGTTCTTAAATAATGGGGGGCGGGGTCCCCCAAAAATCTGGTATGGATTTTTGGGGGACCCCACGCTGTTTTTTTTTTTTTTGGCGCGGGGTTCCCCTTAAATTCCATACCAGACCTGGAGGGTCTGGTATGGAATTTAGGGGGAACCCCACGTCATTTTTTTTTAAATTTTGGCCGGGGTTCCCCTTAATATCCTTACCAGACCTGAAGGGCCTGGTATGGAATTTAGGGGGACTCCCACGTGATTTTTTTTTTAAATTTTGGTTCGGGGTTTCCCTGTGGGAATTCCCATGCCGTTTTTATCAATGAACTTCTATGTGTATTGTCTGCAATGCAATAGCCGCGGGTAGTTTTAAATGGGTTTTTGTCAGACTGTTCTAAACACGGGAAACATGCGCCCCTTTACAGGCATACTATAGACACCCCCCAGCTACGAAATTTAAAGGGATATTACACTTTTATTGTTTGACTTTAAGCATTATTAAAATCACTGCTCCTGAAAAAACGGCCGTTTTTAAAACTTTTTTTGCATTCATCCATGTCCCCTGGGGCAGGACCCGGGTCCCCAAACACTTTTTATGACAATAACTTGCATATAAGCCTTTAAAATTAGCACTTTTGATTATTCATGTTTGTGTCCCATAGACTTTAACGGTGTTCGCGTGTTTGAGCGAACTTTTTTCCTGTTCGCATGTTCTGGTGCGAACCGAACAGGGGGGGTGTTCGACTCATCCCTAGTTACCAGCAACCAGCCCAGGATTTTAACATAAACACTGAACCCAGAGGTGGTTCATATGCATGTTTTGACCAGGCTTAATTGCAGGGTCACATGCTCTAATGCCCTGTACACACAGTCGAATTTTCCGACGGAAAAAGAGCGATCGGATTGTGTTGTCGGAAATTACGATCGTGTGTGGGCTCCATCTGACTTTTTTCGTCGGAATTTCCGACACACAAAGTTTGAGAGCAGGCTATAAAATTTTCCGACAATAAAATCTGATCGGTTAAATTTCCGATCGTGTGTACACAAATCCAACGCACAAAGTGCCACGCATGCTCAGAATAAATTAAGAGACGAAAGCTATTGGCTACTGCCCCGTTTATAGTCCCGATGTATGTGTTTTATGTCATCGTGTTCAGAACGATCAGATTTTCAGACAACTTTGTGTATGCAAGACAAGTTTGAGCCAACATCCGTCGGAAAAAATCCATGGATTTTGTTGTCGGAATGTCTGATCAATGTCCGATCGTGTGTACAGGGCATAAGGTGAGCACATATATTGAAGGGGGAGCGCCAGAGTAGACACAAGGACACGTTTTGCCATCACCAGTTGCTTTGGATGTTTTGAACTGTGAATGGACTGTATATACAATACATGTCAGCTTGTGACTCAAGCACAATAGCACTTTGCACATAACACTTCTTAGTGCATGGGAACACATTTGTGAATATTTTGAGCACATATATTGGATTTATTTTATGACAGATGTTGATATTTGAGTATTAATGTATATATTTTATTTCACTGCACTGAGTCACTTTAATTAATAATTAGTTGTGGCACTCATTAGCACTATATGCATGTGATTTTCTATAGGCAGTAGTAGAGTGTGGATATAAGGATAAGCAGAGATATTAATCAATTAGTAGTTCACATGCTGCAATATAGTTGAGCACAGAGTTACACCAATTTGAGTGGTGTCATTATAATATTTTATGTGGTTTACTAGAGACATAGTATAGCGTGTGTATACATGTGTAATAACCCCTTACCGACCAGTGGACGACGATATAAGTCGGGACAATGGCACGGCTGGGCAAATGGGCATACAGGTACGTCCCCTTTAAATCACGGCATAGTGGGCGTGCGCCCGCTGCGTACTCCATGAGTGTGATCTCTGTCATGTTCTAGTAAGACAATCTCCTCTACAGTTAGAATCACACACTTAACCCCTTGATCGCCCCCTAGTGTTTAACCCCTTCCCTACCAGTGTCATTTACACAGTAATCAGTGCATTTTTACAATGGTCCCAAAATAATGTCAAAAGTGTCCGATGTGTCAGCCATAATGTCGCAGTCATGACAAAAATTGCAGATCGCCGTCATTACTAATAAAAAAATAATAATAAAAATGCCATAATTCTATCCCCTATTTTGTAGACGCTATAACTATTGCACAAACCAATCAATATACACTTATTGCAATTATTTTTACCAAAAATATGTAGAAGAATACATATCGGCCTAAACTGAGAAAGAAATTTGTTTTTTTTTTATATATTTTTTGGGGGTATTTGTTATAACAAAAAGTAATAAATATTGCTTTATTTTTCAAAACTTTCACTCTCTTTTTTTGTATATAGCACAAAAAATAAAAAAAGCAGAGGTGACCAAATACCACCAAAAGAAAGCTCTATTTGTGGGAAAAAAACTACGTCAATTTTGATGGGTGCAACGTCGCATGACCGCGCAATTGTCAGTTAAAGCGACCCAGTGCCGTATCGCAAAAAGCTCTCTGGTTAAGAAGAATTTTTTTTTATTTTTTTTTTTGCTGAATGTATGGCCTTATGGGATGTGATCAGTGCTAGCAGCTGTATATATTAGAACTAGGAATTTGTGTATGGTAGCTCACAAGATCACCATTGTTTAGTGTAGAAGTGTCACCTTACATTGGTGGTCAGTACAAATCTCCTCTTTGTAGTATGACAATAGTTGTAAGTATAAATCCTCCCTTACATGGAGGTCATTGTATATTCCCCCTTACACTGGTAGTTGGTGTAAATGCTCTCATTACATTGGTGTCAGTGTAGAAATCGCTCTTTTCTATTGGTTGGTGGCGTAAAATCCACAGTTACATGGTGGTCAGTGCAAATGCCTCCTCACATTGATGGTCAGTGTGAATCCCCCCTCGCATTGGTGGTCATCGTAAATTCCCCATTACATTGGTAGAATCCCCCACTATATACTTGCCAAAGATTTCCAGCATTGCTCTACATGATTCAGAATTTGTCAGTGTATTTCCTCCTAACTAATCCCATCCCCTCACCACTGCCACTGATCCCATCAACCCCCCTAGGATTCCTAAGAGTTTTCTGTCTATTGAAGGATCCTCTCAACTCCCCAGTCCATGGTGTGCAGGCAATGAGGAGATGATGTCCTTTAAAATTTAGCAACCAATCAGTGAGCAGTAATGCTGTGAACTAACATCTTGCAACCAATCATTGAACGGTAAGGATATGCAGTAACCTCTAAGAACCAATCAGCGAGTAGTAATAATGTGTTTTCTATCTATTGAAGGATCCTCTCAAATTCCCAGTCCATGGGGTGCAGGAAATGAGGAGATGATGTCCTGTAACCTTTAGCAACCAATAAGTGAGCAGTAATGCTGTGCACTAACCTCTTGCAACCAATCATTGAGCTGTAAGGATAGGCAGTAACTTCTAAGAACCAATCAGCAAGCAGTAATAATGTGCAGTAACCTATAGCAACCAATTAGTGAGTAGTATAGATATCCAGTAACCTTTAGCAATCAGTGAGCAGTATTGATGTACAGTAATCTTTAGACAAAAGCAAGAGGGGTTCCCCTAAGTGGACTTTTAAGGCACTCAATTATATTGTATATTAAAAGTGTAGCAGAGTATACAAGATCATGTAATAGTAAATAAATTTTATTTATGAAAAAACAACATTAAAAGGTTATAACAAAACATTGATTTGTCTGAACAATACGTTTCTATCACCATACAAAATATGTGCATAAAAAAACCTACTCACACCCAACACGTTTCGGTATATAGTCTAGTCATTCTTCAGGGGTGCAGAAAGTAAGAGGGGTTCATCTAAGATGTAATCAAAGGTAAATGATCAATACATTGCCAAAACATGTAAGAGTACAAAAGACGACATGCTTACAGTGTTACAATCGAGCACTTACATAACGTTAGATGGTGAGGTAGTTTTACAATGCTTTGTTAAATCACATTAAAAACGTGCAGTTTGGGATAGCACCGAGTAATTGAGCTGGTGGGAAAGCTGTCTTAAGGCAAGAAAAGGGGCCATCGGAGAAATCTGTGAGTGTAGGCTGAGTAATGATGTCCTTAGGAGGCAGAAGTCCCCCCCGCACTACATGGCAGCGAGATGGCCAGAAGAATATACTGAGGCAAATGGAATCCCTGGGAGTAGAGAAAAAATATGCTAAAAAAGTATATCCATGTGCTGGATGTGTAGTAGGGTTAAATATTCTAGGATTCAACAAAATCAGGAAAGGTATGTGTGTGTATATATATATATAATATATATATATATATATATATATATATATATATATATATATATATATATATATATATATATATATATATATATATATACCGTATTTATCGGCGTATAACACGCACAGGCGTATAACATGCACATTCATTTTAAGAGGGAAGTTTCTCACCATTGCCATCAATGCAGCCTGATCAATGCCCATCTGCAGCCTCACAAGTGCCATCAATGTAGCAGCCTCACCATTGCCATCAATGCAGCAGCCTCCCCATTGCCATCCATGCATCAGCCTCACCATTACCTTCAATGCAGCAGTCTCGCCAATGCCATCAGTGCAGACTGATCGATGCCCATCTGCAGCCTAGAGGGTACAGGGAGGGGGCGGGACGAGCGCCGACAGATTACATACAGTGAGAATCTCTTATGATAGACAGAACAGTAGTCCAATAGCGGCCCAGGAGATGGGACTTCTTATTACAGAGGCCGCCAAGTAAACAGAAGATTCTCACTGTTTGTAACCTGACGGCGCTCGTCCCATCCCCTCCCCTCCCTGTCCCCTCCGAGGCAGGTAAAATTGAAGTATTGGCGTATAACACACACACGCTATTTGCACCCGATGTTCATGGTGAAAAAGAGAGTGTTATACGCCAATAAATACAGTATATATATATATTATATATATATATATATATATATATATATATATATATATATACATACATGCCTGTTAATCATAGGAGTACTAAAAATACTGTCTGTAGTAAGAATAGATGAGATTAAAGGAGAATTGTCATACGTGCCTTGGGGTGCGTCCAGGTACTGGGGTAGTCAGTAATCTAAATGCTGTTTAAACTGTCATGTGTGGTTGCTATATGCAGAGAAGATACTTGAACGTTATAACAACCAAATTGAGCAAAGTCAAAAATATGTATGTAGTATGAAGTATATAAATAGCAGGTAGATATTTGAACCTGTGCATATACAGGCAAAAAATAAAAATAAAAGGGTAAATATTTAAACCTGCGTACCTACATGCATAAAGTAAATGTCAGGTTTAATACAAAAAGAGAGGGGGGAGACCTTACTGAGGGATGTATTGTATATGAAGCTTTTTATATTAAATAGAAAACTGAGCAAAATATTGGTCACTGGCTATGTAAGCTATAAGCTACCATACAGGCTAACACTAAAAAAGAGTAATGTGTGAGGAGGTAATTATCTTAATGTAGGAGAGAGTGAAAGGACCAGTCGCACTTCCCAACATCCAGCTACATAGTGCTCGGTTTGGGAGTGAGCTGGCCGTGAGTTTTAAGGGCAGTAGATCCCGATCAGCTGGCGCAATAAATTGCACATAGCTGATACTAGAGATGGTTGCCAGGGAGACCTCTGAGCTGCCCCCTGGGCTGAGTGTACGCAGCGCGGCCCCCACGTGAACGTCCGCACGTCAGAGCAGCGTCACGCACATCCAGCCCACCGACACAGGATGCCAAAACGGCGGACTGCGCATGTCCGTCGGAGTGTCAACATGGAGACTAGGGATGAGCCGAACACCCCCCTGTTCGGTTCACACCAGAACATGATAACAGGAAAAAAGTTTGTTCAAACACGCGAACACCGTTAAAGTCTATGGGACACGAACATGAATAATCAAAAGTGCTAATTTTAAAGGCTTATATGCAAGTTATTGTCATAAAAAGTGTTTGGGGACCTGGGTCTGCCCCAGGGGACATGGATCAATGCAAAAAAAAAAGTTTTTAAAAGGCCGTTTTTTCAGGAGCAGTGATTTTAATAATGCTTAAAGTCAAACAATAAAAGTGTAATATTCCTTTAAATTTCGTAGCTGGGGGGTGTCTATAGTATGCCTGTAAAGGGGCGCATGTTTCCTGTGTTTAGAACAGTCTGACAGCAAAATGACATTTTGAAGGAAAAAACCCATTAAAAACCCATTGCCGACAATACACATAGAAGTTCATTGATAAAAACGGCATGGGAATTCCCCACAGGGAAACCCCGACCAAAATTTTAAAAAAAATGACGTGGGGGTCCCCCTAAATTCCATACCAGACCCTTCAGGTCTGGTATGGATTTTAAGGGGAACCCTGCGCCAAAAAAAAAAAAACGGCGTGGGGTCCCCCCAAAAATCCATACCAGACCCTTATCCGAGCACGCAACCTGGCAGGCCACAGGAAAAGAGGGGGGCCCCCCTCCTGAACCGTACCAGGCCACATGCCCTCAACATTGTGAGGGTGCTTTGGGGTAGCCCCCCAAAACACCTTGTCCCCATGTTGATGAGGACAAGGGCCTCATCCCCACAACCCTGGCCGATGGTTGTGGGGGTCTGCGGGCGGGGGGCTTATCGGAATCTGGGAGCCCCCTTTAAGCCCCCTTTTTTGACAATTCCTTTATTTAAATGCTTCTTCTTTCTTCTATCTTCCTTCATCTTCTTCTTCTGGTTCTTCTGGCTCTTCTGGTTCTTCCTCCGGCGTTCTCGTCCAGCATCTCCTCCGTGGCGTATTCTATCTTCTTCTCCTCGGGCCGCTCCGCACCCATGGCATGGGGGGAGGCTCCCGCTCTTCTCTTCATCTTCTTCATCTTCTTCTCTTCTTCTTTTCTTCTCTTCTTCATTTTCTTCTCCGGGCCGCTCCGCATCCATGCTGGCATAGGAGACTTCAACAGCAGTAATTAGTATGGATACATCAAAACATATATAGAAAACATTTCAACAAAGGATGACAGAATTAGAAAAAAGACCCTCTGAAGCCACAGTGAAAAGTGTCAGAACCTATTTTTCCATTCCACAGGATGAAAATCCTTCAAGGAATGGTTTGAAAGATATGGCTTCATTAAGGCAGGGGGGCAAGGTAGCCTTCAACAAATAAATCCACCTTAGTTTCATTTGGAGGAGGGTTTTGTTCCAATCCCCCCCCTGGGATTGGGATGTATTCGGTCAAGGATAAAAAAATTTGACCTTGGGAAACACTCCGCCATGCACTATGGATATATGGCGTCCCAGGGGAAGGTCAGGATTGCAAACCTGCATGCTGACAATATGCCTATAAGCCCTCCTCCAAAATTTCTAACTTGGTCTTCCCATCGTAGAAGCAATTACAGCTGCATTACAGCATGTAAATTACTCCGGGGGTTTTGCAATTCGCAAAGTGTTTAGGATAAAATGTTTTGCCATTAGGGAGAGTAGGGTTCCTTTGCGTGAGCATGTATTTGCAGTTGTGGCATGCACCACATATAAAAGTACCTTTATATTTGCAGTGCATTCTAGTGGACTCGTTTCTAAACTCGCTGCTGAAAATTTTGTCACTGAAGAAAGGGGCTCTTCTAAAGATAAAGAGGGGTTTATCTGGGACAAAATGTCCTAAAGATTGATCTAAAGTTAACATGTGCCAATATTTCTCAATAATTGTTTTAACTTGGTGTTGTTGATTGAATGTAGTAATGTAGGAGGTGTACAGTGTCTCTCACATAAGATGGAAATGATGTTACATATGGTCTTAGGAATTCGTCCACCAATTTGCTAGAGTTGTCACTAATGGAGCCAATACCCGAAATAATGGGTCTACCTGGCGGGTTTGTGGGATTTTTGTGGATTTTGGGGAGTATGTAAAACGTGGGGACCTTAGGGAAGTTGTTTCTAATGAAATTCCATGTTTGTTTACTGATTGTATTGTTTAAGAAGGCAGAGTCTACAAAGGCGTAGAACTCTTTATTGTATTTGTAAATAATACTTGCCAGAATTCAGCGATACCAATCAGGATTATTGAGAATCTTTTTGCATATATTTAAATAATCTTCATTATTGAGGAGGACAACATTCCCACCTTTACCTGTAGGTTTAATAGTAATTTGCCTATTTTTAGCAAGTGAGTTTAATGCATCTCGTTCTTTCTTATTAAGATTAGAGGGACCTTTGGTTTTTATCTTTAGTTTTTCTAGGTCATTGTTTACTAATTTTAGAAATGCCGCAGCATTTGGGCTGGTTCTAGGGGGACAAAGATCATATTTTTTCTTTAATATTGATTTTGATGGATTCACTTTGGAATAAGAGTCTTGTTCTTCAATAGACTGTAGGATTCGAGATAAATCCACTGAGTCAATAAGGTCTGCTGTATCACTCTCTCCAAGAAGAGAGATCGGATGATCAAGTGCTTGGTTTTCTTGGGGAGTGCGGTCTATATTACCTTGTTGTTTATGATAGAGTTTTTGAGAATTATTTTACGAACAAACAACTGGAGATCCTTATATATTTCAAATTTGTCTAAATTTTCACTCGGACAAAAGTTCAATCCCTTCTTTAAGACTGATGTTTCCTCCTCGGAGAGAATGTGTGAGGATAAATTGATTACACTTAAATCCATGTTAGTCTGTGTTTGAATTTTATGTTGGGAAATTAAAGAGTTAGTTGTGTGTAGGTGTTGAGGTTGGGTATTGTTGGTTTGACACCTGCTAGGATTTGATCCAAAAAAGACTGATCATTCAGACCCAATTCAGAAGGAATAGAAGTTTCGGTGATAGTGGAAGGTGTGACATCCTGTGATAGTGGTTTTGGTGTGGGTAGATTAGTGGATGTTTCAGGTGGTGCAGAACTGTGATGGGAGGGTTTGGGTGTATTTTCTAGAACTTGTTTTTTGGATTTTTGTTCTTGTGCTGAGTCGCCATAAAACTGTCGTTTAGTACCTGGTGTTGGTTTAGATTTCGAGTGAGTTGGGAAAGTAGTGTGAGTGATTGGTTGGTTAAGGTTTGGGTGTGGTGCTCCATTTGGATTGCCTTTGTGGTTATATTTGTTTTGATTCCACTTGTAGGCTTTACCAGCCTCAAATGCGTTCTTATCTCGTAAAAATGTGTGGCCTTTTTTGATAAGGATCTCTTTATTGAAGGTCTCTAAATGTATTTTAAGTTTTTTCTCTTTGGCTATTGCAGATTTGTGTATTTTAAACTTTTGTAATTGTCCACACAATTTGATAATCTCTGAATCTAGGGTCTTAGATCTTTTAGTATATTCACCTATCAGAGTTTCCATAAGATTGCGTGAACATGTCTGAAGTATCTTTTCCCAGGTTTGTTTGAACTCACTGTCAAGGTCATCCAAAGTTGGGAAGATCTGAACACGGAGGCCAAGTGGGTTAATGTCATTGTTGATGTAATCCTGAAAGGATTTTATGTGCCAAAACATTAGAGATTTTTTCTCCAGGGTTTTGGATAATTTAAAGAAAAGAGATGAAATTCAGTCCATTTGTTCATTATTGCCAATTTTTTTTAGGTATCCCTGCATAAGGGAATCCCAATCTTCACCTACAAAATTATACTCAATGTCCATGCTAATTGCTTTTAAACCCAGGTGTTTAAAATAATAGAGTACTAGAGAACTTCAAAGGTTCACTTAAGTATTAACAATATATAAATAAATTGTGTTTCACAACAAACATAGGGAGTATTAAGAATATAACCTCTAAATTTATAATAGAGATTAAGCACATAGGTTGCCAATCATTGCGGGGAGTAGTATTTACTAACAAACAATTGTTTAAGAAGAGAAAAAGACAAAACATTTTATCCTAAACACTTTGCGAATTGCAGAACCCCTGGAGTAATTTACATGCTGCAATGCAGCTGTAATTGCTTCTACGTTGAGAAGACCAAGTTAGAATTTTGGAGGAGGGCTTATAGGCATATTGTCAGCATGCAGGTTTGCAATCCTGACCTTCCCCTGGGATGCCATGTATCCATAGTACATGGCGGAGTGTTTCCCAAGGTCAAATTTTTGATCCTTGACCAAATACATCCCAATCCCAGGGGGGCATTGGAACAAAACCCTCCTCCAAATGGAACTAAGGTGGATTTATTTGTTGAAGGCTACCTTGCCCCCCGGCCTTAACGAAGCCATATCTTTCAAACCATTCCTTGAAGGATTTTCATCCAGTGGAATGGAAAAATAGGTTCTGACTCTTTTCACTGTGGCTTCAGAGGGTCTTTTTTCTAATTCTGTCATCCTTTGCCGAAATGTTTTCTATATATGTTTTGATGTATCCATACTAATTACTGCTGTTGAATTCTCCTTTGGTTTTCTGATCTGCCTGCTCTCTAGTATTGCTTAAAGAATTCCAATATATTGTCAATGACTGTTAATTGTTCTTGTTTCATTGCTAATATAACAGTAGGGTGGGGACCAGGGAGCGGAGAGGGGGTATACGGTATAGAACTACCGGTAGGGAAAAAGTGGTTACTTTGGCAATTAATGCCAAACTTTGGCAATTAATGATTCATTGAGATGATATAAAAGGTAACAGTTTATTGATGTATAGTAAAACACCTGGGTGAGGTGGACATACAAATAAGCAATTATTGCACTGTGGGATACATAACCATCCAAAGGGGGATGGCATAAAGGGAACTAACGAACACGACAAACAGAATACACACAGAACATATAACGGCATAGACACTATCCGGACTGATTATATGCTGCTCGGTGGCCAAACGATCGAATCGGATTATGGTATGTATGTGTGTTTCCAAATGGAAAATTTAATGGGATGCGCTGCCGAGAAGCATATTCATGGAATGGGGAGAGGGGGCGGGAGAGGGGGGAGGGGGAACCCGGGTCCGGAGGTAGAGATCAGGGAGGTGACTGAGATGATCTTGGCAGTTCAAGGTACCTATAGGATGGTAACCAGACTTGGTACTGAGTAGAGGTGAAGCTGTAAGTCTAGGTACAGTAAAGTTCACTTGTGCAGTCTAGGCTGTGATGATCAACCATGTAGACAATGGGACTGATTATGCACTGTGATCAACAAGCTTCAAGGCTATTCATGAGGTGCAAGCAGTGGCTATGTAAAGTGCTTCATTAGCCATATGGTACATACAGGACTTAGGCTTACGTAAAGCTATAAAATGTCCTCAGTTAGATAGTGAGTTATTGGTGCTCGTACCTTCACCTCCACAGAGATCCCTGGAGGTTGTTGCACAGGCCGTGCTGGAGGTGGCTTGCAGGATCCGGAAGGTTGTTGGGCCGGTATTGTAGCTGCAGCTGTGATCCTCCGTAAGGGATATCTGGTCGGGTCTTGAGGGAGAAAGCCCTTGCTATACACTGATAGCCTGGGCAGCTTTAGGTGCCGTCAGCTAGTGTGATGGGCTGCCTGGTATTTCGCTGTTGTGCGGTTCCCAACTCTCCATCCGTTCGATGGACAGCGCTGATGCCGGTGATGACGTCAACGCGTTTCGCTGTTGCGTGGTAGCGTAGCTTCTTCCTGGACGTATGATTGGAGAAGTCAGCACACGCCTTTTTTATTTTGGCAAACTGACCTCTGTATAGCCAATCAGCTCTGTGATTGGTTAAGTTAAGTTACTGCTTAGTGCGGAATAGCATGGGCTGTGTGATTCGTTCATTACCCTGCATGCATAATGTTGTAATTACAATGGGATTTTACGGACGATATTGTCAATTGTAGGGGCTTATGGCAGTTATGCATCGCACATATATAAAGAAGGGGGGGAGATACAGCAATATACAATGCTTATTATAGATTCACAAAAATAAAGGAGGGAAGAGACATGAGGTAAGGACAGACATAGTTTACAATACATTAAGGGTATTTCAGAAAGTGCAATTAATGAGATTTTAGTGTCATTTGTGTAGTGGGCACAGTGGGATAAGCTGATGGTTACATTGAGTTAAGTCAGAGTAAAAATAAAGATGGAAGGCTTAATCTATTTAGTCATATTTACATTTGCAGTTTAGGATTTTTTAATTTTTTATTTTTTAATTATTTTTTGTGTTATCATTTTTTATTTTTATTTTTTGGAAAGTATTATTGACTGGTTAATGTCATTTTTGCCTGGTGTAGGTTCCAGGAAATGCATAGATGGCATTCATGTGCTTAGAAAAACCTGCAAATTTAGTTCTGTATTTAGCCCCAAGGGGGCAAGGGACTTCAAGCGATACACCCATCGTTTCTCCTTTTGCAGGAGAACACGATCAAAGTCACCACATCGGCTGGACATCTTCAAGGCATATATGCCCTTTATCAGCATGCCTTTGGTGCTTCTATCGTGCTCTAGTGCAAAATGTCTAGCTAATGGTTTCTCCGGGATTTTTTCTTTGTCTTTGATTTCTCTTGCTCGCCAATACGCACTTTGAGGGGCCTTTTAGTTTTCCCCACATAAATCTTGGGGCAAGGGCACGTTATCATATATACTACCCTGGTTGTGGAGCAATTTATGAGATCTCGTATTTCGAACTGTTCCCTACCCAGGGCGTCTGAGAAGGTGGCTGTCCTATGTATCAGTGGGCAAATCTGGCATTTGTTGCAGGGAAACATCCCTTTGCTGCGTGGATAGTTAGCTAGCCAGGTCGAATCAGGATTTTTAGTGAATTCAGACCTGACTAGCATGTCGCTCAGATTTCTTGCCCGGCGAGCCACCAGTGAGGGCGACGTGCCAACTATCTTGAGAAGCCCCTGGGAGTTAGTAAGGACCCCCCAGTGTTTCTCCAGAATGGAGCGAACTTCCTTCCACTGTGGTCCAAAGGTGGTAATTATCCTGGTACAGTCACCACCTTCAGGTTTGGAGACCGGGTGGTTAGGTGGATGCGTCTGTAATAGACTTTGCCTATCTCTTGCTGCAGCTTTTTTTCGTGCATTTCTAATTTGTCTATGGGAGTATCCACGTTCGCGAAACCTCACGTAGAGTTCTGCTGACTCGCGTCTATAGTCACTGGACCTAGTGCAGTTCCTTTTAATTCACAGGAATTGGCCCACCGGAATGCCATTCATCAGCCATCGTGGATGGTGGCTGCTGGCGTACAAAAGAGTGTTGGCGGACGTTTCCTTGCGAAATGTACTAGTGTGCAGTTGGCCATTTTGGAGCGAAATCAGTAAATCCAAAAAGGACAGGCTGGTCCGATCAAAATTGTACGTAGCCGTATGTTACGCTGGTTGACGTTCAATTGTGCCATAAAGTCGTGAAGATCCTGTGTGGTGCCCGTCCATATCATAAGGACATCATCGATGTACCGCAGCCAGGTGTACACGTGGCTGCGGTACATGGGCGATGGATTCATTGCTAATATCCTATAATTATCTGATTGTATGCCTCTTGAATTATGTCCAATTTATTATCTTCTGCCTACAAGATCCTTTTCTGTTTCCTGCTGTTGTTTAATTGAGTCCGGTTCTGTCTTTTCTTTTTATATCAATTTGGGTTCATATATTCAGATATATTTTTTCTAATTTTTCAATGTGGATGGATAAGTCCATCCTATCCTTAATATTGAAAATTGTCCTTGTGGGGCTTTTTTGCCCCCCTAGCCCTCTATGTGCTGCGATCGACCATTAGAATTACCCGGCACAGAAAGCCGCCCAGTTCCTACTCTGGGTGGCACTCTGGGAGACTGTTGGACGTATTCCATCACCGCCCACAGTCTCCATCTTGCCACTCCGACCGACATGCGCAGTCCGCCGTTTTGGCATTCTGTGTCGGTGGGTGGGGAGTGCGTGATGCCGCTACAACGTGCGAACGTTCGCGCATGCGCGGCGGGGGCCGCGCCACACACACTCAGCCCAGGGGGCAGCTCAGAGGTCTCCCTGGCAACCATCCCTAGTATCAGCTGTGTGCAATTTATTGCGCCAGCTGATCGGGATCTACTGCCCTTGAAACTCACACCCAGCTCACTCGCAAACCGAGCACTATGTAGCTGGATGTTGGGAAGTGCAGCTGGTCCTTTCAATCTCTCCTACATTAAGGTAATTACCTCCTCACACATTACTCTTTTTTAGTGTTAGCCTGTATGGTAGCCTATAGCTGACATAGCCAGTGACCAATATTTTTCTCAGTTTTGTATTTAATATAAAAAGCTTCATATACAATACATCCCTCAGTAAGGTCTCCCCCCCTCTCTTTTTGTTTTAAACCTGACATTTACTTTATGCATGTAGGTACACAGGTTTAAATATTTACACTTTTATTTTTATTTTGTTCCTGTATATTCACAGGTTCAAATATCTACCTGCTATTTATATACTTCATACTACATACATATTTTTGACTTTGCTCAATTTGGTTGTTATAACGTTCAAGTATCTTCTCTGCATATAGCAACCACACATCACAGTTTAAACAGTATTCATATTACTGACTACCCCAGTACCTGGACGCACCCCCAGGTACTTATGACAATTCTCCCTTAATCTTATCTATTCTTACTACAGACAGTATTATTAGTACTTCTATGATTAACAGGCATGTATGTCCATATATATATATATATATATATATATATATATATATATATATACATACCTTTCCTGATTTTGTTGAATCCTAGAATATTTAACCCTACTACACATCCAGCACATGGATATACTTTTTTAGCATATTTTTTCTCTACTCCCAGGGATTCCATTTGCCTCAGTATATTCTTCTGGCCATCTCGCTGCCATGGAGTGCGGGGGGGACTTCTGCCTCCTAAGGACATCATTACTCAGCCTACACTCACAGATTTCTCTGATGGCCCCTTTTCTTGCCTTAAGACAGCTTTCCCACCAGCTCAATTACTCGGTGCTATCCCAAACTGCAAGTTTTTAATGTGATTTAACGAAGCATTGTAAAACTACCTCACCATCTAACGTTATGTAAGTGCTCGATTGTAACACTGTAAGCATGTAGTCTTTCGTACTCTTACATGTTTTGGCAATGTATTGATCATTTACATTTAATTACATCTTAGATGAACCCCTCTTACTTTCTGACCCCTGAAGAAGGACTAGACTATATACCGAAACGCGTTGGGTGTGAGGAGGTTTTTTCATGCACATATTTTGTATGGCGATAGAAATGTATTGTTCAGACAAATCAATGTTTTGTTATAACCTTTTAATGTTGTTTTTTCATAAATAAAAATTATTTACTATTACATGATCTTGTATACTCTGCTACACTTTTTATATACGATATAATTGAGTGCCCTAAAAGTCCACTTAGGGGAACCCCTCTTGCTTTTGTCTTAAACACTGGATGTGGCACGTTTCTTTAACATAGGTTAGCCATTTGTCTTTTTCTCTTCTTATACAGTAATCTCTAGCAACCAATCAACAAACAGAAGTCATGTGCTGTAACCTCTAGCAACCAGTCACAATCGCTGCCTGATCTGATTCTGTAAACTGATATTGAGTTTAGCTGCTATTGTACATTTCAAAGCATGTAGAGAGTGAAATTGCATGGAAGAGGGGGCCCAGTAAAATGTTTGCCCAGGGTCCAGTCAATATTAACCACTTCAATACAGTGCACTATCACCCCCTTCTTGCCCAAGCCAATGTTAAGCTTTCAGTGCTGTAACAATAACAATTGTGCGATCATGCAACACTGTACTCAAATGAAATTTTGATAATTTTTTTTCCACACAAATAGAACTTTCTTTTGGTGGTATTTGATCACCTCTGCGTTTTTATTTTTTGAGCTATAAACAAAAAAAATAGCGACCATCTACAAAATAGGCTATTGATTTATTGCATTTTTATTATTATTTTTTTTTACTAGTAATGGCGGTGATCTGCGATTTTTATCGTGACTGCGACATTGTGAGGGACAGATCAGACACTTTTGACACTTTTTTAAACCATTGACATTTATATAGCGATCAGTGCTATAAATAGCCAATGATTACTGTGTAAATGTCACTGGCAGGGAAGGGGTTAGCACTAAGGGGCGATCAAGGGGTTAAATGTGTTCCCTGACTGTGTGTTCTAACTGTGGGGGGATGAGACTGGCTTGGTGAGGAGACCGATAGGTATTCCTATATACTAGGAACACACGATCTGTCTCCTCTCCCCTGACAGGATGTGGATCTGCGTGTTTACACATACAGATCCACATTCCTGCTCTGTCATGAGCGATCACCTGTGCCCGGTGGATAGTGTGGCTGCTGGGCACGCGCATTGGCTCCTTGGAACGTGGCTGCGTGCGCGTGCCCTCTATGCCATCGGGAAGCCAAGGACGTCAGATAACGCCCATCCGGGATGAGAGAGCCACCTTGCAGATGTCATATGACAGTATGCAGGATGGGAAGTGGTTAAAGTGGCCCTTGACTGCAAGCTACTAAGTATTTGATAGATTGTGATTCCCATTGAAATAAGAAATAATTTTCTATTATTTCTTTTTACATTATTGGTAAAGTAATATTTAGACACAGATTGTGTGACGTTTACTTTGAAGTTACTATAGGATCCAAATCGTTCCAATTCATAGAGAATGTTTGGAAAAGCTATTCTTGGATTGGATACATATATAAGTAAATCATCCACAAAGATACTCAATTTATATGAATTACTGCCCACCTGAAATCCTTGGATTAAGGGATTGGACCGTAAAGCAACCGCCAGGTGTTCCATGGCCAAGATATACAAATAAGGTGATAATGGGCATCCCTGGCATGTCTTGTTAGAGATTTTTACAGACAAAGATAATGTCCCATTAACCTTTATCCTTGCAGATGGGGCAACATATAAGGCCATTATTTTCTGTATAAACTCTACAGAGAAACCTATTTGTTCCAGGGATGCTACCATCCAGTCTAAGCAATCAAAGGCCTTTTTCGCATCTAAGGATAGAAGACAGAGCGGCTTTTTGATCTCTGAGCATGTATTAGAAGGCTTGTCTTTAGGATATTATCACAAGATTCCCTGTTGGGTTTGAATCCCACCTGGTCTTACCCTATTAAAGAGGGAATCACAGTCTGTAAACGCATGGCCAATAATTTTGCAAAAATTTTTAGGTCCACATTTATCAGAGAAATGGGCCTGTAGCTAGAACATTGAGTAGGATCCTTTTCTGTTTTTGCTATGAGAGTAATATGTGCCTTCTGTGCTTGTTTAATAAATTGGCATTCTGGCTTAATTTCATTATAATGATTACACATTGTGGGATTAAGGATATCTCCAAATTGCTTATAGAAGGTACCCAGAAATCCATCTGGCCGGGGGCTTTTACCTGATTTCAGGGATTTGATGACCTGAGTAACTTCTACTGTTGAAAAAGGAATCAGAAGGCTCTCTGCCTTTTCTTTCGACAAACTAGGTAGACTGGTACGATAAATACAGTTAGAAAGTTGAAGATAACTAGGTCTGTCTGGTGTTGATGTGTTTGAATCCTTTAAATTATATAATGAGTAATAATATTCATGAAAACTAGTGGCTTTTTGTTAAGTAGAACAAAAAAAAAACAACTAAATATTACAGCGCACACATGCAAAAAAGACATTTACTCCCGCAAGGCTTATTTAAAACACCTAGAATATTTACAAAAAACATTATCAAAAAATATGGGGATTTGGTCACACCATATTGCTATATGGTGCTTAAGCCCACTTACTGCGATAAAGTACCCCATATTTAGTGGGTCCTACATTATCCATAGACTGGGAGATCCTGCTTCTCTGAACCATGGGAGCAATACACTCCTCTCCACCCATGACACAGGTGGACACCCATGACACAGGTGGACACTAATGAGAGGCACTGATGAGGGAGTGGGGTGTTCCTCGCCCAAAAGGATTTGGTCAGAATCCATACAATAGACAAACTAGATATTTGGGAGGTACACCCTAAAAGATGCATTAAAGATGGTGCAGCCATAAGACCATTTAACAAAACAAAATATTACAGCACACACATGCAAAAAAGACATTTACCTCCTGCAAAGCTTATTTTAAACACCTAGACATTTTCAAAAAACATTATCAAAAAATATGGGGATTTGGTCACACCATATTTTGTTAAGTAGCACATACCAAACCGCATTGAGGACAGCATACCTTAGATATGTAACATTTAGACTGTTTCTTAGAAATCGAGTGTGCTAAAGCTTTTCTACACTTATTTACATATTCATAAAAAACATGCTGTGCATATTCCTTATGTTTCAAAAAATCTTGATCAAGTAATGAATACAGTTCAGATCTCTTTTGTTGAAGAGATTGAAAGATAAATTTTTTTTATGTTTCAGTTCTAAATCGTGAATCTCATCCAACAAAGAGGCCATAGTGGAGGCCTTTTCTCTCTTCAATCTCGTGCCATGAGAGATTAATATTCCCCTCAATACGCACTTCAATGCCTCCCATTTTATGGGCAATGCTGTTGTACCATCTTTATGATCATTAAAAAAAGCGGAAATTGTCTCCACTATGGCCTTGCTCGTCAAGGAATCCTTCAAAAGACTCTCATTCAATGAGAGTCCAGCATAGCAGAGCGAGGTATTTCATCGCTTTCATGGATAAGCCTTAAAGGGATGACAAAATGAGTTGATAAAAGTTTAACTTTACTTCCTGAATCAAAGGAAAGACAGACTGAGAAATTGGGTTTATTTGTTCAAATACTGTAAAATCCATTGCCGCAATTGTTTTTTTAAATTTATTGGGACAATTAACTGCATAATTTCCAGAGTCTCGACAATAAAAACATAAGTTCTCCGAATGTCATCTTTCTTTTTCCTGAGAAGTAATAGATCTTTTGATAGCATCAGGAGTGTTAGAATCTGGAAGAACTCTTGAACCCCTAGGATTATAGTGAGTAGTGGAAAAATGCATGCCACCATTACTGCGTGGGATTTCCAGTCTCTCCTTTCAGTAAGTCTCTGATCAATTGGAATACATAATTTAATAAAAGCCTCAAGGTCATCAGGACGTTCTACTCTGGCAAGCTCTTTTACTTGTTCCAAGAGTCCTTGAGAGAACTGGCCCTTTTGCGCTGCTGGATTCCAGTTGGTATCTGAGATCCAAGTTTGTTGTGTACTCTGCAACAGAGGGTCTACCCTGCGGTCAATTGTGCAATTTTGCCTCAACAGTAGTGCACAAGAGCGAGATATTGGCTGGTGAAGGCAGAATATTCTGGTGACCAGGAAGTGCAGAGACATGGTTTAAATCAGGAAGTTCATGGGAGGAGCAAAGAGTTCAAGATTCAAGGCAAACAAGATTCAAGATCAAACAAGATCAGTGAAGGAATTGTCTAAAAACCTGTCTAAGAAACTGTCCAGCATTCCAGGTGGCTCAGCAAGTCACTATCAGACACAGCAGAGGTCCCAGGTTCAAGTCCAGGTCCTAACAGGGGGATTTTCACCCAGAAAATTGACTGGACTAATGGCACTGCTGGAACAGTTAAAGGGCAAAAATGTATAAACCTATTACAGGACAATTTTATGGTCCAGTTAATTGAGGCCCCAAATAGGAATGATACTCTGTTGGACTTGATCATCTCAAACCATGCAGAGCTTATTACTAATGTTCTTATAAAGGAACATCTGGGTAGCAGTGACCATAACATGATTTCATTTGATGTTAGCCGTAAGCAAAAAACACATACGGGAAAGATAAAAACACTTAACTTTTGGAGAGCAAATTTTCCAAGGATGAGGGCTGCTCTCCAAGAATTAGACTGAGAGGGAATATTGGCATTGATGAACACAGAACGGAAATAGGAATACTTCAAAAAGACTGACTGTGAACACTCTGCAAACAATATTCCCATGGGCAATACGTTTAAAAGGCTAAAAATAAAACCTATGTGGCTCACGGTCAAAGTTAAAAAAGCTATAAACAATAAGAAAAGAGCTTTTAAAAATATAAAAATGGAGGAAAACTATTATTGTTTAAATTTTACAAAGAATATAACAGAATATGTAAAAAGGAAATCAAGGATGCAAAAATTCTAAACAAATAACAGATTGCAAAAGATAGTAGGACAAACCTCCAAAAATTCTTCAAATATATTAATAGTAAAAAGGTCAGGTCTGAGCATGTAGGCCCTTTACAAAATAATCTGGAGTGGGTGACTTGGGACAAAGAGAAGGCAAATTTATTAAATACATTTATCAGTTCTGTGTATACAAAGGAGCATGGGGGAGCTCAAGTACATAATGAGGATGGTATTACCACAGCTCCAAAAGATCCCCAATGGCTCAAAAGTGATATGGTCCAAAAATATTTTGTCAGAATAAAGGTGGGTAAAGCACCTGGACCAGATGGCATCCACCCACAGATCCTAAAAGAATTGAGCTCTGTCATTTCAAAGCAATTGCATCTAATTTTTAAGGACTCATTAATGACGGGAATAGTACCACTGGATTTGCATAGGACCAATGTGGTACCCATATTTAAAAAGGAACAGTCTTTACCAAATAACTATAGAACTGTTAGTTTAACTTCTATAGTTGGGAAGATACTGGAGAGTTTAATAAAAGACCACATAGATGAGTTCTTGCTGGAAAAAAATATTTTAAGCAACAGACAGCATGGATTCATGAAAGACAAAAGTTGCCAAACAAACCTGATTTCTTTTTATGAAGAGGTAAGTGAAACCTTGGACAGAGGGTTGGCTGTGGGCGTGGTATACTTGGATTTTGCAAAAGCAATCGATACAGTTCCCCACACACAGCTAATGTGTAAGGTAAAGTCTACAGGCTTGGAAATATCAGTTTGTTGATGGATAGAAAACTGTCTAAAAGACAGAATTCGGAGAGTATTGGTTAATGATTCATACTCTGAATGGTCTAAGGTTATCAGTGGTATACCCCAAGGTTCAGTGTTGGGACCCTTACTTTTTTTTAATTGTTTTTTATTAAGAGTTAACAGTTGACAAGGCACAAAAAAACATTGACATCATTCAGGGTTTGACAACAGAAAAGCAATCTTTCATGTTACATTTGAAATACTAAAAAAACTTTTATAGCTTGAATATGCTTACATAATACATGTTAGTGAAAGAGTAGAAATTTTCGTTTGGTTAAAGTCTAAGAAAGAGGGACCCTTCCATAGACAGAGAAATACGATTGAAAGGCTTTAATCTGGAAGCCAGTACAAAAGAAACAAAGGAATTAAAGAAATAAAGAAGTAAAAGAGAAAATAGAATTAACATCACCACCATTTTATTTGGTATAAGTCATCGTTAATCCATAATACACTGAGTCAGTGATTTACTGAGAGATTTCGGGAAATTTGGATACCCATGTTTGCCGTCTGTCTAAGAATTGGGGAATAGACTTAGAGGAATGCGCAAAATACTTTTCATTGATATATTGACTTTTAACTTTAGTTATCACATCTGAAATGTTGGGTGCATTTGAGGTCTTCCATTTTGAAGTGATGGTCAAGCAAGCTGCTAAAAGCATATGGGTGACCACACATCTATATTGTGTAGGAATAGTTTCAATATTTAAATTTAAAAAAGCTAGTGATGGATCTGGGGGTGAAAGCACTCCAGTGACAGATGCTATCAGAGAAAACACTGATTTCCAGAAACTTCCCAGGCATTTGCATTCCCATATTAAATGTATTAATGTACCTTCGGAGCCACAATTCCTCCAGCAAAGATTAGGTGTGTCCTTGAATAATTGTGATAACCTCACAGGGGTTAAATAGCTCCTGTGTAGGAGTTTCAGAGTTAGATTCCAATGGTTTACACAATGAGAATGTTTATAGCTAGACTGTATATTCCATTTAGGAAAGGCAAATGTAGCATTAAGGTCCCTTTCCCAGTTTAGCATACTGGATGTCTTTGTGGGAGTGTGAGTGTTTTGTAGGTTCGAATAGAACCAGGAAAGGCCTTTAGGTTTGTGGTATGAAGTAGTCAGGTAATCCCATATGTCAGCCCATAGAGAACAATGGGAGTCTGGGTTGTCAATGTGGTAATGGTGTAGTTGGAGTTCGGTATAAGAAGTAGCTATTGGGCGAGATGAAATTAAGTCTGTATGAGTGGCACCTTTGTTAAAAAGAGTCACTTCACAGTCTCATATAAGTAATAAGGAATGCATATGTTCCCAGTGGGGTTTTTTTAGAGATTAGAGGTGTACCTTGAGCATTCTGATCATGTAGCGTGCTCCATGCAGTTATCATGGCATCAATTGAAGAGAATGTTGGGTAAAATAATGGTTTTCATGTAAGTTTTGCTAGCAAGAGTAAGGGGAAGTCTCTATGTGATACTATCACCCTTTCGATATGAACCCATAGTTTATCGGTCTCTTGGTCAAACCACGCTTTTGATTGGTCTATTAAGGCAGCTTAATAGTATTTACATATGTTCGGAAACCCTGCTCCTCCCAATTGACTGTTGTCTGAGTAGGAGAGGAAATGAGAGTTTGGCCATTTTACCTTTAACCTCTTAAACATTTTGTCTACTGTGGAGAAAAAGGTTTCTGGTAGGCAAATGGGGATGGTACGAAAATAGTAGATTATCTTTGGCAATAGAGCCATTTTTAGAGCAGCTAATTTCCCAAGCCATGTGAGTTCATGCATGGAGATGTGCTCTAGGTCTTATTTTATTATATTTAATAGAGAAGGGTAATTATTGTCGTATGTGAGATCAGTAGGGAATGAAAGGATAACCCCTAAATATTTAATAATATTTGTAATAATAGCATCCCCAAGCTGCGGTTTCCAAACTGAGCAAAGTTCTGTCTTGTATTAAGAGTTATTGACTCCAGAGAGAGAAAGAGATCATTTTGTCCCTGTACAAATCATTAGTAAGACCTCATCTGGAATATGCAGTTCAGTTTTGGGCACCGGTTCACAAAAAGGATATCGGGAAATGAAGAAAGTGCAGAGAAGGGAAACCAAACTGATAAGAGGCATGGAGGAGCTCAGCTATGAGGAAAGATTAGAGGAACGAAATTTATTCTCACTTGAGAAGAGGAGATTAAGGGGTGTGACAGTAGGAGATGCTGTCACGGTAAAAATGGTAGTTTGGGGGACACAGGGTGTGCACATTTGCTTGGCACAAGACTGCAGACCATAGATGTGGACTGGAGAAAACTGCTTTCACAGCTTTCTCCAGGTTTTGGTATTCTGGAATGGTTCTCTGTAGTTTGGAGATTCCACAGTGTCTTGGGTGGGACGGGATCTCCAACCCTGTGTCCAGATTTTGTAGATGACCAGCAGAGTGTGTGCTCAGGTGAGCACAGCCCTTATAATGAGTTTATGGGAATACCTCAGGGCTCCCAGTTGGAGACTGCTCCACACCAAGAGACAGGAGGTCTCCAGGAGTCAGAGGGGCTGCAGGAGGCAGCCAGAACATGTGTGACTGCAAGAGGCAGTGAAACGGCCTGAGGACTAAAGCCAGAATGGAACTGTGGGCACTAAAGTAAAGCTGTCCACACTGAAGGATCCAGTGGTTTGTGTGACCAGGATAAAGAGTAGAAGTACTGCCACAGAGAGCCAGGTGGGCTAGCATTTTCCGTTTTGTGTATTTGCTGGAGAAGAACCCCTGCGTGGGAAACCGTTATGTTATGGACTTTTGTTTGCCTTTTTAATAAAAATGGGCTACCATGCCCTAAAATATAGTTGCTGACTGGTTTGAATCATTGGCAAAAGCATCTACTATGAGAGCTAAACAACCCCCAATGTTACAGGGGGGATATGATCAACATGTACAAATACATAAAGGGTCCATATAGTGAACTTGGTGTTGAGTTATTCACTTTACGGTCAACACAGAGGACAAGGGGGCACTCTTTACACCTAGAGGAAAAGAGATTTCATCTCCAAATACTGAAAGGTTTCTTCACAGTAAGAGCTGTGAAAATGTGGAATAGACTCCCTCCAGAGGTGGTTCTGGGCAGCTTAGTAGATTGCTTTAAGAAAGGCTTGGATTCTTTCCTAAATCTAAGTAATATAATTGGGTATTAACATTTATAAGTAAAGTTAATAAAATCTGATTGCCTCTCTGAGATCAGGAAGGAATTTTGACCCCTGCTGTAGCAAATTGGATCATGCTTTACTGGGTTTTTTACCTCTGGATCAACTGGATCATTCTTAGCAAACAAATCTGTTAACCTTCTTTGAGGAGGTGAGCTGCCATCTAGATGAAGGAAGGCCCATAGATGTGGTGCATCAGGATTTTGCAAAGGCATTTGATACAGTTCTCTACAAATGTTTGCTATACAAGCTAAGGTCTGTCAGCATGGACCAAAGGGTGGGGTGAGTACCTGCATTGAAAACTGGCTACAAGGGTGAGTTCAGAGGGTAGTGATAAATGGGGAGTACTTGGAATGGTCCAATGTGGAAATGGGGTCCCTCTGAGTTCTGTCCTGGGACCAATTCTATTTAATTTATTCATAAATGACCTGGAGGATGGGATAAACAGCTCAATCTCAGTATTTGTGGACAATACTAAGCTAAGCAGGGCAATAGCTTTTCCACAGGATATGGAAACCTTGCAAGAAGATCTGAACAAATTAATGGGGTGGGCAACTACATGGCAAATGAGGTTTAATGCAGAAAAATGTAAAATAATGAATTTAGGTGGCAAAAACATGAATGCAATCTACTCACTAGGGGGGGAACCTCTGGGGGAATCTAGGATGGAAAAGGACTTGGGGGTCCTAGTAGATGACAAGCTCAGCAACAGCATGCAATGCCAAGCTGCTATAAACAATGCCAATAGAATATTGGCATGCATTAAAAAGGGAATTACCTCCAGAGATAAAATCATAATTCTCCCACTCTACAAGACTTTGGTCCGGCCGCACCTGGAGTATACCATCCAGTTCTGGGCACCAGTCCTCAGGAAGGATGTACTGGAAATGGAGAGAGTACAGAGAAGGGCAACAAAGCTAATAAAGGGACTGGAGGATCTCAGTTTTGAGGAAAGACTGCAATCACTGAACTTATTCTCTCTGGAGAAGCAACGCTTGAGAGAGGATATGGTTTTAGTGTACAAACATTGTACTGGTTGATGCCACCATAGGGATAAAGCTTTGCAGCAAAAGAGCATTTAAAAAGACTAGCAACTATTCATTTAAATTAGAGGAAAAGTGGTTTAACCGAAAACTGCGTAGAGTGTTCTTAATGGTAAGAGCGGTAAGAATGTGGAATTCTCTTCCACAAGCAGTGGTTGCAGCGGGGAGCATAGATAATTTCAAAAAACTATTGGATAGGCACCTAAATGACCACAAAAAACAGGAATATACAATGTAATATTGACATAAAAGCACACACACTCAGGTTGGACTCAATGTTTTTTTTTCATCCTTAGTAACCATGTAACTATGTAACTGCGGGTATAGTATTGGGTATATGGGATTGTATGGTATTATGTTTTATTTATTTATTAATTTATTTTTATGGTTGAACTAGATGGACTTGTGTCTTTTTTCAACATAACTATGTAACTTTGAATCTCCAACAGAGCAGATTTCTTTTAGAAGTTAACTCATCTGTATTCGATATGTTGTTATTCTATGTGAAATTCCACATTAGCATGTAACACGTTTAGAACCCTCATGTTGTTTCTTCTCTATAGGAGAATATGTGTGAACCTATATGTGTATGAACCTTCTGGTACTCAGGAGGGTAACGCAAGCTCGTGGCTGCAGCAGCTGGTACTATTTTGTTTGGCTGGCTCCCATCTATCAAGTTAGTGGATCTATGGGCAGATCATATTTGGAAGTGCTTAGCTCTGAGCATTTCCAGGTTCAGAGGTGTAAGAATCCCAGCTGAAATGATGGATTTGGAAGTGCTTAGCTCTGAGCATTTCCAGGTTCAGAGGTGTAAGAATCCCAGCTGAAATGATGGGTAAAAAGCCAAAAAGGACTGTGGTTGATTTGCTGGAGTGGAGGGTAAGGGAGACTTTAAGTGTCCAATACCTATTGTCTCCATAAAGAGAATCTGTGAACTAACCTGCTGGATGATCGGATGCCCGGCCGTCAGCCGTCTGTGCAGACGGCTGACACCCGGGCATCCGATCGTCCAGCAGGTTAAAACAATCTTCACATTGCTGCTGGGTACCAGTGCTTACTCCCGGGTGCCATTAAAAAATAAAAAATATTACCTTTCTGTCTACAGACTTGCCTGTCTTGTCAGCCCCCCGTGCTCGCCCCAGGGGGAACGCCCAACTTGGGTGTCTCACAAGTGCAGTCCTCGGGCGTCAGGCCAATGGTTGATGCTATATTTGGATGCCTCCTGAGGAAGCGGCATCTGCCACAAAACTGTTGAGGCTAACGTCCTTAAGTACATCATCTGGCCTTCATTTACCCATGCGGGCTCTATGCACTGTTATTTTAGAATATATGTTGTCGTGCAACAATCCCTAAGTTGCTTTGTTGTCAAACTGTATTTATATATACATTTTATGTTTTGTAATTCAATAAATTTAAATTTTTATCTACATTGTATGGTTCTCATGGGGGTACCGTAATAGTCCACATATTTTTTGAAGGGGAGGTAGGGATCGTTTGGAGAAGTCCTTGCTATATTCTCCCCAATCCTTTCTAGTTTCAGTACCTTTAGGATGTTGGTACCCATAAATTAAATAACCCCCAGTCTCAATCTTTGTGGCAACACTTTGTATATATATATATGTGTATATATATATATATATATATATATATATATATATATATATATATATATATATATATATATATATATATATATATATATACATATATATATAGGTAAAACGGTGTTAATGCGGGCCCTCAATCACACCACTCAGCGCCAGGACAAGATGCAGCCTCAACCACAAACAACAATTGGAACAAATGAATACAATATAACCGTCCAATTTGTTAAGTACAAAGAGGCACAGAAAAAGGCAAAGGATAAAAGAGCAGCTGTTTAAAATGTAAACATAAAACATAGTAAAAGTGGTATAGCATAATCAAACATAAGACTATAATATCTCACTAAACAGCGCTAGTGTTGAACAGAGATAAACGTGCATGCGGCCAACAACAAAAAAAGTCCTTTTTTATATAAAAAGCGGTGATATATTCAGAGTGTAGTTCAGACAGTGTCCACCCGGTGTTTGTAAAGCTGATTGACTGGTGGAAGGTGCACACTGAGAATCAGCTTTACAAACACCGGGTGGACACTGTCTGAACTACACTCTGAATATATCACCGTTTTTTATATAAAAAATGACTTTTTTTCATGTGTTGTTGGCCGCATGCATGTTTATCTCTGTTCAACACTAGCGCTGTTTAGTGAGATATTATAGTCCTATGTTTGATTATGCTATACCACTTTTACTATATATATATATATATATACACACACACACAGTATCTCACAAAAGTGAGTTTCCCCCCTTTCCTCCCCCCATTTTTATAAATATTTTATTATATCTTTTCATGTGACAATGCTGAAGAAATGACACTTTGCTACAATGTAAAGTAGTGAGTTTACAGCTTGTATTACAGTGTAAATTTGCTGTCCCCTCAAAATAACTCAACACACAGCTATTGATGTCTACACCGCTGGCTACAAAAAGTGAGTACGCCCCTAAGTGAAAATGTCTAAATGGGGCACAAAGTGTCAATATTTTGTGTGGCCACCATTCTTTTCCATTACTGCCTTAATCCCCTTGGGCATGGAGTTAACAACTTCAGTGGCAACTTCACAAGTTGCCACTGGAGTCCTCTTCCACTCCTCCATGACTACATCACAGAGATGGGGGATGTTAGAGACATTGTGCTCCTCCACCCTCCATTTGAGGATGCCCCACAGATGCTCAATAGAGTTTAGGTCTGGAGAAATGCTTGGCCAGTCCATCACCTTTATCCTCAGCTTTTTTAGCAAGGCAGTGGTCATCTTGGAAGTGTTTTTGGGTTCATTATCATGTTGCAATACTGCCCTGCGGCCCAGTGTCTGAAAGGAGGGGATCATGCTCTGCTACAGTATGTTACAGTACATGTTGGCTTTCATGGTACCCTCAATGAACTGTAGCTCCCCAGTGCCAGCAGCACTCATGCAGCCCCAGACCATGACACTCCCACCACAATGCTTGACTGTAGGCAAGACACACCTGTCTTTGTACTACCTGGTTGCCGCCACACACGCTTGACACCATCTGAACCAAATACATTTATCTTGGTCTCATCAGATCACAGGACATGGTTCCAGTAATTTATGCCCTTAGTCTGCTTGTCTTCAGCAAACTGTTTGTGGGCTTTCTTGTGCATCATCTTTAAAAGAGGCTTCCTTCTGGGACGACAGCCATGCAGACCAATTTGATGCAGAGTGTGGCGTATGGTCTGAGCACTGACAGACTGACCCCCCACTCCTTCAACCTCTGCACTAGGGATGGGCTTTATGTTCGAGTTGAACATGAGTTAGACTCGAACATTGGCTGTTCGCCCGTTCGCCGAATAGCGAACAATTTGGGGTGTTCGCGGCAAATTCGAAGGCCGTGGAACACCCTTTAAAAATCTATGGGAGAAATCAAAAGTGCTAATTTTAAAAGTTAATATGCAAGTTATTGTCATAAAAAGTGTTTGGGGACCTGGGTCCTGCCCCAGGGGACATGTATCAATGCAAAAAAAGTTTTAAATACGGCAGTTTTTTTCGGGAGCAGTGATTTTAATAACGCTTAAAGTGAAACAATAAAAGTGTAATATTCCTCTAAATTTTGTACCTGGGGGTGTCTATAGTAAGCCTGTAAAGTGGCGCATGTTTCCTGTGTTTAGAACAGTCTGACAGCAAAATGACATTTCTAAAGGAAAAAAGTCATTTAAAACTACTCGCGGCTATAATGAATTGTTGGTCTGGCAATACACCTAAAAGTTCATTGATAAAAACGGCATTGGATTCCCCCACAGGGGAACCCTGAACCAAGATTTTAAAAAAAAATGCATGGGGGTCCCCCCAAATTCCATACCAGGCCCTTCAGGTCTGTTATGGAATTTAAGGGGAACCCCGTGACAAAATTAAAACAAAAAATGGTGTGGGTCCCCCCAAAAATCCATACCAGACCCTTATCAGAGCACGCAACCTGGCAGGCCACAGGAAAAAAGGGGGGATGAGAGAGCACCCCCTCCTGAACCGTACCAGGCCACATGCCCTCAACATTGGGAGGGTGCTTTGGGGTAGCCCCCCAAAGCACCTTGTCCCCATGTTAATGGGGAGAAGGGCCTCATCCCCACAACCCTTGGCCAGTGGTTGTGGGGGTCTGCGGGCGGGGGGCTTATCAGAATCTGGAAGCCCCCTTTAACAAGGGTACCCCCAGATCCCGGCCCCCTGTGTGAATTGGTAATGGTACCCCTACCATTTCACAAAAAAGTGTCAAAAATGTTTAAAAAAAGACAATAGGCAGTTTTTGACAATTCCTTTATTAATGTCTTCTTCTTTCCCCGCTTCTTCTTCCAGTCTTCCTTCGGTGTTCTTCTTCTTCCTCCATCTTGTTCTTCCCCCGCTTCTTCCTCTATCTTCCTCCAATTCTTCCTCCAGTCTTCTCGTCCTGCATCTTCCTCTGGCTTCTTCTTCTCTGCTTTGTCCTCCGATCTGCCTCAATGGGAGTCTCTAGTTGTGTGACACTTCTGTTCAGGTGACAGCTCTTATATAACGGAGGTGACCCCGGCCCCCTCGGATGCATGGGACTTCCCTATGGCTTTCTCCGTGGTGTCAGAATAGGGCAGGGTCACCTGTTTATGTAAATGGATGACCCGTTTATGCTACCCCAAAGCACCCTCTGAATGTTGAGGGCATGTGGCCTGGTATGGTTCAGGAGGGGGAGTGCTCTCTCGTCCCCCCCTCTTTTCCTGCGGCCTGCCAGGTTGCGTGCTCGGATAAGGGTACATTTTGCACGGTGTTTCCCTTAAAATCCATACCGGGTCTTTTTCCTAGTTAAAAATGTATTATTTACTCTGGCATTTTTATTTTGCCATATAAATTTCAAGGTTATTGTTTTTATTACTTTAACCTGTTGCCGCCTTCCCACCATCATATGACGGCGGAGCGGTGCGGCTCTTGTTCTGGGCTGCCGTCATGCGATGGCGGCTGATTTACCCAGAGCATCAGCCCTGCTCTGTCGGTGTTACCATGTCCCCGGGACACAGCACATCACCGATGTTTTGACCGCACATGCGCGCGATCGGGAGTGTGCAGCGCGGTCACATCAGTGGCGGCGTGTTCCCAGGAACACTGCTCGTCACCGACAAGGGTAAACAGCCAATGGCTGGCAGCTATTTACCACGTGATTGGCTGTGATTCAATCTAAACATTTTTCTGAAATTGTTTGTTTTAATTTATTTTTGCCCAACACTTTGCTGCAACTCATCGTGGACCAGACCAATTTATATGCCCAGCAGCATATTGCCAACAACCCCCAATCTTCATACGCCCGTCCATTCGAGTGGAAGGATTTGACTCTGGAGGAGTTCAAAATGTTTATGGGCCTCACCATAAACATGGGGCTTACAAAAAAAATTAAGGAAATGCCTATTGGTCCACCCACCCCATTCATCACATGCCCATTTATTCTTCTGTAATGTCCAGGTCCCGATACGAGATGATAATGAGCTTTCTTCATTTCAGTGACAACACCCAGTGCCCTCCCCGCAATCATCCAAATTACGATAAATTATATAAAATTCGCCCACTCATTAATTTCTTTTCCCAACGATTTGCAGAACTCTATGTCCCTGATAAGCATATATGTGTAGATGAGTCCCTGGTACCCTTTTCAGGATGGCTAGGAATAAAACAATACATTCCTAGCAAAAGGGCCAAATATGGAGTGAAATTTTATAAGCTTTGGGAGAGAGTCACAGGATATCTGTATGCGTTCCGCATATACGAAGGAAGAGATTCCCAGCTCCAGCACCCTGAGTGTCCGGCCTACATGGGCACAACTGGTAACATTGTATGGGACCTGGCCTACCCACTGCTAAAGAAAGGTTACAACACATACCTGGATAACTTCAATACAAGCCTGCCCCTTTTCAAACACCTATACCTCGCACAAACCCTGGCCTGTGGAACCTCCAGAAAGAAAAGGAAGGGCTTCCCATGAGCCATAGTAAATAAGAAATTGCGAAGGGGAGAAAGAGCAACGAAGTGCTGGCCTTGAGGTGGAAGGATACCAGGAATATGTACATGATGTCCACGATCCATGACGACACTACAGTTGAAGTTCAGAGAAGATGAGGTCCCATTGTAAAGCCAAAATGTGCACAAGATTACAATCTGTACATGGAGGGGGGGTGGATTTCAATGACCAAATGCTTTCAGCCCTATTAAGCAATAAGGGGGTCCCGTTTCTGGTAAAAGAAAGTAGCACTCTATTTAATTCATTTGGCCATATATATAATGCCTACATAATTTACACCAAATCCACCGAAAGCCCTGCCCATTTCCTAAAATTCATTGAAGAAGTTGTCACATCCCTCATCTACCATCAAAGACCCCTCCCAGAAAACCTTCGCTCTGATGCTGTTAGCCGACTTCATGAACACCACTTCCCGGACCACATTCCACCATCTGAAGCAGGCTGAAGACATCAAAAAAGATCTTGAGTATGCAGCAGTAAAGGATTTTGAAGCGATACCAGCTACCATTGTCCCCAGTGTCCCCTTGAATCTGGCCTTAACATTGGTGAATGCTTCAGACCATATTACACATCCTTAAAATATTAGCCCATATTCTTAACCATTTCCCCATTTTCATCATCTGTGCTGACCATTTCCCATGCTTCCTCAAATAACCATGCCACTGCCTTCTATGTGAACTGACCCTGGCCTGTTTTTTGACTATGCCTCTGCCAACCGTTTGGACTGCTTACATGTGAACTGACCATGGCCTGTTTTACCAACTACGCTTCTGCCTACCACTTGGACTGCTTGCACGTCATCTGACCCTGGCCTGTTTTATGGACTATGCTTTTGCCTACCGCTTGGACTGATCTGTTGCCCTGCTACTGTAGGACACAGGGGTCTCACATGTGAGGGGCTCCAGAAATGTTTTTCCGGATGGAGAAAACAATATTTTTTGTTGTCTCCGGGTTTCGTTACTTCCGGATTAGGGTCTGGAGTCGGAGGCTTCATAGAGATTTGGGTGGGTCGAAGCCTCTACCCCTTTGCCCCTGTGCACAGGTCTTACCTGATTGTGGCCTTCAGCCTGCTGCTGACTTACTGCTGCCATCCCCCTGCCTGCAGCATAAACTGACCACAGCTCTGCCTGCTACCTGGACTATGGAAATAATTAGGTGTAGCAAGAGGCAGTATGTTTACGAAGGGCTGGAGAGTGGTACAATAATGAGTGCAGGGAGGTAACGGTGTACCAGGACCAATATTATGGATGTGCTGGCTGTCTCTGCCTGGACAATTTCTATGGACAAATGCTTTGGCTGTGCTGATGATATCCTTGTGCTGACTATAGACAATATTCCTGCCTGCTGCCTGGATAATTACTATTGTTGCTAAGCACATCCCTGCCTGCTGCCTGCTGCCTACACCATTTCTTTCCTCTGGGGACACTACTAAAACCACAGGTAATATTTTTTTTTACCCTTTCCTCAATAGAATTTATTTGGGAGTGTAATTTTTGGTATGTAAATGCTATGTGTTAGAAATATAAGGGCCTTCAAAAATAATAGGTTGTCAGGAAATTAGATGTGCAATTTACGCTTGTAGAACGCCTGAAGGTGCTACTTCAATGGTGGGCCTCTGTATGTGGTCAGGCTGTGTAAAAGTCTGACATGTGTGGTATCTCCATACTCAGGAGGAGTAGCAGAATGTATTTTGGGGTGTCATTTTTGCTATGTACATGCTTTGTGTTGGAAATATCTTAAAAATGGACAACTTGGGGGAAAAAAATGCGTTTTCATTTTTTTCCCACATTTTCCAAAAACTTCTGGAAAAAAATGAACAGTTCAAAAGACTCATTATGCCTCATAGATTATACATTGGGGTGTCTGCTTTCCAAAATGGGGTCATTTTGTGGGCGTTTCCATTGTCCTGGTGCTCCAGGGCCTTCAAAATTGTAATAGGTGGTTGAGAAATGAGATGTGTAATTTATGCTTGTAGAATGCCTGAAGGTGCTACTTCCCTGGCAGGCCTCTGTATGTGGCCAGGCTGTGTAAAAGTCTCACACATATGGTATCGCCATACTCAGGAGGAGTAGTAGAATGTATTTTGGGGTGTCATTTTTGCTATGTACATGCTTTGTGTTGGAAAGATCTTAAAAACGGACAACTTGGGGGAAAAAAATGCGTTTTCATTTTTTTCCCACATTTTCCAAAAACTTCTGGAAAAAAATGAACAGTTCAAAAGACTCATTATGCCTCATAGATTATACATTGGGGTGTCTGCTTTCCAAAAAGGGGTCATTTTGTGGGCATTTCCATTGTCCTGGGGCTCCAGGGCCTTCAAAACTGTAATAGGAGGTTGAGAAATGGGATGTGTAATTTATGCTTGTAGAACGCCTGAAGGTGTTACTTTCCTGGCAGGCCTCTGTATGTGGCCAGGCTGTGTAAAAGTCTCACACATGTGGTATCATCATACTCAGGAGGAGTAGCAGAATGTATTTTGGGGTGTAATTTTTGCTAGTTACATGCTATGTGTTGGAAACATCTTAAAAATGGACAACTTTGTGGAAAAAATGCATGTTCATTTTTTTCCCACATTTTCCTAAAACTTCTGGAAAAAAATAAACAGTTCAGAGGACTCATTATGCTTCATAGATTATATGTTGGGGTGTCTGCTTTGCAAAATGGGGTAATTTTGTAGACGTTTCCATTGTCCTGGGGCTCCAGGGCCTTCAAAACTGTAATAGGTGGTTGAGAAATGAGATGTGTAATTTATGCTTGTAGAATGCCTGAAGGTGCTACTTCCCTGGCGGGCCTCTGTGTGTGGCCAGGTTGTGTAAAAGTCTCACACATGTGGTATTGCCATACTCAGGGGGAGTAGCAGAATGTATTTTGGGGTGTTATTTTTGCTATGTACTATGTGTTGGAATTATCTTAAAAATTGACAACTTTGTGGGAAAAAAATGTGTTTTCATTTTTTTTCCACATTTTCCAAAAACTTCTGGAAAAAAATGAACAGTTCAAAAGACTCATTATGCCTCATAGATTATACGTTGGGGTGTCTGCTTTCCAAAATGGTGTCATTTTATGGGTATTTGTACTTTTCTGGCTTGTTAGTGTCAAAAGAAATGAGATAGGTCTTCAGTACATCAGGTGCGATCAATTTTCAATGATTTGCACCATAGCTTGTAGACTCTATAACTTTCACAAAAAACAAATAATATACACTCATTAGGGTTATTTTTACCAAAGATATGTAGTTGTATAAATTTTGGCCAAAATTTATGAAGAAATATTACTAATTTGCAAAATTTTATGACAGAAATAAAGAAAAAGGCATTTTTTCACCAAATTTTCAGTCTTTTTTTATTTATAGCACAAAAAATAAAAAACCCACTAGTGATTAAATACCACCAAAAGAAAGCTCTATTTGTGTGAAAAAAGGACGCAAATTTCATTTGGGTACAGTGTTGCATGACTGAGTAATTGTCATTCAAAGTGTGAGAGCACTGAAAGCTGAAAATTGGTCTGGGCAGGAAGGGGGTGAAAGTGCCCTGTAGGCAAGTGGTTAAAAAAGCTTTGTGGGATTTCTATCAGGAGCATTTGAAATGTATATATTATTTTTAGTAAGATAACCATTTTAGTATATTTATATTTATCCATGAGATTGGTCTCCTTGATATATTTTTTATCTCTGTTTTAACTTTGTTGAGTAGTGGAATATAATTAGCATGATATGACTTCTCTAGGGTAGAAGTTATTTTAGTTCCTAAATATGTTAATTCTTCTCTCTCCCATGTAAAAGGGAATTCCTGTTGTAGGGCTTTTTCCTCTTTTTTATATATACCTAGATTTAATATTACTGTTTTTATGGGAGTGATCTTAAAGTTCGATAGCTCTCCATAATCTGTCAGTTTTTTTATTAGGTTGGGTAATGACAGCCTAGGTTTGGTCATATACAGGAGTATGTCGTCTGCGTATGCTGCCACCTTATGTTCTTCTTCACCCAACTTAACTCCTCCTATGTCGATGTTGTTCCGTATTTTTGTTAGTAGTGGTTCTAATGCAATTACACACAGGAGTGGAGAGAGCAGGCATCCTTGCCTAGTCCCGTTAAACATCTCAAAAGCAGACAACATACTCCCGTTGACCCCAACCCTGGCCGTTCGGTGTTTATACAGGTTATTAATCCATCTCATAATTTTTGGACCCAACCCTATACTCCAGAGTGCACCCATCATAAATCCCTAATCTACTCAGTCAAATGCTTTTTCAGCATCGATCAAAATGAGAAGCATTGGGGGTTTGTGGTCCTTTTCCTTGTTCATTATTAACATAGTTCTTATGCTATTGTCCCTACCCTCCCTTCCTGGAACAAAACCAGCTTGGTCTACATTTATCAAATCTGGCATAAGGTTTTTAGTCTCGATGCCAGAATTTTTGCGTATAACTTTGTATCTGCATTTAACAATGCTATAGGCCGATAATTAGAACAGATGGCTCTATCATTTCCTACTTTAGGTATTACTGAGATATTGGCAAGGAGAGATTATTTTCTTATTTCCTCGTTTTTCCCTAGTTTTTTTAAATAATTACATAATACTGGGACTAATTGTTCTTTAAATAATTTGTAATAATTTGTAATATATATGTCATTGTGCGAAACAATATGTGGGTCGCACTATCCACTCTTGCTCAATCCGAGTAGCAGAACATATTGCACTCATTAAGAGCAAGGACACCAAACACACCGTCCCGAGGCATTATAAATTGAATCACAACCGTGTAATCGAGGGGACCAGGTTTATGGTGATCGACAGATACATTCCCCCTTGGAGAGGTGGTGCCAAAACCAGAAGGGTCTCTCGTTTAGAGACCTTCTGGATCTACGAGCTCCGCACCCTTTTTCCTCTGGGTATGAATGTGGATCTAGACATCAATTCCTTCATTAACAGGTCTTGACGCCCGGATCCAATTTGTGGAACGCACGACGAGCGGCCATCTTAAGTCAACGCCGGAAGTGATGTTGGTGATGGGTGTAGTTGCAATATGCGTTCCACCCGATGTACTTCTGATATTGGTCCACAATGGCCTTAAAATGAGGTGTGGAACGCACGCTGAGCGGCCATCTTGTGGCAATACCGGAAGTACTAGTGTTTACATGCCGTCTGCATTGTTGGTTGACCCTGCATTAGGGGACTACACTATCTATATAAACCTTGTTGGCTGCAGTGGGGGGACCCCCCAGGCGATGTCCAAGGAGATGAAACACGTCGGGTAGGACCCCACTGCTGCCATTTTATTTATAGAGCGCTGTTTTATCCATCCTTTCATGTGAGTGTATTTATTTTTTAAATAAATTGGTACACATTTTTACGGAGTTACATTATGTGGCCTTCTTTTGTTTTTTCCTCATCCGTTCACATTTCCTTTCACTGCGGACATCACGCCTGAGGAATATACCGATGTACAGACCACCCCAGGATTTTCCCACAGTCCATATGGAAATCCACTATTTGTTTTCCACCTAAGCCTGTTTGACCTGATTGAGCGTATGCTCTTTTCGGTCCAAACGTTCCGGTAAGCCTCTTCAGTATCGGTGGTGGTGTCCCTTTCATCATAGATGTCACGTGCACATCAAATCACATTTATGAAGTCACATTTGCATTGATGATTGTCACTTATTCATATGAATCACATTTCCACTGAGGACTTTTTATTTTTGTTGGATGAATCATGTTTTTGTGGACAATCTGTTTTTGAGTTCAATTTGATGATATAATGATCGTCTTAGATTATTTTTATTCATTTTGATGTTAGCACTACACTTATTTGTTTTTTGATTTATGCACATATACTTGCTGTGTGAGCTGCTTAGTGTCTAGGGCAGCACAGAATTATTTGTTCTATTCTATGATATACTAACAGAATTAGGAGGACAAGGGACCCTACCCTTCATAAAAAAATGGGAACAAGATCTGGGCATAAAATTAGATGAAACGCATATGATAGGAGCAGTATACAATTATGCATCAGACATAACTACGATCGAAGCAAATTATAAGCTTATGGTGCGTTGGCATCTGACACCAGAAAGAATTAATAAATACCAGCCAAATAAGCCCTCTCAGTGTTGGAGAAATTGTAAACAAATAGGAACAACAATACATATATGGTGGCAGTGCCCTAAGATAAAAGCCTACTGGCAGGAAATAATAGAATATATAGAGGTGATATCTGGAGAGAAGATCCCACAAAACCCCTGGAACTGTTTGTTTCATGGGACAAATAAAACAAGAAAACAATATAAGAGAACTCTGGTCCCATTCCTGCTCAACGCAGCAAAAGGACTCATTCCAAAAAAAAAGGATGTACAAATGGAAACCAAGTATAAAAGAGTGGCTACAAAGAGTAGACCATATATGTAACATGGAGTACCTATGTAGCGGAGAACAGGGACAGGTCGAAAGTTATAGAGCAATCTTGGAGAAATGGAAAGTTTCAAATCGTCAGAGAAATATGTGCAGGGAATGAGTGAAAAGGATTGAAGCAGTAAAGGAAATCAGGGTAACAGACTGGGAGAGGGAGAGGGCACAGGGGTTAAGAAAAAAGAAGAGAGATGGAAGATTTTAAGATGTAATAGAACGTTGTGTATATTTTTTTGTATGGAAAACTTTCTTAATAAATATTAAATTGAAAAAAAAAATATATATATATATTTGGTAAGTGGAAATTAACTGAGGGCGAGAGTGGAGCAGGGGCAGACAAGGACACAGCAATCACAGATCTGTGCCGACACGTGCTGCATGAGGAGCACGGGAAAGCGCGGAAAGCGCAATCACAGGAGGACGCCCATGGATGTCCTCTTGACAGCTGTATGTACAGCTCTATTAGCTGTAGCTTTGTTTCAGCTATAGCATGGGCAAGAAGTAGTAAAGAAAATGGTATAGCATTTATAAGGTCTAAAAAATGTTTGAGCAAACAACACCGATAAGCACAATGGCTCTCAACCTGTCCTTGCGCGCTGGCGTTACACCACTAGCTCCACCCAGGGCAGAGATAGTAGTGTGATGTCAGTGCGCACGGACAGGTTTAAAACCATTATTGCCATGATTATCAGAGATGTTTGCTCAAACATTTTTTATACCTTGTAAGTGCAATACCGGTTTACTTAATAAATTTTTAAGTTACAATGTAGCGCTATAAGTTCTCTTCCCTGCTTTTGACACATGTGTATGCTGGAGTCCGTTAGTGGATTTCAAACTGATACCATGGCAAGTGGTGACTTATGTGGCTGCTGAGTCAAGACAGTGAGTGTTGGTCCTCTAAAGTGGAATACACTAAAGCACTGATGATAGCCTTGTGTGAGATCATATCGGTCTGTAGGCAGTTTTTTTTGCCCCAAGAAGCACAGTTGTGACACTGAAACATTTTTTATCATTTTGAGCATGGAGCACTTTTTCAAGAACCTGGATGGACTTTCTTGAACAATTATTTTTTTGTTTTTCAAATATGAATTAACATACAGTTATTATTTTTATTCACTTATTCATGATTTTTTTTTTCACTTTGCACTTTTAATTTGATTTGGGATATTTGATATTCAAGTTCTAGTGTATATAATTGTATATGAAAAGCTAAGTTTATGCAGGTCCTTTATTCAATAACTTGTTTAGTGCAGCAGTCTCACTCCAATAGCGGCTGAGCGTGAGTTCCAAATTGTATCTATAATTCATAAGATTGTCTTGCAAATGAAGAGATAAACTACTGCACAGAGAGCTTTTGAATAGAATTAGTTTCCACCTGTTCTCTGTGATACAGCATCTCGTGAACCCACCTCATGGAACCAGGGTTAAATCCTCTGCCTGCATTTATTTAGGAAACAAGAACTTCTCTTGTTATTTGAATTCCACTGTAGTAAACATTGACACCAGTTTCAGGCATTATTGGTCATTGTTCCTCCTTTGCAAATACCATCCATTAAAGCTGAATTTATATACAAAATAAATTACATTGTTTGAAATATGGCATTTGTCAATGTAAACTTAAACATAAATTTTTTAAAATCATATTCCAAGCACCATGCGTTTATGAGCATTGAGAAAGGTAATATGGCTTTGCATTTGTACTGGAAAAAAGAAAGTGTAAACTGCACTTGGGTGCACAAAAAAGGCAGCAACAAACTATGTAATATGTACATAGTCACAAAAGATAAAAAACAATAAGTTGCACTAATATCCCAACATGAAAAAAAAAATCAAAATGCAAACAAAAAGAATAGTTCATTGAGACCAAGTCCTAAGTGCAAATAACAAGCATGAAGGTGCAATCCCGATGTGATCAATGAACAGATGGATATGAAACTCAAATCACTGGTGTAAAAGACAATATTAGGTGTGCAGTTGACCGGAGGACACCATATGAGGCTTTCCAGATCGCAATGACCATCTAATTAAAGATAGGTCAAAGCAGGCATATGGCATTGTGTAAATCTTCAAAGATGTTGTCATAAGTGAAAAGGGTTTATCTGGTCATCTCACAGTGGGTGTATATCAAATATCGATGATAGTATTAGTACGTTGAAGATAAAAGCGAAGAATACTCATAGTGTATACCAAAAAAATATTGTTTTATTAATAAAAAGTAGAGAATTCACATGTGATATGAACAAACAGTGCTTGTTTAACCACTTCAATAGAGAGCACCTTCACCTCCTTCCTGCCCAGGCCAATTTTCAGCTTTCAGCGCTGTCACACTTTGAATGACAATCGTGAGGTCATGCAATGCTGTACCCAAACAATTTTTTTATCTTTTTTTAGTTGAGACAGAGATTTCTTTTGGTAGTATTTGATCACCATTGAGTTTATTATTTTTTGCTAAACAAACATAAAAAACCCAACATTTTTGAAAAAAAAAGTTTTTTCTTTGTTTCTGTTATAAAATTTTGTAAAGAAGTCATTTTTTTCTTTCACTGATGTGCACTGATAAGGCTGCACTGACTGGCACTGAGAAGGCAGAACTGATGAGGTCGCACTGATGGACACTGATGAGGAGGCACCAATATGCAGCACTGATGGACATTGATAGGCAGCACTGGTATGCACTGATGGGCACTGATAGACAGGCACTGATGGGCACTAATAAGTGGCACTGATGGACGGCACTAATGGGTACGGATACACAACACTGACGAGGAGGCACTGACAGGCATTACTGATGGGCACTGAAAGGCACCGCTGGTGGGCATCAGTAGCGGGTATTACTTGTGGGCACTGGTTGCATGATTTTCAGTGCAGATACCCCTGTCAAGAAGGCCACTTGTCAGCTCTCCTCTACTCATGTGCTGTCAGCGTGAGTAGAGGAATGCTAATAACCAGCACTTCCTAGTTACACTGTGATCAGCTGTGATTGGACACCGCTGATCACATGGTAAAGATCCTACATCATAAGCTCTTTACCGTGATTGAAAATGCGGTGTGTCAATGTGACACACCGCACCACTGAACGCTGCGTGCCCCTGGGCGTGCACAAGTGGCAAGTAGAGAAGGATGTCATAGGACGTCCAGTCAGAATGGGAAAGCCACTGCCTAGCCATCATTTTGCTATAGGCTGGGTGGGATGTGGTTAAAAAACACTCCAGCAGGTAAAAAAAAATATGGCTTCCCGATAAATTCCCATAATGCATGACGGCATCACAGGAGGCTCATCTCTACATGTTTCATCATAACTGGCATCATCTGGGACATGGATGCCATACTGGGCCATCGCTATTAATATAGGAAGTGGGAAAGCCAAGCCTCACATTGGATCCTATTGCACTCTTGACATACACTATATTACCAAAAGTATTGGGACACCTGCCTTTAGAGTTTATTACTACAAAGAGGCTTGGCTCGATATACATTATATTACCAAATTGTTACTGCGCCTGCCTTTACATGCACATGAACTTTAATGGCATCCCAGGCTTAGTCTGTAGGTTTTAATATTGAGTTGACCCACCCTTTGCAGCTGTAACAGCTTTAACTCTTATGGGAAGGCTGTCCACAAGGTTTAGGTGAATTTTTGACCATTCTTCCAGAAGCTCATTTGTGAGATCAGGCACTAATGTGGACTAGAAGACCTGGTTCACAGTCTCTGCTCTAATTCATAACAAAGGTGTTCTATCTGGTTGAGGTCAGGACTCTGTGCAGGCCAGTCAACTTCCTCCATCCCAAACTCCCTCATCCATGTCTTTACAGACCTTGCTTTAGGCACTGGTCCAAATTATTTGTGGAGGCGGGATTATGGTGTGGGGTTGTTTTTCAGAGGTTAGGCTTGGCTCCTTATTTCCAGTGAAGGGAACTCTTAAGGTGTCAGCATACCAAGACATTTTAGACAATTTCCTGCTCCCAACTTTGTGGGAACGGTTTGGGATGGCCCCTTCCTGTTCCAACATGACGGCGCACCAGTGCACAAAGCAAGATCCATAAAGACATTGATAAGCAAGTTTAGGGTGGAGGAACTTGACTGGCCTGCGCAGATACCTGACCCAATGGAACACCTTTGGGATAAATTAGAGCAGAGACTGCAAGCCAGACCTTCTCATCCACATCAGTGCTTGACCTCACAAATGCGCTTCTGGAAGAATGGTCAAACATTCACATAGACACACTCCTAAACCTTGTGGACAGCCTTCCCAGAAGAATTGAAGCTGTTATAGCTACAAAGGGTGCGCAACTCAATATTGAACCCAACAGACTAAGACTGGGATGCCATTAAAGTTCCTGTGCGTATAAAGGCAGGCGTCCCAATACTTTTGGTAATATAATGTATATTGAGCCACACAGTGGCTAATTGATAGGGAGCCAAGCCTCTTTGTAATCATGAACTCTAGAGAGCCGGCCTAGCATATCTAAACTTATTAGGGCTACTCAGAATTACAGGGAAGGAACGTTCATCATTCACGATTGACTTTGAAAAGTTTATAGATGTTGAAATAAAAATAAAGTAAGAATAAGGAGAAGTACTAAAAAAGAAAACTTACTTAACCTTAAGTGAATAAGGAAAAAGACTAAAAATGTGCAATGTGAATAACGGGTGTCACTTACATTAATGGTCTCTAAGAAAGCCCTCTAGTGGCCACTAAGTAAATCCGTGCTTTTTTTAATGCAAAATGATACTTGTAATAAACTTTAAAAAATACATTAGAAATTATTTGTTTTAATGAATGATATACTATGTTTGCATTTGCGAGATGATGCAGGTGTTAATGCTTTAATGTAGCAAATGTTGCCCCCACTGAGAACTTATATACCAGAATATTCAGACCACATAACTTTAATGTGCAAAGCAGGCAGCTACAATTTAAAATGTGCAATCCTTCATATAAAAACACATTAAAATAGCAATTTTTTTAATTTTTTTTTAATTTTTTAATTTTTTTTTAATTTTACAAAAAAAGTTTATTGAAGATCAGCATCATACAATTTAGGAGAAAGAGTGATCACAGAGAACTTTAAATTGTTACTGTCCGGTGCTATAACCTCTCTATCCCCCCTAGGTTCCCAAACGCCCCACCCCTATGGGCTCTTACTGTGGAGATGTCTGGGGTGCTCCTAGGGGCTCGAAATCTAGGTACCGACTCCCTAAACTATAGGATCCCTGAGGGGGAGATCGCTTTCCCGACTGTCCGTCCTCCGCGAAAAAAGCAAAACACAAAAAAAAAAACACAGAAAGAAAAAAATACTTCAGTAGTGCTCTTTCAGAAAAGACTAATTGTCAGTTGAGGTACGGGCAGGATGCCCTGAAAGAGAGGAGAGGAAATGTGTGAAAAAGAATGTGAGGTTAGAGAAGTAGAGGTCAGTGAGGAGGGGAGAGGTTCCGAGACGTATTCTCCATACCAGGAAAGATTAGAATACCACAAAGCGTGGCCCATGGTTCCCAAGTAGTATTAAATCTCTCAATTTTATCGGTCAGTTTTGCTACTATAAAGTCTTGTGCCATAATCCATGAGATTTTCCTTTTGCATGCCTGAAAGGAGACCAAAGGCTTCTTCCAGGCTTTTGCCAAGGTAATTTTAGCTCCCACCAGTATGAAGAAAGAAAGCACTTGTAAACGTCTAGTCAGATTAGGTATGTATTGATTAAGCAGTGCTATCGTAGGACTAGGGGCGATCGTTTCTCCCGTCAAGGTACTAATGGTGCGGAAAATTTTCTTCCAAAAGGATCTGATGCGGGGGCAAGTCCACCATACATGAAACATAGAGCCTTCTAGCTCACATTCTCTAAAGCAAATCGGGGACGTTCCCGGGTATATTAATGCCAGTCTAGAAGGAACATAATACCACCTATTCATAACTTTTAAGCTGGCTTCCATTAATGATACGTTGCAAATACCTTTTGATGAGCGTAACGAAACCCGAAACCAATCAGAGGCGTTCCAGGAGCAGCCCGTGTCCTCCTCCCAGGCCCGAGCGTAGGCTGATTTATCTAAGTTCGATTGAAGTGCTGCATATATTAGGGAGATACCCCCCCTCTGGTTCATAGAGTCAGCGCACCATTGTTCATAAGGTGTTATAAAGGGAGGGTCCTTCCTGGTGGACCAGATAGTGTGTAAAAAGTGGGAAATTTGTGTGAATCTGAACTTTTCGGAATCCGGCATGCCTAGATTTTTCTTACATTGGGCCAAAGTAAGTGGGCCCTTTGAGGATAGGAAGTTCCCTATGCGGTAGAGGCCCTTGTCTGTCCACCAACGGAACGCCTTTATATTAAGTCCCGGAGGAAACTTCGGGTTATGAAATAGTTGGGCCAAAGGTCTCAGACTGGAAATCAAAGAGTGATTTGTGTAAAGCTTGGTACATAAAGCTATTGAGTGGGATAGGGTGGGAGCCATTATAGCTGGCCTACTTCTGGTGTCTGAACACAAGAGGTAATCAATAGTGTTAAGAGGGATCGCTTTCCTTTCCATTGTAACCCAATCCAGTTTGTAGTTCCTGGAGTAAATTATTGACAGTTGTGCTAATTGCGCTGCCTGATAGTAACCCCACAAGTCTGGCAATCCCAGTCCACTCTGTGATTTTAAGCGTACTAAAGTGCGAGAAGGACATCTGTAACCCTTGTTGCCCAAACAAAGCGAGTTATGTCAGACTGAAAGTTGCTGAGGAAGCGCTTCCGGATGGGAATCTGAAGAGAACGAAAAAGATATTAGAGGCGTGGGAGGAGCGTCATCTTAACCGCATGCACCCTACCTAGCCAGGATAGACCACCCTTAGACCACTTTGTCAGCTCTGCTCTGCATTTATTGATCATAGACGGGTAATTAGCTTTGAAAAGATTGGTTATATCCGATGTTAGTTTAATCCCTAGATAAGGGAGTGCAGCTGGTGCCCATGAAAGTCAAAGTTATTCAAGAGGAGTGTGAGAGAGTCACTAGGAACTGTTATATTTAAAGCCATGGATTTAGTCATATTGACCTCTAAACCGGGAATCGCTGTGAACTCCTTCAACGTCTTATAAATCATAGGTGTAGAGATTAATGGGGAAGTAATATAAAGAAGGAGGTCGTCGGCATAGAGTGCACACTTGTGTTCCTGGCCCCCACATATCACCCCCTTTATGTCAGGATTCGATCTAATCGCTATGGCCAGCGTTTCAATGGCCATAGCGAATAGGAGGGGGGGAGAGGGCATCCCTGTCTGGTACCCCTGCTGATATTAAAAGATGATGAGTATCTGCCCATCAGTCGCACTTGTGCTGAAGTGTTAGAGTAAAGTGAATTGATTAAGTTCAAAAAATGAGTGCCAAAGGAGGAGTGAGATAATATCTATGGAGCAGCGGATCTGGTCAGGGCCCTGTCTCCCAGGGATAAATCCCACCTGATCCCCATGTATATATAGTGGGATGAAACTCCCTATTCTATTTGCTAGTATCTTAGTCATAATTTTGATGTCATTATTTATTAGCGAGATGGGGCGATAGATGCCCACCTCCCTGGAGTCCTTGCCCAGTTTTGGTATAACTGAAATGTACACTGAGTTGAGGTCAGTGTCAAGATGAGACCCCTCCCGAAGTGTATTAAAGAGTTTCGTCAGATAGGGAGCTAGACAAGCGCCAAACTTCTTATAGTAACCATTTGAAAAGCCGTCAGGACCTGATGAGGAGCCTACTTTTAATGATTTAATTGTGTCCAGTACTTCCTGATTTGAGAAGGGAGCCTCCAGGAGGTCCCTGTGTTCAGGTGACAAAGTAGGTAGTGTAAGGTAGTCCAAGAAAGAATGCTGCGAGCTTTGGGGAGAGGAGAATTTCGGTTTGTAAAGATCTGAGTAGAATTTATGAAAAGCTGTCATGATCTTTTCGGGATTCTGGGTCAAGTCCCCTGAGGGCAGCTTAATTTTCGGAAATGCCAAAGACTGGGACTCAGTTTGACTGCCAGTTTAGACCCTATTTTGTCTTTTTGGGAATAAAGTTTAGCCCCCGTCCACCTAAGATGTTTTTCGGCTGCTGTGGTCAGCTGAAGGTTTAGGAGGGTTCTGGCCTTATCCAAGTTTTTCAAGGATTCAGGCGTGGGGTTTTGTTTATGCACCTTCGAAGCTTTATGAAATTCCTCTGTCAGTCTGATTGTGTCTACTCTGTGTTCTGCTTTAAGTTTGGATGACATTTGTATCAATTTCCCTCTAATTACTGACTTGTGGGCTGCCCAGACTGTTACCGGGGAAACCTCACAGGTCGCGTTAATTTGGAAGTATTCGTTGATGGCCTCTTCTATTAAGGAGCATTGCACCGGATCACTCAGTAGGGATTCCTGCAGGCGCCAGCGAGGTGGGCCCCCAGCGCCCCCCGACCTCTTCATGAGAAGTGTCACCATCGAATGGTCGGACAAGGGGGTATCTACTATCCTAGATCTCCTGACTAGAGGGATTGAAGCTGAACGTGTGAAAATGTGGTCTATCCTGGCGTAGGAATTATGCGGTGCCGAAAAGTGGGTGTAATCTTTCTTACGTGGGTTAGTTTCTCTCCAGATATCAACCAGTCCCGCCTCATGAAGCAACCTCGCAATTTTAACGCTCTGTCTGGAGGGGCGTCTAGATGTCGGCTTATCCCCAGCAGACATATCAATGGAAAAGTCAAATGCTGTGTTGGAGTCTCCCCCAACAATGATCATGCCTCGCAGGTGTTGTTTTAATTTGTGTAATAGTGCTTCGAAAAAGTTTTTTTGTCCCTTATTAGGAGAGTAGTAGGAAACAAACATGTAGAGTTCTCCATCTATATGGCCAGACACCAGAATATATCAGCCTTGAGGGTCAATTATTACCTCTGATTGTGAGATATTGATGTGTTTGGCAAAGCAGATAGCTACCCCTTTAGTTTTATTATCTCCGGAAGCTAAGAAAAATTGTGGGAAGCATTGGTGGAGAAAGGAAGGCTTATATGTAGAAGGAAAATGGGTCTCCTGAATGAGTAGTACATCTGCATGCATGGAGTGGTATAATTGGAATAATTTCCTATGTTTAACGGGGGAATTGAGACCCTGTGTATTATGAGATATTATGTTAAGGGAGGGGAAAGAACCATGAGTGTCAGCCATGAACCAGAGGAGGTGCTTCTATATTGAGAATCTTTGACTTACCCCTTTTGAGCAGAGATATCAAATCAAGCAGCCAAACGAACCTTTGGGCCAAATAACGCGTGCCTGCGGTGGAAGGACATGAACCCGTCCGGAACCTTGGAGAGCTCAGATGAGCAAAGAGAAGTGTAGAGAAGGGAGGAAGAAAATAAGAGAGGAAGGGAGACAAAAACATTACATTAGTCAGAAGTATATGTATGACAAACCAATACATTCCCTGATAACAGTGAGCCTTGGGGTCCTTGACCCCCTTCCCACCCCTGGGTTGAAGTGAACTCGCCACCTCAACCCCCTAATCCTGAGAGGACCAGAAACCCCTACTATGGGGATCTGGAAAGGAAACCAAGTGCACCTACTGTGAACCTGGAATCCGCTGGAGGCGTGCTGGGTCCACCACAGCCCCGACGCCTAAAAAAATAAATTTATAACTAAAGGCCAATCTGAGGCCTATGCTGAGTAATGCCCTGAACGACCCAATCAAAAAGAGAGTACAACTGAAAACTGTTTGAATCACCGAGTGTGAAAAACCTTGCCCATTCGGCGCCCCGATCCCCAGTTCATGAGGCTGGGAACCCAGGAGAGCCAACTGACATAAAGCTAGATGAGATCCTGGGCTCTGAGTGTAAAGCCAAAGGAGACTGGATCCCATGGGACTCACCCCTCACGCCGCCCGCGATGTGTCCCTCGCCAGTCACGTGAAGGGGTAGTCCGGAACCACTTGAATGCTGAAGATCAGAGGATATGAAAAATAGAAATAAATATAAACCAACTTAGAACTCTCGTAACCTGTTTAGGAGTCCCTTAATGTGTGAGACTTCGAGTCCTACCCTAGAGGGTCTAAGCGAGCTAGAAAGGCACAAATGTATAAATTAAAATATCAGAAAATGAAAGAAAACTAGAAGAGACTGTAGGAGTGTACTGCCCCCACCCCTTCCCCACGTCAATGTCCGACCCCAGCGCGTGTAGGTAACTTCCAGTCCGATGTGAACTTGGACTAACCCCCTCTTAGATAGAGCTGGCGAAGAGCACGGTTCAAAGTGGGCCAGCTAGTGAGGGGTGAGTCCCGGAAGTCCTAAGAGACATCTGTGTCCAGATTGAGGGGAATAATGGAAAGTCTCCAGACAGTACCAAAGGCAATGAACATAACCGGAGAATCATGTCGGAGCTTTTTCTTTGGATCGCTTGTGGCTTGATTGAAGCCAGGTGGGTTGCAGCAGGCTAGCTGGTGGAGGCCTTTTAGAGGATGATGAGGATCCCTTGGCTGACTTGGAGCTGGGGGGTTCCTGCACAATTAGGCCCAGGTGCAAAAACAAGCGTTCCCCTTCGGCAAATGATGAGAAGGCATAGCTCTTATTTCTGTAGGAGAAATTCAAACGGAGAGGGAAGGACCACCTATATGTAATTTCTTTTTCCATCAGAATCTGCAGGAGCGGTTTAAGTGTATGCCTCTTCTGTACTGTGTATGGTGATAAATCCGCAAACACCTGGATTTTATGGCCCAGTAGCATTAGATTTTCAGATAGCCTGGACTTTTTCATGACCTCCTCCTTCACCAAATTAAAATGTGGTTTCACGATGATATCTCGAGGGAGACCATCTGATCGGGGGGTTGTAGGGCTCTGTGTGCCCTATCTAATTCCAAACGATGTTCAGGAATGCCTGGGATGAGAGCCTGAATCAGGGATTTTACAGCAGCGTGTACATCCTTTTCAGACTCAGGGAGCCCCCTGAGTCTAAAGTTATAACGTCTGGACCTGTTCTCAAGGTTATCGATCTTTGCAAACGCTGCTTCTAGCTGGTCCTGGACATCCTGAATTCTGGCTGAGTTCTAGTTAATCCTTGCAACTGACTGATCTGCTTTCCTTTCTATAGTGTCCATTCTCAATCCTATTTGCTGCAGGTCAGCATGGATAGACGATGTAATTTGGGCTGCGTTTGCTGCTAAGCTTTTAGAAAGCAGAAGAGAGAATGCTGTCATCATGGAGGGGAAATCATTTGGAGATGGGATGGCAGCCATTTCCTCACTCACTGACAGGAGCATGCCTGTGTGTGGATCAAGCATGGGTGTGGAGGGGAGACCATCATTCAGTCTGTTTAACAGGGACTCTGTTGAGGCAGGGGAGGCAGCGCATTCCTGGGAGGAGAGGAGATACCTGGTGATTGTGGAGGTGGCAAGTCCTGATCCGCAATGGATGCCTCAGGATCCTCCACGCTGTGTAGGCCTTGCGCCGCCATCTTGGCATAGCTGAGGGGAACGGCCGCCGCGGCCATCCGTTCGCTCAGGTTCCTCCTAGCTTGTGCCGCGGACATCAGATGGATCCCTAATGTCTCCCCCACCCGATCCACCCGGTGACAGAATCGTGGGTTGGTTTAGCGGGCTCCGGCGCCAATAAAAGGGCTGTGGTGGAGCTGAGCTCTAGAGGGCAGCAGCCATCTTGCGAGCTACCGTGCATGCGCCTCCTCTAAAATAGCAATTTTATTTGTAGGGTTATGCACTTTACGTGTTGCTGCCTGCTTTGCACTTTAATAAATAGTTACCTGGATTTATAGTACTTTTTTGGCCTATAGTTCCTCTCACTGGACAATTTCTGCTACATAAGATTAATTGTTTGCACAATCCATGCCATTAGTATATAATCTCTATGCACAAGGCTCTTGGCAAAAAGGTGGATTGGAATGCACTTAATGGTATGCTGCATTGTAGTGTAAAAAAAATCCCATAGAATAGTACAAATTTGTTCGCCTTCATATTTACAATTACATGATTTTTTTCTTACTGTTTATATAATTCAGTATTTTATAATCAATTTATATGTGCTTTCTATTTGCTCTTCAACTACAACACAAGCAGAAACAGGACACACCGATAAACCTTAAGTAACAGCACTCAGGAAAAAGCACTTGATTCTCAAGAGTTTGGGATATACAGTATATAGATGTAGTGGTAAGGCATACAAAGGGTATATGAAATGTAATAAGACAGTTAAGGTAATTTAAGTTTCGTTTTGTGCAAAAGCCCTGAGCGCTGATTGGAGATACCTTTAGAATGTACAGTATGTTCTTATTTTGTTTATGTATTTGAGAGTAAAAATGTAATCAACTTCTATTCCAACTGATTGTTCTTAAACAGAAACCCAAAACTATTTGTGACAGCACTTTCCAGAGTACAGAGTCACTGTAATCTATCATGGTCATTTGGGAATTTTAGATGTGGTGTAATTTATAACATAACCCCCAAGGCAAGTTTTATCAAATAGAGGTCATGACTTATGCTAGTAACAAATTACATGTGTGGCCACAAAGCAGTTAAATCAATGTGTACCAATCAGTTTATTACAACAAATCTATAATCTTGTTAGAATATTCAGTTTATATAATTAGTATAATTCTGGACTGATATATGCTTTTAAAGACCAAAATACAAAAAAGAAGTTTGCAAATATGTTTTAAAATGTATCATTTTTAAACACATTAATGTTGTTTTGAATGTTAAACCCATGTTGATAAAATGGATAAAAAAAGAGCACTATAAGGGCTGAAACCCTTAAAATTGTTGCTTCCAACTCCATTCAGTGCTGATTACATTACCAAAAGCCCAGGCATCTGGTTATGTAATTTATGGTTCTGCTCCTCTCCTTCAACAGAGATCATGTATATAAAAACACTGACCAGTAAAGTGCACTACAAGGTCTATCCCAACAGACAGCAGTCTTAGGTATCAGCATGGTGAGGACAAAGGTTCATTCCAAAACACAAAGATCCTGCAACTTGCCAGGTGAAGATCTGGGAAGATCCAGAGAGCTCAATCAACAAAGAAATGGCAGTGTGAGATCATCATTAGAATGATAAAGTAATTGATTACATAAAAACAAATAGTACACTTACATGCTAAAATATTGGTAATTAGCATAGATGAAAGATGAAAAACACTACAGGGTTGTCCGCAGTGTGATGGATGAAGAAACTGCAAGGCTGTCAATGTATGAGCCTATCCTATCCCTCTAGCTGGCATCAGGGAGATAAGATCATGGCAGCCATCAGAAAGCCTGCCAATCCTCAGCTTTTTGCACAAGAGCAAAAACTTCAGGTTCATACATTGACAGCCTTGCTGTTTCTTCATCTATCACACTACGGACATCCCTGTGGTGTTTTTCCTCTTCCATTTATGCTGATTACCAAGATTTACCATGTAAGTGTTTTATTTGTTTTTTATGGAATAAATGAATTTATCGTTCTAATGAGAATCTCACGCTGCCATTTCTTTGTTGTTTCAACAGAGATCATGGGATCCAAACTTTAGGCTTTTGGTTCTTTTTTTCAAAGAAAGCTAAGTATTTCAGACCTTCTTCTGTTCTTCAGGTATCTATTTCAGCGAGACTATTGACATATTAACCACCTTCCGCCTAGCCTATTATAATAACACAGCCAAGCATTATCCTGGGTGGACATTATAGGATGTTCTCCCGCTTGTGCATTAAGCGCATGCCCTAGGGGCCATGCAGCGCCTGGTTTTGGTACCATGTGATCCCTGTGACCAATCACAGTGATCACGTGTCAGTTGTACATGATTGTAGCCATTCATTGTGTAATAATGTGATCTCTGCGTTTGGTCATAGTGATCACATGACCAATCACATATATATATATATATATATATATATATATATATATATATATATTGAGCTAAATTATAAATGCAACACTTTTGTGTTTGCCCCTATTTATCATGAGCTGAACTTAAGGATCTACAACTTTTTCTATGTACACAAAAAGGCCTTTTTCTCTCAAATATTGTTCACAAATTTGTCGAAATCTGTGTTAGTGAGCACTTCTCCTTTGCCGAGATAATCCTTCCACCTCACAGGTGTGGCATATCAAGATGATGATTAGACAGCATGATTATTGCACAGGTGTGCCTTAGGCTGGCGACAATAAAAGGCCACTCTAAAATGTGCAATATGTAAAAAACTTATAAAAATTAAATTTGTGTACAGTGTTGCATGACAGAGCAATTGTCAATGAAAGTGTGACAGCGCTGACATATAAAAAATGGCCTGGGCAGGAAGGGTTGAAAGTGTTCAGTATTGAAGTGGTTATTATAGATAATAATGACAATAATAATAATACCAACAACAAATCATTTCTATTGAACCTATTACTATCTATTTGAAGTCTACACTTTTAAAAGAATTTAAAATAATAAAATATACCTTTGTTAATACACACTGAACTCAAATGAGACTAAAGTACATTTATAACAGTGAGGCAAATGTAAACATAATTAATTTTAAATCAAGACCCAAAAGCGAAAAAAAAAGAGTGCTGGCTTTACTGGTTCTAGGGAGGACACAATTTTAATAAATCTTTATCCAATTTTTTTAAATGATTGAAACATACAAAATTTCAAATTGATAGATATATCAATCAAATATGGGTTATACCTTATGGGGCCATTAAGTAATTGGTATAATAACACCGAATAGCTAAACAAAAAAAAAAGAAGAAAGAGAAAAAAAACCCAAGATCACTGCAAATATTTTCTAAACATGCACCGTTTTAGAGATATTTGCTCCCACATGCATGGGAGGGATGTCATCGCTGGCTCGGCCAATCAGATAGCCCAAGCCCGTGGATCCAGAAAAAAGACCTGGGTGAAGATGAATTAAACTGCCTGGGTCCCGATTTTTCTTTTTTTGTGGATGCGGTTTATTACCACTTTAATTATTGCAATTTGCTTTAGCTAAAACAGTTTTGTATAAAGTAAAGAAGAGATTCCTCTCTCTCTGTTGGGGCACCCCAAGGCTCCGTCCTTGGGCGGCTCCTATTCTCACTCTATACCTCTTCCCTGGGCCAGTTGATAACCTCCCATGGCTTCCAATACCACCTCTACGCCGATGACACCCAGATCTATCTCTCTACTCACCCCTTCGATCTCCTCACGGATCTCAAACTTACTGACATATTGGTATGGATGTCACATCACTTTCTCAAACTCAGTCTTTCTAAAACCGGGATTGTTATATTTCCTCCTTCCCGGTCCCCCGCATGACTTTACCATTCAGATCAACAGCACAACCATTGGTCTCTCCACACATGCCATGGTGCTAGGTGTAATCCTTGACTCTGACCTCTCCTTCAGTCCCCCTCCAATCACTGGCTATATTCTGCCGCCTTAACCTCTGCAACATCTCCAGAATTTGACCCTTCCTGACTAATGACACCACAAAGCAACTTATTCACTCCTTAAATTTTCCCCTCCTTGACTACTGCAACTCTCTCCTTAATGGCCTACCCTTTCACAGGCTATCCCCCCTTCAGTCTATTATGAATGCTGCTGCTAGACTAATACACCTCACTAACTTATCCGTGACTGCTGCCCCTCTCTGCCAATCCCTTCACTGGCTTCCCCTACCCCACCATATAAAATTAAGAATGCTAACCACAACATACAAGGCCATCTACAACATCGCCCCCAGGTACATCACCAACCTCATCTGCAGATATCGCCCTAATGGTCCCCTCCACTCCTCCCAGGACCTCCTGCTCCCTAGCTCCCTTGTTACCCCCTCTCATGCTCGCCTTCAGGAATTCTCCAGAGCCTCTCCCATCCTCTGGAACTCCCTGCCCCAGTATATCTGATCAGCCCCTTACCTGTCCACCTTTAGGAGATCCCTGAAAACTCACTTATTCAGAGAAGCCTATCCCACACCCACATAACATCTGTCCCCGGGCCACCCCCATCAAATCATTCCCCGCATCTATTACCTTTTGTACCACCACCCCTCCCTTTAGAATGTAAGCTGTATGAGCAGGGCCCTCCTGTCCCTTCTGTATTGAACTGTACTGTAATTGTGCTGTCCCTCCTCTACATTGTAAAGAACTGCATAAACAGTTAACACTATATAAATTGTGTATAATAATAATAATAATAATAATAATAATTAAGGCTGAAGGACTACTCACTTTGAAATCTTCACTTTTCAACTCCCATTTATACACAACTAAACTTTATGGTTGAAGCTGAGCTTGCATATATTCAGTTGAAGAACAATGGTCTTTTCAAACAGTCTAAAGTTGAAAAAAGTGCAGATGAATTGTGTTCTTTCCTGTATCTAGGAAATACCATCTTTCCTGTTTTATTTTTTTTTCATTAGTAATCTACCTTCATAATAAACCTTGAAATCGCTCCCATATATTTTGTGATTCTGGAAACAAGCATTTGGAGTATACAGATTTAATTTTGATGATTGGATCATGGAAATCAGCAGAGATTCACCTCATTCACTAAGCTTTGTGAAAAATTATCTTCCAAAGTGTGCATCCTATCTGCCTTTAGTAAATCAACCCATTTGCATAACATTTTACTTTATTCAATTACGTTAAGAATCACAAAGCAGTCTTAAAGGCTAAGTTCACCTTTTATTTTCCTAAATTCCATCTTCCCTATGTAGAAATGTACCATCAATGTTCCTCTGTTGCAGAAAAGAAAAAGCTTTCTCTATCTTCTAAGACAGGCTCAGCCTCCAGCCTCCAGCCTCCAGCTTTCAGCCTCCTCCATTACTTCCTGCTACCCGTCCTGGTATTAGGGATGTGAAAAGTGTTAGTGAACTAAGGCAGTTGTTCAGCAGCTGACCTCATTAATACACACTCTGCACCCGTCCTCCCACTCTAGGAGATTTCTCCTGCCCACCTCTGTAGTTTCATGCTTCTCCGATGCAGGCAACGTCAGTGAGCACCGTACTCACTAAATACACTAAAATGCACAACAAATACGCAGTGAAAATATGTAAAATCAATGGGCTGCTCTATGTGTGATAAAAACTCATCAAAAATGTATGATCCCACTACGCTGTGTGAGTAGGGTCTGAAAGGGAATTGGTATGCTAACACCTTCCCCCTCCCTGAGCTGAAGCTGGATTACAAGAACATAAAGTTGGATATATACTATGCAATCTGATTGTAAGTCTCTGTATAATTTCCTTTAGATTTACCAACCTAGGTAATAGGAGAATCCAATTCATTCAATTTGTTTCAAATCAGGCAGGCCCTTACACTGGTAGATCTAAAGAAGATTGTACAATCCGATTGTACAGTGTATGGCCACCTTAAAGGAATGAGTAGAAAAGTGGGTGGAAATAAAAACAAGGTGGTATAATAATGAGGGCGGTGTGGTCCAGAGTGGTAAACATGCCCTAATCTGTGATGCAATAAGGCAATGCATGATGGAATATGAAGTTCCTGGAAGGTCACATGATGATACAGGAAGTCAGGTCACAGAAAGCATTTTATTTAATTTTTAACTGAGGGGTGAACACTCAAAGCTTCCATGGATGAGGTAAGTAAAACATCAGCATATTGGTATGGCTTGGGGGAAAAAGAGCACTAGAAAAGGCTTCTATTTATCATTCAAAGTGAAATTCTGCCTGAAAAGGTGAATTTACCCTTTAAGAGTCAGCTAACACTGATAAGAAAGTACATGAGAGGTTTACATTATGCTTTCAGCTCCTGAAATTATCATGGCTTTGTAAACCATAGTGAAATTTGCTAATAAGGGTCCATGCACACAGGCTTAAAAAGCTGCTTCTAGAAGAGTGTAGCGTTTTGCCTACAGAAGCAGCTCAATGTTAAAAAAGGTGTCTACACACATTAGGATGTTTAGAGGCATATTTTAAGCTCAGTGTTTAGAAGCAAAAAAAAAAACGCTAAATGCTCTTAAACTCTCCTAGAAGCTCCTAAACTCTCTTAAACTCCTGTACAAAAATGCTCTATATGAGCATTTTTTACCTGCCAAGGGAACTGATGTTTTTAAGCCCAGTGTACATGGACCATTTTTGTGTGACTGCTAACAACAGCTTATACTGCTAGATAGCTAGTCCTCATCACAGTAAACATATTTTCTAAGTAAGCTTGCAGTTTAATATGTGTAATTACTTAGTGACTAATCTGGAACCAACATTAAAGTGTTACTAAACCCAGGACCCTGCATTCACTATATTTGGTCTTCCACAGTACACAGAACAAGGAAATGCAATTCTTTTAGTACCGTATATACTCAAGTATAAGTCGATCCGAGTATAAGTCGAGGCCCCTAATTTACCACAAAAAACTGGGAAAAACGTCAACAATACCCATCTGCAGCTGCATCACTCCCTGTGTCCTGTGCATCCTACCTGTATCCTGTGCATGTGTCCTGTGTCCTGTACATGTGCATGTGTCCTGTACATGTGTATGTGTCCTGTGCATGTGTCCTGTACATGTGTATGTGTCCCTGTGTCGTGTACATGTGCATGTGTCCTGTGTCCTGTACATGTGTATGTGTCCTGTGCATGTGTCCTGTACATGTGCATGTGTCCTGTGTCCTGTACATGTGTCCTGTGCATGTGTCCTGTACATGTGTATGTGTCCCTGTGTCGTGTACATGTGTATGTGTCCCTGTGTCCTGTACATGTGTCCTGTACATGTGTATGTGTCCTGTACATGTGTCCTGTACATGTGTATGTGTCCCTGTGTCCTGTACATGTGTATGTGTCTCTGTGTCCTGTACATGTGTCCTGTGTCCTGTACATGTGTCCCTGTGTCCTGTGTATGCGTCCTGTGTGCATGTGTCCTGTGTCTCTGTGCAGCCTACCTGTGTCCCTGTGGCGATCTCCGATCAGCGTGTGATAATACACTTCGGCAGCCATTCCACTGTTCAAAAGCTGCGCCTCCTCCTCGTCTGTGATAGGCTGACCGCTGACTGCTGAGTGTTCTGCCTATCACGGACATTCTCTCATTCTCATACCACGGACGAGGATGAGAGAATGTCCGTGATAGGCTGTACACTGACAGCTGTTCAGCCTATCACAGACAAGCAGGAGGCACGGCTTTTGAAAGCTGGAATAGCCTCCGAACGAATTATCACACGCCGGCCGCCGTCTGCCTGCATGACATGCTGATCATGCAGACAGACGGCGGTGACTCGAGTATAAGTCGAGGGGGGCTCTTTCAGCCCAAAAAAAAGGGCTGAAAAATCCGACTTATACTCAAGTATATACCGTAAATATAAACTCCTAAATACTCTTTTCATCAGCAGTTAGAGTAGTCTTGTGACTTGTATCAGTTGCTGGTTAAAGCTTGTAGGAGAACTTTTCAGTTTCCCCCGATTGTCCTTTAACCACTTCAATACCAGGCACTTTCCACCCTTCCTGCCCAGGACAATTTTTAGCATTTGACGCTGTCGCACTTTTTGTGCGGTCATGCAACACTGTACCCAAACGAAATTTTTATCATTCTCTTCCCACAAATAGAGCTTTCTTTTGGTGGTATTTGATCCCCTTTGCAGTTTTAATTTTTGCACTTTAAACGAAAAAACATCGACAATTTTGAAAAAAAAACTGATGGGCACTGATAGGTGGCGCTGATAGGCGGCACTGATAGATGCCACTGATAGGTGGCACTGATGGCACTGATAGGCGGCACTGATAGACGGTACTGATGGGCACTGATAGGTGGCACTGGATAGGCAGCACTGACTAGGTGGCACTGGATGAGGATCTCCTAACAGGCATTACTGGGTGGCACTTTAATGGGGCACTGACAGGCATTACTGATGGGGCACTGATAGGATAACATAACCACTTTGCTGCCGTAATTTTGCTATACGGTGGGTGGCAAGTGGTTAAGGTTGGGGGACCCCTGACCCTCTGTCTGGACAGTGCTGACTGGCCTTGTGCTGATCACATGCACTCTCCCAAGAAAGAAAAAAAACTCTCTAGCAATACACACTAAGCTCCGCATGTGAAGCTTGTCCCCTAATGCTCTGTTCTATGAGGAGATGGATTAGAGTCAGTGGAAGAAGAGGAGGATCATAGAGACCGGATCACACATCCTTTATGCACAATGCAGAGGATTAACCCCTTAGGTTCCATAGTGAGTATAACAAGCATGCTTTACTGCATATACAGACAGACAGATTTAACTGTTGTGAGTTTAGTAACACTTCCACAAGCAATAGTGGCAGCTTCATATTTATATTGTGTCATTGCAGTGTCCTTTTTTAGCAAATTAAACCCAAATTCACTTTTGCAACAACTACGTTCCCCTCCCCATAGCCCCATCTCACTTTTTTCTAATACAGTTTTTTTTTCAAAACTCTTTATTACAAAATTTTACTTTACAAGTTATTTAACACAGCTTACATTATCATTTCCGTATCTTTTCTTCCACAAATTTGTATATATATATCAATTATCTTTCCCACTCTTGCACTCATTCTTCCCTCTCATTCATCCTATGGTCACTAATTCTTTCTAATTTTATACTGTATTTTCTGGTCTTCCTGTATCTGTCATCAAGTGTGATTTATTCCATTTTGCCCAAATCTTATCATATTTCTGCATATTTCCTCTCTGTTCATACATTATTTTCTCATATGGAACCACTTGGTTAACTGCTCTCACCCACTGAGTTATTGTAGGTGGATTTGGCTGGATCCATTTTTCCATGAATAATACTTCTTGCAAGAATATCCTAGTGTATCCACACACCCTATCTTTTATCACCCCCAACACACATAGTTCCACCGTGGCCATAATAGGTTTATTTATGACTTTTCCTAATTTCTTGACCACCTGTTGCCAATACCTTCCTATACATCCACACTTCCACATCACATGGATGAAATCTGCTCCTCCTTCCCCATATCTTGTACAGTCTGGTGCCTGCATCCTCCCCATCCTATACAGTCTATTTGGTGCCAAATATGTCTGATGTATTATTTTTAATTGAATTATCCTGTTGTTCATTGCCGGCGATACTTTCAAATGCGAGGAGCAGATTTCATCCCAGTCCTGATCGCTCATTCCCGGAATGACTCCCTGCCATTTATCCCTCCCGCCCACCGGGTCCCCCTTTATTTTACTCTGTAATAGGTGTGAATACAGCTTAGATATTAATCCCTTTGGTCCTTGAGATTTTAATATGCCTATGAGGGGGTATCTAGAGATTTTTGGTTCTTTTTCAAACTGTTCCTGTAGTAAATGTCTTAACTGTAGGTATTTATAAAATTGTTTACTCTGGAGGTTATATTGTTTGCACAGGTTCTCATATGTCACTATTACATTATTATTATACATCTGACCAATAGTTTTTACTTTTTTCTGTTTCCAGTAATTACTATCTTCAAATATTTCTAGTTTTTCAAACATTGGGTTATTCCATAATGCCGTTTCTGGTGGAATGTCTTTAAATCCCGTTAATTTTTTTACCTCCTTCCAAACTGACCTAGCCAACTTTAGAATAGAAATTTTTACTGCAATCTTTCTTAATTCTGCTATTTCTAATCCTACCAATAAATCTCCTACCTGCATTTTATTTAACAAGTATTTCTCCACCCTCGTTTCTCGTTCCTGAACTACCCAGGTTCTTAGGTGTTTTAATTGCCCTGCCAAATAATATAAATATAGATCTGGTATTGCCAATCTTGCTGCATTGTTGGGTCTTTGTAGCGTGGAGAGCTTTAATTTACATCGTCCATTTGCCCAAATGAACCTAGTTAGCACAATTGGGGGGACAGCGGGCACCCCTGTCTTTGCAGTTTCACTGTGGGAGACAAAATTCCATTTATCAAAAGGTTAGAGCATGGTTGCTTATACAGTATTCTCACCCATTTTCTAAATCCTTCCCCAAATGTTTTTCAACACTACCTGCAGGAATTCCCATTCTATGGAGTCGAATGCCTTGGCCGTATCCAACGATGCCAAGGCACTCCCTCAGCTGAACCATCAGCTGAGTTCTTCTAATATTATTTGTAGTGGACTTCCCCGGCATAAATCCTGTTTGATCTTCTGATACAATGGATAGTATTACCTCATTAAGCCTCTTAGCCAATATCTTTGCCAATACCTTATAATCAATATTTAGCAAAGATATTGGTCTGTAGGACGCACAATCTTTTCTGTCTTTTTCCTGTTTTGGTATAAGTATTACTGTTGCCTCATACATGGATGCAGGCATCTCCCCTCGATCGAATGTCCCTCTATACATCTTAGTCAGTATTGGAGCAATAATCTCCACATACTTCTGATACATTTCCAATGGGATACCGTCTGGGCCTGGTGATTTGCCTTTTCCCATAGACCCTATAGCTTCTTTTACCTCCTCTACTTCAATATCTTTCTCCAACTCCCTTTTTTGCTCTTCTGATAATTTCAGAAACTCCAAGTCCTCTAGGTATTTCTCTATCTCCTCTCCTGTGCATGTCAGTGTTGATGTATACATTTTCTCATAGTATCTATAGAAGGTTCTCCCAATGTCCTCCACTGTTTTGACCACCTCCCCCTTCTCATCCCTCACCTCTGTTATAGCTAGTGTAGATACTTGTTGTTTTATCAAGTAGTTTACTATCTTATTGGCATAGTATCCTTGGTCAAAGTTTTTTTTGTTTTAACTGGAGCCTCTTGCATTTATTTTTGACTATTAATTGATTCTTATATTGACGCACTGTTCCTACCCATTTTATCTGATTCATAATTGAGGGGTTCTTAATAAACTCTGCTTCAGCTTTCTTACATTCATCTTCCATTTCCTCTTCCTCTTGCCTATTTGCAATTTAATATATGATATGGTGGATCTTACTATCCCTCTTAAATACACCTTAAAGGTTTCCCATGTTGCACCCTCCAATATACTGTCCCCGTGGGCCTCCAGAAACATTTCCATTTGCTCTGGTATATGGTCATTTGACCCAATCTGGGTTAACCAATAGGGCTGTATTCTATATCCCGGCCTCCTTCCTCTGGGATCTATCTTCAACTCAAAAACAAGCCCAGAGTGGTCAGACACCCCTTTAAGCATATATGTGACCGATTGCACCATTGGGAGTATTTTCTCATTCCCCAGTGCCAGGTCTATCCTAGACATGCTCCCCCTACCCGGAGCATGCCACGAATAGACTCTAACCCCTGGGTTTCTTATCCTCCATAGATCAACCCATCCCACCTCCTTCAAGAAGTTTTCCAATGTTTTAGACCCTTCACCTCTCCCAAGACTTTTTTTACCAAATCTATCCATCTTTGGGTCCAACCACATATTAAAATCTCCCATACATATAACATATGCCCCTGGGTATTCTGACATAAATAACATTGCTTCCTTCAAAACTCCCAATGTGGCTGGAGGTGGATTATATATCCCCATAATAACCACTGGAAGTGAGTGCATCAGGGGTAAAACAAAAACATAACGCCCCTCCGAATCCCTCCTTACTTTGATGCCCTCCCACGCCACCGATTGATGCACCATTAAAGAAACCCCTCTCGAAAAAGTTGTATAGCATGAGTGGTAGGACCATTGTATCCATGTTTTTTTCAGGTAATCAAGTCTCTCGTTAACCATATGTGTTTCTTGAATGCAGATTATTTTGGCCTGAGTTTTCCTAACCTCTGTAAATACCTGTGCGCGTTTTACTCGCGTACCCATACCTCTTACATTCCAGGATAAAAAAGTACAATTACTAGTCATTTCTACTCATTCTTAATCATTATTTTTACCAGGAGACCTGCCCTCTACTTCTCCCCCCCTTTTTTTTTTTTTCTTTTTTTTTCCTTTCCTTAGTAACCATATTCTCATTTTCCCTCCATTCATTCATCAAACACATACTTGATTTTAGGGCATTACCGAAATAACGCATCTGCTTTTATATAGGTAATTCATCTTGTTTCAGACTGTCTACTCCTCAACCCCCTCTCCATATAAAAAGAAAGGACACCCATTAATATATCCCTCCCTATCAGTAGGGAAGGGATGGCGGGAGGGGGAGGAAGAGAGAGAGAGAGGAAGAAAGAAAGAAAAAAAAAAAAACCCTCCCCCCTTCTCTGTTTCCGTGTTTAAATTATATTGTGTGACTAACATTCGTTCTCCCCAGTAGTTCCCTTTCCCCTTTATCCTTTCTTCTTTAATAACACCCTTTGTTACTCCCACCCATCCCCTTCCTTATTCTATCCCATCTTATTGTGTTCACTTCATTGATTCTTTGATTCTTTTTGATTTTTTATAACAGCTCTACTATTCCCCCCAAGTGTTTTGTGACTCGTGTTAAAAACACACTCAAAAAAAAAAAAAAAGAAAGAATACCCACCACCCATATTTACCACTCAAAATATTCACAACATCACCCTTATCCATCCCCCTCCGGGGGGCACACCTACAGTCCCACAAAAAAATAAAAATAATTTTTTCTCTTTTTTCCTATATTCTCCCCCATCTCCCCCATGTCCCCTGCTTCAATCTCCAACGGGGGCCACAGGGGGGAGGAGGGAGAAGAAAAAAAAAACCACACCAGTCAGAAAGACAAACCCCACCATTTTTCCTCTCCCTCCCCCACCCCCCTCCCGCCATAAACCAAGCATAGTCCTCCCCCTTCTCTCTTCCAATATTATTGTCCCGGCAGTATCTTTTTCTTCAGATTATCTCACAATTTTCCATTTTATTTTATTTAGATACAGTTTTAATTGTCCGAATCCACTCTTTAACTTGCTCCGGTGTATTGAAAAACAAAGTCTTTCCTCCTTCATCCACTCTCAACCGAGCTGGATATGCCATAGAATATTCTATTCCTGCTTCTCTCAATCCCTTTTTACCTCATAAAAAGTTGCCCGCTGCTTTTGTAACTCTAGAGAAAAGTCTGGGAATATTGAAACTTTACTGTTCTCATAGTGAATCTCTCTTTTTTGTCTTGCATTCCGCAGAATTGTATCTCTGTCTCTGCAATTCAAAAGTCGCGCCAGCAGTGGTCTGGGGGGAAGCCCAGGCCTTGGTATCACTGCAGGGACCCTATGAGCCCATTCCACCACAAATGCTTTTGATACTTCCATGTCTGGGAATGTGTTAATCAACCATTTTTCAATAAAGTCCCCCGGGTTAAACCCCTCCACTTTTTCCGGAAGACCTATTATGCTTATATTATTGCAGCGCATCCGATTCTCAAAATCATCTGTTTTCTGTTGCCATGTGCCAATCTGCTTTTCTACTGTTGTGATCTTTTTAGGTATGTGGATTGCTGTATCTTCCAATTGAGATATCCTATTTTCAACCTCGGCCATCCTATCTCTGATACTTTGCATATCTTGCCTAATCAATCCAATGTCCATTTTAATCTCATCCATTTTACCTGTCAGTCCCGCACTGCTTGCTTGGATGGCCGCCATTAATTGTCCGCTCACCTGCTCCAGTGTTAGCTTCGTGGCTTTCTCTGGCTTCTCAGCCTGGGACGAAGGCGTGCTAGTTTTCTGGGCTTTCAGCGCCAAATGTCTGCCACTCCTTGTCTGCGGAGGGCTCCGCACGCCATCAGTTTTCTCCGTCCTCGCGTACTCTTTAAGGCGATCTGCTGCCTAATGCTTAGTACTCAGCTCGCTGCCGGATTCGTTCGCTTGTCCGGGTCTGGGGTCTCGTTTGTAGTAGACACCAATCAGGATACTGTCTGAGACTCAGGCTGACTCAGCGCTTCCGCCGCTCACATCCGGTTGTATCAGCGAAAGTCACGCCCCCCGGGGTCCTTTTTTTCTAATACAGTTTTACTTGTCAGTTTTTCTGGTTTACATGACAGCAGTTGGCAGGCCCTTTTTTCCCAGACAGCACAACACTCATGTAATGATGTGAGAGCACAGCACTGCCCAAAAGTATAGCGAGCTCAGGCCAGTGGGATAATGCCAAGGGACATGTTCATGGGGGGGATAGGTTCACAGAAAGTTGGTTGGATGTTACTGGGTACTTGGAATTCAGCCTAGAAAATATGTGGTCCTGTGGTGATTCTGCAGGGGGGAACAGCGTAGAGGAGGAGAATATTGCAGACAGATCTTTTTTTATTTTTACAGCCCCTGGGAATGATCTTTGGAATATCCAATATCCAAGTCAATTATACCTTTGATTCTATATAATTGGTAACAATTGGTATTATTGGTGGTATTATAGGTGGTATGAGTGCTATTTAGGTAAACTACTAGAATGTTTTTAATTTTTTGTGTGTATATGCTGTTTTTAACTATGTTTAAATAAAGCAAGTTGTATGGGTGTGCCTATAAAAAAAATTTCCAGGTCCAAACAATGTTCCCATATAGTTAGGACGTTGGCACACAGAGCCATCCTATGCTGATACAACATATTTGTTTTTCTAAATATAGATGCTACCACTGTCAACTTGTTTTTGAAGGTACTGTCATCTTTATCTTTTGTTGAACTCCTCGAAACTTTTTTACCTCCTGGATAGCTTTCTAGCTATATTTGTTTCAAGAGGAAATTAACGCTCAAATATTATTGGTCTCTAAAGCCTCGTACACACAATCTGATTTTCTGACGGGAATTGTGTGATGACAGGCTGTTGGCTGAAAATCCAACCGGACAATTGTTGTTGGATTTTCCGCGGACAAATGTTGGATAGCAGGTTTTAAAATATTCTGCAGACAAATGTCTGTTGTCAGATTTTCCAAGCGTGTGTACACAAGTCAGTCAGACAAAAGTCCAAAGTACAAACACAAATGCTCGGAAGCAAGGACAAGCAAGAAGCGCTCGGTCTTGTAAACTAGCGTTCGTAATGGAGAATTAACATTCGTGGCGTGGCAAATTATGAGATTTCAAAATTCAGCGCACATTCTCTTCTTCTTTGAAGGGATAATAATGAAGCTGCTTTGCTGGTGATACTGATGGAGTTATTGCAAACGAATTTTCAAAGGCTTTTTTTTTCCAGTGATATCAAGAATAAAATCATTATGCTTTTTTTTTATTTGGACAAGTTACACAACACCATTATCCTGCAGTTTTTAAGATCAAAGATACAACATTGTATTTTTTTAAATGTAACTGCCTACTTCCGAACTGTCATTTGAAGTAAAACACATAGCCAAGTATTATTCTACACAATTTTTTTTATTGTGCATTAAAAACAGAAAACAAATTAAATTAGACATGCTATCTGCCAATAGAACTTAACTAAAAAGTGCATTCTATGCATCCACAAATATAGAAAATATACCAAATCAAATCATTATTATTCAACCAAAAAATAAAATAAAAGCCCCGTGTATGTGTCCTGCTTCTTAATATAGGGGGTCAACAATGCCAAGAGTTGGTGAAAGCAGGGGTCCGTCATCCAGAGATAATTCAGAAAATCATATGGATTATTCTCCTGGAGCTCCCACAGCAAAGGCATATGACATAATTGGTCACAATTAATAAAGCAACCAATTTTTGGTCCAAGAACTCCTCCTCCTCCTGTTCCTGGACTGGACTTAGGTCAAAGCAATTACTCCAAGGCCAATAATAAATAACACGTTATCTCCTCCAATTCCGCAACATGTATGGTTGACGAATGGCTGTTCAGAAACTAAATGAAAAGTGCGAAATGAAAAGCACGAATCAACACTCACCAAACTTCTACTAACACGAAATTAGCAGAAGCAGCCCAAAAGGTGGTGCTAAAGAGCTGAAAAACCACATAGTACGTCAGTACGTTTCTGTTTGTTGCCAAAAATTTCTTGTCATTTGTATGCAAGACAAAATCCAGGCACACGCCTTCGGACAAAAATACGAGGTTTTGTCTGCGGAAAATCCGATTGTTTGTACGAGGCTTTAGACAAACTGCCTTGTTCTATTCCAGAACCAGATGGAAAATTTGTAAGGCAATGGTGGTCAGGGAGTATACTCTCAGTCTTCTTGACAGGTTCCAAGTTTCTCTCGCACAGCATAGTCCGGCAAAAAAAAAAAAACACAACCTGGGTGGCAGTTACACTTTTTCCCCAACCTATAACCTCTATCTCTAAAAGAGATAGAGGTTATCTAAAGAGTGAAGCTCTTTAGAGAATTTGAACAGAAACAGAAACAATTACTGTCAGTGATATATTCTTTATTTGCACTAACATACAATTTTTTAGGACAAGCTTTCAGGTCTGGCCCTTTATCAAGCAGTCCTAATGCACAAAGAGCTTAGCAAACAGTTAATAAAGCTTGGACCTTGATGAAGGGAGCACACCCAAAAGCTTGTCCTGAAAAATTGTATATTAGTGCAAATAAAAAAGTATCAGGGACAAAACTCAATTGTTTCTGTCACAAGTATGCAAGCTCTTGGAGAGGATGATAAGGGACTATATACAAGATTTTATTAATGAAAACAGTATCATTAGCAGTAATCAGCATGCATTCAGGAAGAACCGTTCTTGCCAAATCAATCTATTAACATTCTAGGAGGAGGTGAGCTGCCATCTAGATAAAGGAAGGCCCATAAACGTCATTTGACACAGTTCCCCATAAACAGTTACTGTACAAAGTAAGGTCCATTGGCATGGACCATAGGGTGAGTACATGGATTGAAAACTGGCTACAAGGGCGAGTTCAGAGGGTGGTGATAAATGTGGAGTACTCGGAATGGTCAGGGGTGGAAAGTGTGATCTGCCGGTCTGTGCTGGGACCAATCCTATTTAATTTGTTCATAAACGACCTGGAGGATGGGGTAAACAGTTCAATCTCTGTATTTGCGGATGATACTAAGCAGGGCAATAACTTCTCCACAAGATGTGGAAACCTTGCAAGAAGATCTAAATAAATTAATGGGGTGGGCAACTACATGGCAAATGAGGTTTAATGTGGAAAAATGTAAAATAACGCTTTTGGGTGGCAAAAATATGAGTACAATCTACTCACTGTGGGGAGAACCTCTGGGGGAATTAAGGATGGAAAGAGACCTGGGGGTTCTAGTAGACGATAGGCTCAGTAATGGCATGCAATGCCAAGCTGCTGCTAACAAAGCAAACAGAATATTGGCATGCATTAAAAAGGGGATTAACTCAAGAGATAAAATGATAATTCTCCCACTCTACAAGACTCTGGTCCGACCTCACCTGGAGTATGCTGTCCGTTCTGGGCACTAGTCCTCAGGAAGGATGTACTGGAAATGGAGCGAGTACAGAACAACAAAGCTAATAAAGGGACTGGAGGATATCAGTTATGAAGAAAGGTTACGAGCACTGAACTTATTCTAAAAGTGCAGTCGTGCTCCAAATCTTGAGGTGCGCCACACTCTCTCCTGTGTCCCCACTCACTGGATGGAATGGACCCCTAGCTTTTCAGTCTGGGGGTCGTTCAGGCTTAAAGTGTTGGCCAGGGATGGCTGAGTCACATAAATATACCAGGAAGATCTCCAATGTTCATGACCATCAAGCATGGATCATAGTGCTCAAAACAACATAAAGAAAGTGGACTATAGTGAAGTACTGCTTAATAAAGGAATGTGCTGCTCAAATAGACAGGTACTTACACAATGAAGGCTAAAAGTAAGCATGGATTTAGCAAAGGTTAAAAATAGGAAACATCGCCACTGGTGTGCGTTTCACCGAAGAACCAGAAGTGACGTTGTGTGGATTAGAAACGGGAAATTCCGTCAATGCATTTCGCCCTCCCACAGGGCGTCTTCAAGGACCTAATTTCCGGTTAGTAAAGCCGGCCTTATTTACACATAAATGGTCACCTTCCCCATGGTCAGCCAATCAGAAGCCACAAAGCAGACATTTTGTTGGATGAACAAACATGTCTCCTTGACCATAGTATGTCTCCCACAAGGGAAACTTGCTGCCATTATGTTGGTTTGACATCCATTCCTCACCTCAGAGAAGTGGTTGCCACAATTATAAAAATGAAATAATCCAAAGGGATTTACTCTCATAAAAATGTTCTATGATCTTATAAATACCTAGTTGAGCAAGATTTAGAGGATCTACAAACCAAACCCAGTAGACGCAAAAGAGAGATAGAAAGAGGTCTAAAATCATTGGAACAAAATAAACAGATGGTTATTAGATGGGTCGACAAAAGGGGGTGGGTTGGTCATTCTTAATAAAGCACATTATTTAGCCAGTTAAATAGATTAGTGGATGATGTGGAAAAACTAAAGGGTAACCCTACGATCAAGTATAAAGCTAAGTTAAAATGATTGGTCAAAAAGGCACAGGAGAAGGTATTGTTACCAAAAAGGAAGCCAGATATTTAGTGCCTGATGTTCCTAGGGTTCCTGTCATTTACTAATTGCCCAAGGTGAACAAGAACCCTTCCAACCCCCCTGGTAGACCCATTGTGAGTGGGGTTGACTCCTTGTTTGCCAGAATGGGGGAATATTTGGATCTGTTCTTGCAACCGTTGGCACAGAAATGTCCAGCTTATCATAGAGACGGCAGGAACCTGATGGAATTACTGCAGGAAGCTGAGGTAAATGAGGAACATCTATTGGTAAGCATTGATGTCAATTCTTTATATACCAACATCAAAAAACAACGTGATTGAAGCAGTCACCTGGGCCCTCAATAGCACTAATATCAAGAAAAAACAAAAAGATTTTTTGGTTCAGGCATTGGATCTGGCTATAAGCCATTATGCCTTCTGGCATAATAAACAGTACTTCAGACAGAAGAAAGGCATAGCTGTGGGGACAAAGCAAGCCCCTCAATGGCCAATCTGTTTATTAGCCATTAGGAAAAAGAATTAATTTTTAACAACACTCTACCTCAATTAAAATTTTACAAGCGTTGTATAGACAATATCATAATTATATGGGCAGGTACTCAGGAATCCTTCATACAATTTCTGTCTGAAATTCTGAATAATAAATATGGTATTTCCTTCACAACAACTTATGACCAACAATATGTTAATTTTTTGGATCTTGTAATATTCAAGGAGATTCATCAACTGTTCACTAAAACTCATTTTAAAGAAGTGGACAGAAATGGCTACTTCCCACTGGGAAGTTGTCATCATATTAGATGGTTGAGTTCAATTCCCAAAAGCCAATTCATGAGAGTTAGGCGTAATTATGTCAAGAAAGATGATTATGATATATAGGCCAAAATTTTACTTGATAGGTTTCAGGAAAAGGGTTACTGCTCTAAGGATTTAGTTCAAACCAAGATAGTTGTAGGTGAAATGAAGAGAGAGGATTTATTTAAGAAGAAAGAGGGCAGTAAAAGAGACTCCAATGTTGCTTTATGACTGGGTTTACACGTCAATATAAACAGATAGAAAAAATCATTCATAAGCACTGGCCTCTACTTTTGAAAGATGCAGATCTAAATAAGATTTTGCCAACAAAACCACAGTTCATCTATACCAAGCTCCCCACTTTACGTTTAAAATTAGCACCCAATGTGATAGACCCATCCAAGAAAGTGTGTGCGTTCTTGGATCAAGTTGGCTTCTTCAGTTGTGATAGGTGTGTAATGTGTAGGACTTCTCGACACAGGACCAGGAGGACTACACATTTCACCTCTCACACCTCGGGCGAGTCCCAAAAAATCAGAAAGTGGGACCACGCATGTAACTTACCTTCTCACATGTCCATGTGGGTTGCAATACGTGGGTAGAACCACTAGGAAATTAGGAGTAAGACTTCACGAACATGTGAATAGAATTAGGAAAGGCTATAGGCACCACAGTCTGTCTAACCACTTTAGACTCCACCATGGGAGGGATCAGAGTGGTTTGACATTCTGTGGCATAGATAGAATTGAGGGCCATTGGAGGGGAGGTAACCTTAAGAGGGCCATCTCTCGCAACAAGACCGAGTGGATACATCGTCTCAGAACGATGAGTCCATTAGGGTTAAATATTGAACTTGACCTCAATTGTTTTGAATTATTTTCTGTCAAATTGGTAATGGTCATTGAGTAAGTTTATTCTCTTTTGAGGTTATTTTCTGTTTTTTTTTATCGTTTATCTTTATTAGGTATTCACATTTTTTATTTCTTATGTATTTCTATTTTTATTTTTAATTTAATTTATTTTTATTTTTATTTTTCACCTATCAATAATACAGCTGTGTCCCATGGACCATGTATTTTAGCATTTACATGTGGAATGTTTAATAAAACATGTATTTAATAAGATCATAGAACTTTTATGAGAGTGACGTCCTTTGGATTATTTAATTTTTATAATTGTGGGAACCACTTCTCCTAGGTGAGGAATGGATGTCAAACCAACATAATGGCAGCAAGTTTCCCTTGTGGGAGACATACTATGGTCAAGGAGACATGTTTGTCCAATCAACAAAATGTCTGCTTTGCATCTTCTGATTGGCTGACTATGGGGGAGGTGACCATTTATGTGTATATAAGGCCGGCTTTTCTAATCGGAAATGAGGTCCTTGAAGAAGCTCTGTGAGAGGGCGAAATGCATTGACGGAATTTTCGGTTTCTAATCCACACAACGTCACGCCGGAGACGATGCTTCCTGTTTTTAACCTTTGCTAAATCCTTGCTTACTTTTAACCTACATTGTGTAAGTACCTGTCTATTTGCTCAATAAATTCCTTTATTAAGCAGTACTTCACTATAGTCCCCTTTCTTTATGTTGTTTTGGGTACTATGATCCATGCTTGATGGTCATGAATATTGGAGATCTTCCTGGTATATTGATGTGACTCAGCCATCCCTGGCCAACACTTTAAGCCTGAACGACCTCCAGACTGAAAACTAGGGGTCCATTCCATCCTGGGGACACAGAAGGTTAGTGTGGTGCACCTCAAGATTTGGAGCACGACTGCACTTTTAATATTGGAGCACATCATTCACCAATATATGGACTTTTTTATGAATTGTTTTCATTGCATTTATTGTTATGTTATTTGTACTTTTGCGAGAGCTGTAATTCCATTAATTTATTCAAAGGAACACATGGCCACTCATTAAGATTAGAAGAAAATAGGTTTAACCTTAGACTGCGTAGAGGGTTCTTTACTATAAGAGTGGCAAGGATGTGGAATTCACTTCCACTGGTGGTGGTTTCAGCAGGGATTATCAATAGTTTCAAAAAACTATTATTTAAGCACCTGAACAACCACAACATGCAGAGATATTCAATGTAATACTGACATATAATCATACACATAGGTTGGACTTGACAGACTTGTGTCTTTTTTCAACCTCACCTACTATGTAACTATTTGATTAAAACAAGAAAAAAAGAGCAATAATGGGACTTTAAATGAGGATAGTGGGGCCGTTCTAAACCCCTCCTCCATCCTGGTTCAATAATAAAGTAAAAAGGAGAACAGGTGCGGGACTTTAAATGAGGCACACGGGAGCAAAAACATAAGTTGAATAAAATAGCGGTTTTTAATAATATTCATACAAAAATTCATATATTCACATACTTAGGCACATAATGATAATTTGTATGGTATGATAATTTGTATTCCACCATAAAATACATTCCAACAAGGACTTATCAAGCAGGATGAGGGCATTGATATAGGGGAAAATACTAATAAATGAATATGTGACACTGAAAGTGTCACTAGAAAAAATATAACAGAATCACAATACAATGAAGTTGGAACGTCCATACATAGTTGGTAATTGTGTACACATAACGGTAGTTGTAAGCTCTACGGGTTTCGGGACCTTATAGTCACTCATCAGGAGAAGAACCGTGGTGAGCACCTATGAATATGGGAAACAGCAGTGTTTAAATAATTTGAAAAGCAAGTGGGCAAATGCAAAACATGAGATCCCACATTATTACATTAAAACCACAAACTTACAATTATATCTGCGCAATGGCGGTGCAGCCCTGACCGTCAAGCCAGCCAGAAATGCCATGACCTGAAGCTGAGGGAGCGTGTCCGGGCAAAGAACCCAGCACAGAGAAACCCACCAGATAGGGTTGGGGTGTGGGAAATAATACATGTGGGTGATGAAAGTAATCCTCAAGGGAAAAGAGCCCTAAAAACAACAAAAATGACCAAAGTGAATAAATTATAAGTGTGGAAGGGGTAAAAAGAAGTGAAGATCACATGAGAGTACAGTGAGATAAAAGGAGGAATTAGAGAGGAAAGGAGGAGGAAGGAGGGAACGTGATAAGAAAGGGTTGGAACGAAGGAATAAGGCATGGGAAATGGACCAGAGCAGTCAAAAGGAGCAGAGCAATCAAAAGAGTGAAAAGAAATCATACCTGTTGAGTAGTGAATAAGGGCATGATTGCCAAAAAACATGTAGCTGCGTGAAATGAGTGATGCGGGGAGACCGGGGTGTGAGACCCTGCAATGGGAGAGACCAATGCGAGGAGCGCCGCCACAGAAACACCCCCAACGTCAGGCACCAGCAAATTAAGGGGAGCAGGAAAGCGCCACGATGGCTACAATTACCTAAACAACAGGCTTTTTCATCAAGTAGTAATTAGTTAAACATGGGAAAAGGAGACTCCACCCTGGCTGTGCATATGCATTACTTATAATTACCTGATCAATAAAATAAAACAACAAACATTGTTAAGGTTTGTTACTGATAGTATTACATTTTGTCAAATAAAACAAAATGGAAAAAAAAATACACAAATGCACAGTAAATCATCTGTAAGCTTCTGGGTATGGATGTGTTTTGCAAAAAGCTGATCATCCACTATCAAAAGGATCTGGCAGGCACTTATATTTATGCATACATACCGTATTTATCGGCGTGTAACACGCACAGGTGTATAACACGCACATTCATTTTAAGAGGGAAGTTTCAGGAAAAAAATTAAATTTTAAATAAGGAACTTTGAAGCAAAATAAGGGTCAGTGCCCATCTGCAGTCTCACCATTGCCATCAATACAGCCTGATCAATGCCCATCTGCAGCCTCACCATTGCCACCAATGCAGCCTCATCAATGCCCATCTGCAGCCTCACAAGTGCCATTAATGCAACCTCATCAGTCCACATCAATGCAGCAGCCTCACCATTGCCATCAATGCAGCCTGATTGATGCCCATCTGCAGCCTAGAGGGGACAGGGAGAGGGGTGGCCCAGGAGACGGGACTTCCTTTTACAGAGGCCGCCAAGTAAACAGGAGATTCTCACTGTATGTAATCTGACAGCGCTCGTCCCGCCCCCCTCCCTGTCCTCTCCGAGGCATCTAAAATTGAAATTTAAGTATTGGCGTATAACACGCACATGCTATTTGCACCCAATTTTTAGGTTGAAAAAGTGAGTGTTATACGCCAATAAATACAGTATGTTATGTAGCTATTTAATGCAGTAAGAAGCTTTTTGAGCTTTCCCAACACAAATATAAATTGTGCAATACTTTCTAGTTCTGTTAAGGTTCTGCTGAGTACATAGTACACTACCGTATAAAGAGAATAGGTATTCATAAAATGTATATTCAGTGCCTTGAAAAGGTAGGTTTTCATACCCCTTGAAATTTTCCACATTTTGACATGTTACCAAAAAAATGTTTTATTGGATTTGTATGTGATAGACCAACACAAACCAGCACATAATTGTGAAATGAAAGGAAAATGATAAATGGTTTTCAAACTTTTTTACAAATAAATATCTGAAAAGTGTGGTGTGCATTTGTATTAAGCCCCGCTTACTCTGATACCCCTAACTAAAATCTAGTGGAACCAATTGGCTTCAGAAGTCACTTAATTAGTAAATAGGGATGGGCCGAACGGACCCCTGTTGGGTTCGGACCAGAACTTCCAAACACCGTGAACGTTCGGACCCGAATAATGAACCCCATTAAAATCAATGGGACCCAAGCGTCAAATATCAAAAGTGCCCATTTTGAAGGCTTAAATGCAAGTAATTAGGCTTACAATGGTTATAGGGCTCCAGGTCCTGCCCTGGGGGACATGGATAAGTAAAAAAAAGTTTGTGAAAAACATCATTTTCTAAATGAGCAGTGATTTTTTTATTTTTAAAGTGAAAGCCTAAAAATGAAAAATTCCTTCCAATATAGTGCCAGGGGGATCCCCTTAGTCTAACTGTAAAGTGGCAGATCTGTATCATGTCTAGAATCTGCTGCAGCAATAATTGAATTCATAAAGCCAAAAAAATGACATTTTTCCTGCAAGCTGCGTTTATTTTGCTCAGCAACAGCTGGGGAGCCAGTGTGCATGATGAGGCCACAATGTAGTGCTCTGGGAACAAGATTAGAGATTTTTGATACATTTTGGTGTCACTTTGAATTTGGATAGAAGTAACGGGTGCATTAAAATTGGTCTTTGGGTGTCGGTGCCTTCCCACCGTAACCCTATAGAGATAATCTTGATGAAAGCAAGAATGTGGGTGGCAGGGACTGTATTTTGTTTTTCCGCTGCAGAAGATGGGGCAGAGAAATATGCCGGCTACAGTCTACAGCTGGTGGTGTGCTGCTGGTAGATGAGCTGCTAGGACCTTGGACACCCTGTGCTATACCATCATCCTTGTCAGTGAAGGCTGCTGAAAGGTAATGACTCGGTATTGCAGGGGCAGACTGAAGTGGGTAAGGAGGAGGAGGAGGGACAGATTTGTGCCCCTTTTGTGTGGCTTTTAGGTGTTCTTGCCAACGGGCTGAGTGGTTTGACGTTAAATGCCTTGTTAGGCATGTGGTACCCAAATGGTTGGTGTTTTTGCCACGTTTGATGTGCCTGTGACACAGTTTGCAGATAGCAAAAGTGCGATCTGCTGCAGATGTGCTGAAAAAGGCCCAGACAGCTGGGCTGTGGGCCGGGAGATAAAAGCTGCAGAATGTGATGGAATAGGGTGGCTGCTCTCTACTCTTTCTTGATGCCGACCTCCTTGGGGTTGTGCCGCCTCACCTTCAGTTTCCTCCTCTGCTCTATCTGGCACTCAAGTCGCATCAGTGACCTCATCATCATCATCATCATTATCATCTCCATCTCCATCTCCTCCATCTTCATCATTATCACTGGAGACAACTTGGCAATACGCTGTGGCTTGGGGAACATGAATGCCAATTTGTCTACCAGTGTTCCTCCTTCTCTCTAGGCTCATGTTCCTGTCATCCTCAACCTCAGAACCAGCATCTGAATCCAGTAATGGCTGGGCATCATCAAGGAGCAGGTGGCTGATGCTGTGGTCAAATAACTCAGCTGACTCCTCATTGGCTGATGTTAGGGCTATAGCAGGAATAGATGTGGAGAAGGAGGCAGGTTTATCCACTCTGGCAACTGCAGGGGAATGTACACTTGTCTCTGCTTGTGTGATAGAGGATGAGGAGGATGAGGAAGGTTTAGTAAGCCAGTCCACCACCTCCTCTGCATGCTGTGGCTGGATAGCATGGGCAAACTCACTAAACAGAGGAAATATTGCCCTGCCTGAGGACTGACCACCACGTTCACCTTTGCCTGTGGACACATTTGTTGCTGGCCCCCTTACAGTGCCAAGGGAACGTCTGCCTCTCCTTGTTGTTCTCCCAGACATTATTGGGAGGGAGGGGCGGGGCTTATAAGCAAATGTAAAGGAGAAGTTGAAATCTGTACATAGATGCACTTTAATCAATGTAAAGAGGTGTTTGGTGCCCTTTAATTTGAGTACTCACACTACACAGACACACTCCACGGATACAATATAATATACTGCAATATAATGCGCCAAAGGTACAGTGATGCACAGAACTATATGGCGTTAAACTGGCAGTAATGCACACAGAAGTAAATGGCGTTAAACTGGCAGTAACTCAAAAAACTATATGGTGTTAAACTTGTAGTAATGCACACAGAACTATATGGCGTTAAACTGGCAGCAACGCACTCAAAACAATATGGTGTTAAACTGGCAGTGACGCACGCAAAACAATATGGCGTTAAACTGGCAGTAACGCACGAAAAACTATAAGGCGTTAAACTGGCAGTAACGCACGCAATACTATATGGCGTTAAACTGGCAGTAACGCACGCAATACGATATGGCGTTAAACTGGCAGTAACGCACGCAATACAATATGGCGTTAAACTGGCAGTAACGCATGCAAAACCATATGGCGTTAAACTGGCAGTAACGCACGCAAAACTATGTGGTGTTAAACTGGCAGTAACACACGCAAAACTATATGGCGTTAAACTGGCAGTAATGCACGCAATACAATATGCCGTTAAACTGGCAGTAACGCACCCAAAACTATATGGCATTAAACTGGCAGTATCGCACGCAAAACTATATGGCGTTAAACTGGCACTAACGCACGCAGTACGATATGGCGTTAAACTGGCAGTAACGCAATCAAATAGACGGTGTTCAACCGCCACTACACTAAAGCTATCTGAACTGTCCCTACTCTAGCTATTACAAGATTACTGACACGGTCTCACTAGACTACACTGAAGCTACACTAGTTTCATAGTGTACTCTAGCTGCACACTATGAAAAGCTAAATGATGGCCCTCCTCACTACATTCACACTATCCCTAGACTGACACTAAACTAATATTCTACACTGACAATTGAAGCAAAATAGCACAGTATAGCACACTAACTAATAGCACTGAACAGAGCCCTGTTCTGTCTCTCTCCACACCAAAATCACACTGA